>CM060969.1:27530329-28757829 GCA_030765045.1 Tenodera sinensis | reverse complement strand
CAAGTGCCCGTTGAAAACCCATGTAAATAAGACAAGTGGTTAATATTCATCCAAATGTTCATCTTTTCCGTCTACGAGCTCAAATGACCTAGTTGTCGACATGCCCTTAAATCCCACTCAGTCACTCACTCACTCACTCACCGACTCACTCACTCACTCTCGCTCACTCACTCTCTCGCTCTCTCTCTCACCCACTCTTTTGCTCACACACTCACTCATTCACTCACTCACTTACTCACTCACTCTCTCTCACCCACTCTCTCGCTCACTCACTCTCTCTCACTCATTCACTCACTCACTTACTCACTCACTCTCTCACCCACTCTCTCGCTCACTCACTCTCTCTCGCTCAGTCACTCTCTCACTAACTCACTCACTCTCACTCACCCATTCTTTCGCTCACAAACTCACTCACACACTTAATCTCTCACTCACCCACTCTCACACACTCACTCTCACTCACTCTCTCTCACTCAATCACTCCCTCACTCACTCTGTCACTCGTTCACTCATCCACTCACTTATTCATCCACTCATTCACCTACTCGCTCGCTCTCTCAATCACTCCCCCCTCACTCACTCATTCACTCACTATTTTCCGTCTATCAATTATTTCTGCATAGACAGCCCCGTAATGAGCACAATGCGTTTAGCAAGTTCAACATTACAATTATTCTTCTCGCGCTTTCATAAACTATCTTTAAAAAGGGTGGAGGAAAATAACAAGCAATATCTCCGAAATGGTTCACTCCACAAAAATGCATTTGGAGATAAATTGTGTATTTCAGCAAGATCTACATTTTTTGCATAGTAAGATTTGGTCTATCTCTTGCGCTTTATCAGCTACGCAAAAGTCATGAAGAGCAAACAGGACTCATGGACTATGGTCAGAAAATACATTTGCCATACATATCTTGAATATATGACATTTTAATCAAAATTATTAGAGCCGTTTTCGAAAAAGTAAAAATTTTCGAAAAATGTTTCATGTAAAGGGTAGTTTAGGGTGGAGAATTTTTTTCAAAATATTCGTGTAGGATCCTTGAAAGATATTAAACTTAAATGTCAGCATTGGTTTTTTTTACCGACTTTTCGTTTTTGAGATATGCTGTTCACGCACACACACGCACGCACGCACGCGCACGCACACACACACATGGACCGTTTTCTAAAAATGCTTTTCTTATTCAGGGGACCTCAAAACATATATTTCCGATGAAATCTCAACATCCAATTTTTGGGTCGAATACTTGCTATACGTAGAAGGGAAAATTAAAAAAAAAAAAAATCTGATTTGTTATACTCACATGACATTCTCTACTCTTGCACTAACCATTCTTACAAACTCTTATTCCTATATCTTCTTCGTGTTAGTCGAGATAAACATTTGCAGAAATTATCTTTTAACTATTTCCTTGTAGGTGCAAGGATACAGTAGGCTTTGACCGATAGTCAAATCTTTTGAAGCTTTCAAATTCCGTTCTCTTTGCACGGCTAACATATAAAAAATGAATAGCGATGTTCCATTTGACGAAAGTTTTCAAAAACTCTCACAAAAAATAAGGAATATCTCCGAAATGGTTCAGTCTACAAAGAAATTTATTTGGACAGTATTGTGTGTTCTAGCAAGATCTAGGTTTAGAGCGTTCGTCTACCACCTAGGCGGCTCGGGTTCGAACCCAGAGACCCGCATGTGGTATTCGTGGTGGACGAAGTGGCGACAGGGCGGTTTTTCTCCGGGTTCTCCGGTTTCTCCCGCCAATCACTCCACAAATTCCTCCATTGTCACCTTTCCAATCGTCTGCATTTCATATCATCCTCTTTCTCACTATCGTATCTGGTCTTTCCGAGTCGGAAGTGTTGGCGATGGGCGTGTTTGGTGCTGCTGTGTGGGGACTTTGCGAACTTAACTGATGCTTTCTACGGATGGGTGCTATTGCAGTCGCATGTGCTGTGAAGTCGACCGCTGTCGTAACCCATGCGATTGGTGGCTGCTTGGGGAATCCTGGTGTCGAGATGAAGAATTTCCAGCACACGTTAGGAACCTTCCGCTGGCTCGCACTACTCTCCCGAGTTCCAACAAGGCCTAAAGTGCTCTCATTTCATTCCTTTCTCCCAGGGTCTGCCATGCAATAACCTAAACACTTGCTTCAGTGTGGAATCCCCTCCGTCTATACTCTACTTCTACTCTTCCCTCCCGTACTCGTAGTTAGAAGAAGTATATCACATTCCACGCAAAAATTTAATATCAAAATTTCATTGGAAAGACATGTTTTGAGGTTCCCGAATTCAAAACAGGAATTAAAAAAAAAAAAAAAAAAAAAGAAAGAAAGAAGTCCCGTGCGCGCGCGTGTGTATGCGTTTGTGTATTCGTCTATGCATGAGCAACATTTTCCAAAGATGTGATACGAAGATTTGCAGGAAAATCCCCCACCCCAAATTACCCTTTACATTGAACGTTTTTCGAATTTCCGTTTTTTTTTTTTCCCCCTTTAAAAATGGCTCTAACAATTTTGATTAAAATACCATACATTTAAGTATTTACATACAAACAAAATTTTCCTATATCTTGAAATTTCTGTAAAGAGCATATGAAAATAAGTTTATTTGGAAGGAATTTTGTACCATCATGTGTAACATGTAAACGTTAAGCGAAGTATGAAAGCGCACAAAAAAGAAAAGAAAAGAAAAAAGAAGAAAAGAAGGAAATACAGAAAGGAAAGGAGTGAGGAAGGGAGGGCGGGAGGAGGGAGGAAGGAAGGAAGGACAGACGGAAGGGAGGGAGGAAGGAAAGAAGGAAGGGAGGGAGGACAGACGGAAGGGAGCCAGGGAGGGAGGAAGGAAAGAAGGAAGGGAGGGAGGAAGGAAGGAGAGAGGGAAGGCGTAAGGGAAGGAAGGAACCAAGGAAGGAACGAACGAACAAAACAAAAAAAAAGTAAACAAAGGTAGACTTCTTTCAGGATATGATGCATTTCAAATTACATTTTTGTGGCATAAGTCATTTCCATTATTAATGGTTCAAATTGTTAACATTTTCTCATTCTTTTGAAGTCCTATTGATATTCTTTTATTTGGCGTTCTTTGCACGGAACGAATAATGGAATTTTATACTCGACCATGCCATACTGTAGGAATTATACGCCACTGTAATTGACCTCAGTTAACTAGTCTCCTCATAGCAATACTGCTATCCACGGATCAAAGGTGCAGCAGTTTATAACACACTCTTAAGCCACCAATCAAAGGTGCACCAGTTCATAAAGACACCGCTAACCACCAATGAAAATATCTGCACGTAGCAATCAATACTTCGCCGTCTGTGCACATTCCCATGCAGCTGATATCGCATACGCAATAAAGCTACTGTTTATTTAATAATTAGGATTAATATTGGAAATAACATTCTAATAGATCCAATTTGTCTTCCCGTTTTTGAAACTCTACTTCTTTTAAAGGTTATGTCATATAATTGCTTTCTGTATCATTGGGTCAAGGCAAGCATGACAATAAAAGCTGAAGGCACAACTATCGATTCTTGTATGTATTATTCGACAACAAGCACATAATCAAAATGTCGGACATGGAATTTAACAAAATGTATAAGTTTACTCATGTTCGACCACAGTCGTATGAAACGAGTATAATGACAAGATGCTCGTATGAATGTTATGAAAAAGCTGCCGCTCGTTTCATAAAATATACTGGCATTGTAATTGCTGCCGTTATGCTCACGTTACATAATATACTATTAATGTTAGCAATATGATGTGGCGTTCTTAAACATTTGACTGTCACTTTGTGTCTTTCAGGAAATGTGTAATATAGTCATTTAGTAAATGTTTGTCTCGATTAAAATTAGACAGAAAGAATACTTTCGCAGAATATAATGGTTTATAATATTTAATTAATAGAAAGCGTTCGTAACAGTATTTTGTGTAACCTCTAATAAACGATAAAGGGTACAGAAAGTCGTATGAATATATTATGAGGCTTTCTGTAAGTTCTGTAAGACAGAAAGGATACTTTCGCAGAATATAAAACTATTTAATTAATAGAAAGCGTTCGTAAGAGTATTTTGTGTAGCCTCTAATAAACGATAAAGGGTACAGAAAGTCGTATGAATATATTATGAGACTCTGTAAGTTGCCCTTAACCAACAGTCCAACAAATTATGAATGGATTGTGTCCTGAATAAAATAACATGTAATGTTTTCTTGAAATCACAAAGAGAAGCACTCATATACTTTTGAAGTTGAAACATGTAATGTGGTTTTCTTGCATAAAGTTTTAAACGACGTTAGTCACGTTATAAGTGCATTTATGGTAGTTACCAGAACCGTCGAATTCCTACAACTGAAATAAAATCCATAATCGGGTTGGTGAAAATGAATTCATTCAGGGGAATGTTACTGACTGAGCCGTCGCAGTCGGCTGCGATGTGGATGGCGGGAAGTTGTGGCGGCGCGCGCAAGCTCAGGCTTGAGCCGAACAGGTGAAGGCAGCATTCTCTCTCTGGCACTGAAAGAACAGCTGCCTTATCGACGGAGCAGCTGTGGCTTTCCTCCATAGTTGCGTAGGATGGACACATGTTAGAATACCTGCTTCAAGTGCGCGTGCACTCAGTGCGTGCGTGAACCGTGGAAATGAGAGTGTAGTAGAGGGGTGAGTTGGAGTTGACACAGTCTGGAAACATGGGAGCGGCGGATGCTCTAGTTAAAGTGAAGAAGTCGAAGTACTTTCAGAAGTGCAACTAAAATTCACTGTTCTGTGTGACTGGAGACATCTCAGGAATGGAATCGAGAAGTGTATGTGATGTTATGGAATCCATGACTGCTGGAATTAGTGTATTAACTAACTGTTTGCTAAAGCGCGTCTGATCCGAGTGGTTAACAGAAGGAACTGTGCGGTGGTGTGTTTGTGTGGTGTGCAAGTTCACTACCCCCTCAGGAACGTGATGTCGCGATATTCGAGGTACGGTTGTGCATGATATGCGTAGAATTGGACCCTTTACCTGTCTTATAGAAATCTTACACGGGGCTGAACACACAAGCGTCTGTAACATTAACACGAGTGTCAGAACTTAGCGGTGACTACCCTTGTATTTCATGAATTAGGATTTGCATGATTTGTGCCGTTTTTTACATACCTGAATGTTTAAAACTTACTAACACTTATTTATTTGGAACCAAACTGACTCGTGATTGATTTTAGTGGAAAAAGGGGAAGAAGACATTAAGTGAGAGAAGGGGTTTTGTTTTTATTGAATCGGAACGTTGCTATCAAAACACGAGGGGAGTAGGACGACAGTTGTGTGGACTTGCCATGAAGCTACAGCTTATAGTGGTCGAGACTGGTGAAAGATGGAGGCGCGCTCTTCTCAGGTGAGGTGGCATTTGGCTCTTGCGGCTGTTTACATGCTTCTTTCTTTACTTTTTTTGTTTCAATCTTGGCACAATGGTTCCGAGAATACTCTGCATTTAGGCCTCAAGCTTATGAAAAACAAAACCGCTTCCCTGTTTCTTGGTATGACTTCATGGTGCATGTATAACTTAATTGCATTATTAATTTATCTTACGTTAACTAATCGCAATTTATGACACACAACCATGCTTTCTCAGAGTTGACAGATCATTTTGACCTATTTCATGACAGGCATTTGTTTTGCTTTTTGAAATACCCGTGCTAATTCGACGAGTGACAACATAAAATTCCATAAGTAAAACTTATGGTGTGTTGTGATTTGCCCAAACATTATGATATATATCATGCATCTATGCTATCTCAGAAAACTCTGCCATCAGCGTTTGCTTCATCGTGTGTCAAATAAGCACATTACACTATCAGTTGTTTCTTGCATTATACCAATATCACAGCTGTCAGACAGTTCCAGAAACCGGCTATGCATGATATACATAACATATTCACAAAACTGAAGTGGTTCAATTGCTTGTACTTAACCTGTCATTCCTTAAACACCAATAAATTAAATTTAATACTTGAAATAAAAAGTATTGTCTTGGAAACGTTGCTTGAGAATGAAGTGAATGAAGGAAGGTGCAAACATAACCAAATTCGTTATAATGATTTAGTTTTTAATGCTCGTATGAATAGAAATAATGGTATGGTCTTTTCAGAGACATGTGTTCAAAAAATGAAACAAAACAGGGGAGAAGATTTAGCTGTTAATGTTGGTTTTTATGTAGAGTATTTTTAATGTTCAGATATGTAAACCGTGTTATTAATGCATGTATGTGAGTGATCCATTGATTTTTAAAATTAAAGGCAATGGAATCATTAAGTGAACAAACCTAACCCCCTCATCCATATGTTGCCAAACTGGAAACAAATATTGAGAAAATGACAAATAACTTGGAAACTGATCGTCATTTGACAATTGTTTTCGAATCTAACGTGTTATCTTATCACCAGGTTGCTCCACCTTAGAATTAAAGAATAAGTAAAGGGAAAGAAATAAAAGATGAAATGAGTGTCAAAAATGTTATGATGTTGACAGCTAGTAATTAAAATTTTTAGACATAACAGCTTTCAGTGTGTGTTTTTCTGTTTACCATTTCAGAATAAAATTAATTTTATTGGACTGCTGCACAAAATCAGAGAATTGGGTCTGTGTTTTTAATATAGAAGCAGTTTTTTGTATGGTATTTGCACTGTTTTGAAGGAAATGTCAACTTGCTGCAGGAAACTCGAAAGCTACAACAAAATATTGTTTAATATTATCCCGATCTTGGATCATGTTAAAGGGTAGGCAGCCTAGATTAATTTGAACAAAAACATTTGCACGAAATAAGAGTGTTATCTATTAATGTGCAGCCGCATTTTTAGAGGCATTTATTACTGTTTCAAGTTGCCCATCTGTCTGTACGCATGGAATAGTTGAACCCCAGCATGTATATAGTTAAAATTTTACTTAATAAGAAGTAGAAAAAAAATTGTTAATATATCCCAAATGTGGTTAAAATCTGTCAGATAAATTGAACACTCTGTGTATGATTATAAAACTACAAAACTGTATAGAGATTTGAAGCTTATAATAAGAGAAGTAAATTTGCTGATATGTTAAGAAGCCAATAAAATTTGAAACTAATGCCATTAGTGTTTCTAGTGCAAATAATACACTATTGACCTTCAGATAACTGAATGGTGTTTAAATACCAAGTTTGGTATTTAACCAACTTTTCGTTTTTGAGTTACCTGTTCACAAACACACGGCCCCTTAGCTTAACTAAAAAAAATTAGTTTAGGGACCTCAAAGCGTGTATTTGCAGCGAAGTTTTTGGGTTAAATGCAATATCTCCTATACCTACTTCGTACGTAGTAGACAACTAAAAGTTTAGAAAATTGAATGACAATGCTCCTTAATTTCTTAATTTTAATTTAATTATGTCCATAAGGGATAGACAACTTGCTGCATGAAAAGTGTAGATTCCCTTCAAAAAATAATTTCAAATAATCTTATATTGTGGCATTTAAACATTAAAACTGGTCAGCCATTTCCAAGACGCTCACTATAGTTACTTGTTTGTTTTGACGTGCTGACAACGTTCAGTTGTTTCCTGCGATGTCAGGTAAAGAGCGTGGAATAACAAGGTCAACTAGTGAACCGCTCGAAAACATTTGATTATCGCTCGGTTTCCTGCACGTACATCAAAATGTGTAATGAAGTTGTCTGCAAAGGTTAACAAACCTTATACAAAGATAAACGATAGTGGGCAAAGAAAATCATATGGATATACCACAGTCTTTTTTTTTTTTTTTTTTTTTAAAGTGTGTGGGTGTGTGTGTGTGCGCGCGCCTGTGAACACAAGTGGACGAATACCAAACTCCGCATTTAAGTTCTGCGTCACTAAGGCTGCGGCATGAAGATTTTCAGGAAATATCCCCATCCTAGATTAACATTTATATGGAACATTTTTCGTTTGTTCGGTTTTTTAAAAATAAATCCATACATTTAAGATATTTACATAACACGACGAAATAAGTATATTGTAGCCTTTGAAGCATTCTAAATGAATGTTGTGTACTTTTGCATAAGCGTTAAACCAAAAGAGATAGACAAAAATGTATTATATACACACCAAACACTAGAATATCTTAAAAATACAATTTATATCTAAAAATGCTTTGTGGTCCAATTCGGGAAGATAACTGGTACTGGAAGGGACGTAACTGTGTCTGTTTTTTTGTGGTGAGGGAACAGGCAAGCCGGCGAGTGTAAGACTGCTACCCTGGATTCGAACCAGAGCAGCACTGCTCACTAAAAACCCCCATCGGAACTCTTGTGGTCCATACCTCACTGTTACAGTACGGCGTTGAAGCACCTGCAAGTATAAGATGTATTAGATATACCAAAATACCACATCAGGCATAGTTATATACATTTACATGAAGATTTAACATTTCGTCGGGTTATCAAAGAGCAACACTAAATTTCTCTGGGGAAAACTGACATACAGGCAACACCTGTCACGTGGAATCAACATTACAAGCTTGCTGCACTACATTACGAAACTGCTAAAGTTGACAAGCCCATTTGCGTATTGCATACTGGTTCATGCTAGCTGAGACTGGTGCAAATGGCATTACTAATGAATCCTGACCTCTGCAGATAGTAGCCATGCAGAGTTAATAATTGACAAGAAAATAACATGGAATACACGACATAGATAAGGCGTATCTGAGATATAAACAGATGCAGTTCTGCCCATGCTCAAAAAGGAAAAGTCGTTGAAATACCAAATTGGTTTCAAGTTAAGCATCTTCCAAGAATGCAATACGAACTACATTTTACATGGAGAATTTTTCGAAATTGTTTATTTTCTCAAAAACAACTTTAGTGATTTTGATTAGTATACCATATGTTTAAGATACTTTCATTACAAATAAAAAGTAAATATATCCTTGAATTTTCTGTGAATAGCCTCTGAAGCCTTCTTCATTCTGAATGACTTTCGCACAACTCTTCAGCCATAACAGAAACGTAGAGCCCATTAAAGCATACAATTTATGTCAAATAACCTTTTTTGTGGAGCTAACCATTTCCGAGATATTCCTTGTTATTGGTGTGCATTTTCAAATACTTGTGCTTTTCTCAGTTAGGAAGCCATTCGTATTTCTTCTCTTGTCCATGTAAAGAGGACGGAATTTCAAAGTCATCAGATAGCGACCAGCTCATAAAATATTTGAATAACTCTTAAGGATATTGTATTTCCTTATTACCCTTTTACTACAAGGAAGCCTGTAATAAGACAATTTCTATTAATGTTTATTTCGATTAACGTGATATAGATAAAAGAGTAAGTGGTTGTAAGAGTGATTAGAGTGAGCACCGTATCTAACAAAGAGGGTACGCAACTAAGGCCGTCTATCAAGTTCTTGAAGCAGGTGGCACAGAAAACTGTTTACGTAACCAAGCCCAACTGCACCTGCTCAAGCAAAGCAAAGAAACCACACTAACCACAGCAGTATGACCAAGAAATTAAAGCAAGTTTAAATAAGAATTGTTTGCAATTATGCAGTACGAATATTGCAGTTTTAATTACTGTTTTTAGGTGCAGTCAAAACATGAAATAAACTCCTTTAGGATGGTAGTATTTTTAATTGTTTTTAATTCGGAGAAGCTTACTTTAAAAAAGGACAAAAAGAAATCTTCATAGCTTTGAAATATTGCGTATTGAACTACGTTGATTTCAGAATGGAATTAAAAAAGATGATTTCATGAATATTTTTCTGTTGGTGTGCCGAAGTGAGTCACTTGGATAGAGTGAGAAAATTGCTATGAACGCCTGTGCGAGGTTACACATCATTCTGAAATAATGCAACAACTTAACGGATACTTTTCATGAAACAGATGACAGAATTCTTAAAATACAAATTTCTTCGATTTTCGACAGTTTATTTGCAGTAAAATAGAATGATATTTTGATGTGTCAACTCACATGATAATATCTAATTAGGTAACCAAGAACTATAGCAACTACGGACCCCAAATTCGGAAATTGTTTTGAGGGGGGATGTAAGTCAGAATTCATTAATGTATTAAAAAATTGCCATTAACTCATTATGAAGAGTATATATACCTAGGGCGTCTCCTCTATGCAGAGGTTACCCCCATCGCCCGACCGCTGCGTTCTCCAGCCGCAGTCAAGGCCACGGAGGAGTGCAGGTTGGGGGTGGCGGGGGTCAGCACGCCGACTCCCTCGACCGTAAGGCGACTACTTGACCTTTCTATCAGGATAGCTCCTCAGTGACCTAACGAGGCTGAGTGCACCCCGTACCAATCTCCCGGCGGAGGGAAATTAAATTTTGCACACGTGTTATAGATATAGTATGTAAAAAAGTTAAAAGTGAATTTTTCTTACACAGGTTAGGCAATGCACTAAAACTAAAAAAAATGAAAGGATGATTAGAAAACTTTCTTTTTCTCTGAAATTTTTGAATTTTTTACAGCATTAGTGTTACCTGTTGGTAATCGTTGACATCTGAAAGTTTTGTGTGATATAATACTTAGCAAAATAAAAAATTAATTATATTTTTAAACCTTTTATTTTATTTATTTGTTTTACCTTTTTGGTATAATCTCAGCGTAGCATAGCTAAGTGTCCCATTTAACTTCGTTTTAGAGGATAAGTTTCAATATTAAATTATAAAGACTTCATAAAAGTTTCATGGCTCTAATGCTCAAATATACATTTCATTTGTCATAAAATTATCTTAAACATATGACATTTTAATAAATATCGTTAGTCATTTTCAAGAAAATAAAAAATTCTGAAACATTTTCCATGTAAAGGGTAGTTTAGGGTGTCTCTTCAAAATCTTCGTGTCGCATCCATGAAAGACGTTAAAGTCGAACACTAACTTTGGTTTTTAACCGACTTTTCGTTTTTGAGTTATGCTGTCCACAGACCGACAGACACACGTGCACGGACCTTTTTCTAAAAATGCTTTTTTTTTCAGGGGGTCTCAAAACATATATTTCTGGTGAAATCTCGACATCGAGGTTTTTGGGTGGAATAAAATACTAGTAGAGAAAATAAATATGTTGATCATTTTCCGAACTAAGCCCAAGGAAAGGTACACCCTTAAACCAACCTTGGCACCCATTCAGTTTGCGTTTATATTCATCAGAAAAATGTTAAATTAATATCAATATGAGTGGCTCACTGCAAATTCAAATGGTATTTTAATTAAATAGCCGCTTGTCGTAAATCTGCGAGGAATGTGTGGAATGAGTGATGGATATTTGAAATCATTTGACTGATCTGTTATTAATTTAAAAATCAGTGTAACGTGAAATATAGGGACTGTTATTGTTTGACTATATAGGTGATTGGACTTTTAAACCATGGAATGTTGAGTGTGATGAATGTGATGATGATGCACTGTAAAGTGATCAATGGCACTGAATCAGCTACACACGTCGACCTTGTGTGCAATGCTACGCATGACGCACATTCTGCTGACACACGTCTTGACCTTGGTTTGCAACCCCACCGCTAGAGCGGCTAGACGACTGAAGCACTAGTTCACTTTTATTGTATCATTTCTATGTGATTATTTGGAATCCGAATCTAATTTTTTCCTAGGACAATGTGAACAACTTCAAGCTATTTTTACTTTCTCTACTGGTAAGTAGGGGAAGTATTGTGTCGAGATTTCACCGGAAATATATGTTTTGAGGCCCCTTGAATAAAAAAAAAAAAAAAAAAAAAAAAAAAATTAGAAAAAGGTGTGTGTGTCAGTCTGTGGACAGCATAACTCAAAAACGGAAAGTAGTTTAAAAACCAAAGTTGGTATTTAAGTTTAATGTCTTTCAAGGGTGCGACACAAAGATTTTGAAGAACATAGCCCCACCCTAAACTACCCTTTACATGGAACATTTTTCGAAAATTGTGATTTTCTTGAAAATGGCTGTAAAGATTTTGATTAAAATGGCATATGTTTGAGACGTTTTTATGACGAACGAAATGTATATTTTGAATTTTCTGGCTATAGCCCCCGTAGTCGCATTTACTCTGGACGACTTTTGCATAACTGGTAAACCGTTATAGATAGACCAAATCATACTATACAAAAAATGCAGATCTTGCTAAAATACACAATTTATGTCTGAATATATTTTTTGTAAAGTGAACCGTTTCGGAGATATTCCTTGTTATTTGTGTGAGTTTTGAAGAACTTATACTTCTGTCAAATGGAACATCGCTATTCAGATTTTTTTATGTTAAGCGTGCAAAGAGAAGCTTTAAAAACATTTGACTGTCGCTCAAAGCCTGCTGTATTCTAATATTCCCCTTGCAGCTACAAGGAAATAAGCAATAATTTGTACAAATGTTTATCTTAACTAACACGAAGAAGATATAGGAATAAGAGTTTGTAAGAATGGTTAGTACAAGAGTAGAGAAAGTCATTTGAGTGCAATACATAAGATTTTTTCTTCGTGTACTTTTTGTGATTGTAAGCAACATGTTTGTGTCATACAGGGCTACGATTGAGATTTTTTTTAAAAGCTATTTTCGAAGGAAAACATGCTTTGGGGATGCTTGTGTGATATTACTACCCTAGGTGCTGGTTCTTAGATCTCTTGCGTGCCTTTCTCCCGTAGTGGAAAAGTGATGGTGGGCGTATATAGTCGGATCCCATTACTTGCTTAAAGGTTTTCCCTGGTTTGCTCTCCACCAAATGATTAGTTTCCACGCGACGCCTTTATTTACTGTGTGCCGGTATCCCTTTGTCTGCAGGCGAAGGAGACAGCCATAGTATGAAGAAAGTTACGATGCTGGACTTGTTTTACCAAGATATGAGGTGCGTAAAGTTTCAATATGAGAGATCGTCGTAAATCTAGACTAGAGGCATTTCGTTGTTTTGACAAGAAAAGAAAGGTTTTTTTTTTTTTTTTTTTTTTTTTTTTTTTTTTTTTTCTGTATATGGCATCAGGTCAAATACTGATGCTTGGTAATGCGTATATAATCTTTTATTTTATAAGGTAATCCTTAAAGTTGTTCAACATAAATTGGGTACGCGAACAACAGTGCAAACGGGAAGCAACCTTCACCAATTTTTTTAGACGTGGCAAGTGACCTCGCGAGTGATGTTATGCAAATTGGTGGTGTTTTCTATTGAAATAAACTGGACTGGGGCGGGCACTGTACTTAACCACGCACTGTTCGGCGATGTTTACTACACGGAAGTCGGAGAAATACTAACCTAACTCTTGTGGTTGTACATATGTATGCGTATGTATGTGTAACCGCTAATCTCCAAAGCCGCTTGACTGATCATGTGAAATTTTGCACGTATGTGTTTTTTTTTTTTTTTTTTTTTTTTTTCATGGAGAAGGAACGTATTACATTCACATGGTTTTCTCTGCTTGCTTTTCTTTTACGAAACACAACCACACTTCTTTCTCTAGTTGCCCTTCAACATACAGTTCATACAATTTTCTATATGATACAAATAGAAATGCAACGTCTTACATTCAGGCAGCTTTCCCTACTTGCTCTTCTTCCTGTAGTATACTACTTGGCAAAGCGACGAGGCGTATTGACCTTGGCGCTGCGATCGCTTCTTATCGTGTTTATTACAACATCGTAGTAATAATAACTTGGTGTATAGTCAGTGATAAAACACATAGATGATCTCTCGCGCCTGCCGATATATGAGATATTACTGTCTAAAGATGTGATTGCATCTGAGCAGAGTGTACACACACTGTCTTGCCTTGTTTGTGCGATAAGCTGGGCAGTTTCACATTCTTTCCGATACGCCTCATAGCTTTGCCAGGTAGTACTTGGGGCTTGCCAACAGTGATTTTGCATAGTGCCTTCGCGGTGTTTTGTTTATTTGTTTAAGTGTATTAATCTATTTTAAATGTCTAAAGCTATTGGACAAATGCAACCTAAGTCTAAAAGTGGTATGGATGAAATCATCAAACCACGGGCAACGCCGGGTATTTCAGCTAGTATAAATATAAAAGTGAACTCGGCCATAAACCACTGCACAACTTCCGGCCATTCGCCACGTCTAAAAATGCTCCAGTAAACGCTTATTGATAGCAACATCAAACGTAGATTGTGCGCATTAGGATGTCATCTGTCTCGTTTAGCAATGACAATTTTTCGCCTGCTTGCATTTCAGCCAACATAATGCAGATTAATCAGCGATTTCGATTGTAATAAATGGTGTGCAGTAAGGTTTGATGTCCCGGGGTAGTTTATCTTCAAGGACCCCAAAACCTCGATAAAGATTAGAAGACAATGCAATATTTGTTTTTCTTCCTGGAGTAGTAAATCATATTTGGCAATTCCTGGAACTTACACCGTCTATATAACCGAGTGCATTATCCATTTTTTATGGAAAACTGTTTTGATATAACATACAGAAATATGGGAGAAGAAATAACTTATGCAAAATGCCAAATAATACTAAAGGTGTACCACACTACAAATAAATACATTTTTAAACATGCAAATTGAAGTCTACTTCAGGGGACTTTGTATTTTGAACACAAATTATACCTTAGTGCGTCAATTTATGTTAAATTGCCAGTTTTCAATGTTTTCCTGAAGCTTTTATGAATCATTTTATAATCTGGCAATTATTTCAAGTGATTATTTATTTTCATTGGTAACTTATGTAGTTGAGTCCGTAACAATTATTTCATCCATCAGAAAAATAATAAAATTTACGACTGACAGTCAGACACACACATACACACGGACCTTTTATTTTTATAAAAATGCTTTTTTTGGATTCAGGGGGTCTCAAAATATTTCCGGTGAAATTTCGACATCAAATTTTTGGGTGGAATACAATACTTCCTCTACTTACCAGTAGAGAAAGTAAAAAGCAAGAGAATATGAAAATGTGGAGTAAAAACATTTTTAAACGGCAAGAGGCAAACAAAAGAAAAGAGTTTTGATGCAAATGTTTACTTAGAGACGCACATCTTATTCTTGCATAACACTACTCGCCCATTGGTTCAATTTTGTCACGTGATCTCCAAACTTGACGTAACGTGAAGGGAAATTTTGGTATTGCCAAACTGTTACGTTACGTTAAGTCGACCCTATTATAATTAGCTCCATTTAATGTGTGTTAGACTTTCCCTGATATATCCCGTCGCGTAAAGTGAGGTTATGTTATGTTCATCGTAATCCTAGCATAACTGAACTGTTTGGTTCGAAATGACAATACTAGTTCGCAGTAAACAAGTGATTTTTGTTAGTAATTACTTAAGACAGTAGGTAATATCGCACCTATGTTGGTACCACGCTGCGTTATGCCTGTGAACTGGCGCCTAGTTATCGACTAGGCTGGACGTGATATAGATCTTTTAGGCCAGACTGTAATTTAGACCGCGTCCCGTCCCCTTGAGCGTGCCGTGCTGAAAATGCTTGAAAAGCTCATTTTCGCTTTTGGCTGTTGCCCTAAAAAGGGTATTACATTGTCCCCACCATAATTATTATCTGTCCTTTGTAATGAACGTTAATTTATTTTTTTGTAATTTTGAAAATTAGCAGAAACCGCATCAATACTGTTAATTCTGGAGATTCTTCTGTTTCTCCCCCGCTTTCAATTTCAACCCCTCTCACTTCCCCTCACCTCTCCTCTCTGTGTGTAATATTACAGACCCAAATCAATAGATAGTTGAAATGCGTTTATTGGAGAGTTGATTCAAATTAAAACTTAAGTGCGATACTACACCGCACACAAACTTTAATGGCGGCTGATAGCTGACTACTTATGATCAGACTATATTTACTTTCTCTACTGCGTATAGTAAGTAGGGAATTTGGATGTCAAGGTGTAAAATATTAATTATATGCAACAGAAAATAGTGTTTAAGTTGGTAATTTAGTTCAAGAGATCGAGAAAAATCTTCGAATTAACGACGATTTCGAATTAAAACAGTGACTTTATTTCATACTCAGGAATCAATAGTTTCGCTTTCAGCTGCGTAGGAATGTGGTGTTGATCTCCTACATACAGATCTTTTGATTGGTAGTTATTAGTGTAGATATGAACAGATGCACCTTTAATTGGTGGAACGCAGTGTCGCTATGAACTGGTGCACATTTGATTGGTGGATATCAGTATCGTTATAAAGAGGTATGACATTTCGTGCTGCGAAAGGAATGAAAGTAGTGTTGCCAAGGAGTTAGTGGACTATAGCTGTTCTTGATAGACCTTGGCTGCGTTTACTGACAGTGAATGAATGAATGCAACTTCCATAGAGACACTCATGCAACACAATGGGAGATGAGAGAAGGATTAGAGTACTCTAGTGCATATTTTTGTTCTCATGTATCATACAACCTCAGCTGAGTTATGAATGAAGCTGGCTTTGCTGACGCACCAAATCACGTTTCTGTGATCACTTGGCATAGTGACTCACTGTCGGCATTTACATTTACCTACTCTATTATTTCCGTCCATCTGTTATTTTGTGTTTCGCACATCAAACTTGGGTCACAACCGTATCGTACGACTAATTTCCACATGTACTTTGGTTTACCAATATACAACTACCAATATATGAACTAAAACTTGTGACAGCTGATATCTCACCACTACTATTAGCTTTCCTATTGTGCAAATGAAGTTTGTGGACGCAGATGATATTTATATCAGCGTGATTTCACAGCATGTCTAACTGTACAACACCGCAACGCCTGGCAAGCCTCTAATTGGATTTTGCGTTGACTAGCCACTCGCCATTAAATTTTGTGTCAGACATAATAACAACATAATAACAATATACAGAGAAGCATTTTTGTGCGGTGGTAAGTCATACTGCATATATAACAAATTTAAAGAAGCATGTTAATTGATACATAGAACCTCTATTGAAAGAGCAATGTATGAGTGCCCGCCTCCGTGGCGTGGTGGTAGCGTGTCTGTCTCACGTCCATGAGGTCGCGAGTTCGAATTTCGCTTAGGGTGAGTTATCCGGATAAGATATTTTTCCCGAGGGTTTGCCTTATCCTGAGAAGACGAATATGGGGTATCTGTTGTGTTGCACTCACATGACTTTCTCTACTCTTGTACTAACAATTCTTACAAACTCTTATTCCTAATCTTCTTCGTGTTAGTTAAGATAAACATTTGTACAAATTATCTTATTACTATTTCCTTGTAGGTGCAAGGGGAATGTTAGAATACAGTAGGCTTTGTGCGAAAGTCAAATCTTTTAAAGCTTTGAGATTCCGTTCTCTTTGCACACTTAACATATACAAAAATGAACAACTATGGTCCACTTCACGAACGTTTAAGTTTTCCGAAACTCACACACATAACAAGGAATATCTCCGAAATGGTTCACCCTACAAGAAAATTCATTGGGACATAAATTGTGTATTTTAGCAAGATCTACATTTGTTGTATAGTATGATTTGGTCTATTTCTAACGATTTACCAGTTATGCAAAAGTCGTCCAGAGTAAATACGACTACAGGGGCTATAGCCAGAAAATTCAAGATATACATTTCATTTGTCATAAAAATATCTCAAACATATGACACTTTAATCAAAATCGTTGGAGCCATTTTCAAGAAAATCAAAATTTTTAGAAAATTTTCCATGTAAAGGGTAGTTTAGGGTGGGGCTATTTTCTTCAAAATCTTGGTGTCGCATCCTTGAAATACATTAAACTTAAATACCAACTTTGGTTTTTAACCGACTTTTCGTTTTTGAGTTATGCTGTCCACAGACTGACACACAGACACACACACACGGACTTTTTTCTAAAAATGCTTTTTTTTGGGGGTTCAGGGTGTCTCAAAACATATTTCCGGTGAAATCTCGACATGTAATTTTTGGGTGGAATACAATACTTCCCCTACTTACCAGTAGAGAAAGTAACAAATACCAGTAAGTCCTCGTATTATGGTTTTAAAATTCATGCTAAGGAGCTGAGGTGCATTTGGCTAAACTAGCGTTTCATTTGGAGGTTTCATCGAATTGATAATAATATCCCATTGGGGACATTCTCGTTTTGCATGCAACAGAAATTCGTGCAATTTGCTCGGAAATTTTCGGCTGAGTTCATCGTATGAAATACACTGATTTGCCTTGAAGTTGCACGAGACAAATGCCAATGCAGACATTGTTAGGTTGGGAGAACTGCATAGTTTGTTCTGGAATAGAATGTTATCAATCAATGACGCGGTGGCTGCTGTAATCGTGATTGATGTGGCTACGTGAACCTCTCGTGCAGTTGGCTGTTCGCCATTTTTAAATAAGATGAAATGGAGTTGGTTGTTACACCGAATTATGCGACGCGCATTCTAAACGACCACGAATGACGGATGTAAGTCCTGTACTAATAACATTGGGCACAAGTTAATAGCTTTGCTACATTTCTTGTTGCTAAACCTATTGGAAGAAATACGACTAACGTATTCCTTTTTGAGAAAAGTATAGGTATTTGAAAATTGCAACAAATAACAAGGAATATCTCGCAAATGGTTCATTCCACAACAAATCGGATTTGGCATAAATGTGTTTTAATGAGAACTAGATTTTTTGTATGGTAAGATGTCTATCTCTGATGGTTTGCCAGTGGTTAATATTTCTTGGGGGACGAAATTCGGGCACACCAGCGGCGCTGATATGTTCCTAACAATTAACAGCGGATTAACAAACAACATAAGCGTTTATTTGTTGCAAATGCCATTCATAATAAGCACTTCTGAGGACATTTTCAGAACATTCAAGATAGCCATTTCATTTGGCATATGGTATTTTAATAAAAATCGTTGGTCGTTTTTGAAAAAATGGGCATTTTCGAAAAATGTTCCATGTAGGAGTAGTCTTCGGTTGTGGGATTTTCTTGAAAATCTTCGTGTCGCATGCTTAGAAGATGCTGAATTTATATACCAAGGTTGGTATTTCACCGACTTTTCGTTTATGACTTATGCTGTTTACACACATGACTTTCTTTCTAATAAATACTTTTTCAGTTCAGGGGATCCCAAAACATATTCCCTGTGAAATCCCGGTATTGGTAGCGTATAACTACCCTTTGGCAATGGAAGACACACACACACACACACACGCGCGCGCGCGCGATAACCGCGTTTATTTAAGGTCCTGTAGGTATGTATGTTGTTTTGATTTCCCGCGTATGGCGAGCTAGTCAGTGACGTCATGTGTTTATATCAAGTTGTGTACTGCGAGTGGGGTATTGTACGACACGTGCCAATGATACAGGGCAAGGTTATACAGAACAGAATTTAGCGATCTATTTGCACACAAGGGCGTATTTCTGTTTTATACGCAGAGCACTTCACTTATATTACTAGTGAAATACACATTGCCAAGTTGTTTGACAAAATAATGCAGTTTCCTGTAAAGAGCACTGATAATAATAATCCGCAGCAGAAACCTCTATTTATTCTTGTTTACCTTATTATTAGAACCACCCCAGAGCTGCTCGAGTTGACATCAGATCACGATATGGTTGGAACGTCTACAGTAAGTATAGCACAATTTATTGACTTTCCGACGATTGTAACTATAAGGGCAGAAACTCTTCCAGTTTTTCTTCAGTTTGCTCTTTCTTACTTCCTCTGCCATATAAAAAAGTTTCAAGAAAATTCCACCGCCCCTTTACCTTTGTAAAGATTTATTTTGGGGCGGAGGGGTGCATTAGATATCAAAAATGTCTGAAGATTTTGATTGAAATACAATGTTTAAGATATTTGCAACACTAATTAAAATGTTTTGAATTTTCTGCAAGTGCGAAATGACATTGTCAGCATGAGAACATATAGTTATCGCTTGAAACGGCTCTGTCGATTTGCAATAATATTTTATTTCTCAAAATTATATAGGTATCATCTTTAAAAAATGCAATTTTATACAACCTATATAGACAAATTCAAAAACCAAAACCTTATATAAATCCAAAATTGGATCAAAATCGTTAGAGCCGTTTCCGAGATACAGGAATAAGAAAAACAATAATTGCTCGTTGAAAGTTATTATGGCTGTTGCAGAATTTAATGGCGGGTGGCACAATACTCAGTCCAATCGTAGGCTTGCCATCCTTGCAGGGTTGTGTAGTTCAACACGCTGAGAAATCACTCTGTACAGCCAGTGATATAAATATCGTTTGCGCAACAGGAAATACAGGGTTATCAACAAGTCCCTCCGCAGCAAGCCGGTGCGTACGCTTAAGATAACTTAGTGTCCTGTTTATCGACATAACCTTTCATGAATTACATACGTGAATATATGATATACTTTATTTCGTGGAATGTTATAAAACATAAATATCCATAGGCTCGCGGCAGCCAGTGCTGCCACCGCAGTTCCCGTCTCTAGGGGAATTTTGATTACACGAGACTGCGGAGCGACTTCTCGATAACCTATAGAACAGTAATGGTCATATATCAGCCGCCATTAAATTTTGCGTCCGTCATAGTTTAGATGCATATATGGTAATGTTTCCGAAGTTAATAATTTAAATTTGAAATACATATTATGTTTAACGTGTGTAAGATAGAGCAGTGATGTCCAACCTTCTCTTTGGAGGTGGTTACGTAATTAGCTGCTATTCCCCATCTCCTCTTTCAATCGGAGTGTGAATCAGCCTGTGGCGTGTACCCTCACTCAGTAGCCCGTGACGGGCGATTCCATGGTAGTTTCTAAGTCATAATTTGAATTGTTTTGGAATGTCCTCAGAGGACCTCTTCATTCTGGAGATTTTTCCATAAGACAGACAAACGCTTACTAAATACAAAATTGGATCTCGTTGAAATACACAATTTAATGTCAAATATTTTTTTCTTGCTTTTGAATGAACCATTTCCGGGATATTCTTTATGTGTACTTATGCCAATACTTGTACTTTTCTCAAATAGGAATATGTTATTAGGTTTTTTATCTCTTCGCCTTGCAAAGAGAACGGAATTTCAAAAGCATCGCATAGCAACCAGCTCTTAAAACATTTCACTACCGCTTAAAGCCTATTGTACACACCGTTGTCTTTGTACCTACAAAAAATTAGCAATAGGATAATTTCTAAAAATGCTTATATCGATTAAAGTGAAGTTGATGGAGAAATAAGCATTTGCAAGAATAATGTGTATAAAATAAGTATAGCTCTGTGTATATTTACGAAGAGTTTCTTCAAATTGAAGAATATTAAAAGTCTTCGCAGTAGGTCGATCAGTCGGTGTATCTTCTACATTTGGACTTTGTCGCCAAATATTGATAAACTTCTTAACGTAGGCGTTACGAAAGAAGTCATTAAAGAACAGATGTTTATCGCATAAGATTTTAAAGTGCTTTCGTAAATCAAACGTAAATATAACCAAACTGCCACTGTAACACAATGCACGCATGAGTTTTAAAGACTGAGATAAAGGTTCGAAATGATAATTTGATTTGGTAAATGCAGGTCAACTGTATATTTTAATGCCAATGTTTTCACTAACAAGCAATCGCGTCCGGTTCTTCAAAATAATACAGAATCTCTCGAATCTACAGAGCCATCGTTTAGATGCGTGGCCGGTCTAACGGAAATTTTCTTGACACAAGGAGTGACCGCCCGGCTGAGAGGCGTTCTAGGCGACCTTTCCAACACCCCGGAGGACCTCCACACAGCACACATTTCACGTAAACTGTTTAGCCGGGACACGAGAGAAGCGGAAGTGGAGAGGGAACAGATCCGGTTAGAAACAGCGCAGTGCAGGGTAAGCAATTCCCCGCAATATGGCTAGGCCTTCTAACTATGATTCTCTAGTTAATCTCGTAATGTTTTGTCTACACTTGATGGACTGGAAATTTGCAGATAACCTTGAAAGTCCATAACGAACACATTTCTGACGTTTGCATTATGAAAACGTTCGCTGGTAGTTTTAATTGTACGAGTGAGTGACGTAAGTTGTCTAGCGCCACTGGAAGCATTAAAGTCGGTGATAATAGCGCAAAGAAATCAACAAGATTTATTGCAAATGATATGCGCATGCGCTAGGTTGTTTTGTTTTTGCGAACATAAATTGCATTTGTGTTTAACTTTATACCTTTCTGACGTACGTTTTAATGAAATGCCACGAAAAGGCGAACTGCTGCGTAGCTATAGAGTTAACAATAAGTCGTTTAAAGCAAGTTTGTTACATTTTTATGCATTGTTATTTGTGTCAGTTTCGGAAAACAAAACTTTCGTGAATTGGAACATCGTAGTTAATTTTTTATATATGAACGGGATCTCAAAGCTTTATCGCTCAGAGCCTACTTATTCTAACATTCCCCTTGTATCTACAAGGAAATAAGCAATAAGATAATTTGTACAAATGTTTATCTCAACTAACACGAAGAAGATATAGGTATAAGAGTTTGTAGAATGTTTGGTACAAGAGTAGAGAAATTCATGTGAGTGTAACACATCAGATTTTTTATCTATAAATCAATTTGCAGTGAAATGATTTCTGCAAATGTTTATCTCGATTAAGGAGGAGATAGAATAATTTTTTGTTAGAACAATTTCTAGAATGGTGGGTAGAAAAATCATATGAATGTAGCACATTCTCTTTTTTTTACCTTTACCCTTGCTTTTCAATGAAATGTAAGTTAAAATGTACATCCCTTTTCAAATTATACTATATGTATGTGTGGGTGCCGGTGCGTCTCTTCAAAAAGATTAAAAAGCAGTGACAAAGTCCTTGTTTAAAAAAAATTAAAAAATTATTTTCTTGTTTAACGACGCTGTCAATTGCCAGGATCACATCAGCGTCGCCGGTGTGCCGGAATTTTGTCCCGCAGGAGTTCTTTTACATGCCAGTAAATCTACTGACATGGAGCTGTCGTTTTTAAGCAGACTTAAAAACCATCGGTCTGGGCCGGGTTTGAACCCGCGACCTTGGGATCCGTAGGCCAGCGTCTAACCAACTGAGCCACCCAGACCGACACAAAGTCCTTGTACTTGAATACGAAGACATCAGAGTTATAAAAGAACATACTTACGAAGAAAGCCTTGACTTTATGTTGAGACTGCCACGAATAGAAAAAAACAGTTCTTACTCCACAAAATATAAATAGGTGTTGCACTCCCCAGAGTATAAAAACAAAAGCTATTTACATTTTTATTGCACGGAATATAGTACAAGATGGCCGTGATGTAACGAACAGAAGACATTTTAATAAGCAACATTGTATCCTAATGCTGATGTGTGAAATGTGTCAAGACTTCTGAATAACCTTTATTCTAACTTTATAGATACATGCTAAAACCTAATAACCTTCATGTAAGAACGTTTTGTTTTATTTCCTTTGTATTTATGTTGTAACCAAGTTCGTTGGCAGGGCATTAGAGTTCAGTGAGTGGATATTTTATATTAAATTGACTTATTTTTCTCGATGTGCTGTGTGCTTTTTTAAAAGAAATTAACATATGTGCAGAATCCATTTCGTCGTATGTTAAGGGTTTCTGCATTATGTGAAAATTATTCGGTCATTTCGACTGGGGTGCTTTTACCGACATAAGGTATAGCACACGTTAGGGACCCAGTTCCAACACGCCCGTAGAGCGCTCTCATTTCATCCCGTACTCTCGGGCTCTGAAATACAATAGCCTCGTTCATTGCGGAATCCCCTCCGTCTGTTCTCTACCTCTGCATCGGGATTGTTCATCTGTTACTTGGAATAGTCGGGACTTAAATGGCCAAAATCTTCTCCATCTTATTCTTTAATTCCGGTGGCTGTTTTACAGTCCGGACTATTTTCCTTTATTAGTTTTTACAATATTTTTTCATAGCAATTCTTATCTTAGAAAACAGGAGAGTGATAGAATTACAGTTTTGTGTATTTTTCACCACAACTTTACTTTTTATTTACATTTTATATATTAGGCTAACACTTAGTTAATATTAAAATATTAAACATAGATATATAGAAATAAGTAAGATATTTAATTAGAATCGTGTTGGTAGTTTATCTCGTGCTGTACTTTATGCAGTCTGCCACGATATTCAATACTGGCTTTAGTGGACAACGTGTCATTCCTGTCAAAAGACAAAATTCCTCAACATTTCATAGTCCATCGCAGTGATCTAGAAGTGTCTGCAGACACTTAACACCCTGTATTTGTTAGTTTGTATATCTTGGGTTCATTTTAGAACACAACTGTTATTTTATAGGGTACTTTATAGAAAGGGAGGAAGAATAAAAGGAGAGAGAGCTGGGTTTTTCTTCTTTCAAACTAAAAACCGTGTAATAACTGTTTGCAGGGCAAATATAATACGCGAATTAGTGCGAACATATATTTGACGACACGCAGAGCAAGCAGACTGAACGTAGTCATTTTTTCTCAATTCAACTGAATTATTACAATAGCATTATTATTAGTAGTTCCACTCTATGCGGATTCTCATCTTCGTTATCTTCTACGAGTCAGGCTTTCAAATCCTCTTAACAGTGCCTGCCATCAGTCATATTTCAGTGCACCGCATCTGTGCTAAATACCTACATTATAAGTTAGCCATGTGGAAGAGTTCAATTTCCGAAAGGAAATGAGTATTTCAATATAGTTAATAAGTCACCCACTTCAGGATTATGAAGTGCGATCATTTGGCATTCGAGTTCATTATGCTGATGAGCGTAACATGATTAATATCAAAATCTAATACGTTACATTCCCTCTGTTCTACAAACCATTCTTAAAAGTTGGTTGTTTTATCTTTCACTACTCTGTTGTAGGTACAATCACCACCAAAGAAAATCTCACTATACTCGCATGCATGTCACATGATAGTACTGTGGCCATTTCTTTGGTTGGCACCCTTGCACCGTGGTCTAAAGGAGCCAATGAAATGCCATGGCTTCGTACTACGATAAAGTGACGTAGACTGGAGGTGCGGAGAGGTTTTCTTTGGCGGCCATTGTAACAGAAGCTTAAAGCGATAGTCAAATTTTTAAAATGCCGGTCGCTATTTGCCGGCGTTGGACTTCCATATTTGCATGACCAGGGAATAAATGAATGAGGCAGCATTTCATAAATGTACAAAATAATTAACATTCAACAACGAACATCGAATACCTCGGAAAAGTGGCTAATACCACAAGAACAGAATAAATTGCGTGTTTTAACGATATCTATAAATTAAGTTTGATAAATGTTTATCCGTCTTATATGGTTTACCAATAGCATCAAAATCCATTCATAATGAACAAGACTTCATAGACTATTTGCAGAAAACTCGAGACACTTTTATTTTCTATACTTTTATCTTAAAGATACTCTTTTTTAATTACATCGTTAGTAATTTTTGAGAAAATCAAAATTACACATAAATTTCCATATAAATGGTAGTGTGGGTTGGAAATATTTTCTTGAAATCTATGTCACCCTTAGAGTATGCTGGTTTTAATACAGAGTTTGTACAGGAAGGTAATTGCGCAACTAGTGCCATCTGACACTCGCTAAAATGAATCAACAAATTACTTAACCGTTACGGTATGACAAAGAAGAAGTTAGAGCTACGTTAAGAAAAATAAACAAAACGAAATGTACAAAATGTAAGTGCTACAAAATTATCTACTTACGCAATTCCCCTATCTGAAGTTATTTAAAGGATAGAAATCAAAATATAAATTTGTAAAACCTCTCGCCGGTTAGTAAAGCGTGTTGTAAAACAAACTGTTACACAAAATTGTCATTACACTTTCGTTTCTGAAGTTTAATGAAATAAAATTATCAATTATTAATATAAATAGCCTTGAGTAACATGTTAACAAATGTAATTTTAATGAAACAATGTCCAGTTTTGAGAATTCACTGGTTCATTGCAGGCTAGGATAATTGTTTAACAAGTCAACGGGAAAGCACGAATTTGGAGTAAGGCCAGAAGAATTCTTGGATATAAAGAAGGGTGGCAGAAAAGCAATTAAGGAATAAGGGAGATGTGAGTGAGAGGAAGAGGGAATAAAAAGATAAAGGAAAGTGATGTACTTGCCACCCCATTTGGGCGTGTCTGCGAACCGAATAGGAATCTAGGCTAAAGCACCACGTGGGAGGATGACGTGTCTGAAGGTAGCGTCTGGGCCGGGGTCGCTAGGTCGAGACCGACCTATTTTTAGCAATATGGGGTGCAATAGCTGATGGCGCGAAAATTTCGGCATTGAAAGTGCCGTCCCAGCTGAGAGGGCTGTGTACCATCTGCTTCCGGGAGTAATTGTGTTGTATATACAGTGGAACTTGGATAATTCGAAGTCAAAGAGACAAGAAAAAAAATCGAATTACAAAAGTTACGTCTAAAATTGACATTTTAGCAGTGCATTAGTATTTTCCGGTGTCTCCTTTTTTTCGACTCTTTCCATTTCACTCTGCTAAAATGTTCTGCTTCTTCTTCAGATAAATTGCCAAAATTTTTGGTGGTAACCTGTACTCTTTCGCGGTTTCAGATTTTTTCTTCAAACCCTTTTCAACTTCTCAAGTGAGGGCGACTTTTACTGGACATGTGGTTTACCAAGAGATACAGTGGTATTGATTTGCAACACATTGAACAGTAGGAAGCTCAAGCGACAACTGAAGGCGCATCTGTTTTCAACAAGGGGATGTGGGAGCAGGTGTAGAAGCTCAAGGCCGGCAGCTAAGAAAGCTATTCCGACAAAACAAGCAAACCCGGAGTGATGACTTGCAGAAACACATGAACGGAGTTATATTAAATTTCTGCGTTTAGATTAATTTTCGACTGATGTTTCTGAACATAAACATTCAATTAACGAAAATGAAATTGAAATTACACGTAAGCTTTTTTACAGTGCTTTAATATAAAATTCAAGGGCCCAAGAAAAATCTTCGAATTAACAACGATTTCGAATTGCAAACGTTTGAATTATAGAAGTTGCATTGTATATCAGCCTTCCGTCTAGACACATCATGGAAAGCGGAAAACATTCTGCTGCAGTTCTTAGTGAAATAACAGCTGTTAAACATACAGTGTAACTCTAACATAACTCTAAATTAACCTATTCTATCCAACCTAAACAAACCTTAATCTAATCTAACCTAACCTAACCTTTCAGTGTCTGCCGGCTGTCAGATGGTGTATAGAATGAAGTTATAGTATATGCCAGCTTTTCATGATTTGCTTAGGATCTTCCCAAAATGAGGAATATCAGAAAAGGCCTATGATACCACCTACTCACACACACGCGCGCGCACGCGACTTTTCAGCACTTCTTCGAATCAAGTTGGATGTTACCAACTCCATATCGAATTTGCAAATATTTACCGTTTGACTTTTTTCGTCAGTCTAGGCTGTCTTGTTTGAATTTGTCGACACTACCTCCATTGGCATGTTCCTTAGGATGTTTTTGTACCTGGATTGCCATACCATAAGAAAATCTCAATCTTTCTCTTTCCACCAGCGTTCCTCCCTTGTTTTAGAAGTAATAATATTCTCAAACTCGTAACATTCATCAACTTAGCCATTGTTAGTTGTGCTGGCGTGTTTAAGTCTTGTCGTTCGTGAACTGATTTTCCCTAGCCGTTTACAAGTTAATACATACACTTTAAAAACTGGCTCATTCACGTTGTGTGCTATTTTCCAATGTAGGTGACCAAAATTAAAAAATCACTATTTAAGGTAGTAGTTTGAAGGTCTGGTATTTTGTTGTAAACATTCCAAAGCATCTTGTGGATAGTGGCTCCGAACCGCTGTGAAACTGCGATAGCAAACATCAGTTTGTCCCAGTGAGTGCTGATTATATGAAAGTATCATCTACAGCATATTGCGAGCTAATTAAATTCATAATAGAAACCGTCACTCCAGAATCATTCAAAATAGAAACAAAACTTTGAACAATAAATACAGGAGCTTAAACTGATGTGTATTACTGTTAATGGAATAAATGTTCTTGTACACGACAATCAGGTCATGGCCATGGTTAATGGAAAATGTGCAGTGTCCTCGGAAACTCGCTCGGCTCAGAAATGTTACATTTGTATGGCGTCTCCAAAACCTATGCACAGTGAATATAGAAGCAGAGCAACAAGGAATGATTTAGTAGGATATTCTACTCCATCCTCCACGCCTGAATTAGGATTTTCAATGTCTGCTACATACCTCATATAGACTAGATGTTAGAAAGTGACAGTCTAGGGGAATACATAAATTACAATTTGAGGCCAGGAAAAGGAAACGTAATAGAAAGCTTGTTTGAAATTGGGACTTGTAGACAAACCAAAGCAATTTGGATGGTGGAAATACAGCAAGACGTTTTTCTAGAAACCCAACTCAAAAAATCAACTGTAACGGTATTAATGAGGATTTTTTTGGACGTTTCTGTGTAATTTTAGAAACAATGCTGCGGAAGTCGATGCATTTTCAGTGTCTTTGAAACAACTAGGGCACTATAATTAAACTCTATCCGTGGTACTATTTGTCAGCTACTGTACATGGATCTTTTTATTGTAATCTTTTTCTAGTCATATCGCGACTTTACAATTTTTGTACATTTAACATTGGAGTCGATTGTACTTTATGCATGACACTATTTGGAAAATAGATATTGCAAATACAAACAGCTGATGGTAGATTTACTGAAACTGTCGGTTCTTCTAATTCAGTATTTATATTTCTTGATATAAATCACTTTTCATGTAAATCGCTACTCCTCCGCTAGCATGACTGCTATTGATTCTATTTCTGTGATATAGTTTGAACTGTTTTAGTTTATAGACGGAATTAGTTTCCTGTAGACATAACGGTTCAAGTTGGGGTTTATTAATCAGAAGTTGTAACCATTCAAATCGTGGTCGGAATCCATTGATTGTATTAGTTCAGACTTCATGTTGTGAGTGCTGAATGGTATGTACTTTGTCGATTCAGGGGAAAAATTAGTTTTGTGGGTTATTTTGCACAGAGCTGTACTTCTTCATTTCTTTGTTTTGCCTAGTGAAATTTAGTAGTTTCTTAATGATACGGTTACTTCTGATTATAATTGCTTTGTGTGTATAAAATGGGTGAGATGTTCGCAGTGCCTCTGCTAAACCTTGTAGGTCATCGTTATAGCTGGGAGCTATTGTTGTTACGTCATTCACACCCACAGTGTTTTCAAATAAACTGAGAACCTGTAAGTAGCTGCACTTTTTTATGGTTGTCAGCTTGGCACTCAATTGAGTATTATGATCGCCTGTTTTTGGTTTCTTAACAGAATGGTTGGTTTTTACAGGCTTTTCAGGAGGGTTATTTTGAGCGTTTGGACAGTGTTGTACAGTATCTTCGTCATTTATGGACGTTGTGTCACTATTGGTCTTCTGTATCTTTGTAGTTTCAGGTCTTTTGGTGTCTGATTGAGTAAGTTATGTTCAGGGGACGTGCAATCCACGGGAGTTTCAGATAACTTGGGTATGCGACACTATAGATTTGTTTTGCGTTGTTTTACCTTCGCTATCTGGTGCAGAATTAGTAGAAAGAGTTTGGCGTTGAAGAGGAAACAATTCATATTTTCAGGTGGCAGAGTTTCTTGTTTTCTTCTCCCGCTGATGAGTTCAGGAAACGAAGAGGGATCAAATTTAGTGTTAGGGTTTTGATCGGTGTGGGTTTCTGCCACTGAGTTTGGACATTGTTTTGCTAGGTGTCCAAACATGTAGGTGAATCAGAGGACATATACACTCAGTATATTGTCCCTTCGTAATCAATTTGTAAAGTATCTGGAACTTTCTGGATATCTTCATGAGAGATGCAGATTTGTCTTCGGAAACTGTGCGAATCCAGGAAGGGATAGTCCTGTCCTGATAGGAGATACTACGAGTTTTCAGTTGGTCTTCAGTGTTGTAGTTAGGAATTACTGGACAAACATTGGATAATATTATCCCTCGGTTTTTTGTAAGAAGGGATCGCATCTCCAATGATCCATTGTTTACATCTGTCTTAGTGTTTGCTAGTTAGATCTTCAACACATTTCTTGTTGGAGGAAAAAACACACTCTCCCGTTTGGGCGAAATACATCGTATGTCGTTAAGTGAGATCAGATTTGCAAGCTCAAGCACGTAGTCTTCTATTCTTATGCCGTCGTAGGATTCAATAATTAAGCCTTGTTCTTTAGAGGGGTTTGAGACATCAGCTGCTGAGTATGATAAACTTGGAGAAAGAACACTTTTGTTGTCTCTTGATTTCGATAGGTTATAAATTTGTTCGATGTTTTCGTTTGTCATTTGTCTTGGTTTCGTCGATTTGTACACTATTATCGATCTTTGGCTTTGTCTGCCAACCTCTCTTTACAGAGGACGCCATAGTTTTCTCAACAATTTGAGATTAGCTGTTTAGAGTATTATTATTCAATTACGATACTCACAAGTAGTGAAGATTAGATGAAGCTTCCTTGGAGATAATATTTATGTTGCAGTTTCCTTTTGGAACAGCGCATTTGTTTCAATAACCAGGGTAAACCATTTATACGCCAAACGTTTGTTGCAGCATTGCCAACCGAGATTTATATAACGAAGTCTTGTCTACTATCTTTGGGCCAGTTTTCAAAAGAAGCAATAGGAGCACCAGTGGCGTAGCGTGACTATCGACTCGGGTATGTAATCCAACAAGTATTGTAAAATTCGTTAAAATATGACCCAATTTAAACAGAATTGTCTTTTAGAAAATGATAAAAAATGAAAACTCTGAAAGAGATATTCAACAATATTATTCAAAAGAGAATCTCTTTTCTGTCAGAACTTAAATCTGTAAATTAAATAAACCTCTCTTCAATATTTCATCAACATTCAGTAACGAACAATAGAAAGTTGTTTTTCACTATTAATGTCAACAATTTCATCTAGTATCAGTGAAACAAGGAAGGCATCAGAAATTTCTTTCTTGATTCCATGTTATGACGCCACTCACACTTCAAATTAAGTAATTTTGAATATCAAGTGAAGTTACACGAAAAACAACACATTTTTCCCAGTGCAGTGCAGTTTCCAGTGGCGTCAGATATTGCTAATTTATTTAAATATTCAACATAAGCCCTGGGTGAGATAAACCCAAGGGCAAAATTAGCTCTTAAAAATACATATATTTAATATAATTGCTTCTGTTTGAAGATCATTCATTCTCGTTGTGACCATGAAAAATAAATGCCTGTTTTCCCAGAAAACATACAGCCCGTACAAAATGAGAAAGTAAAGCTCTGTTCTTTTTCACTTCATTGTTATGCCGTTCAGTCGAGAGCTTATACCAATTATTCAATGAAAATTCTATCCTTGGATTTATCTCAAACTTTCTCGTTATTTTTCGCATATTATGTGATTACAAAAATAGTTGTGTTTTATGGTTGACTTATAACCGCTGGAATTCAAAACTCATTTTTCTTTTGAAAAAACAGAAAAAGATAAACAAAATATTTGTTTAAAGTTTTACGACACAGCCAGGACTCATTTTCATAAGCTTCGATGTCGAAATGCCTTATACCTACATTTTTTAATGTCCATCGTAATACTGAGCCCGTCATTGGAGGGTCTGCTTTAATTACATATTGCCTTTTACCAAATTACCTGTAATTTGTCGATCACGCAAGTTTATTTTGATTTTCGTTGCAACAATGGCATGGAAGCGCAGTTTTGTTTACTGCTCTGGCTCGGATTCATTTCGTGACCTCTCGGATGCGATTGCCTCTGTCACATACCTGGGTTCCATAATCCGCGCAAATCTTGACATACAAGTGTCCAAATCAAGCTCAAATATCCACAATTGAAGAACACACATACAAGAAGCAAAACTAATCACGAATTACTCCCTATCCATGACTTTAAATGCAATAATGTGAGCGCGATTGTTAACATGAGACGTGGTTCCTTGGCTCAGGCGCACACCACCAGCTTTCTGTAGCTGACGACAGATGCCGTTGACCCAAGCTTTGTTTCCAAACATAATGTTGCCGAGTGGCGCGAATTCAAATCGTAGTGTTTACGAAAGCTTGATTTTTAATGACATTAAAACGATTATGTACAATAAAATTATACTGAACACAAATTTGGCAATCAGTTTGAAGAAAATTACAGGGTGTGTAATACATCTCTTACATCCATTGACGCTACGCCCTTGAGGAGCACGCACTAAACATTAGAGCCGAATAAGAAGAGAATACACGTGAAAAACATCACAGATTGATACCAATAACAATCTACTTTAGTATCTTCCGACCTGATCATTTCATCTCTAATGAGTAATGAAATGACACTTCCTCGAAAGAAAGCTGAACAATTATCTGCAGATGTTCGGACTTTCGAACCAGAAGCATAATTAAGTGTTAACGAGTCTTCTTGATCGGTGATAGTGAATAACTTCATGTGACAATAATTGCTGAGCAAAAATTAACAGTTGCACAGTGTTTGGTGCTAGCCAGCTATTTTGTGTCAACAGGAAATAAACTATGGAGGAAACCGATATGATATTGATAGGTGTGTTGTTTTTCGTCCGTTACACGTTAGCAATCACTACCACAAGTATAAAATATGATAAGGTAGTGTGTGTTTTTGCGTGCATGCGAGACAGAAAGAGTTGTTCCTCTAATCGTGAGAAACAACCGATTAGAGACACGAGTTTAAAGAAAATAATTATTGAGAAATTGAATCCAACGTATATCTTAGAAATGCACAATGCCGCAGAAAAATATTAGAAATAAATAATTATTCTAAACAGATTGAATGTAAATATCTTAAATATATATTTTAATCAAAATCGCTAGTCATTATTGAGAAAATTGAAATTTTCAAAAGATTTTCCATGTAAAGGGAACTTTCGAATGATGGGAATTTCTTTAAAATCTTCGAGGATCACCAGGTCATTCCATACAAAATGTTAGTTTTTTCTCAGCTTAGTACCCATTTGTTTTTAAGTTTGAGTATGTCAACAGCATCATAGAGAAAAGTTAAACTCATATAAAAATTGTACTATCATTGGCTTAGCTGCAGTGAATCGGGGGCATTGTCATGCACGCTCCAAAATAAAATGTTAGTAATGAACTTACAGATCTTCTGAGGGGAAAAAAAAAAAAAAAGAAAAAAAAAAAAAAAATTATATGATCGTAAAGAACAATGTGCATATTTAAAATTTGTTGTGTATTATTAAAATTGTGTTTTAGGATAAGAGTGGAAAGTAAGATTGAAGTAAATAATTATTTGTATTTACAAATCCAACCCTTTTTATCATTTGATATTTCATACAAGATTAACACATGTCAGCGCTGCTGTTCAAATTTCGTGATGGAACTGTGATAGATAAGGATGATTTGCGCTGAAAATTGCTCGCCGTGCGATGCAAAGGATGAAAGACGGTCACGAATGGCACTAATTCTGACAAATTCTGATGTGTTAGGTTTCAGTACTTCACTACTGGTGAGTGAACTAGTTCACTAGAACCCATCGCTACAGAGGCATGATGTTCAACTGCATTTCTTTGTTTAATCTACTATTTGCTCAGCTGTAGCCAGAGATAGCGTTTGGAGTATCTTTTCCTGTCTCAGGGACGTGACTTTGAGCGAGGATACATCTCACTGTTGACATTCCGTCAGTAACACAATGGAAGAACTTCAATGTGTGTTTATCAGGACGTTTTCGAGATACAGATCGATGTACTTGGACTTGTCACATACCTCCAGTGTCAGATTTGGCAGCAGCTCTTGAACTCCTCTACCAACATGCATTAAAACAATATGGACATAAAAGTAATGAAACATACACTGTGTACTAATGTTATCAGCTTGGAACTTTCCTCGAAAGTTACCTAAACTGCACTAAATACAATTAAAATTGTCAGAAAACTTAAAATGTTCACAGCGATTTTACAAACTTGTATTATTTGCAAAAATGGAACGTTCTTGAAGAGGGAACCATTTTGGATGATTTGTATTGACAAATCACCGGCATTAAAATAACTTAGCATATTGTTATAAGACTATTTGGAAATGTCGAAATTTTAGCTCAATATACCTACACACATTTCCAAACAGTAACATTTATATTTCCTGAAGAAAGTTGAACATTTTGCACTGTCCCAAAATTACAGCCGCTGTTCCAAAGTTACCTCGATTTACGGTATCTTACTAAAAAGAGATAGGCATAATTCCAAGTAAAAATTTCCAAATGTACTTTTTTCGGTTATATTGTCCACACTCTCTGGCGTTTAAAGTGCTGCTAATGATTCGGTTTTTAAATTGCTGGAGTGAAGTTTTGAAAATAGTTTTCGTATTTCACGTAACTAATTCTTGCTGTGGAGTTGTTGTGGCATAAGGTCACCAAAGTTTGATATGCATATTATGTATTTTGTAGGTATTGATAAAATGTAATTGGCTTTAATTGCGTATTTCTTAGCAAACGTATTCTCCAATAAGAAACAGAAATCTGATATGTTAAAAAAAGTATGAAGACTACGAATGTACCCCAAACGCTTCATTGCCAAGTCATAAGATGTGGTAAAAGGAATGTCCAAACGGGTCAACTGACAATTGAAAGATCAGAGGTCAGTAATCTGTTTGGTGCCTACCTAGTCGGACGGACTACTTTTGTAGTAGCGAACAAATCTAAAAACGAAAGTGCAAATGCGTGAGAAGTTGATTTCCTAGCGCGGATTGATATCATAGCAGTAAGTAGGGAAGAAGCTCCCAGTTATTGTTTCTGTTGGTACTTCAGAGCTATCTTATCAAGTGCTGCAGATGGATATCATATATTTTTTTCTACTTTCTCTTGATAACAGCAGTATTTATATGGTCAGCCACAGTTAATTTCATAACATTCTCTTCGATCTAGTTTAGATTCAATCGTAATAATAGCGCTTGCAGATTTGTTTAAGAAACTGTTAAAAGTGAAGAGAAATATACTTTTGACTTTGTTAACTGTTTTAATAGTGTAGTTTTGAATATATTATGGAGAACTAAAGGTCGAATTCATATCCTGTTGGTATACAAAATTAAAAACAAAAGTTATAGGGCTCGATGGTAGAGAGATGTGTACCATATTTATAAACAAAAACATGACTCTGTGTCTCTGAAACTTGTTCTTTGTCTTAATAGTCTGGAGCATTTTTGATGCACATTGTTGTTGCGGTTACTATATAGCGTTCCACTCTTAGAGGACAGTATGGAGTTAAATGGGACATCTCTGTCTCTATCTAGCGCATACAAGTTGCCATTAGCCGCGTCCTTTTCTACCCTCGCGCTGTTGCCAGATTACTAATAGCATGGTATAAATATTCATTTGTTATAAATTTCAGGTTTGAACACATTATCCTATGCAGAATGTTTTTCTCTATCAGGTTATATCCTTTTCAGAGTCATTATACATTTCTATAGGTCCAAATTTCTTCAGAAAACGTTTTTTTCAATAGAAGTCCGATATTTGCTGTTTCTATACTCATCACGCACTAACAAACTAACTGCTGGAATGCATCTATATTTTTTACTTAGGTAGAGTAGACCATAGTGCTACTACCTGCCTACTTTGAATTCTCTATGTTTACCCAGTTAAGTGTTATAATTTTTTAAATTAAATGTTTTCGGAAAATTTTATATCTGTGCACTGCAAAAGTTACGCAGTGTGAAACTTTTTTGTTATTGAGTTTACATCAGGGAACCAGCGAGAACAAATGTTGAGGAAGGTTGGAGAAAGTTTTTAAAATAAACCAAAAGGCAGTAACCTCTTTCTTTTATCCAGTAAGGCAAACAAAAGGTATTCATCTATTCAGCGTCAGGCCTGACACAGAAGATAGTATAAGGAGCAGCACTAACATTAGTTCGAAAGAAGCCGTGTGTGCAACTGTGAGCTGTTATTGCGTTATTTGTTTAATATTTTTGTAAATATTTGTAGTTATGGAGGGGGAAGCTAGCAAGAGACGATATGTTGGTAAATTAAGAAGTAAGGAACGCCAAATAATTATGAATGTGTTAGATTATTTTTGAAGTAAAATGCGTGTAAGTAAGGCGGTAAAAGAAACAGCTAAGACTATCGGGTGTTCAAAAGCAGTAGTGTATAGGATTAAAAAGGAAGTAATGAAAGGACCTCTAAGAACGCCATCGAAAAAGAGAGCAAAAAGGGCGGGACTACACAAAACGGTAGGTTAACGCAATATGATTGAATAGTGCAAGGTGGAGTGCGGCGAATTGTCCATTCTTTACAGTTTGCAAATATTCCACCCATGCTGAATATAATTTTGTCACAGTTCAACAGTGATGAGACCCTACCAAATTTCTCAAGGGCCACTCTTAGTCGGTTCTTACATGATTTGGGGTTCGAATATGAAAGAAAGGGTAACAAGTGCATATTAATACGAAGAAAGAGATGATATCGATATCATCAGATGGCGACATAAATTTCTAAAAAACATAAAAAGGTTTAGGGACCAGGGGAAATCAATTGTTTATACAGACAAGTCATTTGTAAATTTAGGTCATACAGTAACAAAGGCGTGGAGGGATACCAAAGTTAAAAGTGCCCGTCTCGTCAAGCGGCAATTGAAGGACTAAGTACAGAACTCAGGCCAAATCGAGTCGCTCTCGGAGAAAGATTCGCAACTAGTACATGTTGCAACACTGCGCTCCATTTAACGTGTACTGTCTTTTAAGGGTGGAACGCGCTTTATATTACTGAAATTCTTCTCACTGTATGAAACATCTCCAAACAAGACTGGTGTAATTATTTGCTTCACTGCATGTATTGCGACATTTTTCTGCACGTCACAGACTTTTATTATGTTTACAATGTGTGGTAATATTGAGTATAATATAAATCTAGCCTCTAGCCATGTCCCCCACCGAGTTACATTTGGTTGTGGAGGCAAGGAAATTCCAGGTGCCATCTGTTTAACTATCTTGATTTTGGAGTGTTTTGAGAAATATCTTTTCGTGTTGGCTATAAAAGCATTTACATCCGGAAAAGAGGATATAATTTCTTCCGCAACTCGGCGGAGACTATGCTAGACAAGTTTTAGTTTTGGAAATACTTATTGTATTGCTGTGGCAGCTTTCTTCATATAGGAAGTCCCGTCCGCAACAAGTAGTAAACCATTTTGTGTTATTGGACAGACAATAGAGAGAAGAAAAAAAGAAAACCAAATATAACATAGGACAGTCGCAAGAAACAGGCTGTTGTGTAGGTTTGGGCGCGTCGTTTCCTCAACCCTCACGCTAGCTGCTGGCTCTATACTCCGTGCTGTTGATATCATTCCTATGTTTATCTACTAAAACCCCGCTCCCTGGTAATAACCATTAGCAAATAAAAGACAACACGCATAAACGGGGCGAGAGGCAGTGTAGCCGCCTTGTGGTTCCTTTATATTTTTAAACAGCAAAGCTTGTAAAACCCTAACCCTGTCTTCGTCAGAGGTAGGACAGAGGTATCATGTTTTGGAAAAAGCTATAGAAGTCGCATTCAAGGGTACTGCAACAGTTGTTTGCACACCAGCACATCATACCATCATACAGAGCCACCGTTAGTGTTTATGGCGTTATTCTTTTGGTAGTTTCATACTTTACAACATACATTTGTATGACTATCTTCAGTTGGAAATGCTCAATGACGGCTTTGTACAGAAATGCAGGGAAGCCCGAAGTAATACAACAAAAGCTCTTAACGTCACCCCAATTAGTGCCAGTCAGCCCACGGAACATTTCCAAGATTGGAGAGGCGTTTAAGTGATAAACTGGTGGCTTATGTCCTAATACCCTCATGGACGTCCGTGGACAAGTGATAAACTGGAGTTTAAACCGTTTCCAAGAGTTCGATATCACATAACCAGGCGTGTACCTACATGCATCGAAATTAGTGACAGCCATTTTAAGCACTTTCGTAGTTGATTAAAATGTTATCTATTCGCTTACATTATAATTATCAGCTTTGTTTTTACTACTGCCCTATCTTTTGTTTACTGTCTGCGTCCTTCATATTTTACAGGCCTCAGACTGTGATAACACGATACCCACTTATCTACCACCAAATTGTAACTTTTTTGCACCAGTAGAGCAAAACTTCACACATTTTGCAAAATTATGCAGTGTTAATTGGTTAAAATAGGTTACACCTGGCGAGCTGTGACCTTGTGCATTTAGACTATGATATTTTTACTTTCTCTACTGGTAAGTAGGGGAAGTGTTGTATTCCACCCAAAAATTCAATGTCGAGTTTTCACCGGAAATATGTTTTGAGGCCCCCTGAATCGAAAAAAAAGCACTTTTAGAAAAAGGTCCATGTGTGTCTGTGTGTCTGTCAGTCTGTGAACAGCATAACCCAAAAACGAAAATTAGGTTAAAAACCAAAGTTGGTATTTAAGTTTAATGTCGTTCAAGGATGCGACGCGAAGATTTTGAAGAAAATAGCCCCACCCTAAACTACCCTTTACATGGAAAATTTTTCGAAAATTTTAGTTTTCTTGAAAATGGCTCTAACGATTTTGATTAAAATGCGATATGTTTGAGATATTTTTATGACAAATGAAATGCATATCTTGAAGTTTCTGGCTACAGCCCCTGTAGTCGTATTTACTCTGGACGACTTTTACATAACTCGTAAACCGTTAGAGATAGACCAAATCATACTATACAACAAATGTAGATCTTTGCTAAAATACACAATTTATGTCTCAATAAATTTTCTTGTAGGGTGAACCATTTCGGAGATATTCCTTGTTATGTGTGTGAGTTTCGGAAAACTTAGAACTTTACCGAAATGCAACCACGTTGTTCATTTTTTTATATGTTAATCCTGCAAAGAGAACAGAATCTCAAAGGTCAAAAAGATTTGACTGTCGCACAAAGCCTTCTGTATTCTAATATTCCCCTTGTACCTACAAGGACATAAGCAGTAAGATAATTTGTACAAATGTTTATCTTAGCTAACATGGATATATAGGAATAAGAGTTTGTTAGAATGGTTAGTACAAGAGTAGAGAAAGTCATGTGAGTGCAACACATCAGATTTTTTGTATTTGGAACCGAAACAAGCAAGGAGTTGGCTACGTTCTGCACATTCGTATCATACCAAACAGGGTTCGAATTAACGGGGGGATGGGGGGGGGGGGGGATTTGCACCTCTCATATAATTTCCCAGGCTCGTCAAAGAAAAGTTGCTTCCCTGCCAGGAAACTATTTGTTTTTGCTTTTGTTTTTACGTATTTAATCTTTCAAAATTTAAGAAGACACGGAACACTTTGGACGCAGACAGTATTATCGTGCTGCTCAAATGGTTAACATGCGCTTTACCTTTGATCATTAGAAGTCTCAGGTAATACGTTGTCGATGGAGTTTCACATTGCGCCAATGAGCGTGTCACATCAGCCAATGAAATCAAAGAAATGACAAATGACAAATGACAGAAAATTGTTCACTCCAGGTGGAGTGAAACAGGGCGTTGCAACATCTCCCCAGTTTTTTGTCTCATTCTATTTGTTTTCTCGTAACATTGGTCTTCTAAGAAATAAATGTCCATGGGTGGAGTGTGAATGTTTACTTGGAGAAAAAGTGACAACGTTGCTTTTCGTGGCACTGAATACCTTTATCTTCTCACCGCGTTTGATCCGCCGCATGTTTACCTTATGAGCAGCACGATAATACATGGCACGAGTGCGAACTGTGAGTAAGCAAAAGTATCATAAGCTAAACAATAAACAATTCTCAGGTGATTAGCTGGGTTTACATTCAAGGTCACCATTCCAGCAATGACATTATTGGAGCTTGCAGTAATCAGTTCAGTTTCTTGCAACTTACTGTTCTATTATTCACCAGCATGGATACATTTGTGACAAGAAAGCGAAAAGTTACAGAAAGTAATGATATATATCCACCAATGCTGCTACTACTACTGGTATAATACCATTATTGCTAACACAAACTTAATTTTCTCGCCCTGATTCGAACACCGATACCAAACGAAAACACGCGAGAAATTACGAATGCATCCAGCATGACATAGAACACATGCACACGCATATTTGATCACAAACCTCCCTTCTGAAAGGGCCTTGCATGACTCGTTTGAAAGTGACCTGAATGTTCGCAAAACAAGCTCGTATAGACAAAGTCTAAGAAGTAGAACTGCCATAACGCTAAAGCAAAAGAGACCGCCTGTCGCCAGTGAAAGTGCATCAGTATTTCATTTTTATTTAACGACCTTTGACCGGAGAAGAACGAACTGAGAATAAAAGCGCGGAAGCTAGCCGATGATTTATAGAGCAAAGAGGCCGAATAAACACTCCAGCTAACCGAAATTCAACTGCGACAGCAACGTTACCCCCTACACCACAGTAATGGCTCTGTATAGTGCAAGTTACAGTTACTTGATTTTTATGTTTATAATCTACACGCACTGAAGGGTTTTTCGATTATTTGGGGTTTTTATACTTTGAATTCATTCATACTTCCAGACTCAGGGAAGGATGGGGAATAATTCCCCCCCCCCTGGGAATCGAACCCCGGACAGGCAGGTGCTCTACCAACTGCGCCACGGCAGCAGTTATTGACTTATAATAATTAATCAGTATTAAAGTTGTAGTCTATATGACATCTTGAAGTAAAACAAGTGAAGTTCCATTGCGCATAATTGTGACCATATGTGAGTCTAGTTATATTACAATAATAATAATAATAATAATAATAATAATAATAATAATAATAATAATAATAATAATAATAATAATAATAATAATAATAATAATAATAATAATAATAATAAAAGAACATGTTTTAATGGGACATTTACAAAAATATGTATATCTTTGCAATAAACAAAATTTTTCACACTTATTTTAAATACAATTAAGAGAAAAACAGGTTTATTATCCAATACTGGGCATAGGTGCCCCAATATTGATATTAAAACATTCTGAAATATCTTATATTTATATTAATTCGCTAATCATCTTTATAGCTAGTTTTCATATTTGGAAACGTAGATTTTCAGTTGTTTTTGTTATGATTCCAATATGACTGCTGTTAGGCAGAGAGGGCACAGTTTTATTTCGTTATTCTTATATAATGTTTCAAACGACATTCCGTGAGTTTTTGGATGCCCTAAGAATTTCATTCTACAGTTATTCACAGCATAATCCGCCATGGGAAAGTTTTCCCGGCTGTATTCTCGGGACATCCGCAATACAAATTAAAATTATGAAATGACCAATTATAGTGCTGCCGAAGTAAGAAAGTCAGTTTAAATACACAAACGCTCGTATCGGCTATAATCACGTGACCGCAGAGAGTGCTCTGATTGGTTTCAAGGGTTTATCGCAGGGATATTGGAAGAAACTCTTTCATTCGAAAGCAGAAACTGTTTTGTAGTTTAACGTAATACACAAACATGTTTAGAGCTTTTTAATACGGATTTTAATGTCATTACAAATATAAGGAGAATTTGTAGAAGGATTAAACGTATTTTTCAGTATAATATTGCATTATGTTTACTGTAAAATTGTACACATTTTTGTGTTTCTAAGGATAAAGTTATAAAGGTTGCTTATTTCAAGCAACATTTGCAACCCTTTCCATAATAGGTATTAAAATTTTGGAGATAGTAATAAAGAAACTTCTCATTACAGCGCCACGCCTCTAGCCCCTATTGCAAAACTTTCAGCAGTTCATTGGTCAGTACTTATACCTCATCCCTTGCGAGGCCCTGTAGGAGATAAACTGAGAGATGGCCCCAAACAGTGTATATTACTTCGTTTTCTGTACATGCCTGAGTTCACAAATAGATAACTCGCCCCAATCGAGCAGCAATCCCGGGCCCTTTGAGTTAGGCGTGCCACCCTGTGTGAGATGAAGTCATTCTACATTGCGATATGAGGCATCCGCGCACGGTTTGGTAGTCATTGTCATTATGATGGGCAATAAAACAAGATAGACTATAAAACATGGTGTTAACGGCACATTTCCTTCACTATAGCCTTCTCCCGGGCATCCAAGTGACCTTGCTCCACTGCTCAAGAGGTTCACAATTGGGTGATCTGAAAGTAAGTTCCCGAAATGGGGCATCTGGTACATTTCTGTGGACGTACTTGCAGCTGAATTGCTCTAAATAACTTTATTTCGATTATTTTTCGTCTTTACAAATGCTGTATTAATTTGAACATTTATGTGACTCAGCCATTTAATTCTTTTGTTACATATGTTAGCTGGTGCCATTTATGCAAGTTGTCTTAGCAATACTTATTTACTCTAAAATGTTCACTGTGTGGTGTCGCTGTCTGCAGCTTAGTGTAATGTAGGCCATTTTGAATTCTTAGGAACTGCCATTACCTAGCCTTTAGTTATGGAAACAAGTTTGCCATTAAAGACGAGTCATAACGATTTGCCCTTTAATAAGCTTTATACTCGACCATGCCACAATGTAACGCTTATTCATTATATCTGCCTCTTTATAATCACACTGCTGTGCACCAATCAATGGTGTACAAGTTCATAACACTGCTAATCGTTTTTGAAAGTCTCTTTTAAATTATGGCATATATACTTAGACCAAGTTAACAGTTGAAAGCGCGACAATCGATTCTCGTATCTATAATAGAATCGAGTAACAAATAGTTAAAATGTCAGAAACAAGTGACAGTAACATGCAGTGTAGAATATTCAAAACATGTTAGAAATGTTTTAAACTTAGACACATGGTCGAGCATAAATAATCGTATGAAACTTTAGTTAATGGCAATTATTGAGATGCTCACTTCAGCTCGGTTAATAAAATATACTCGCATCTTAAATGCTGCCATTTTGCTCTCGTTGTATATATACTACGAATAAGGTATTGCAAATATCTGGTAAACTAATTGCTTAAGAAATACAAAGTTGCCATCTAAGCATAGCAGTCGATATAGAAGCTATCATTAATGTTTACAACGGTACTGGTACCGTAATATTATGTACGTTTGGGTATCCATAAAACACATGTGTATCGTAAAAAGATGGAGTTTCTGCTAGGAAACAGGAGACGTGTGTGTGTCATTTGAGGCGGGGGAGTCAGTGACCCGTTTACGTGTGCGTAGTGATCAATACAGGGATGATCAGCTGATCGCACGAGGACTCGTGCACTTGTGGGTTGTCTGGCGCCTTGCCGGAGACGCGGAAGGAGCGCCTATTTCTGGGACAAACTATTTCACGTAAACAAGGTCTTTCTGCCGCCATACAATGTTAGTTTCTAGCTCTTTCTATTTCAGATATCCAGTGAAAGAGAACATCTGCTTGATGTGTGCGTTCACATGATTTTGGCTACCCATTGTCGTTCATCTTTATATAGTTTCTACTAACTATTCTTGCAAAATCTTATTTTTCTATCTACGCCGTGTTAATCGGATAAGCGTTTACAAAAATAGTTTCTTACCATTTCATTGTAGGTACAAGGGGAGAATAGGTACAATGGACTAAAGCGAAGACCAAATGTTCATAGTTGGTCGGTATTATGTTGACATTCTTTACTCTTTTTATGACATTGCGAGAAACATTAGTGGCAGCCGATGGTCATACGTCACTAGACAGTGTCTCTGGCGCTCCGCCATGCACAGGGTCGCGGGTTCGAACTCCCGCCTCGGGCATGGCTATTTGTGTGCGTGTGCGTGTGTGCGCGCGTGTTGGCCGGAAAGTACGACTGCGTAAGTCAGTGTGTGTGTGTGTGTGTGTGTGTGTGTGTGTGTGTGTGTGTGTGTGTGTGTGTGTGTGTGTGTGTGTGTGTGTGTGTGTGTGTGTTTCATTGAAAAACAAATCTAGCTGGCTATGAGTGCGGAAAAAAAAAAAAAAACTAATGGTAATGTGACAAATCTTCACATAATGAAAATTTAAAACCAATTCTATCCGAATGAAGACTTAACATGTTTTCCCCCGAAATTTAAGACAAGTATGTTAATGAAATCACTAAGAGCAGCTTTTAAGAAAAAACATTCGAACCCAGCCCCTAATATTGTTTTTAAATAATCAGAAGGGTAGATATTTAGCGCTTATATCTGAATTATCACAATAATACACTTAGTAAAACACTGCTGTTACGTAATTTTTGAACACCTTATTCGGTTTGTAGACACTTTCGTCAAGTTGCCTTCTTGGACTGCTAAGGTCACTACTTCGTCGTCCAATCAGGTAGGGACCGGTTGATATATTACAAAACAGTTATTGCAAGAAAAAAACTTGATCATGTAGCGCACTCCTATATAATTAATATCCAATTTAACAAAGTAATAAAGCTAATGTTTCAAGAATATCAATCACTGATAGGTGTTGGTTATGTTTACGTGGAGTGAAATGTTAAAACGCCATGCTGCAGACGGTTACCCACCTGCACACCTACAGAAGAATCTAGAGTTTGTTGTGGGTTGGATCCCGTTAACTGTGGTCGGCATTTCGCGGGTGGACAGACCGCAATGAATCTCATGTTTGCTTTACCATCTGCATGCGCGCACTCTAGTGTAATCTGCAGTCAAACTGCGTTGTTGTGCACATGCAGTTTACTGATGCAAATTTCTGTTTATCGATTCATGTGTTTCAGAGAAACAGACACCTAAATAAATAGATGCAAACTGCATCTGTTAGCATTCTAGCCTTCAAATCCAGAGGTCCCACATGGAGGATGCCAACTTTTCTTTAGCCAGAATATTCCTAATCCTCCCTAGACTCTGGAAGTATACATTCGTGCGTGAATTTAATCTTGGAATAGAAAACCCAAAGTGAAACAACGTTAAATGTTAAAACGAAAACAAACGAGTGAGGATCATTGCCGATGAGCAATTGTTCCAAGTCCATCGCCATGGATATCATATAAGACGCTAAGCACGGCATGTAAGTGTATCATTGTGTCAGGACCAACATAAAAATTGAAGGCGTTGCTATCGATTCTCGTGGGTACAATCGAATCGAGTAACAAATAGTTAAAACGTGGGTCACCAGTGACAATAAGATGCAACGTTGAATATTAAAAACACTTTATAATTGTTTTAAACTTAGACAAATGGCCGAGCATAAATAGTCGTGTGTAACTGGAATATAATGACAATGATTAAGATGTATAAATATTGTGAAACGAACTACCGCTCGTTTCATAAAATATACTTGCATCTTAATTGTTGCCATTATGCTCTCGTTGCATAATATACCTGCAGAAGGGCTTCATCACGGTTACTTATTCTTGATTACTGTTCCCCGTGATTATTTGTAACAATGGGGCGTTAATGATTTGTTTATTTCTATTGTTAGGCAAACATACGCCTTCAAGTTAATGTATTTAAAACTAAAGCTGGTGGAGACACCCACACCAATCCTGAGTTCATTGTTGCAAACTGGGCGAAAGTTGCAAGTGTCTCAGTGTTGGAGGCGAATCTGCATTGCTGAACGGAAGTGGTATGTCAGCTAATCTACCTTTATTGCCTGTAAAGATAGTCTAGTATAGGTACTCGAACATGCCACCCCCATTCTCTTGAGTGACGTAATCGATTTCCGAAGGGAGCACAAGCCCCTGTGCAACCAGCTGGAGCTATGGCCGCCCAAGCATGTGCTGAGCTTGTCTGTATGGACGTTGACCTTAATCGAAGCAGGCTGGGGTGCCTTTTTATTTTTCCCCTGCAGTCTTTTGTGTCAGTTCTGAAGTAGCTACTGTTATATTGTGTGGGTGATGAGGGAGCAGAATAATTCCCAGGCCAGCGATGTGAAGCATTTTCTGTCCTCGTCTTTTTATTTTTGTTTCCTTCTTCTTGGGCAGAGAAAGTTCAATATCACGATCTCACCAGAAATTCGTGTTTTAGCCACTGTTTGTGTGCGCGCGTGTAGGGGGGGGGGTGCACTCGAAAGGCCAAGATTTTCCTATATTTTGGTCCTAACTAAACTGTAGGAACCTTGAAACACTTTTCACAATTTGTTTCTCACGTTTCCATAGAGAGAGGGAGATGGTGCAGATAAGAGAAATTAAGAATTAGGAAACAATTATTCAAGAAAGGACTACCAAAAGTAAGCGTAACTAGTGGCCCAGAACAAGAAAAGACAAAGGAGAGAATGGAAGAGAAGAGAAAACTGTTTCTTCCTTTAGCTATTAAGATACTGCCTGTACCAATAGAGAAAAATATGTTCAGTTTGGAAGGCAGGCTGTCCGGGTCTAATTAAGGCAAATCCTCGGCATATGGTGGTAATAAGAACTAACGAGAACCTCAGAGTCCCATGTCACTAAGAAGACATTGGAGTAGTTTGCAAGGAAGAAAACAAGCGGAAGCTCAAATGGAAGAGAAGAAAACAAAAGAAGGATGTGACATGTACTCTAGCAACTCTGCAGTCTGTATAACATATTCTTGCAAAAGCTTATTTTCCTATCTACATCGAAATAAACGACGCCCGTTAAAGCTTATTCACTTCAACGCAACTATCGTACCTTTCACGATAGTACCACACTCACCACAGCTGTCTGCACCCACTGATTGACCCATGACTGTAACTCTCTCTGATGCTGTTCCCTCGCTTCCCTATGAAGCAAGGATAACGTATGATGGACCTTTCTCGACTTCCACAAACACGCTGGCCACCGTAAAGTTCTCGAAGGCCCTAGAAAACCCTTTGTGTTGTTTCATTTGTTGTTAGTCACGTGTTCGCGTGATTGGTGTGGGAACCTTGACCTTGTTTGCCCGCTGACCTTGTATGTGGTGTGAAGCAGCTTGGTCTCGACCGTCCTTTGTTGTACGCCATGCCCGGTGTCACAGTATATAAAATTTCTGTAATAAATTCCTCTCTACCGTAGCTTTAGAGGTACGAAAGTTCTCTCAGTTTCATTGTTACTTATTGGATAGGTGAGCATCGTATGTCCCTTACGTTTAGGGTCTGATTTCTGCATGAAAATGACTGAACCATTGTTTAGTGATTTACTTTAAGCATACTTTGTAACAGTTGTGATCGTTCCTGCTAGGACAATAGATGCAAATGGTGGCATTTTCCTGTGTCGTAAGCAAGATTTCGCATCGTGGGAATGGACTGCAGTTTTGGCGGCGCTATGCTGATGCAGATGAAGATAATATGCAACAGTTGCAGCTGCTGTGGAAGAATCGTCCGACATATGTATGCCCTCATGCATCCCAAAGGTCAATGGCAGTTATCCACTTAATATGATGGGGAGGGATTGTCACATAGCCTGGACATGCCAGTTTCAGCGACTGCTGGCGAGAGAGACAGACAAAACGGTGAAGAATAACTGGCATTATTCCTTACAATCTGTCTTTCCTAAGCATATATTGGCATCCTTCTGTAATACATATTGGTATGTATTTCCCGAAATAGAAAACCAAAATACTCATTATCTTTGTGAACTTTTGGCGATCTGCACAGGAACTGCGGAGAACTTGGGTTCATTTCTATTAATTTAAACTGAAACTGTTGAGATATTCGAAATATTGTTTTAATTTTGTAAAACTTGACATCCATAGAAACTTTTTCGATCATTTTGTTGTCCCCGAATTGGATATTGCTCTATGTATTTCTTCATCCTCCTCGCCGAAAATTGGGTTTTTGTTTTATTTTTGATAGCGTTTACTGTCCGTTCTTGCCACATACGCGCCACAGGCGCCACTTGCAACGTATATTCCGGCCACTTGCCAGTTATGAGGGCTGACGAAATCCTGGAAAGAATGAACCTACGACCAAAAGTCTGTGTTTCGACAATCTGTTTCTGTACACGTTTTGCGGCCCTCTGAACCGAAATACAGCACTATATGAGAAAATAATTCACCTGTGTGATTGACTTAATTGGGAAACGAAATCTCAGATAAATATGAGTGGGTGGGTGAGATAGTGTGATAGTGAGTGAGTGAGTGAGTGAGTGAGTGAGTGAGTGAGTGAGTGAGTGGGTCGCCATTCTTGTACATATGTCGCCTCAAGTTCGCTGCTGCCATGATCGGTCAATCATGGCCCTTGTAGCATAGAATTCTATGTATTTCATCTCTTTTTGGTTACTGATGTCAGGATTATTTCTGATGCTTTGCTGTTGGGTATAGATGATAATTAGGCCTAGGGTTTTTGTGACCTACAAATCACCATAGCATGCACAAGAAGTATGCTGTTATGACAAAACATTTAAAAAAATATGCACGATAACATAATAAATATGACCTAACGATATTAAAATGAGGTGAAATTTCTGTTGTAAAATAAATTAGGTCAGTTTTGATAATGAACTATTGTTTGAGAAGCAATCTAAACTATGAAAATTCGACATTGTAGTATGATTTTTATTAACATTATCGGAATACAGTTTTTTACGTCCTCATTCTTACACAATTTATGGCCTCTGAGTTTCAGTAAACAAGGAATACCTTGTGGAAATTTTCAAATAAAAAGATTTCCTATTGTCAAGCAACAAAGCCTTGTACTTCGAAAATGAACAATGTCTAAATCTGAATGATTAAGAGAGAACTTTTCTATCTGCTTCGTTAGTGGCATTTCTGATTGCTCCAAAGCAGTTATGGCAACAGGAATAAATAAAAAATTTGATTTTATGTATGGTGCGTAAGAATGAAGTCCGCATTGTGAATTCAAATTAAATAGGGGAAGATGGATACTTGCCATTTTCCAGGAGACAAAATGGGATGCGCATTCGGAGAGATGTAACACGGAAGAAAAGAATTCTATGAGATAGTTCTTCACTTCTTGAAAGAGTGAAAATATGACGAATATGACCACTCGCTTACTAAAATATGCTTGGCGATACATGCATAAATATGACTTAACAAATTACGTTAATTCATTTCGCTTTTTATAACAAGCATTTGTATGTACTTAAACAGCATGTCAGTCTTACGGAAAAATATACTCCCTGTCAAAAATACTAACCCCGGTGATAATATACGCTTGTATGTAAATCGCAGTTAAAGATTAAGTAATGTGATATTTTGCACGTCACAATTTTCTTTCAGGCACTTACACTTCTGCTTCAGTTTCCACAGGCTTAGCGAATGGCGATAAAAGTGCAATTGGAAGTTTTAACAGACTTTGAGTCACAGTGTAGCGCCGTAATCGTAAAACAAACACATTCAAGAATTAACGACCCGAGAAGGGAAACAAGGCGCCTTGGTAGAGAACGCAACGCTCCACTGCACAAGTACACAGAAACCGTGTTGTGCCCCAGGGTTTCGAAATTTACCTTCAAAACTCACCTACGAGAGGGCATGTGTGTTTGTGTATCACAAGAACATCTGCTAATTCCACAGCTGTGGCAGGCTTCCCAGAAATACGAGTGACGTTACTTCCTCTACTACTGATTTCCCCCCCCCCCCCCCAAAAAAAAAATTACAAAAAGGTCTGTGCGCACGCGCGTATTTAAACATCATAAATCACAAACGAAAAGTCGGTTAAATACCAAACTTAGAATACAAGTTTTCTATCTTTTGAGGATGCCACACAAGATTTTCAAGAAAATGACTCCCACCTTAAATTGCCCTTTGCACGTAATTTGTTTTTAACATTTTGATTTTCTCAAAAATGTTCTAACAAATTGGGTTAAAATACCATATTGTGACGCCGTGCTGGGCGCACAACAAAGGACGAACGGTACCAGGCCGGCGAGCAAACAAAGGCACACGACTCACGCAAGCGAACACATGACTGACAACGATCGAAGCAACTACAGAAAAGGGATTTTCTCCGGAGCCTTCGAGAAAGATCCAGCTGCGTCACCGGCGGCGCGTTAGTGCAGATCGAGAAATATCCGTGTGGCGCGTCCCCTCTATATAAGAAGGCGAGGAAACAGCAAGGCAGTTAGTAACTGAGTTACAGTTACAGATAGATTTGGTCAGTGCATCTGTGAGTGCCGGACAGCTGTGCGTGTGTGTCGTGAAAGATACGCCGGTCGTCGTGAAGATTTCAGGAGCGTCGGGTGATTACATTGTCGTAGTTAGTGTATGACAGACAGAGAAACTGAAGACAGACAGTGAAAGGACTGTGGCAAGGCTACGAGAAGTAAACATTGTGAGTTGTGATAGCACGAAAGACTGTAGACTGTGTTAACAAGAAGAAAACTGGTTATTTGTAATAAAAGTTTAGAAGATCGGACTGATTTTGACAGATATACACTTTTTACATCAACCATTTCCGAGATAAACCTAGTTATTTGTTTGAATTTTCCACTACTTATACTTTCCTCAAATAGCAAATCGATTTTCTTTCTTATGGTTATGCTGGTTATGCAAAACGGAATTTCAAAGCTGTCACATAGCAACAGCTCTTAAAACATTTGACTGTCCCTTAAGCCGTATTCCTCCTCTATTCCCAGTGAACCTACAAGGAAAAATGTAATAAAACCATTTTTACAAATATCAATCTCGATTAAAAGTATGTAGTAGATGGAAGAATGCCTTGTTTGATGAAGAATGAGTATAGAAAATTATGTGAATGTAACGCACCAGGAAATTTTTTATTACCTCTGAAGCAGCCCACATTTCTGGTTCACTTTCCAGAAGGAAATGGATCAGATGAACTTTCCCATTTGGTTTTGCGCGAATCGGGCAGTATCGACGGGAGTTGAACTGGCTTTAAATCAATCCAGAAACGCGAGCAGTACATATTTTATAAGCTGGGTACTATGGGGCAACTTTCACCACCACCTTTGCCATCAGTAACATTAGACCATTTCTTGACAGCCTCATTGCACGAAAGCACTCAAAACTCCACGCAATCTCTGGTGAGCGAAAGATAGGGTTAGTAACAAAACTGAAACCGAAATTATTATGAGGCGTTTATGATGTTTTATTAATGAACACGAAAATACCTTTACAGCATACAAAAGTGTCTTAACATGGGTTACAAAAGCTTGCACTTGTTTTCTGTTCTAAAAACTCGCCCTAGGATGGACTAGATTAGGGTTGTAATAATTATTTATAAAAATCTGATGAGTTGCACTCACATGACTTTCTCTACCCTTGTACTAACCATTCTTACAAACTCTTATTCCTATATCTTCTTCTTAGTTGAGATAAGATTCGTTCAATTTATCTTATTGCTTATTTCCTTGTAGGTACAAGGGGAATATTAGAATGCAGTAGGCTTTGTACGATAGTCAAATCTTTTAAAGCTTTGAGATTCCGTTCTCTTTGCACGCTTAAATATAAAAAATGAACAACGATGTTCCATTTCACGAAAGTTATGCTTTCCGAAACTCACACACATAACAAGGAATATCTCCGAAATGGTTCACCCTACAAGAAAATTTATTTGGACATAAATTGTGTATTTTAGCAAGATCTACATGTTTTGCACAGTAAGATTTGGTCTATCTCTTGCTGTTTACTAGTTACACAAAAGTCATCAAGAGTAAAGAGGACTGCATGGGCTTATAGCCAGAAAATTCAAAATATGCATCTCATTTGGCTTAAAAATATATTAAACTATGGCATTTCAATCAAAATTGTTGGAGCCATTTTTCAGAAAATCAAAATTTTCCATTAAAGGGTAGTTTAGGGTGGAGAATGTTTCTTCAAAATCTATGTGTTGCGTCCTTTAAATATTTTAAATGCCAACTTTGGTTTTTAAGCGACTTTTCGTTTTTGAGTTATGCCGTCCACATACTGACTGACAGGCAGACACACATACACACAGGGACCTTTTTGTAAAAATGCTTCTTTTTTTATTCAAGGGGCCTCAAAACATATTTCCGGTGAAATCTCGACTCAAATTTTTGGGTGAAATACAATACTTCCTCTACTATACGTAGTAGAGAAAGTAAAAATGGGTAAAATATGTAATGTGTATGAAAAGGAACGTGCAAATAAATCTTCATCATCATGAACAAGTTCGTTTTAGGTCACGTGGTCTATAGCGATAAACAGGGCGACGCTCTTATTGGTCTTTCCACCGCTGTTTTGGTCTTCCTTGCTCCTTGGCAGTCCACAAAGGGTCCACATTTTGAATGAACGGATCAGAAACTTTTTTTTTTTTTCCGGAAGGATATAGGACGCTAGAACGTGACACATGCCCATGAATTATTAAAAGCTTTGTTCTAAAGCGCGTCTCACCCTTAAAAGACAGTACACGTTAAATGGAGCGCAGTGTTGCAACATGTACTAGTTGCGAATTTCTCTCCGCGAGCGACTCGAGGTGGCCTGAGTCCTGTACTTAGTCCTTCAATTGCTGCTTGACGAGACGGACACTTTTAACTTTGGTATCCCTCCACGCCTTTGTTACTGTATGACCTAAATTTACAAATGACTCGTCTGTATAAACAATTGATTTCCCCTGGTCCCTAAACCTTTTACGTCTTTTAGATATTTATGTCGCCATCTGATGATATCGATATCGTCTCTTTCTATTAATATGCACTTGTTACCCTTTCTTTCATATTCGAACCCCAAATCAGAGTGGCCCTTGAGAAATTTGGTAGGGTCTCATCACTGTTGAACTGTGACAAAATTATATTCAGCATGGGTGGAATATTTGCAAACTGTAAAGAATGAACAATTCGCCGCACTCCATCTTGCACTATTCAATCATATTGCGTTAACCTAGCGTTTTGTGTAGTCCCGCCCCTTTTGCTTTCTTTTTCGATGGCGTTCTTAGAGGTCCTTCCATTAGTTCCTTTTTAATCATACACATTACTACTTCTGAACACCCGATAGCCTTAGCTGTTTCTTTTACTGCCTTTACTGCCAAGCATTTTGCTTCAAAAATAATCTAACACATTCATAATTATTTGGCGTTCCTTACTTCTTAATTTACCAACATATCGTCTCTTCCTAGCTTCCCCCTCCATAACTACAAATATTTACAAAAATATTAAACAAATAACGCAATAACAGCTCACAGTTACACACACGGCTTCTTTCGAACTAATGTTAGTGCTGCTCCTTATACTATCTTCTGTGTTAGGCCTGACGCTGAATAGATGAATACCTTTTGTTTGCCTTATTGGATAAAAGAAAGAGGTTACTGCCTTTTGGTTTATTTTAAAAACTTTCTCCAACCTTCCTCAACATTTGTTCTCGCTGGTTCCCTGATGTAAACTCAATAACAAAAAAGTTTCACACTGCGTAACTTTTGCAGTGCACAGATATAAAATTTTCCGAAAACATTTAATTTAAAAAATTATAACCCTTAACTGGGTAAACATAGAGAATTCAAAGTAGGCAGGTAGTAGCACTATAGTTTACTCTTCCTAAGAAAAAAATATAGATGCTTTCTAGCAGTTAGTTTGTTAGTTAGTGCGTGATGAGTGTAGAAACAGCAAATATCGGACTTCTATTGAAAAAACCGTTTTCTGAAGAAATTTGGACCTATAGAAATGTATAATGACTCTGAAAAGGATATAACCTGATAGAGAAAAAAATTCTGCATAGGATAATGTGTTCAAACCTGAAATTTATAACAAATGAATATTTATACCATGCTATTAGGAATGTGGCAACAGAGCGAGGGTAGAAAAGGACGCGGCTAATGGCAACTTGTATGCGCTAGATAGAGACAGAGATGTCCCATTTAACTCCATACTGTCTTCTAAGAGTGAAACGCTATATAGATCGCAGCATTTCCAGCAACACGAATGCTATAACATTTTAATGCCTTCCCTTCGGGGCTTATTGTTTTGGACCAGTTCTCTTTTGAATTCCAAGGAACTCAACTGTAGTCCTGGCTGTCGGAATGTAATCTTTCGAATAATTATACTTGTGGTATAGATATGAGATCTTGAGTTATTGCTTTTGTCCTGAAGAAATATGTATTTCAGTGCGTTCTACTGAGAGTGTATAGGTTAGATGTACTATATTGTCGGTGTTATGTTGGACATCATCGAAACATGGTGTAGGTAAGTACACTAATACAGGTATGATTAAAATATGTTCGATGAATTGCAACCCCGCAACACCTTACTAAATTTTCAACAAAAACAATAAATAAAAGAACGTCCCTGTCACTAGTGAAGAGTGAAATATCCTTTACTACAGTTTTATTTAAGCTACATCTTTACGTTGGAAGTGGCGATTTTTTAATAAAAAGTTTTAACTTTTTTATTTTTGTATGGTATAATTGTTATCACAGGTGTGTTTAATTTAACAGTTTGTACAATCATATTAGCCTGGGCACATAACGTAGTAGAAATTTCTGTTCAATATTTCTCACAATTAAAATTTTCAACATTTTTGCATTTTTCAATCCCAAGGAAGTAAAATTATGTTACATACCTCATTCATATATAATTTTGAAGTTTATGAATGATGTGAACCAACAAATATGGTCTTAGCATAAATAACAAAAACTCTGGCAAATATTCAGTTGATAAAAAGAGGCATTTTGAATTTAAAAATTCATAACTGTTAAACATCCAGTTTGCTTGATGTAATTGAGAATCAAATCATTGTACATATATACAGAAACAAATTTTTGTATTAAATGCTGAAATACCTGTATTTTTATAGAAGCTACAGAATTTGAAAAAAAAAATGTATGAAATTTGCAATTTTGAGTCTTTATGGTTATCCTAAAAATATTTTAAGTGTTTGTAGTGCAAATATTTCTAGTTTATTATGCCAAACACACACAGGTGTATAATAAAATAATATGAGTAATGTATAGTATATAAAAAATTCAAGTATTTGAGCGCCTTTTGTTTTACCTGCTAAAACAAGAAATTAAACATAACTCTTATTCATTAGTTATACATTCTAAGTAATAAATATAATCTCATCTTCCAAACTTAAATGTTAGCGTTTAGACGAACAAACTCATTAGCCACATAAAAGCACAAACTAAAATATTGTTAACTTTTTAATAGTTCAAAAATAAAGATTAGTCTTTAAACCAAAAATAAAATCTCCTTTTAAAACTTATAAGCAAAGAAAATCTCATTATTAATTTCCAATCCGTAGCGCAGTTGGTAGTGCGCTTGCCTCAGGCGCGGAGGACCTGGGTTCGATCCCCGGCACTAGCGGGGATTTCCCCACGCTGGGAAGTCTGACACGGGGTGCACTCAGCCTCGTTAGGTCCCGGGGGACCAATTCAGGAGCTACTTGATGGAGAAGTAGCGGTCGCGAAGGCAGCATAACTGGCCGGGAGGGCTCGGGGCGTTTACCACGTCCCACCCTCCAGTACTGCACCCCACCAATGACGCTTGTAGTGGGCAGAAGTGGGTGACGCAGCGGCTGGGCGGCAAGCGTTGGCCCTTCACGTGCTGTTACGCTAGGGGTTTAGTTTTTAAAACTAATGTGGCAGCGGGAGATGGAGATGGTAATGTGTAAAGTATTTTTCCTGAATTGTCGGCTGGCGCCCCTTCCAGGTTGACCTCTAGTTTTTATTGTTTAAGATCGATCAGCAACAATGCTTTACAGATCTAGGAGTACAGAAAACAAAGAACACTATAAAGGTGTAGAGATTGGCTGTAGGTCCTTGAACATAACTTTTATGTCTAACAAAAGAGGGAGCCACAGAGTGACAATGCAAAGGTGCAACGCAACAGTTTGTGACAAACTTAGGAGCTTGAGGTCGAGTTGAGGAAGATATCTTGAGGGAGGCGTTTACGGAGGCGCGTTGACCGTCGTGTTCTGACGCCGAGTTGATATTCCACAGCTCCAGGAATCTCCTGTAGGTACATGAAGAAACCGCGTGCTGTTTGGCGAATGAACTGCGGTACAGGGAGAAGGCCTAGTTCTTGAAGTAGCTGAGGGTTCCGCACGAACCGGGGAGCTGCTTCATCTTGTTCTGAACTACTTGCAAACGATGTAGGTGGGATTTACAAGCTCCACCCCTGGGAATATCTCCTGCCCAGGATTCTCGGGGTGGTTGACGGCGAAGGTTGGATCGTGTCGGTGCGGTGGAATCAGCAAACATCGGGTCTTACCTCTCTTCCTCAAGTAAAACACAGTGGACCTACTCATTTTTGTGGAGTAACCCATTTCGGGGATATTCCTTATTTGTGCGAGTTTTGCAATACTTATACTTTTCTCAAATGGATGGTGGTTATTCACTTTTTTATAACTCTTGGCCGTTGAAAGAATATCGAGTTTTTTGTGAACTGCAATCTACCTCTGCCTCTACTACTGCATGTAAAGAAAGTAGGAAATAAATTGTGAGCCCTAAACACTTGTGAAATTAAGAGTGAGTTTCCCAATATCCGAATCGCAGCTTTCGACATTTGCTCCCCTTGGCAAACCTTGTTTAGTTTTCTCTGCGCCTAAATGGGAGATGTTTAAACGTGGAGTAAAATTAGTTACTAAAAGAGCATAAGCACCCACAGTAAATCTGAAGTGAGGTGGAGAAATCATAATTCCCAAACACAAGCCCCAGGGGCACATCACTAGTCATATGGATCGTGTTTTTCTGTCTGCGATATGATGAAATTTACGAGATGGGGAAATGCCTGCGCCTGGCGTTTGCACTGGAGGGCCAATAAATTGAATTAAACCTGGCATTGTTAGGTACTTACAATGGAAGTAGGCCACTTAGTTGTGTTGATTTATGCCGTTTTAAGAGGAAATTAGCAGTTCAAGGATAACAGCGTGCATGTGAGGCAGTATTTTTGCTTGATAAGGCTTAAGTGTATCGACCTCACTGGGGCAAGTGTTATCACGCACTTTCAAGAACGAAGTTTGGCTTTTCAAGGAGAAATGAAATGTTAGCTAAATGACGTATAGTGATCGTCATGCCTTAACGGCCTTCCTCATCTCACTGCCTTTTAGACACTCTGAATGCAGAATAATACTTAAGCGACTTGGCAACTGCAGATCATTTAACTACGAGTTAAGGGCCGGAGAAGTGCGTTTTTCCATAGTTATACTGCACATCGACTTCACTGTTATCGTTCGCGCATAAACAACTGCAGGTAGATATAGCCTGACCATGAAAACCGCTTCACTGCAGCACAACCTACAAGCATAATAAACTATGCATTCTGGAATTGCACTTAAACGCTTATTAAATGTGAAATTTCGACGCCTATCACTGAAGCAGTGTTTAAATAGTGAAAACCTTTCTACATCAGATGAGGTCAGAGGTGCAAATGTAAACAGTTCCACTCTGTCCGGCGAGTTTTCCTTCTTACTCATTTTCAAAATTTCACACATAGCTGGATAGCCAATATTTTTGTTTAGAACTTTCTAGGAATTTAGCTTTCACCATTTCGATATCTGGCACAAGAGATATCCTATTAATTGAATTAGCTAAGTCTTCTATTATGGTTATGGTCTTGGACATTTCCAAACCCGATTTTTTTAGTTGTTTAATAGCTTTGGGCAACACTGCCAATTTGTTCGATATGAAGTGAAGATTTTCAGATAGTTCACTCCACGTCTGCAGCTCACTGCGAGAAGAAACAAAACAGTCGCGTTATACTATCACTTGTTCGTAGAGTACTGCGTTAGGTTGTTTTCGACTCTTGCAGTTCGCACATTTGATGGCCGTGCTGTACTTCTGACGTCATTCATACTCAGTATCCAGCTAACCTGTATCGCATGCGAGCGCACATCCTTCCGGCCTTTACTAAGAGCATATTGACAACACCCTCTCTATTGTATTCATGTCACTGTAGCAGCGGAAGAAGGTTGAGGGACAGTTTTACAATTTATTGTAATATAATCGTCAAGGGGTGGATACTACCATAGTGTCATTAATCCTTTAATAACGATATAACGCGGGGCAAGATTTACCCACCAACTGCTGCGTCCTCCACCTCTGCACACTACAGGCATCAAGCGGGGTGCAGAACTGGTGGATGGGACGTGTTCAGCGCCCTGGTTTGCGGCCTTCGCGACCTACTTTATCAAGTAGCTCCTCCGAGGCTCAATGCACTCCCTGCCATACCTCCTAGCGGGGAAAAAGTCCCCACGCCGGTACCTGGGATCGAACTCGGTCCTATTCATGGTATTATAGAGTATTTATTAAAAAAGTAATTCTTCTAATCACATCTACAGTAAATAAAGTATTGTGTTCCACACAAAAATTGATACTGAGATCTCGTTGGAAATGCACGTTTTGAGAATCCCGGAATAAACAAGGTATTTTTAGGAAACGATTGGTGCGTGTAGTTTTTGAACAACATAACACAAAAGCAAAATGTGGGTTAAATATCGAAATTGGTATTTTAAGCTAAGCCAAGGATATGATGCGACGATTTTAAATAAAATACCGCATCCCAAGCAGCCATATGGAACAATTAATGTTAACTTTTGTTTTAAAAAATTTGATTACTAAGCATTACTTTATATTCGTCTGCAAATTTATAATTATCGAATAGTATTTTTGTCCTTGAAGCATACAAAATTAAACTTCAGTTCAGACTTCGCATTTATAATGAATAAATCAAGTCCGCTCTTCCATTTTGCGTTTTAGCTTTCACAAGAGTGTAATAAAATTTTATAAGGTGGCTTCTAATACTGTAAACTTGAGCTCATGCCCAGAAAGAAGTGAGATCAAACAATTTAGTTCTTAATATATTGAAAAAATTCCAGTGAAAAGAGCACTTGAACGCCAGAAGGTCGTTTTAGCTGAATGATGATCGAAAAAGTGGCATTTACTGCCGTAAATTTGATGTAAACTATATCCTGAATTACACCTTTCGGAAGGCCTAGTGTCCTTTGGACACGCAATCCGGGCTTACTACTTTTTTTTTACCCTTTATTTTCTTCACGCCGGTCACAAGGTTAATTTACCTGACCAGGGTTGCAGGTTTGCGATTTATGTGCGAAGAAAACTGTTTCTTCCTTGGAGTGGAATCTGTCCATATAGAGGGGTAGGTTGGGGATATCAAAAGAGCGCTAGTGGATGTTCAGTCTGGAAATGTGAAGGACCCTGCTGTGCCCCCCCCCCTTTGTAGAGCTGTATCAACAAATGTCTGCAGGATGCGCAGTTGACTGTTTTTGTAAACGTACCGTTACACCTATTACGGGCTGCAGTATCCAACACCGTCTCGAGGTGTGCATATTGGCAGTGAATGAGTAGAGGTGGAGTAGGCAGTGGGAGCGTCAGGTGCAATGCGGGGAGTGGAAGTGGCATGTGGCCTTCTCTCGAGCGAGGTAATCCGACTTAATCTAAGTAGTACCGAAGTTTCACGCAGCTCTCGTTGACAACTTTCATTGCGTTACAAACATCTACTCTCTTGCTTCATTATTTTCTCCTAGATATGTAATAGGAGTAATAGGTCCAGTCTTGGCTGCAGTGCTGGAATTTTCCTTCGTTTTATAACTCCGACATTACATTGGCCTAGCTATGCTACTTCTTTCATCACCACTTAACACAATCTTTTCATCTATGAACTCTTACAATGTGTGAAAGCAGGGAAATTGCTCAGGGTCAGTTGGTCACACATAAAGCTCTATAAACTTGGCACGTAAGGCATCCCATGAATTCCTTTGTTTTCGCTACAGAAATGGGAACAAGAAATCTACTTATTAACTGTCGTCTTGTAGCGGTTATTTTCACCAAGTTCGTACGCTTTTTGTATTCATTCTCTCCACCGTATCTCGCTTTAGAGCTGGCGATTTCTGTTCTCTTGTTGATTTTAAACACCTACCATAACAGCAGAAGCCGTAGATGTGTACTTTTTTTGTTTTAGTTCCGGGCGCATGCGCGAGAGTGTCATGTAGCTAAACAAATGAACGAGCTAAACATATTTCCGCTCCGCCTTTCGCTAGTAAGCGCTATTGCGGATTCAAGAAGTCGAGCAGTTTTTGCGTTTGTATTTTATGGCTGCATATCCGTCACTTTGTTTTGAAATTAGAACTGTTGTAGACGTTTCTTAGTCAGCAAGACCACACATATCGAGCTTTAGTTGACGAGGCATTATTTACTTCATTGCCCTTCATTGATTTTTAGAACTTTTTTATGGTTTCTTAAAGTTATGTAAAAATAATTAATATACATTGGATAACTTTTAGTAAATTGTCTGCCTTTTTCATATTAAAAGGGATGCTGGAGTGCTTCAAAGCATGTCACTTCAGCCTGTAAAAGTTTATGCTCGTGTTGATTAACGTAACAAAATTGTAGGAATAATTGGGGTAAGACACGTAAACCTCGAGGAAGTTTATTTGATAGTATAAGTACACAGCCGTCAGTGTATTACTAGCAAATCTCCTTGACTTACATTCATGTTTTTACCTCCCGATATAAGGGATCGCGTTTATGACGTCATTGTCTTGTACCGCTCACGATTATATGTAATGGAAACCTTCCACGCCACGAACCAGCTGGTTAGCAAGCTACTACTGGTCATTCAGGATATACATTGTGACAAAATGACTATTCGACGAGTCCCACTTGCTGACACCAGTGTAACAAAATGACAAAACTAGGTCCATTACTTTGCTATCACTTTATTGTCCTACAATTTTATCATGAATACACAGTTCTCGTCGCCAACATAGCCTAGTTTTACTTCCGTAACTTTGCTCAGTCCTTTCAATATGATGCCATCATTCGACGCCCATTAGAATCATCTTCACGAAGACCGAAGTATCTTTCGCGACGACACACACACACAGCTATCTCGCTCTCAAGGACATCCTGACTGATTCACGTCTGTAACCGTAAACTCTGTCACTCACTCATTGCTGTTTTCTGTCCTCTTTACATAATGAGGATGGCGTCACACGGACCTTTCTCGAACTCCACAAACGTACCGTCGGTGATGCGGCTGGATTCCTCACAAAGGCTCCGGAGAAAGCCTCTTTTGTGCAACTGCTTCCATTGTTGTTAGTCACGTGACAGAAACAGTTGCGCGAGCAGCCTTTGCCCTCTCGCCTACCCTACATGTGTGAAACAACCCGGCCCCAACAGTCCTTTGTTTTGCGCCGAGTACGGTGTCACATACACACAAAATTTCATCGGAATTTCTCTCTAAAGCACTGCATAATTTACGGCTTAATGTTCCTGTTTTAAAGGAGAGCTTTTAAGTTTACTTTGTCTGCATAGTAAGGACTTTATTATTTTGTCATGCGTTTAAATATTACTTTTAAAATTAAGCATTTAAAAATGGTGTCGTATGCTCGAGGCATGGAAACGCGAGGCTGCGTGAAAGAGTGCTATATTATGCAACGAAAGCATAATGGCAGCAATTTAGATGCGAGTATATTTTATGAAACGAGCGAGCTAGTTCATCTTAATTACCATTATGCTCAAGTTTCATATACGTCTATTATACAGTGTTGTTATGAACTTGTGCACCTTTGATTGGTTCACAGCAGTATCCTTATGAAGAGGCGGATATGAGGTCCATTACAGTGACGTATAAGCACTACATTATGGCATAGTCGACCATAAAAATATGTAATCCACCCGGGAATCGAATGTGGTATCTTTAGAGTTTCAAAACCACCCATCATGCCGCAGGTGCATTATTTGTAATTCCGTGCAACCTTTTGTGGACCAGTTACTTAGGGTTTGTTATCTTTGCGAAGTATTTTTGCATCAAAGCAGTGTACGTATGAAAGAAATCGTACCTGAAGCTGCAGAAGACAGTTGAAGCAAGAACTGTCAGTTCGTTTAAAAGTTGAAACAGTTGAAACACGCGATCTCATGCACGTCATTGCATGAAATACCCCTAAGCCCCTTTGTGACAGAATTGCTATTATTTTTGCAGAGTAAGTGAAATGAAAAGCGAGACTTCATTTTTCTCCGGGCGGCCCTGAGCAACAAGTGGGGGAACCGCAGGGTTATCAATCTTGGAGAGCCCAGTAGTGCTTTCTTTCAGCTAGGCTGAATGTTAATCCCATGCTGAGCAGTTCATTTCCATATTGTATGTTTTTATTTCTTTCTCTGCGTTCAGTAGCGTATTGGATCATGGCTTCCGGTTGAGTTACGCGTCTGCGCAGATTACTGGATTTGTTATGAGCATACCGGTAACTTGGACCAATGTTAAATTATACTTTAAACCGGAAAACTAACCAACGCTGAAACGGAATAATTTTCTGGAACCATTTGCGTAAATAATTTGACTAAAACGGATTACTACATGCGTAATGCATAGTTACGTGATAATTTTCTCAAGTGATAGGCATTAATTCTGAACACGATTGTATTTGCATTGCCGAAAAACATAATTTGTGTCAAAGCTATCTTGCTCCTTGACGAATGGTCTATTATTTCACTGTCGCGCAAACAATGCTGTAATGAACAATGCTGTAATGCATTTCTACGTTAATTCGAATAAATTTAGTCACGATTTAATGTTAAAATGTTATGCAACATTTAATTTTTAAGAGACATTCGGCAACGTCACATTAACATCAAATTGTGTCTAAATTCGTTCAAATTGAAATAGAAAACCGTTACAGCATTGTTGACACACTGTCTGCTCGACGTTAGTGAAATATTTATATCCATTCGTCAAGAATGGCTCCAAATGTTCCAAATATTTGACAGAATTTTTTTTTCTCGGCGAAACGAAAATAGGCTATAGCTAGAAAATTCAGAATATACATTTCATTTGCCATAAAATACCTTAAACACTTGGTATTTTAAGGAAAAGCGTTAGAGCCATTTTAGAGTGGAGGAATTTTCTTCAAAAACTTCTTGTCGTATCCTTGAAAGATATTAAACTAATACCAACTTTGGTTTTAGATCGACTTTTCGTTTTTGAGTTACCTATGGTGTTCATAGACAAACATGCACACACTGACCCTTTTTTAAAAATGCTATTTTTTATTGAGACAACCTCAAAACATGTATTTCCGGTGAAATCTCGACATCGAATTTTTGGGTCGAATACTTACATAGTGGTGCGCGTAATTAACGTAACCAGGGTTTAAAGAAGTCTAGAAATGATTGTGGTTAGATGTTACATTAATATTTTATTGCATAATGGATATCTACTAGCGGATTGGAAATAGTTATGCATTTGTTACACATTAGAATCCTTGTTACTGACCTCGCAAAACAGCTGCGATAAAAGCCTTAAAATGAGGGTAAATGGAAATGGAGGTTTATCATACAAACGCCATCTGCATTCAGTAGCCGTGCCTAACATATTTTTCCTAGATGAACCTCTAGGCTTATCAGCGCTGTGTTAATACGCAAGTGTTTCCTAAGAGCGTACTTTGTCCCGTGGTTTCCTTGCTGTAGCTTCAGGCAAGATGTCAGGCCAGTAAATAGAATGTAACACTCAACAACACCAAAGCTTCAGTTGTTGGTAAGTAGGAAAAGAAAATGTTGAAAATGTAGGTACAAGTGTGAATTTTATACATTCATTTTTGCTTGTTAAGTTCTGTCTGGATGCGCCACCAACAGTTTACTGAGACTGCAGTTTGTATTTTCCAGGCATTAGTTGATTCTCTGTACCCTTCACGTATTCGGCCTAAGAGTACCGAGGTGTCATAGAAAATAATTTTAAAAATCTTATATGTTGCACTCACATGACTTTCTCTACTCTTGCACTAACAATTCTTACAAACTCATTCCTATATCTTCTTCGTGTTAGTTGAGATAAACATTTGCAGAAATTATCTTATTGTTTTTCTTGCACGTGCACGGGGATATGGGAATTCCGTTCTCTTTGCACGGTTAACATATAAAAAATGAACAACGATGTTCCATTTGACAGAAGTTTAAGTTCTGCAAAACTGTCACAAATAACAAGGCATATCTTTTAAATGGTTCACTCTACCAAAAAAAAAAAAAAATTATTTGGACATAAATTGTGTATTTTAGCAAGTTCTATATTTTTTGTCCAGTAAGAATTGTTCTATCTCTTACGGTTTTCCAGTTATGCAAAAGTCATCCAGAGTAAATACGACTACAGGGGCTATAGCTAGAAAATTCAAGTTATGCATTTCATTTGTCATAAAAATATCTCAAACATATGGCATTTTAATCAAAATCGTTAGTGTCATTCTCAACAAAATCAAAATTTTCCATGTGAAGTGTAGTTTAGCATGGAGCAATTTTCTTCAAAACCTTCGTGTCGCATCTTTGAAAGATATTTGCCCACAAACTGACAGACACACATACGGACTTTTTTGTAAAAATGCTTTTTTTTATTCAGGGGGCCTCAAAACATATATTTCCGGTGAAATATGGACATGGAATTTTTTGGGTGGAATACAATACTTCCTCTGCTTTACTATACCTTGTAGAGAAAGTAAAAAGTGAAAAATCTTGTTCTAAATTCAATATCTGAACTCCATGTTTCCAGAGTACAAGGGGAAGAATTTAGCCAACTACTCCCGTGTTACGTAAATGATTGCTGGTGGTGTCAACAGTGAGTAACTAGAGATGACGTATGCCATTAAAAAGAACCCTGAATACTTGTAGAGCTGCAGGAGAGCTTGGGAGGGGGGGGGGGGGGGGAGATTCCTTAAACCTGTAGAAGCTTGGCTAAAAGAGGAAGTGATTAACCATTCATTATCCATTTTTGTGAGCGAAAACAAGAATCTAGTAAATCGTTTAGTTGAAATTGTAATATATAAGCATGCATTGTTCTATGCTTTAGAATCTTTGTTATTATTCGAATTGAAGTTTCTATTTTCGGGGGTTTGTAGTAAATAATGGGGATATTTAAACTAAGTTGTAGGATTCGACCAAAAACTAGTTAATATTACTGCAGTGTATTGCTACCGAAAAAAACGCCGTATATGCTGGTTAGTGATTAAAGTGATAACCAAATTAAAACAGGAACACACATTTATAAACCTTCATCAAGTTAAGGACAGTTTAATGCAGTATTTTAATCACAGATTGATTAGTAGATAGTTAAACCTGCCGAACTATTCAGGTACCACTTTTTGTTCGTATATGTTTTAGTGGTTTAGGATATAACACAAAATATAGGAAAAGACATACAAAATATTTAAAAGCTAACGATTCCCAACCATGCAAGGGTTGGAATATGAAACATAAAAATTACATACATTATACACGATTAAGTCCGAACTTTACTGTTCCATGGAGATCTATCCTTCCTGAGTGACAGTCACGGCCAGTAGAACAGCATATTTAGCTTAGTAAACACTGCTCTGAACAGAATTAATGCTTTTCTCTTTTAGTTCGTGGATTATTGTTGATTCCTTGTCATTTAAATGGTGCTATTCTAATTGTAGATGAACGTTAGTCATTTCATTATTAATTTGCACTGCATTCATTGCATTCACGGATAATAAACCTCTATCTGCCATATTCGCATGCTGTTTAGAACAATTTCTTCTGTCGTCCCTCTGTGTGATGCATTAAGATTTGTTTACTTCTATTTACGGCAAAGCAAGGTGCTGTTAGCTGTAACCGCTATGAAATACGTTACAAAGCGATCTCGCTTTTAATTTCCAGATAACATTCCGTGCCCCTGCCATGCTCTCGGCGATCAATCACAAGACTGATTTTACGACGGCGACCTGAGCACCATAAGAACACGGTAGATTATAAAAAAATGACTGATGGGTGTGTGGGGAAAACACGATGCTGTGTGAGAAACTAGCCTTTGTGTTGTGAAGTGATTCCGAAGCGTTCGTTACTTCTAAAAGAAAACTTTCATCATGTTATAAAAATGTATATTTTATCGGTTCTTTTGATTTTCATATGTTTATTGCCAGCATATTTAAGAGCGGGCCCCAAATTATGATTTATAACCTTCAAAATGACTAAGAATATTTGAAAAATAACACAATTTCTCCAAAAAAAGACCTAAAATGAGATTTAATTAGTTTGCTAAAGGTAGGGTACAGAAAGTTATAAATTAATTTGTACCTATATGTTAAAAATCTGATGTGTTGCACTCACATGACTTTCTCTACTCTTGTACTAACCATTCTTAGAAACTCTTATTCCTATATCTTCTTCGTGTTAGTTGAGATAAACATTTGTACATATTATTTTATTGCTTATTTCCTTGTAGGTACAAGGGGAATATTAGAATACAGTAGGCTTTGTGCGATAGTCAAATCTTTTAAAGTTTTGAGATTCCATACTCTTATAAAAAAATGAACAACAATGTTCCATTTCACGAAAGTTTTAAGTGTTCCTAAACTGATAGAAATAACAAGGATTATCTCCGAAATGGTTTACTCTACAAAAAATGTATTCCGACATAAATTGTGTATTTTAGCAAGATCTACATTTTTTGTGCAGTATGATGTGATCTATCTCTTACGGGTTTCCAGTTATGCAAAAGTCATCCAGAGCAAGTACGACTACAGGGGCTCTAACCAGAGAATTTAAGATATGCACTTCATTTGTCATAAAAATATCTCGAATATTTGACATTTTAATCAAAATCCTTAGAGCCATTTCCAAGAAAATCAAAATTTTTGGAACATTTTCCATGTAAGGGGTAGTTTAGGGTGGGAATCTTCGTGTCGCATCCTTGAAAGACAAACTTAAATACTAAGTTTGGTTTTTAATCTACTTTTCGTTTTGGAGTTATGCTGTTCACAGTCCCACAAACACACACACACCTTTTTCTAAAACTCCTTTTTTTTGGATTCAGGGGGTCTCAAAAGACATTTCTGGTGAAATTTCGACATTGAATTTTTGGGTGGAATACAATACAGCCTCTACTTACCAGTAGAGAAAGTAATAACACCATACTTTTGGAAGTTCCATTCTTGAAATCGAATGAAAAGTTAATCGGTTGCATACGTAAGGTACTGATCACAAAGAGTATGTAGGTTTGCAATGTGACAGTAAGGTTATGTTATAAGACCTTAGAATAGACTTGCTTTAGTGCTTCCGAGGACAAGCTCGCCAGAAATCCTTCAGCCAATTAGTGTTAATAATGCTAATAAGCTCTTGCGATACACATTCGAAAGGCAATTTCATGAGACGTCCTTTAGGAACATAATCTTTAGCGTCATGGGAAGGCCGATGATGCACCTCAAGTCCTTTAAAGGGACACAGTGGCACCAAAATGGCAAAAAATAAAATTTTTAACATTTATTTGAAGAAATATTGCCTTCGACATGTTCAAAATACGGCCATTTAATGTTATTTTTCAAATCCACCCGGTAATTTGTGTATTTTAAATTTATTTAGAGGCTTGTATTGAAAAGTGAGTGTGGCAAACCTATCAGTTCGTTCTATTTGTGGTTTTTAGAGTTTAATTAGACATTTTTGCCTTTAAAATACATATTGACTGCTCTTACTGTACAAGTATTGCAGATGAATTATGTTATTTACAAGTATCCATGTGTGTATTTGATTTGTTGTATCACTTTCGTCTTGATAGCAAATCGTATAATGGAGAAAAGTGTGGAGTGGAAAGCTAATAAAGAAAAACAAAGCGAAAGTTTTAGCTAAAAGAGGATGGAAAGCTTCTACAGCAGGTAAAAACGAAGAAACTTGCGTTAATAACAATAACTCCGCAGCTGAAAGTGCTCCCCTGTTTACAGGAGGAGTTACAAAGTCCGATTACCTTCTTGTTGATAGTAATGTCCTGAAGAACTTGTTTTTTAAGAGTATTATGTAGTGAGTGTAAAGAAGAATGTGTTATCGTGAATTTGAGAGAGTTCTATGGTTTTTCTCTGAAGATGCCAAGCCTGAAGAGCAATATCTCCAATAACTGTGTTCCAAAACTTTAAACTTTGTGAATATTAATACCTTATATAAGAGGTATATGTAGATTTAAAAGACGTAAAAGGGCTCTTAAATTGGATAGTAAAATTGATATATAGTATGTACTTTATAGCAATGTAACATAAACCAGGCCTGAGTGAACCGCAGGATATTTTGAACGACCTTTATTTTCTGTACCTGCTGAATACAGGGTGGAACGTACTGCTTCGGTCATATGTTAATCATGTATTATACATGAGTGTAACAAATATGTCCAATACAATTATTGTCAATAAAGAATCGCTTCGCTGAAGGAGAAAAAAAAAAAAAAATGTGTCAAGTATTTGGAGTCATCTAGCTTCTTGACGAATGGGGTATAAATGGTTTATTATTTCACTAACTGTCGTGCGACATTGTGTGAGTAATTGTGCAATGTCTTTTTATTTCAATTCAAATGAATTTAGTCACAACTTAACGTGACGTTGCCAAATCTCTCTTAGAAATTAAACTGTGCGTGGCATTTTAATACTAAATTGCGACTAAATTCATTTGAATTAAGGTAGAAATGCATTACAGCATTGTTCACAAAATGTTTACGCGACAGTTAGTGAAATAATAAACCATTTATACACATTCGTCAAGAAACTAGATGGCTCCAAATATTTAACAAAATTTGTTTTTTTTTCCAGCGAAACGGTTATTTATTGACAATAATTGTATTGCACATATTTATTACACTCATCATGTAGGTTCCCCGGGGTAACGTATGGACGAAGAGTACTTTCCACCCTGTACAGTTGTCAGTTGAAGGCCGTGTGCAGACTGCGCTCAGTGAGCACCAGTTTCCCAGCCTTGATAATTGCCTTAATAATTGTTAAACAAATGATTTCGGAATACGGCAATTGATCCTCTTGTTGCAGATATAACAATTTCTTTTATTTTGTCCTTTTTCAATCCAAACTTTATCCAGATGCTAAAAAGAATGTAGAGGCACATAGGTACCCCGATTAACATAAAGTATAGGTCGTTTGTGGGATTTTTTTTTCTCCAGAGAGTACGATAGGAATCACGGAATCTTCCGTAAGTTGCGAGACAGATGGCCATATTATTTCTGTATCAGTTTTAAGACTGTAAGAAGTACCCGCCTACGAATGCTGATTCAATAGGTTCCTACTTGATGCAGGCCTGTGACGTCATACTCCAGGTACTAATCGAGAGTGTAAATGACGTGTAAGCCAAACATATGGATGTGAGTGATCGAGGAGGTTTCTCGGAACGCCCGCCAGAGAATATTACCAATATGACTCAGCCAGAGCATGTGACAAGTGGGCGACCTCTCTAGAAAGTGGGGCTCGGCTCGCTCGGCCGGCACTCGCTTGTTAAGGGGCCATGCAGTGGGTCGATGTTCCACTCTCGTGCTAGCGCATTAAAATGGCTGTTTGTTGATCCGCTCTCCCACATTCATTCTTGCGTTTACATAAGTTCTGCGAAGTGCTAAGCAAATTGCCAGGAATCTATAAAACCCCTATGTGTAAGTCGTGTATTTTCTCTAGTCCTTATAGTCAATCTGAATGACGCAATTTGTTAAAATCTGGTTTAGGTTCTCGACCCAAGGCATTGGTGTTCAGTGCTAGCGGCAGCTAAAGCCAGCATTACTTCGCCTACTGGATGATTAATTAGCTTCGTTTAACAACGCGGTAGGGGATATCCGATGTGAATGAAAGAAATTATGTTGAGTTATTAATGTAGTATACACACCACCGCCAGTAGTAACCTTTCACCTCACATCGACTTGCAGTAAGCGCCATCTATGATAACCACAAGGAGTGACTGTTTGGCAGACTTTTTTTCAAGCAAATATCGAGGTGTCTTAATAGTATATTGTGCAACGAGAGCATAATTGCCATTATATTCAAGTTTCATACGACTATTTATGCTCGACCATGTGTCTAAGTCTAAAACATTAATGTTTATAAAATTCTACGCTGCATTTTATTGTTACTGGTGTCCGACATTTTAACTATTTGTTAAACGATTCTATTGAACAAAAGAGAATCGATAGTAGCACCTTCAACTTTAGTTGTGTTGATTTGGCACAATGATACAGAGAGTATATTACTCGTATATGCTATAACTTTTAAGAGTAACCTAAGAGGAGAAGACAAATTGAATGTATTACAATGTTATTTACAATATTAAACTAATTATTAAATAAACATAGTAGCTTTATTCCGTACACGCTTTCAGCTGCGTGGGAAATGTGCGCAGACGCTGTAGTATTGATCGCTACATGTGGATCTTTTGATTGGCGACTAGCAGTGTCGTAATGACCTGGTGCACCTTTGATTGGTGGATTAGCAGTGTCGTTATGACCTGGTGCACCTTTGATTGGTGTGGATTAGCTGTGTCGTTATGAAGAAATGGATATAATGACGTTCATTTCAATAGTAAACTTAAGGTACTTGTGCAAAAACCTTAATGTTCTTACACGCGTGAACCTTTTTCTGACCATTAGTTATCATCACCAAAGCCCACGAATGGAGAATACGATGTTTTATTTCAGATTCACAGAACCATTTATTTTTGTGTGAGGGACCCATTTAGTTCCTATGCGCTTAACCGTCACTATTGCTATTGGTTTGAATTTCCAATTCTTTTTCATCCTTTGAAGTGCTTCTCACGAAAAGAATATGGGATTTCAAAGCCTGCATATAGCGATCCGCCTCTTGATGACTTTGACTATCGCTTCAGCCTTCTGTTTTGCCCTTGTAGCTATAAATATTTCTGTAAAGCTTTACATCGATTAACAAGAGTTACTGAGTGTAACTTCTTGCAAGAAAGGTTTGTAGAAGTGGTGATGGACAAAGTCGTGGGAACGTAAATCTTGAATATAAAACAATATCACTGTATAGGCATGTGTAATAAAGAGTTGCAGAAGCGATTGCATGCTTACCCGAGATAAATACTAGAATGAGGGTTACCTGCTTGCATAACTAGCCTTGTTCACGTAAGCTATATTTTGTAAAAGGTTACATGTACCTGGGAATTATATCTGCTGCTCTGAGAAGCCCTAGCTAGTATTTTGTTATAGGACAATTGAAGGAGCGAAGTCATTGTAACGTAGAGCTGAATATTTCACTTCCGCATCTCTGTCGAAATGTATTCAGCATTCGAACTTATAAAATTGGGCATTATGGATGTGTTAACGAATAACTCGTTAAAGGGAGTCTAGGAAACGTGTCAAAGGGCAAAGACTGAAAGAAATTCCAACTTTTTTTCTGGAACATTTGAAGGCCGTAGTATTTTCCAGAAGAATGATTTCTATTTGCAACTTAAGTGGAGCCTTACTGCACGAAAAATTCATACATTGTTAAACAGGCATTTGGCTTTCTTGTCCTTTTGAATACAAAAATATTCCTTCTCTCATTTGTTATGAAGCATTAAATGTTTCTATATCTTAAAAACGGCCATGGAATCGCCTGTTTGTGTCCGTCACTGGCTACTGACCGGTTGTGATTGCACACGCCACAGGCGCTAGCCGACTTAGGACCCCCCTCCGCCGTGGACCCTTATTACGAACACGAGTTCGTACTGTAACCGTTAGGGGTCCCGTCCATGCTTGCACCAGTCGTCATCCGGGTCTGGTCGCCTTTCAAGTCTCTCCCCTCATGCTACTTTTCTTCCTAGGCGCGGCAGTAGCGGTACTATGGGGTAGTGGGTTCGAATCCCGCCTCGGGCGTCGGTGTTTGTGTATTTATAAATGTCTATGTATATGTATAAGTAAATGCGGAAAAAGAACGAGGAACACAACTGATTAGTAGAAACAAAGAAAAGAAGAAAAGAAGGACATACTGTCCTACGTACTATGCCTCGGTAATGGGAGGGGGGGGAGGGGGAGGGCCCCTCTGTTGTTTATCTACATTTACCGGTTATAGAAGCCCCGATAGAATTGTATTTTAACGCTTGGCCTGATCAGGTCTGGAGGTCTGGTTAGTCTTTTTTGTGTTCTTTTTTCAAAGCTTTCAAAACAAATCTTAGTTCACTTTTTCAGTTAGGTATTTATACTTTCAGATATTTATGAACATCACGAAAGCGGCTGTAAAATGAGACGACGACAATAATAGAATAATAACAGGTATAAAATAGTGTGAACGGCAAAAGAAAATGATGAAGATAAAACAAGGCACAAAATGTATTCAGTACAATGAAGTCCCGTTTATCTCACTCAAACGTGTTAAGATTCCCAATCTCAGCGTAGCTTTGTTATTGGTATACGATGTAGGTATTGGATACTCGGCCGTATGACATACATATCTGGCAATGGTGTGAGAATGGAACATGCTGTTTTTTATTTTGTTTTGTATGATCACGCCGGGATGTATAAGCGAGAAGAGAAATGGAAACAAGCTTACCTTCGGCGTTTTTGTTGGCTTCTATTCGGATTTTCCCATTTGCGGGAAGAGGATGGATGATGCAATTCGGAGCGATTGGTGCAAGGGGGTTTGGCATTTCGCTACGTACCTGGCTGTGACAAATCATACCTACGTGGAAAATACTTTGCAATGATTTCATTGCAATAAGGGTAGCTAACAAGTTAATTGGCAAACCACGAATGTCACCTTGAGTCTATTGTCTCAATTTCCCCTTCCTGCCCCTCTCCTTAATGAGAGTATACCGTTCCTCATATTTATTGCTACAGCTCGGATTTTTATGCTGGCTTATTTTTCATGCCTAAGTTAATTTAAGCATGTTTCCAACATTTGTAAACACAACGAATCAGCTTTTACTTGTAAATACATGTTTTAGCGTTAGTTCATATTTTGGCCAAATACAGGGCGAGTCAGAATAACTTTAAGGCGTGATTAAAGAGTTCTATTTGAGTATTTTCTTATAGTGAGTCAATGTCCGTAAATATCTTTTATCGAGCTAAAGGACATTAACATTTTTCAATCACCGCGAAGGGTTAAATGAAATTCTGTCACACATATCGTTGTTCCTTTGTCATTGGAATATCGCTTATGTTTTGTTTTCTTGTCATTTTGGAATATCACTTGTGTTCTGTTTTTAACATTGTTTATATTACCATTAACCTAAAACCTACGTTTTGTTACTTAAAAGCCAAAGGATTCTGTCCCATATTATACAGCGATTTGTGACTTTGTGGTTATCAATGGCCTGTAGGGAAGAGGAACTAATGACAACGATCTTTGTAGTATTTGATGCTATTAGCGATATGCCGGGTATTTTAGAAAGAGTTCGGCAATCATTACTACGATGCTATCAACTATCGGTATCCTCCGAAGTCCAACGTTGGTATTCTGAACATCGTTTATAAATACTTATGCACTTGTTCAATTGTCTTTTATTGTAACTATGCTTGAAGCCTTTTAATGGCGGAGAAAATTTGACCATTAATGGTAGTATTTGATACGTTATTGACAATAACATGTATTGTAGATCGGTTAAACGGCTTGACCTGCTTCAGAGTACATGGATTTAGTGTCATATAATTAAAGCAAGATTTAAAACTAAGTTTTGTATTATTACGTAGCGAGCTGTTCGGCAGAATTTCATCTAACCCGACGTGGTGTTTCAAAACGCTTTAATGCCCTATAGCTGGAACAAAAAGTTTAGGGCGTATATTCCTGTTACGAAAATACTCCATTATAACTCCTGAATCATGACTTAAAATTGTGCGGTGTAATTCTGACTCGTCCTGTATAGGAGCATACCTTGAATCATATTTTATGTAGTATATAATATTTCAGATGTTTTTGTAAACACCATTTCATAACTCTCCCCCCCCCCGGCCCCCCTCAGCCCGTTGTAACATGTTGGGGACTTTGGTTTGGGTGTTGAATAAATTACAGTAAGATTAAAAGGATTTTCAATAACTTTCGTCAAAGTTATTGAAAGATTCGTCTTCAATACAAAATTTATTACAATAATTGTTTTCATTCAACATATCAAGAAACATAGTCTACATAAAATCAAATTTTTTCTGTAATATTAAATTCTATTACTCGCCTTGTAATACGAAATTGTGCGGTACTGACAGTATGTTGCTTTTTTTAAGAGAAGAGTTTACTTCTGTGAAGTGGCAATTGTTTGTTGCAAGTGTGGTTGAGATATCTATGTATCCGGCTGTGCTGGCTCTTGTTGAAGACGGGGATGGTAAAAGAATGTTTAATAATATGTATGTTGCAATCACTGTAGTTTAGAGACTTCACTAGTTGACCCAGCCTTTAACTACTTACATGGCAGTTTTCTTGCAACTCACCATTAGTGTACTTACTATATGTAGTTAATAAAGAAAGAACAACACTACAAAACAAGGAACAGAGGACAAAAAAAAAAAAAAAAAAAAAAAAAAAAAAAAAAAAAAAACCGAACTATTTTTGGTGCATAAGTGTTAATAGCAAAACTTTGATAGTTTTGAAATGATGGCATAACAGGTATTGCTATCTAGAAAATGACAGGGGTGTGATATGACTGGTATTGTTTATTTTGCATTTTGGCTAGATTTTCTTTCTCTGCTTTCAATTGTATGGAGCTTAGCATTGGACAGTAGTCACTTTCTAGTATAAACACCTAACATCCGTTTTCTGTACCAACATATTTTAATTTACGCTTAAATTGTGTTATATCCCAACAGTCTGACGTAATAGGGTACATTTCCAAATGGGAAAACTTGTATTCAGTGACAGTCTCCGATATAATACAAATCGAAGGATAACTTAATGAGAAATTTATGCTTTTATGTAAGAGTGCAAAGCAGCGGAAAATCCATTTCTGTAACTGAAACTGACAGCTACTTACCTAAGCAGCACAAAAGAGTGACAGAAAGGCTTAAAAAATAAATACCTCGTGTGTTATTGAGAATTGTGTCAAATGCAGTGTAGTGCTGTCAGTTTACCCTTTCATAATACGTATTTTGTACACCTTACACAACTATAAAAATATTTAAGTTTCCCCGCCTTGCTCAGTATCTATACTTTATTCACGGGACAAAAATGCTTTATTTTCATTAACGGCATCAAATAAGTTTTCAATAACCATTCTCAGTTCATCTAAACTGAAATCAGCGTATTCTTTTAAGTGTCTACCGACCAAAAAAGGCTATAAAATCTGATATTTAAAGAATTGGTCCGGAAATCTCAGTAATAATGAACACTGCCAATTTGCAATACTTCGAGGTATCTAAACGCTTATCTACACGTATAATCAATAATTTTCCAACAGTTCTATTTTTTTAGAAATAAATTAGTATTGCATCCACCTCGAAATAAAAAAAAGACCTGTATTTTCTTCAGAAGAGGAAAGACGCTTATAATGGGACATTAAAATGTTTATTAAAGTTATAGTAATTTTCATTGCTATCAATATGTCCATGACACCCGCATTTCTGAAACATTATCACATAGTGAACAATTCTTAGTACTTTATTGGATAAAGAGCTCGGACAAGGATGTACATGTGAGTTAAATAAAAAAAAAAAAAAAAAAAAAAAAAAAAAAATCATTCTTGCTAAAACAATCACTATGTTCACAACCGTTCCCCTTTTAGTATACATTTTTCGGAGGTACTTTGTTTTTAAAAAAGTAATAATAAACTACAAGGAAAAGTAACCTAACTTATCTGAAAGACACTTGGAAATATAATCAATATCCTGTCTTAGCAATCTCTCACAGATTAAACTCACAAGCACGTTCGAGATAAGCCACATAAGCAAATGCTTTCCTTACAGGGTTGGATTGGGAGAAATGCGTGGACTTGTGATAAATTTGTTAGTGATTTGCATGGATGCGATGACAACACGGCAATGAAGGGAGGGTATAATAAAAATGTGTTTAAAGATGTTTAAAATAACTGATGTGGGGAAAAACAGAAATAAAATATCAAGCGATAATTTAATTTTTATAAAGTAATTACCACAGTTGAGTATTTAAATGTAATTGTTCTGGAATAGAAACATGGAAGCTGCAAAAAAGTAAAATGTATTCATTTTGTGATGGAAACATATTATATTAGACATAGAAATATTGTAAAACAAAATCTCAAAATAGAAAAGTAGTAGTATTGAATAAAATGTAATGTAAATAAAATATTAATGTGTATAAATAATAATACAGTTAAAAGTGTATAGCAATCCAACAAGGGTTCACGTTGTCATAACAAGCTTCGAGAGGCGTCATGTGACTTTATATGCAGCAGACATGTTTGAACCACGCAGAAGAATGCTCAGATCGCTCCACCCTTAGATCCGCTCTTGATGTAAACAAGCCGTCAACAACTAACCAGCGATGCGCCGAAACCAAAGCACACCATAAAATATAGTACCTTAAATATCGGCGATTATCTGTGAGTTTTCAAGATGGTAAAGACTCTGGTAAAGACTATTTGAATGTAACGATATTCGTAAAACTCCCGAGTAAATATAATTCTGTTGCATCATAAACACGAACATGAGTCCACGTGGCTGATACGAACACCAGCTTATCGCGGAGGGATACAAGGTGTGGATCTAAGGCCGGATGGAGTATAGTGAGATTGAATGTGAGAGGTCGAAAAGATAAAAGACTGTGAGTTCAACATTAAATTTAAGTGCGAAAGACTCCGCCGAATAAGACGCGTCGAGTGAAATTGTTGCATTTCGTAACAATCTCACTAATAATTAAATAACTCCCCCGCATTAAATAAAAACATTCTTAAAAATAGAGTTTATTAAGAAAGTTAAAAAAGAAAACATTAGTACAACAATATTAGTGTAAAATACTCAAGTTATTACAAGAAGGAAACGTGAGAAAATATCACTTTTCTTGAGACTTTATTACTAGAAAGAAAACAGTAAAACTAACAAATTATTGCAAACACAATAATCTTTAATATGTTAATTTATTAAGACACGAAGCACATTACTGCTAGGTAAAATTGTATGTTAAAAAGAGCATGCAGTTGATTGTATTTATTGAAAGATTTAAGTAATCGTTGCTAATAAACAATAATCTTAAAACGTTTTACTTGTTATTATTCAAGTAGTAATTTGTGAAATATTCTGAAATGCAATTTGGTGTCAGGAGAGCCTCGAACTAAGCTCCCGTGGCCGAGTGGTTGGACCATTCGCCTGTTATGAAGGCGATCTGGGTTCGATCCCTGAGGATCATATGTTGGATTGGTGGTGGACAAAGCAGCACCAGTTTCTCCTGTTTCGTCCGCCAATCACTCCTCACTGCTCCATCACCACATTTCCTTTCACCCATTTCGCCCTCATTTCTTATCTCCTTCCTCACTCATGCCAGGCTTCAAGCTGGTCACTCTCTGATTCAAAGTTTGTCCGACAGGCATCTGATCCCAGGCGTCCACTAAGTTCATACGACGAGGATAAACAGCAAAAGGAGAAGTGTCTCAAACTGTCAAACTGAGAACTAAGCGAAGCCAAAGCTCAGGCAATACGTTCTATCACAAATAGAGCAACACACACATGCACAAAACAGGGGCTTGCCTTCACAGATTTGAGATTCTAGATAATCCAAACTGCTCATGCAACATAGAAGAACAAACTATAAATCCCTAATTTGCGTGTCTCCAGTGTTAAACAAAGGAAGACAAAAACTGATTAATGAATGGCCAGTAAATAAGAGTGCAATAGTAAAGTCTTGTTTCAGACACTTCTTGTTAATTCCATTGTTTTCGACAAACTGAAAGACTAATAATTAACAATATCAAATGTTCAAGCTTGTAAAATAGTGTTCTGAGAACCACAACTGATTTATGTTAAGCATGTAGTATTACTATGGTAATTATGTTATACTCAGGGACCTCAAAACATGTATTTTCATTGAAATCTGATAAAGAATTTTCAGTTTCTGTATGTATTTCACGAACAGTGTTTGTTTTCTCCCCAAGTTTGTGCTAGATGCAGCTAATTTTGGGAACGATGTATTTTCCCGTTGTGTTTGCGCCCGTTCGATTCTGTTTTGTTCAAAGGTGCAGGTAGTGTAACGTGGTAAGCTCGGGTGTTCTAAGAGATGGCGTGGCAGCGACCGCGCCCCCTGTCTGAGAGGTAATGAAATGGATTCTCGTGACCACACTAACTTCATAGTGAGGCGAGGCGTGGTGTGGTGGGTTCGGACAGAACTCCTTTACCCTGATAACATCAAGTAATTTGTCCGGCTTGGGCAACAACTTCTTTACATAGTCATGGCGGTCGCAGGTGAAACACTGTGTTCTAGATCAGCGTACTCCATACTTGTAGACTCCAAGTTAAAGCGGAAAGGAAGACGAGCATATATTGTATTCTACACGTTCCCTTAGACGAGGTCTCTATTTCCGGTCTTGTTCCGTGCCTTCCTACGGTGGCGCTCCTATCGTATTCCATTCAAGTTTTGCAGTTGGTTTTTGTTACTTAACAAACGGTAGCGAGTTTCATAATATTCTTACGATTATAGTCAAGTTTAATACGACTATTTATGCTCGACCATGTGTCTAAGTTTGAAACATTTATAAAATGTTGTACACTGCATGTTATTGTCACTGGTATCCGACACTTCAACTGTTTCGTATTCAATTGTATGTACGGATATCGATAGCAGCGCCTTCAACTTTTATTTTTATGTTGGTCTTGACTCAATGATACACAGAGTATTTATAACCTTTAAAAGAGTAGACTTTCAAAAACGAGAAGACAAATTGAATTTATTACATGCTATTTACAATATTAACACAATTTATTAAATAGAGTATACGCTTTCAGATGCGTGGAAATGTGCGCAGTCGCTGTACTATTGATCGCTCTATGTGGACCTTTTGATTGGCGGCTAGCAGTGTCGTAATGAACAGGTGCATCTTTGATTGGTTAATTAGCAGTGTCATTATGAACTGCTGTATCTTTGATTGGTGGATAGTTGTGTTGTTGGATATGAGGTCCATTACAGTATAAGTGCTACATTATGGCATGATCGATAATAAAGTGTATTACAGTGCAAATGTTCACAGCTAACGCGAGGCAGGAGCACTGTCCATAATTTAACGCCTCCATTACTGTCATATTTGATTCATATTGTGTGAGTAGCTGTCTTCATCGCAGCAGTTATTCAAGAAGGCTGTGAACTTGAACCTCCGCTAGTGCTCTTCCTAGAAGAGTAAAAACCAACAAACCGAAAACAGTATAGAACAAGTGTAAATATATCATTAAATGTTATTACAAAACGTATCGTAGTATACATTTCCAAAGGAGTAGGTTAAAGGTGTTTTTCAACTAATTATGGTTTGAGTTATGGGCGCATGCTTGGCGTGAGAAAGGATTTCTAACAATGTTGAGAGAAAAAGTGCTTTTACATGTATAAACACATTCTATTTACTATATTTTAGTATATACCTTATGTAAAGATTGACAAGGTTGGGGGGGGGGGGGCGGCGGGGTGCCTAAGCAACTCGACCTGTGGATGGTACAGCCATGGAAAAAATGATTGAGCGCATTAGGAGAGCAAATATATTTAAGTCATGTGGCAGTGCATTTTACACAAGGCGATATTCCAGCATACGGCTGAGTTTGTTTATAGTCTCTGAACCGTATGTTGTCCAGCAGTGGATAAACTTAGCTGCATGTTGGAATATCGACTTGTGTAAACCGCGCTGCAACACTACGTGGAACTTAAACATATTCTCTTATGGTAATGCACGCAGTCATTACCTGCAGGAAGCAGGCTTACACATCCCATTGGGGAGCCCAGAACTCGGAGACTGACCAAGGTTTACCCAGGGCATTTTCCCTGCCATGCAGCGCAGGCTCCCGCCGATAGTTACAAATCTGAAACAACTAGCAGGATAAAGATGAAGTGAAAGGAGAAGTAAAGTGAAAATGAGGTGAAATGAAGAGACAGGAAATTCGGTGGAAGTAATTACTTCCCAGTATTCACCTAGAGACTCGAGGAAACCCCCAAAAGGAAAGTCGGCCTGGGGGATCGAACGCACGACCTTCCGAATGCGAGTCGCACACGTTAGCGCAGCACCTTATTTTTAAGCTGCTATCCTAAATTGTTTACCTGATATCTTAATTTTTAGCTTTGTTCGTTTTATATTTTGGCCGTCATCCTAGTTTGCTTGCTTTTGTATTCTAGTACCCTATATTATTTAGCTTATATCGTAATTGTTATATTGCTTTATTTGCCTTATTCCTGTTATCTCGCTTTGTTTTACGTTGTATTCTAATCAAGTGACGTCACTCACTGTAATTAATAGCCATCTGCAGTTCTGTATTCACATTAAACCCCCAGCAATACCGTTTTCGTGTTTATGAAGCAGGCTGTACATTTCATCTCTGTTTGATTTTGCTTTGCATTTCCACTGTATTGATTAAGCTTCATATGGCATGCTGTCAAAGTTTCGTTTACCTTGTAAATTTTATATGAAGATAAAAGCAGCGATGACGACAGCGAGAATCACAAAATAGATGTGTGCGAAATGGAAACGAACTTTCTACTAATTTGTTTCTTCTTTACCTACTACGTGCTTGTAATAAGTGGAGGAAGTATTGCACGTACTTCAAACAAAAATTCAGTATCGAGGTTTCACTAAAAATACATGTTTTGAGACTGCCTGAATAAAAAAAGACGTGTGTGTGTTTTTCGTGCGTGCGGGCGCGTTTGTCAGTGAGCAGAAACGAACAATCGTTTCGATACCAAACTTGGTATTTAAGTTCAATGTCTTCCAAAGATGTGGTACAGAGATTTGTAAAAGAAAACTCCCCTGCCACAAATTAGCCTTTATAAGCAAACAAGTTAAAAAATATTGATTTTTTTCTTAAAAAAAAAAAAAAAAAAATATGTGTGTTTTAACAACTTACATTTTTTAAATAAGATTTTATCGTAACTTTTAAGAGTCTACCAGTTATATAAAGTCATTCAAAATGAAGGCGACTTCAAAGGTATTTCCAGCAAATTCAACATATACATTTTATTTGTAAACGTAAATGTAAACCCCGCGCGACAGCCCACGAAGGGCCAAGGCCTACCGCCCAGCCGCTGCGTCCCCCACCTCTGCCCACTACAGGCGTCATTGGTGAGGTGCAGTACTGGAGGGTGGGACGTGGTCAGCGCCCCGAGCCCTCCCGGCCAGTTATGCGGTCTTCTCGACCTGGGGCCGCTACTTCTCCATCAAGTAGCTCCTCAATTGGTCCCCCCGGGACCTAACGAGGCTGAGTGCACCCCGTGCCAGACCTCCCAGAGGGGATAAAATCCCCATGCTGGTACCGGGGATCGAACCCGGGTCCTCCGCGCCACAGGCAAGCGCGCTGCCAGCTGCGCTACGGAGGCGGCCTATACATTTTATTTACCACGTAAATATCTTAAACATACGGTATTCTGTTCGAAATCTAATATAATCACTTTCGAGAAAGTAAAAAATACTTAATTAATATCTGTTATTCATGGATACTTCGTGGAGACAAAAATTTTCTTGAAAATATGAATGTCTCATCCTTGGAAAATGTTGAATATTTTATTTTTAGTTTTTATTTAATTTTTTAAATTAATTTTTACTTTTGAGACATGCTGTTCAAAGATAAACACACGGAGTACATCTGACCTTTCTCCAAAAAAATGATTTTTTATTCAGGAGACCTCAAAACGCGTATTTCCAATGAAATCTGTATATTTAATTGTGGATATTTTCTATTTAGCAGAGAAAGTAAAGAGCTATAATAATAATAATAATAATAATAATAATAATAATAATAATAATAATAATAATAATAATAATAATAATAATAGTAATAATAGTAATAATAGTAATAATAGTAATAATAGTAATAATAGTAATAATAGTAATAGTAATAATAATAATAATAATAATAATAATAATAATAATAATAATAATAATAATAATAATAATAATAATAATAATAATAATAATAAGTAGGCATATCGTTGCAGAATTTATTTATAAAATTTTGAAAACCTTTATATTCTATTCGTAGACTCTTAACTATCCTTGGTTTTGTGGCGATTTGTATCAAATTTGAATGTGTCGACAAGTTCTGTTCAAACTCATGTGTATAAAACGTAATCTGCCTATGTCAGTGGTTCGCCTAACTTTGCACAATAATTTTAAATTCTTTAGGAGGCTCTCAAACTAAACTGTCTTTAATTTTATACAGGTTTCAACCAAATTTGAAATATGTCGGCTAATTCTCTTCAAAATACGCGATATTTGCTCGTTTCGAAATACTTCTACTTTTTGAACGCCCTTTACGCGTATTGTGACATACTGGTTTGCAGTAAATAATTGTTTCCATATTCACACCCGATGGAACTATCTCCATTGCGCTGATAATTGCGGAAATGCGGGAACAGCACGTTATTCTTCCTTTGTTATGTGTTTGACATAATGTTTACCACTCGCGGCATGACTTTTGGAGACTTGGGGTAAATTCTAATTACGATAAGTGTGTTGCCTCTTCTCACTGGGTAAACTTCTCAACTAGCTTGCACCTCGTTTGACTAATGCCGCATTAATGTTAAGACGTGTTGAACTTTCAGCTCGCCTTACATATTCACTAATTAAGATGTTCCACTGATGCTAGCCCATCGTTAAATATTAACCGTTTACGGAGAGTCCTAGCCTTAGAATGCTAAGTAATTGTTTCATGTACCTTCGCTCGGAAACTACACAATAAACACACTTGATATTTGCATAGGTTGCCTAACTGAAGATGAAACATTAAAAGTCTGATGCTTTACATTCCCCTGACTTTCTCTACCTTCTATCGTTTATTTCCATCTAGCTTACATCAATAGTTATTTATGTAACACGTGTATAATCTGATTGTGACACGAGTGTATGTTTACGAGTGTCATGATAAAAAGATTACAATTTTAGCCTTACAATACTCAAAAATAATTAATAAATTTGCTAAATGAAAAGTTATAATGTATCAGAAATCACATGTAATATGGCTGCTAAGCAGTCGTTTCATTTGTTTCAGCACTTGTAGAGGAAAATGGAACTTATTGATAAAACTATGGGTTGTATTCTGCTTGACATTTTGATATCTGTTTTTGCCATGATCCCTATTAAAAGGGCGCTGATGATCTAGTAGTTGAGTGCACCTAAACCTGAATCTACCTTGCCTTAACATTTAGAACGTAGTCAAAGTGCTGAGAGTTAATTCCAGAAAAATCAAGAAATCTTTACGAAAATGCATATGAAAAGTTTTGTAAATGAAGAAACTAAAAATGCGTTAGTTTGACTAATGAAACCGCACTACTGGCATGCTTTTCAGAGCTGGTAATAATACAGGTTTTCTTACAGGCACACAGGTTCACACTGTCTTATCTGACATTGCATGGCTGCATTCTGAAAGTTGTGAATAACCTCGATCTTCACTACCTAAAGCATAAGTGTGCACATTTTGTCCAGATTTGGTGCAAATTTGTACGTATCTGTAGTTGCAAGTTATTTTATAACTAAAGGCAAGTCATAGCTCAAGTCACAAATTTGTACTCTGATTGTCCAAGCTCTAAAAATAAGCGTTAACAAATTGATGTGCTGTACGAGTGATTAAAAATAATGCTCAAAGAGCCCGAGGTCTATAGAGCTTTAAGTTACCCGACATTCTTCTCCTCAGGATAAGGGAAAACCTTGGGGAAAAAAAAACCTTATCCGGATAACTCACCCTAAACGACATTCGAACTCCGACCACCACGCTTCAAAGGCGGGCCCTGTGCATAATTGTACAATATTCTTCACCAATGTATTAAGCAGCGCAGATTCCTGCATAAAGGATTCAAAATATTGAGAATTGTTGCTAGCTTACAATTTACGTTGGACTCGTATATGAACCTAGAAAGTTTTATCTAGGATAAACTTGTATGTTAGGGTTTGAACATATGGATAGCGGAATATTTTAAAAGTTGTAGGGTAACTTATTATTTTCCCAGATAAAAACGAAACCTCAGCGGAACAGCGGAACCGGGGTAAGGCTACCACCCAGCCGCTGCGTTCTCCACCCTCTGTCCAGTACAGGCGTAATGGGTGGGTGGCAGGACTGGAGGGTGGGTCGTGTAGCAAGTTTTGTCACAATCATACCAAAAATATCTACTTGATAAACGTGTCCAACAAAACCAAAGTTAAGTTTGGTGATGTAAAACAAAATGCAGTCGCAGTAACCCATTTGGTGCCCCTTTGTGCCGAGGCATTCCATGTTTCTGATATTCATATATGAATATTTATGTATTCAGATTCAACGAAACGAGTGATCTGAACAAGACCACCACTATTTAAACATTTTTGATATTTCATAGCATATGTTCGCCGTAAAATGGGCACTTCGCAATGGTAAACGAATTATAAAAATCTGACGTTCCTTAATCTTAATGTTAGTCGAGGTAAACATTTACAGAAATTATCTTGTTCCTAATTTTCTGGTAGGTGCGAGGGGTTATGGGAATACAGTAGGCTTTAAGTGATATCAAATGTTTAAACTGGTCGCTATATGAAGGCTTTGAAATTGCGTTGTCTTTGCACGGCTAAGAGATAACAAAGTGAATAACGACCTTCCATTTGAGAAAAGTTTTAGCATTGCAAAACTCAGCAGATAACAAGGAATATATTCGAGATACTTCACTCCACAAAAAAGTGCATTTGGACATAACTTGTGTGTTTTAGTGATATCTAAATTTTTGTATAGTAAGATTACGTCACTTTCTTACAGTTATGCAAAAGTCATCAACAGTTAACAGGTTGACATAGCCAATACATCACTGAGCAAAGGTCATTGCAGCCTCAATCATTCTCCGCCAGTACCCACAGCGCCGTGGCGGCAGCTTACCCCAGAGCCAAGCTGTGCTGCATGTTGCAGGCTTACTCATGCAAGGCAACAAGTACGCCGCTGTTCACTGGCGAGCGGCTCGGGTGAAATACATTACACTATAGGTTCGAGCAGAATTATACACTAGGTTTCCATGGGGAATTCAAATCGATTTGAGTTCTCATTCCGGATTGAATACTACATAGCTACGCGGATTCAGATCGAACTGAATTCTTGGATCCCATCCTCTTAGAAGTGGGGTCGGATCGAAATTTTATTGCATGGAAACATCTATCGGATTCAAATCTATTTGAATATGCCAAAGATGTAACTAGTACTGTGCTCGTAACACGCTACACGCTCGTCATTTTGTTTTCTTGGCGAAAGTGGTGTAATAAAACATAATAACAAAGTCACTTTTATTATTTCTGGTGAAATAATTATACTAGTTAACTGTGCTCATATTCTCTAAGGTACAAATCTCCAGCACTTGAGGAATTAGGACAAACCCGTGGACAGGATACACTAAGTCTCAGCGAAAATAATAGGTTACCCACGGTTTTCAAAGGTGCTCTTCCTTAATTACAACGTCTTACTTATAGAACACATCCATCCAATGTGGGGCAAGACAGTTGCTTAACACAGAGAAAATTATTTTGGGTGACATATTAATATATTAACCTGAAATCTGATAAGCAACATAAATATGTGTTCCATCATTCAAAAGGGAACGCAGCATGGCAGTGAAATTACTGTCAATAATTCCATTTGTGTCGCTTAATGAATGATACAGGTATTCTCTCAAATGTACTTTAAAAGCAAATACATGCATTTACAAACCTAATTGAGTCTGACAAAGGTCAGTAAGGTGATACGGTTTAAATATCACGGATACACGGTTGATAATATAATAAACCTGGCATAAATGGATCTCACCTCAACAAATTCCTACCGTGCCATTTCATCAATCATTCTCTCTGACGTTTGTCGACAGATTACTGCTCTCAACAAGTAGTGTGCTAATAGTCTAGTCTAGTCGATAAATTAGCCACCACCGTCCTCTGAAACTTATGTTTAATGGACTTTTATCGGGGCAATAAACCTACGTAACGAACAAAGACACGATGGTTGTGGTTGCTGTTCTCTTCGTACCGAAAAATAACTTCCCAAAAATCCTGATAGGGTGATTTGCACGTCAGTGACTCAATCAATGACTCACATATAATGCATAATAAAGATTCATTATATTGCCTCGCTGGACTGCTGTGTGTACGTGACTTAACAACCGAGGCGGCAGAAACAAAAGGGTGTCATTTCTGTTTGTGTGTGTGTGTGTGTGTGTGCGTGTGTGTGTGTGTGTGTGTGTGTGTGTGTGTGTGTGTGTGTGTGTGTGTGTGTGTGTGTAGAAATCGAGAAAGGTCCATGTGACGTCATCTCCAGTGTGTAAGGAGGCCAAAGGAGTGAGTTTTAGAGTTGATTACGGATATGAGTCGGTGAGTGTTTCAATGAGTGTAAGGCAGCTGTGCGTGTGTGTCGTAAGAAGATTCAACGAGCGTCGCGAGTGATTGTAACGTGGGGCATGAGAAGTAGAGGAAGTGAAGAAAGACGCTAAAAGGATTGAGCAAGGTTATGAGAAGAACCGTTCTCCCGGACGGTTCACTCGCTTGGGAGCCGAACACAAGACTTTATAATCCCTTATAGTAAGTTATTATTATTATTATTATTATTATTATTATTATTATTATTATTATTATTATTATTATTATTATTATTATTATTATTATTATTATTATTATTATTATTATTAGTGTCATCATTATTTGAAACGTTTCAGCAGAATAATCGTAGTGTCCAGTAAAGAAATGCTGCGATTAATGTGCTATTCTCAGAATTTCGGCAACGGTGGCCAAAAAATATAATAATTTACTTTGTATCTCTTAATTTTCAAGGCCGGGTCTTGGCTCGAGAGCTTGGCCACAGCCCGTGTAGACCTCTAATGTATATATCGTTAACACTCTCCTCCCCCCCCCCACCCCCCCCCCCCCGGAGGAAATTGGCTGTATTTATCAATGTGCATGGAAACCTAGGCTTTACCGATGTAACTATAGTAGACAATAAGCCATACTTTGATACATCTGTCTCCTTAGTAGAATCTCTTCAGTATTTAAGTTTTACGTAATGTTGGACAAAATGCCTTACGCCAACACAAAGCATGACTTCCGTAACAGTTTCGAAATTTCAACCTCGCTCACAGCCCTGTCGTAAACACTTCGTAAGGAAATGCGCCTTCTATAGCTGTTGCAATAATGGTGTATTGCATACTGGAGTCAAAATATAGGTTCGGAAAATATTTCCACTAGCGCCAGTTTTGCGTCAAAGTGCCTGAGGCTCCAGATCATTACGACCTGGTTCGGGAAAGACAAATCTTCTCCCTCTTCTACCCATCCCTATCTTGTCAGAGCTGGTCTTGAAATGTCGATATCGGGCAAAATAGACGTTAGTCTTAACACTTAATTACCTTTTTGGGTGACTGTGGTTAGAGACTGATAAGCAAGTTTTACAGACTCGAGGAACCTTTGCACATCGTGGAGAAATATCCATTTCTACTGACTTGTCCTTAAGGTTTTTAGTCGGTGTGTTTGTACAAGACACTGTTGTACAACAAGCAGGAAATCAAAGTTAGCACCCATTGTTTACACTCTTCGGCTCTTGAAGCGTACCAACCTTTTGTCCAAACGACACTGACCATGTTTCACTGCTCCACTCTCAAGTACCATATTAAAAATAACGATGTCTATGGTAACAGCAGTAACCTCGACTGGTCCGAGCATCATTAATGTTCTTTCCCCTTTGAAACGGGTTCACTGCTCCTAGTCGCTCTCTTATCCTCCCAACAATTGCTTGGGGGTTCAAAACATATTTACTTTCTCTACCCTTAATTGTACTAAGTAGAGGAAATATCTTTCACCCAAAAGTTTCATAAGGTTTCACCGAAAATAAACTTGAATCTAATTTTTTTCTTTAAGGCTTTTGCGACCATCATGAACTATACCGGGTGGAAGGTACTACTTTGGCTATACTTTAACCAGAGATACCACATAATGAATGTAACAAATATGTCCAATACAATTATTGTCAATAATTGTTGAACCGTTTCACCGAAAAAAAAAAAAAATTGTGTCAAATATTCGAAGCCGATTAACTTTCTGACGAATGGATATAAATGGTTTATTCTTTCACCATCTGTCGCGTAAACACTACGTGAACAATGCTGTAATGAATTTAGTCACATTTTAATGTTAAAATGTCATGAAAGTTTAGAGATTTGGAAACCTCACGTTAACATTAAATTGTGACTAAATTAATTTGAATTAACGTAAAAATGAATTACAACATTGCTTACACAATATTTGTGGGACAGCTAGAGAAATAATAACCATTTATATTCCATTTATTATCATGTATTTATATCACCGGCTTTACAGTGTATTTAACTATACAACACCGCAAAGCGTGGCAAGCCTCTGATTGGATTTTGTGTTGACCAGCTGCAGCTGCCATCTGCCATTAAATTTTGTATCAGGCCATAGTTATTAAGTTCACACCCTTTATCCTAGAAACGCCCATTGTTTTAGCTTGTTTCCCCAAATGCTCATTTTCCTCCGGTCACGAGTCTCCTTGCTTCTACACCCAATCTAAATATTAGATGCAGTTTCACCGACGCCATACACGACGCACGCAATCCCGTGTGGTGAAAGAAAAGTAGACACAATTAGATAACAGTACTCCGGAAACCGTACGAACACTCTGAATGCGAACAATACACGCAAGATCAACGTTCTGGGATGCGAGAAACGCTCCAAATTGAAGCAAAATATAGCTACTTCTGTTATGTCAGTATAACATGCACAAAGCACAAAGCACGCCAAAGGAACTAGTTGTTTTTGTTTGATTAAGATTTCTCGTCTGAATGCGGTTTATTCTGGTGGTATAAGAAGCAGTTTGTCTTAATGCTGCTGCGCGGATGTCAATACATATTTTAACATCATCCTGTATGGGGAACTTATACTTCGTAATAAGGACACTGTGAGTGGGGAGTGTTGACCCCAAGGTATCTGAGCCACCCAGTGACTGGGGGTATAATCAGTCCGCACTGTGTGGGGCTAACAACTCTTTGTTATGAAACCTGTACAATGTCTTGTATAGTGGCTGATTTGTTACTGGCAACTTGGACTCTTCGAACCTGGCAAATGAAATCGTGAGGTATAGTACGTGCACACAAACAGTCGCGCGAGGCAGTACTCTTTTTTTTTTTTTTTTTTTTTTTTTTTTTTTTTTTTTTTGTAATTGTGCTTGCTTGCTGGCCTGGTATGTGGTGTGAATTAGCTTAACCCCGACCGTCCTCTGTTGTGCACTGCGCCCGGCGTCACACTATTGAGATCCTCTCATACCCACTTCTTTATAACGCTTAAATAATTAGGGAATTAACAAACTGGTGTAGCTTACAAACATTAAAGAAGTCAATTCCTAAATTTAATGACATGTTATGGAGTTGAAGTTCAGAGCAAATTGAATCTAAAATACTCCATTTGGGATTTTTACTTTCTCTACTGGTAAGTAGGGGAAGTATTGTATTCCACCCAAAAATTCGATGTCGAGATTTCACCGGAAATATATGTTTTGAGGCCCCCTGAATAAAAAAAAAAGCATTTTTAGAAAAAGGTCCGTGTGTGTGTCTGTGTGTCAGTCTGTGGACAGCATAACTCAAAAACGAAAAGTCGGTTAAAAACCAAAGTTGGTATTCAAGTTTCATGTCTTTCAAGGATGCGACACGAAGATTTTTAAGAAAATAGCCCCACCCTAAACTACCCTTTACATGGAAAACTTTTCGAAAATTTTGATTTTCTTGAAACTGGCCCTAACGATTTTGATTAAAATGTCATATGTTTGAGATATTTTTATGAAAAATGAAATGTATATCTTGAATTTTCTGGCTATAGCCCCTGTAGTCGTATTTACTCTGGACGACTTTTGCATAACTGGTAAACCGTTAGAGATAGACCAAATCATACTATACAAAAAATGTAGATCTTGCTAAAATACACAATTTATGTCCCAATAAATTTTCTTGTAGGATGAACCATTTTGGAGATATTCCTTGTTATGTGTGCGAGTTTCGGAAAACTTGGAACTTTCGTGAAATGGATCATCGTTGTTCATTTTTTTTATATGTTACGTGTGCAAAGACAACGGAATCTCAAAGCTTTAAAAGATTTGACTATCGGACAAAGCCTACTGTATTCTAATATTCCCCTTGTACGTACAAGGAAATAAGCAATAAGATAATTTGTACAAATGTTTATCTTAACTAACACGAAGAAGATATAGGAATAAGAGTTTGTAAGAATGGCTTGTACAAGAGTAGAGAAAGTCATGTGAGTGCAACACATCAGATTTTTTTCCATACTGTACTTATCTATTTCAAGCTTATATATGTAATTTACTTTCTAGAAGTTTTGCTGGGTTTATGTGTCAGCCCAAAGGATGTTTCTCCTTATAGGACGACATCCCAACCTTGGCGAAGCTAATTTTAAATTTTATATTTTCTCATAAAATCAGATCTCCCCCATAAAATTAAATTTAATATCCTCTTGTTTAAAAGTTTCAATACATTATGTAAACTAATGGGAAATCCCTTGGAGTGCTTCAAGTTAAAAGCCCATTGCAGTGATTAAGCGGCGAACCCGCCCTAAGAATTTTAAACAGCAATATAAATCGTGGCAGAGGAAGTACACACTGTCGAGTAAGTGTTGGTAATTATTGAGGCAAGTTTTTTTTTCTTTTGTGTTGCGGTCAGAACGCTTCCTTTGTAGAGGGCGAGACTGTCTAGCTGGGGGTGCGAGCGAGCGAGCGAGCGATTGCAGTGACGTCAATGTGACGTCAGCATGTGGTCGATAAGAAAAGCTGGGCATCCCCTATTCTGCAAATGTTCCAGAATGGCCCCCGGAGATGGGGAGGTCTTTTAATCTGCCCATGGCCCGAGAGGTTAAGTCGCCACAAGAATTTAAGGCATCTTCCTCAAGAAGTGTTCTTTGTTACATCGAGACGGGGTTAAAAGCTATTCCAGGCTTCTGTTGATTAATCTAGGAGCGGTAAGATCGATGCTCTTCTTTGACAAGAGTAAATGGAGAGATTCTTTCCTTAGGAAGCGAGATTAAAATTGCTCGTCTGCGGTACTGGAGCCTCTTTGTATACAGGAAGGAAACAGTGTACACAAGAAAGAATTTGAATCCAAAGGAATATCATAAAAAGTACCATCTATTTGCCACGGTGGATTTGCTGAGTTATTTTCAGCCTGGAAATATTAATGTACTCCGTATACCAGAACTGTAGCAGACATACACAGGGTGCCAAACTATGGTCCGCAAGGTTCTTTTGTTTGCCCCGACTACAGATTTTAGCAAATACGAATAAAAGAAACGGCGCGCCTATATTTGATTTATTCACGAATTCCGAACTATTAAATTAAGCGTTCAGTATTTTAATTTTAAATAAGTATGATGAATTACAAGCTGTGACCAATCGGTTAGACCGTTCGCTTATCATCTAGGTGACCCGGGTTCGATCACAAAGACTCGCATTGTGGTGGATGAAGCGGCGTCTGGGTGGGTTTTCTCTGGATTCTCCGGTTTCCCCATTCTCTTCCTCACTCTCATACCTGGTGCTGGGCTGAACATCCGCTTCCAGGTCTTCACTCTTTCCGTCTGACCTAGGCACAGGCTTGTAGGTCCTAGGGGGTGTCAGTCCTTCATACGGTGAGGAAATCAGATAAAAAAGATGATAATGAATTACTGAAGGACACGTACAAGTTAATGTTTATAGCTGTCTGCAAAGTGACTCATTTTCTCATTTGAAAGTTTTGCACGAGGATCAATATCATTGTCGAAGGATCCTGGGTTCGATTCTCGGCTGTGCCACAATTCTTGATGTGGAAGTGCATGAATGCGTGAATACATCACCCCATATTCATTTTCTGTGACAAATCGGCCATTATAATCAGTACATTACATAACGGAAAAGTTTGTGATGCAAAGTTATTGAAATAAACACAAACAAGTAAAATCAGAATAGCCAACGATTAACACAAGCTGTAAACAAATGAGCGCTTGTAAGATTTGAAGCTTTCACGGCGAGCATTATTAATCAAGGCTTTACGCGTGATCAGGTTTTGGAGTCTGGAATGGCCGCAAGCTCGATGTTCATAAATCTGACACGCTGATCACTCGTGAATGAGCAATTGTTCCGAAATCAAAAGTAGCAGAAATGAACTTAGATACTACAGGCGGAGTATCAATGAGACACACCAACACGGTAGCCGAGGCCGTTAAGGCACGCACTCGTAAGCAGGAGGTCGTTTAAAAATCTTCCCAGGGCCATTCTCCCTGACTGCATTCTTTCAGGTTTTCCTTAGTTCTCATTACTAACAATTCCTTTAACGCGTATTTTCGGTGAAATCTTGGTATCCAATTTTTGAAACTGTGTAATACCGTTGTAATTGCTATAGGTGAAAGTTAAGCGTTAAGAGATATCGAGTTACTGCATTACCTTCCTGTTGAACATTGACTTCCTTGTAGCAATTTGTGTTGAACAGACCGCATCCCACAACCGGGAACTTAACACCTAAGTGCGTTATATTCAGCTGTGAGTAATGAAGTTTGGGCTAAAAGATTTAACCGTTCCATCTTTTAGGTAGACATGCCTTGACAACAATATTTCTTGCTTAAGATTCGCGCCGAGTAACGGTGCGTATTCTCTTCTTGCGGTTCGCCTACTTTTCCAATTTCATGGTGCATAAAGCTGTAAAACGACCAAGAAAGATGCGCTAAAGCTGACGTAGCAAAGGTGCTAATTTAGAAAAGAAATCTGTGTCACTGTAATAAACTTAAAGAGCAAAGCGATCCTATTATGTAATAATATGACAGCAACTTCAGGAACGAAATATTGCCTCTTGTCGTCGAATAGATAATGTTGTATTCTATCCAAAAATTATACAGCGTGCTTCCGTTGCAGTTCTTTTACTCGTATGTAGAAGCTTTCCCATGTTACTAACACTGTCACCGCGTACGAGGCAAGCGTATTTGGTGCAGTAATATTTAGCTTCCATTCCAGGCGGGAAGAAGTGATTTTAATCCGCTGTGTCACTTGCTCCGTTCACATGTGCTTATTGGTTGTCCGCTATACGCCCGTCCCTTGGCCTGGGTCTGACACTGCCCTCAATTTTAGGCAGCGTCCCACTAGTTGTAAATAGTGTTGAGGTTTGTCTCCAATATTGGTTTAGCTTATTTTATTTCCGCCTTTTAGAATGTTTTAATTTTTGTTAACGTTTTAACAACTTACCTTTTTAACCATCAGTTTTTAAGTTTAAATTTTAACTGTTTCTAATTTTTAGCTGTTTTAATTTTCACTTTTTAGTTTCTTCAAGGCGAGGCGTCACAGGTTTTAGGTTTCTCTGTTTTATCTTTTGACTTCAGGTACTAATGATCTAGTTATCGATGGGCCCTTAACCCATACCCACTCACTCACTCACTCACTCACTCACTCACTCACTCACTCACTCACTCACTCACTCACTCACTCACTCACTCACTCACTCACTCACTCACTTTAGCTTCGATTGTTACTTCAATTAACGTAGCAGGCAAGTCATGTGACTATAACATTTCTTTTTTTTTAAACTACAATAGTCCATTAAGACGATCTCTGAATTTTGTCCTATACGCTTCTGAATTTAACATGTTAAGGGACACCACATTTCTTGATAGATTTTTCTGAAAATTTTAGTGTGTTTGTATTTATATAAGAATAGGAGGTACACCAAATTTCATTAAAATTGGATAAATCGTTTATGATATATGAATTATTTTATGAATTTAATAGGCACATTTTCAAAATGGAGCTCGCGTCTATTGACTTTTCAAAATTAATTTTTATTGGTAGAACTGGTACTCTAAAACATGGGTAACAATTGTATGAAAAGATATTTAAAATACGTTTGCTAATTATGCTGTACATATTTTTTTAATAACAAAGAAAATTTAATCTTAAAAATTGACTTTTTTTCATACAAAAAAAAAAAAATGTTTTCGGAATTCTTGTTAATGATAACATCAATATTGAATCATAGTTTTGTTTAGATGCTATTTATGAATACTTTTGGAAATTTTCATTGAATTTGAGGCGAAACTCAGGCGCGACCTTCTTTTGAAATGTGCAGAAATGTAGTTTTGAGAAAAGCAGGCTTTTATATAGGAGCATCCTGTGTACGTTAAGGGAAAACCGCTATTTGAAAGGGTCGTAATGACCACATGGAGTGGGGGATATGAAAAATGTTAGCTGATCCAAATGCACAGGTGTTCCAGGAACATTTTAAGAAAAAAAGAAAAAAATCGACTTTTTGACAATTTTGACTAAAATTTCACTCCCAGTGTCCTTTAAGTGCAACTGTTTTCGCATGTAGTACGTGTGCAAGCACTCATTTCTTAAATTTAAATAAAATTACAAGCAAAAAATGTACCGTGAATAGCGTAGCGTTGAGAACAAATTGCATTTTTTGTGAATAGTATAAAATGTATGTCCCCCGCGGCAGAGACAGCAATCTACGTTAAGTGAAGAAAATGGAAAGTGTTTGGGAAAAGCCTCCCTTGTGTTGTATATTTTATGGAGTTCTTGCAGCGTCCTAAGCTGTTACATTTTGTATTACTTTCCAGCCGCGGTTTCATCCAATAAACCTTCATAAGCCAAGAGCGTAAGAAATTCCATGAAGCCGTTTGCTAGGATCATCCAATTTCCTTTATTGCCGTTTTTATCAATCTCTTCCGGTCACTGCAATGGTTGGCCACAGATTGTTTCCCATGCTTTTTGTTTTCCTGTGCCTCTGCCAACTTCATGTTCCAAGTTTTCATATCGGTTACACCCCAGTTACACCGCATCTTTCTGGCACTGCGAAGTCCTCTTTCTTCGCTTTCCCTGACAGCAGTATATCATTTTCTTTTCTAGAGCATATTTACTCGCGGGATAGCTGCGGTTACTGGGGAAGCGAACCCTGTTTCCTGCACCTTTTAAAAGGGACAAACGAGGAGATGTTTGAAATATTCAGTGCTGACTGAGTGTTCTTCACAAGTGCGAAAACTGCTGCCACAGAGTCGTGCAAGAAGTGATTACACGTATAGCTACATACGTACATACCAACCTTTTCATAATTTTCACTACTACTTACCTATAATAATAGAAGAGCTACATACGTACATACCAACCTTTTCATAATTTTCACTACTACTTACCTATAATAATAGAAGAGCTATTGCTATTCATCCAAATATTTCATATTGAAATTTCTTCTGAACTCGAATGATTTATGCACTGGGTTCCATATAAAGGGGAAACAGCTTATCAACAGTTCCCAAGATTTCAGCATGGCCGACATTACACTAAACTGCAGTGGACAATACCAACCTACATAACAAAAGCATTATTTCTAACCTCAAATATCACAGGGTTAAAGTAACATGCTTTTAAACGATAATAATACTAGAACATCGTTACCACACACACACGATAAACCTACTCACCGTCGGCAAATCTTGTTCTCCATTAACACTTTGGGATAAAGTCACTTCCGAACGCTAAATATCGTAATAATTATATTAAATGCACTGCTGTGTTGCGAACAGAAAAATAACAGCAGTAACTATAACTGGATCTAAAGCAATTAAAGACAAAACCACGCACACACGAATAATACAATGGCGTCCACAAGTTAATTAATTAACACGGCGTCAAAAGAGTATCTTGTTTTAAAATCTATCGTTTGGCTTCTCTGCCACGTGTTAAAAAATAAGAGCTTCTGTGACAATATAAAGCATGCAGTAACACCAACAGTTGGCAGTACTAATGCAACCTAACAGATTGAATGTCACCAAGTGTAACCAGGCCGCGCCATAATGGGGGGAAAATGTCACACTTGGTTTTTGGGGTATTCCAATCAGCTGTTTCATCTATATGCCGTCTCGACTACTTCACTGGGCATTTTACCAACCTTCTCAGCCATGCAAGCAGGGGAGGGGGTGTATGAAGCGTTCTACCTTTGTTGTTCGACCGAGCAGTGGTGTATGTTAGGAAGATAGGACTAAATTTGTAGGTGAAAGTGACATTTTCGACGTTTGAATATCATAAATATCCTATAAACCTCCGTGAATCGTTTTGGCCAAGCATTTTTTCCTACCGCTATTTTTAAAAGTCCAGTAACTCTCCGTGCGCTTCACTCCCCCCCCCCCCCCATTTTTGGGTTTTGTATGAACTCTTCCCAAAAATACTCGTTTGAGTTCAAGGAATCACAAGACGTGTGTGTATTTGCGGTGAAACGCGGTATCAAATTTTTGAGATGAACTATAACACTTCCTCTTACTACTATACGTAAGACTAGAAATTAAACATTGCAGAATGTATGACGGTTGAAAGTTTGAAGTGGCTAAATGTTTGTAGGTACAAACGCCGTATTTCTAACACTATGAATGTGCGTATAAAGCAATAAAACCAGCCCATACACCTGCCTCGTTTTACTGTCTGTAACTATGGGTATTTACTGAACAACCAAATAATATTAGGTTTTGCAACTCTGTTTCATAGCATGCTATGCACACAGTAGAACAAACAAAAGTTGGATTAATTTCTACGTATTCATTGTAGAGCAGTGAACGTTCATAGACTCGCCCTGTTTGCTCACATCTCCAAACTGTGTTCCATTACAGTACCTATCCTTTTGTAAGCCTGGATGTTATATTTGGTTTAACTGCAGGCATTAAATGTGCACTCCATGGATGTTTTGGTTTCTGGCTGTGCTTTTTGCGGCACGTTGCATTTTTAATGTAGCAGTTAAAAGATGTATATATACACCTAATATATAGGATGTCCCAAAAAACACCGACAAGTATGTTGTGCGGGATGGCAAACTGATTGGTTTTCAAGCAGGAAACCCTGTCCGGAAATGTACGGTTTGGACGCTGTAGCGCATCGAAGTGTGAGATGGGTTTACGTTCACATTTCGTCAACAAACCCAATCTCGAGTTGTCTACATTACAAATGGGCTTATATCGGCGGTGGTGAGCCTTAAGTACATGACCCAATTCGTGCGGTTGTCTTTGAAGATTTTCAATCGCTCCGTGGACTCGAGCAATAAGATCCCCCGGTGCCACCACTACTACCGCCACCACTACCACCGCCACCACTACCACCGCCACCACTACTACCGCCACCACTACCACCGCCACCACTACCACCGCCACCACTACTACCGCCACCACTACCACCGCCACCACTACCACCGCCACCACTACTACCGCCACCACTACTACCGCCACCACTACCACCGCCACCACTACCACCGCCACCACTACCACCGCCGCCGCCACCACCAACACCACCGCCACCCCACCACCGCCACCACTACCACCTCCACCACCACCGCCGCCCCCGCCACCACCACCACCACCACCACTGCCGCCGCCACCACCAACACCACCGCCGCCACCAGCACCACCGCCGCCACCACCAGTACCACCTCCACCACCACCGCCGCCGCCACCACCAGCACCACCGCCGCCGCCGCCACCACCAGCACCACCATCACCACCCGCACCACCACCACTACCAGCACCACCGCCACCACCACCATTGCCGCCTCCACCACCACCAGCACCACCACCACCACCACCACCACCACCGCCGCCGCCGCCGCCGCCGCCACCACCACCACCATTATTTATAAACATCTTCACACACAACGCACCCTAAATTATACACAAATAGGCTTGCAAAATATAAAATACATATAGATACAAGGAGTCGCCAAAATCTATTAATATTGGACTCGCCTGAAGGTGAATGACATTTAGTCAATTATCACGGTTATGCAATTTATTCACACGGGTTATGTAGTGTAAAATAAATGTTCAGAATATATAATTTTGCTCCATAACCCTTTCACATGGGAAGCTCTTTGTTTCATTCGCCGCCCATTTCTTAAAATTAATTTGGTCCAGTCAGCTTAGGCTATAGTTTTGAAAACGTTAACCTCCTTTGTTATGACACAGTGCTACCAATATCCCGACGGTAGAAAGTATTTTGCCATAAGAAGAGCAGTTCACGCTTTCGTTTTTCATGGCCTGTTGAAGCGTTTCCGCCGTTTCACTTCATTCTGCAGATTAAGTAAATGGAATTTCGTTGTATAACGCGATTAAATCTCGTTATCTTCGCATGACCCGGAGGAAGAGAGAAGGCACAAATTCCTTTAAGCTAAGAAAATATCAAGCTGACATTAGGCCGTAATCGATGATGTCGCGTTAGTGAAGACTTCCTGAAGTTCTAACGTAGCCTATCGTTAGGTTGTCTGCACTCAGGTCAGAGAGAAGGAAGAGTTTATCGTTAATGAAATGGAAATATAAACTGCATTCTTCTCAAGAGAATATGCACTTGAATTGGTCATTTCTTTGTTTAAATGAATCGTCGAAAAATTGTGTATTTAATATGAATTTCTCTACCACTCTTGTCCTCCGTGGTCTAGGGGTAACATGTTAGCCTTTGGTTCCTGAGACCGGGGCTCAAACACTGTGGAGGGCGATGGAATTTTTCGGGCGAAGTCCTTTTTCTAACCTGTTGTCAAAGAGGTGTATTTCTGATGCATGCAAACATGGACAGAGAAATGTGTCACAGCTGACCATGTTATCAAATCAAGCAATATTTAGCACAGTGCCAGTGAGATACTTTTCTTTGGTACCTCTTGCAAAACCCAAAGGCAAATCTGGGGGATTTGAGGATGAAATATGAATGGAAATACAAGTAATGAAATAAATTTCGAATTGCAAGTTCGTTTTTGTTCTCCGTTGCCAAGTACTATCGGATGAGGTTACAAGTAGCACATTCATGGTCTGTTCTTTTGTAGTTCTTGCTCTTGGGAAATAAAAAGGAAGAAAGCTGAGGGTCCTCTTTGCCTATAGAGTTCAGTGGCTAGACTACCGCCTCTCTTTCACACTGAATATGTGCTCAAAGAAGGCTCTGAAACGTTAAAAATTGGGATTCTAAAAGCAGTGAAGGAGAGAATTCTCAAAGCCGCTGATTGAGTTTGAAGTGCAGAAATATGAGAAAGTGAAAGAGAAATGAATTATGGAACTTGGAGTACGTCCAGAGAAGTACAGACGTAAGTAGAACATTCTGAAATAGAATGGGATAGAATATGGGTAAAAAATAACCAAGTGCTTCATTCTGTCCCCCTCCCTCCTTTTCTATCTCTCTTTCTCCCTAGGGTAATCCATTCGTCATCTGCAATAAAATGTATTAATGTAACAAAGTGCTTGTTGTACATCCGCAGAGAAAAATACACTCAGATTCCCAGATCTTGGCGGGGGGCAACTGCACTGTGCTGTTGTTCATATGACTCTATCTCTTTCACTTATTCATTTCTACTTTCTGTGGCACATACTTACAGTAACTATTGCATCAACCCTGTCTATATTTCACATGAAATACATGTTTTGATGTCCCTGAATTAAGAAAGGTGAATAAGGAGCCACGCGTGCAAAAATACAACAAGAAAATCTAAAATGCCCAAAAGATTGCTACTAAGAAAATTTAGAGCTCATTTTAAATATCCTATGTTGTAAGTTGAGACCTTTACTAACTGTCACCTAACGCACAAGTTGAAAATGTTGTGATTCTTGCCTTTTTTACTATCCTTTTTACTTTCTCTACTGGTAAGCAGGGGAAGTATTGTATTCTACCCAAAAATTCGATGTCGAGATTTCACCGCAAATATTGTTTTGAGACCCTCTGAATCCAAAAGAAACAGCATTTTTAGAAAAAGGTCCGTGTGTGTGTGTGTGTGTGTGTGTGTGTGTGTGTGTGTGTGTGTGTGTGTGTGTGTGTGGACAGCATAACTCAAAAACGAAAAGTCGGTCAAAAACCAAAGTTGGTATTTAAGTTTAATGCCTTTCAAGGATGCGACACGAAGATTTTGAAGAAAATAACCCCACCCTAAACTACCCTTTACATGGAGCATTTTTCTAAAATTTTGATTTTCTTGAAAATGCCTCCAAAAATTTTGATTAAAATGTCATGTTTGAGATATTTTCATGACAAATGAAATGTGTATCTTGAATTTTCTGGCTATAGCCCCTGTAGTCGTATTTACTCTGGACGACTTTTGCATAACTGGTAAACCGTTACAGGTAGACCAAATCAATCTTGCTAAAATATGTCTAAATAAATTTTCTTGTGGGGTGAACCATTTCGGAGAAATTCTTTGTCATGTCTGTGAGTTTCGGAAAACAACTTTCGTGAAATGGATCATTGTTCTTCATTTTTTTATATGCTAAGTGTGCAAAGACAACAGAATCTCAAAGCTTTAAAAGATTTGACTATCGCACAAAGCCTACTGTATTCCAATGTTCCCCTTGCAGCTACAAGGAAATAAGCAATAAGATAATTTGTACAAATGTTTATCTTAACTAACACGAAGAAGATATAGGAATAAGAGTTTGTAAGAATGGTTAGTACAAAAGTAGATAAAGTCATATGAGTGCAACACATCAGATTTTTCCATCGCAACAGCTTGTTGCCACGAATAAACACATGAATGCTTAATACAAATCTTTAAATTTTCTTGTTTAATTTGAAAGAATTCCTGGGTAAAAATATCTTGAAACGTGGCGAGGCTAGGAATATTTTAGCAGTCGCAATATTTAATGGCGGCTGACAGCTGACCATTACTATTCTATTTTCTGTTGTGAAAATAAACTTTATGAACGCAAATGACATCATAGGCTTTACAGCGTGATTTCACAAATTATACAATTTTGTGTCGAGCCACTCGCCATTAAATTTTGCGCCAGTCGTTGCATCACATCAGATTTTCGTCTCTTTTCATGGCTCATGCCTTGACACACACGCACACGCACATGCGCGCACACACAGTCCTGTTCAACTGGTTTCAATCTGAATGTAAACGTTAATTTCATGAATAGATACTTAATGAGTAAGTGCATACGTTGAATTAAAGCGATGAACAATTCTAAATTGTAGTATAAAAGACAAATGAAATTGCAGCGTGCACGTGCGCTGAGCAGAAGACAGTCGTCAAGTGGAATAATTTAGGCAAGTGATATTGGCATAAGTTAGCATTGTTTACGCAGGAAATGTCAGGACAGTGCAATGCTTTGATGCCCTTTCTTGGCTATAACCCAAGCGTAAAGGGGTCTTCGCTGCGACGTCACAGACTCATGACCTTAGATGCTAATGACACGCCAAGGAATTTAAGGAACATGCGTGGCGAATAATGCACACTCTTCCAGCTTCAACCGGACAATACATTCATTATGGCTAATAAAACTTGTTTGTAAGGCAGGGGAATCTGCTGGTACGTACGTTTCATCGGCGTTTTCAATTGCACTCAGAAGAGCCAGAGATGAGAGACTTACTGGAAGTTTTAGAACATCATATTACGATCCAAGGTGGCGTTTTATTTTGCCGAGGACTAGTTTGTACCCTTCTTTTTTTACTTTCTCTACTATGTGTAGTAAAGTAGAAGTATTGTATTCCACCCAAAAATTGGATGTCGAGATTTCACCAAAAATATGTTTTGATACATTTTTAGAAAAAATGTGTGTGTCTGTGGACAGCATAACTCAAAAACGAAAAGACGGTTAAAAACCAAAGTTAGTATTTAAGTTTAATGCCTTTCAAGGATGCGACACGAATATTTTGAAGAAATAGCCCCACCCTAAACTACCCTTTACATGGAAAATTTCTCGAAAATGTTGATTTTCTTGAAAATGGCCCTAACGATTTTGATTAAAATGTCCTATGTTTAAGATATTTGTATGACAAATGAATGTATGTTTTGAATTTCCTGGCTATAGCCTATGTAGTACTGTTTACTCTGATGATCTTTGAATAACTCGTAAACCTTAAGAGATAGACCAAATCTTACAGTACAAAAAATGTAGATCTTGCTAAAACACAATTTATGTCCAAATAATTTTTTTGTAGAGTGAACCATTTCAGAGATATTCTTTGTTATTTGTGTCAGTTTCGAAAAACTTCTTTCGTGAAATGGAACATTGCTCATTTTTTATGTTGAGCGTGCAAAGAGAACTGAATCTCAAAGCTTTAAAAGATTTGATTATCACTCTGATATTCCCCTTGCACCTACAAGGAAATAAGCAATAAGATAATTTGTACAAATGTTTATCTTATCTAACACGAGGAAAATATAGGAATGAGAGTCTGTAAGAATGGTGAGTACAAGAGTAGAGAAAGTCATGTGAGTGCAACACATAAGATTCTTTTTCCTACAGTGTTTCACCGATTACAGTGAAAATACTTAGAATCAAGTTTAGATTAACCCATGGTCACGGTATATTTGAAAATTATTTGGAACGATTCAAATAGGTGTTGATACCTGTATTTGCGAGGACATCAGCTAGATTCTACCACATCTGTTAGAATGTCCTGCTCCTGAATCCCAGAGATTTCAATTTATTACTAAATTAGATTATTGCCAAAATAGATTCCAACAGCCTTTGTCAAGTACTTTAGATATACCTACTGCTATAAGAAGTTGTGTGACTTTCTCAATTGCACTTTTAAGAGACAGATATTTTTCAATTGTTCGTCGAGTAGTTCCTTTTATTTCTATTCAGAACAGTATTATTGATGTGTAACGCTAGAAATTAGGCATATAGTCAATATAATGTATTATAACTAAACCTAGTATACCGGAAGGTAGAATAGGATTCATATTACAAGGAGATAATGAACCAAGAACTTTTGTTACGTTTTGGTCGTGCATCTGTAGATAACAGTTTAATTTCAGACTTTCTGCCTCTGAGTGTTCCTTTTTTGCAAATCAAATGCTGGTGAAAACTTTATCGTGAGTCCCGCTCAAGTATCCCAAACATTAAAGACTAATTAAAACTTTCTTCCTTGCGATTATAACTTTGGAGATGCTTAAAGCTTCCAAGTACGTTAGAATTGGCCCGTCATCTTTCTTTTCTCTACTCTCCAACCTTGGCAGAGATTTTGGAAACGTGCCATAGGGTTTCTCCATTAGTTGTATTGAGTTATCAAGTGGACTCACTCAATAAAATTCTCCTGATGATATGCAGCTGTCAGAACTTTAACAAAGTCCAGTTCCATTTCGTAAGCTAATTTGAGAAAGGAGAGTCAAGAAAGTTCCGTAAATCCTTGAAACATGTATCTTGTTAAGAACATAGATTTTAATGTCAGTATTTATGATCCCTAAGTCACACCCTGGCCCTTTTTAAAATAAGCCATTCTTGTTTTCTTAAAAAGAAAGTGTTTCCTCTTTCAATTATCAAGTTTTACTGCGTACTGCACAATTTCTCCAAAAGGAAATGTATAACCCCCTCCCGTTTTTACATGTCTTTGAGTAACTCTAGAATTTGTTTGTTTCCAGTAAAATGATAAGATAATTAACTATATGTTAATGAATAGTGGTCTTTGTTCTTTAGTCTATGAGGTATGGATTTAGACGAAAGGTTTTTTACCAATGGGAACAATCTGAAAATCCGACGATGTCTAAACCCCTTAAATGAGGAAGTTATTGTTTATAAATTGTAGTTTTTCTGTACATATATTCTTTTGCCATAAAGAAAGGGGAAAATGAACATCAAGGTAACATTTTCCTTATTAACTAAGCGATCTAAAGTTTTAACATTTGTGGTGTTTTACAGTCATTGGCGAAATTTCGAAATTATATATCTGTGAATATATTTTTGTGGTGTTTACAATAGGCGGTTATCACCACTTACGACTAATACATTTGATAAAATACACCTATAAAACTGTAACGTAAACCTCCCTAGTAATTTACTGTTGTGGGTGAATGATTGAAGCTAATGGATTTAATGGGGTGCAAAATAAAAATAAAAGACTCGAAATATAATAAGTTTTCTCAGTTACCAGTTTGACCAGTTTTATATATCAAACATAAGTGCAATAAATTAAGTACATATAAAAAGTATTCCAAATTAGGGCACCTTACCCTATTACGATTGCGATTACCATTACTAGTATTATTCCACTTTTTTGACGAGAAACAGCGTGGCATTGAACGCTTGCTACAAGTTAGAGGAATATGTTTTATAAGTATTATTAAACCTTTAACGTATGGTTTGATTTTCACAAAGACTTCCAAAAAATCAGTTTTATTACCGGATTTAAATCTATATAAAGAGCGAAAGGGGAGAGGAGGAATGAGGGCAATAAAGAATGGGAGGGAGAGGGACATAATGGGGGGGGGGGGGATATCCCCAATAACTTGAGCAGAGTTACGGCTTCTACAAGAAATGCAATACAAAATACGGAGTAGGTAAATACCAACACTATACTATAATACATGGTGATTTTGAAAACGTTCCCAGGGGTGGATTTATTCGCCTTTATCGCATAGGAACACAAAGTATATATACAAGCAATTTAGCTCAATGGAACGTCGTATTATCCAAAAGTAACGTCATCTAAAGACGATCACAGACGTACAGAAGTCCATAATAGAGATTGTCACCCGGCGCACGACCGCAGTATTTCTATACTCCAAGTGGGCCAGGGAAGGAGTATTAGCACAAGCATCTGTGCCATCTGTTCGCATCCACCGGAACGGAACGTACCGCGCTACCAACCAAACGTGAAAGATGACAAGGGAGTGAAATGAGAAAGGGATGGAAAGAAGCCGTGTAGTGGAGAATCCACCCAGTGACAAGGGGACACCAAGGAAAAACCCAAGTCAGAGTGGTGGTCTGACAGGGGTCGAACCCGCCACCTCCCGAATGCAAGGTTACCACGGCAGCACCTCGCTTCATGTCCAACATGTGAACACAGAACGATAGTTTCTCGTGATTTTCTTGTGGGTTTGCGGTAGGCCAATAACGCAAATGCTGTTTGTGGGCTTCATCGCTCATCAGTAAGATGTTGACGAAAATCTGATTTCGTGGTCCTCTTCCCGTAGTGCATGTGTAATTTGAATCTTATTGGATGGAAATGAAGATCTGTGTCGAGCGCTATGGTCAGAAAGCTGGAGAAACAAGAGAATGACGTCGCGGAGGTCGGCGTGGACTCCGATCAAAGTTCCCTTTGTCACTGCTGCTATGTAAATACCGTTTCATCACGACACCTCTTTTTCTTTTAGGTAGAATCAATAGCCTCAAAGCTACGAAACCATGTCGAACTCTCTCCAAAATTCATGCTGAGTGGTGCGTAATGTCGTCCTTCTTGTAAAGCGCTTTTACAGCATAAGCACGTTGAACTACACGTCATCATTGCAATTAAAATGCTTTCAACTGTTTTACAAGCTGGCGGCAGCCACACTCCCTCTTTTACCCCAAGTCCAAATAAATCCTGTTGGAAAATCTTCGTATTCGCGGCCGCAACCTGCATATTCACTCCATTGTGATTTCTTCAGTGGTTTTAAAGTTACTAATTATTCATCTGTTTATAAAAACAAAAGCATATGTCTGTCCTTTGCGGCAAAAAGATTAAAAATGTATTAATCTAAAATACTGTATTAAAGATTAATAATAGACAAGTGTTAGAAGCAGATTTTTTAACCCTCTTCTTTTTAAGAACAATTTTAATTTCGTAAATCTTTTTGTTAACCAATTTGGTGGTAATAAAATCAGTACAATAGCTCATTTCCAAGAGCTTCTTGGCAAATTGATATAAATGGTTTATTATTTCCCTAACTGTCGCACAAACATTGTGTGAACAATGCTGTAATGTATTTCTACCATAATTTGTATGGATTAAGACACAATTAAGAGTTAAAATGTCATGCAATGTTTAATTTGTAAGAGAGATTCGGCAATGTCACGTAAACATTAAATTGGAACTAAATTCTTTCTAACATGCGATTCCATGGCAGTTTCTAAGTCATACAGTGAATGTTTTGGGAATTTCCTCAGAAGATCTCTTCATTCTGGATGATTTTTCCATAAATGGTAAATATTAAGAGACAGAAAAAAGGCTTACTAAATAAAAAATATACAATTTATGTCGAATACTTCGTTTTTCTTTTGAGTGATTTCCGAGATATTCTTTAGTATTTGTATGAATTTACCAATAGTTATACTTGCAATACTTGGTCATGCAAAGAGAACGGAATTTCAAAGGCATCGCATAGCAACCAGCTCTTAAAACATTTCACTATCGCTTAAAGCCTACTGTATTCCCATATTTGTCCTTGCACCTACAAGAAACTTAGCAATAAGATAATTTCTTAAAATTCTTATGTTGATTACAATGATAGATAAACATTTGCAAGAATAGTGTGTATAAGAGTGAGTATAGTTCTACATATATTTGCGAACAGGATTTCTCCAAGTTAAACTATATTAAAAATCTTTCTCGCAATATGTTACGTGACAATCACTTGATGTATCTTCTAAAGCCATGCACTTCGACTTTGTCGCCAAATATTGATAGACTTTTTAAACGTAAGCAGCACCAAAAATGTCACTAATAAATAGACGTATATTGACTTTTTGTAGGATTATTGCCTAGTCTTACATTTCGGTGATTTCTAAGTGGTAACCGTGGCTTCTTCAAGTTTAGATTGTTGTTGCCATGCCATCTTCCCCTTTTTATCTGCGTGACATGCTATTAAACAATGCTACATGTCTGTCAATTGAAACAGATGTGCTTTCATTTGTCTGTCTGTAACTGCATTCATCAGCAACAGTAATTGTATTGAAACCATCTGCACTAATTACGATTGCATTGCAGTTTTAATATGCAGACATGAGTCTAATGAGATAATCATCGTCTACTGAGCACTGCTGAAAACTCGAGTATTTTCTGTTGAGTGTCACTTCACTCATGATACGGTTCAAAAGCATCGGTTCTCTTCGTCTGTCGTGAGATAGAAGGCGATTGCTGTATTAATAAAAACATCACTTAGAAATTATATACCTACCTGTAATCTCTGGAACACAACGGTGGTTTGAGTACACACATGAAAAAATTGTTTCATTAATACTTATTTAAATTTAGACGATTGTAATAAAATATCTTATTTAAGCATACTTTTTAAAGCAATTTTCTGTTAAATTGAGTTATTGAGTTCAGTGGCGAGTGTTGTTTCGTCGGCACGTCTGTTTCATGAAGAGTGGTAGAGAAATTTTTTAAGTTACAAAAACAGGAAAATTTGCTGTTTAATATACGGATTTCAATTTGTAAATATAAACCGTTACAATATCAAACGCCACAATGATCAGAAAAATAAATCAAACTTTGTTGATCTTACAGGTGTTTATTTACAATTTCAAAAAATATTTTCTGAATACTCGTATTTGTAAACAGGGACGATATAGTTCCACTTTTTAGGAGTTCAGTTTCATATTAGTTTATTAGGTACCCGGACTAAGTTTATCTAAAAATTTGAGTGCATATAGATCTATTTCTCTTAGGATTGGAAAGAGAACATAAGCTTAAGGAACTGAAATTGAAGTCATACCTCTAGAGAAGATATTGCGCGCAACTTACAGATAAGCTATTGGATTTCGTGTTTCAACGATTAATTACGTTGGTGAAATAGTTTTCAAATATTTTAAGACTAAATAGCAACAGAACTTTACTGTTTTATTTATTGTGAAAGAGAAACAATTTACTGTGTTAATTATGAGGCGGCGTAAGAATATTACGTGCATAAGGTAAAGAAAGGAAGGTTTTAAACTTTAAGGTTATGTCATTTGCTTAACCACAGTAGGCGACTGTAATAATTACTCTATGCAAAATATATTTAATATAAATAAAATTGTTAATAAAACCGTAGAAATTGTTACTACCGCGCAGGTGGAACGGAGCCACCACTGAGCTTGTATCAAAACAACCTTCGTCACTCGGCAAGAGAACGTGCTCATGCATTGTATCTAAATTTGCCTTCAAAGATTATGTTTTCCGCATCGTCGCATAAAGCAGTTCCTATCTGAATGTCCTAAAGGTCAGCAGCAAGGACCCTTCCTGACCTAGCACCTCTTGATATCTTTTTGTCTCCCAGAATTAAAGATAAAATGCGTGAAATCACTTTTTCTTATCAGATGAAGCCGCAGAACAAATGACGTGTCTCATTGCTTTAAGGATTGTTTCATCGAATGCAAAAGTATGTTGTTAAAGGGACTCTTTTAAAATAGAGCAAGAGCATTTAACTTTGTTGAAGCTAATTCTTGTTTGAACTGATGTGTGCTACATTTCTGTTGGGTAAAATGTACCATACTTCAAACTATGTGTTTAAAACTCGACAATATGCGAACAAAACAGCTCCAGACAATTCAATATTCTTTTGTTTTACTGTCTTCTATTTCCTTTAATTGTGACCATCTACGTGCATTGCTTAGAATGAAAATATCCGCTCTTTTGTTGTATTACCTCCTCTGCTACGCACTTTCAGTAAGTGGGGGAGAGATTTCATCGGAAATACATGTTTTGAGACTCCCTAAAAAATAAATGCCTGTCTGTCTGTGAACAACAGTACCCACAAACAAGAGATCGGTTAAACACTAAATTTAGTATTTAAATTCACTGTCTTTCAAGGATGTAAGATGAAGATAAATAAATGAATGAATAAATAAATAAATAAATAAATAAATAAATAAATAAATAAAAAACTTATAACATTATGACATCGGAACAGACGTGTTTGGTTTCCCGCTTTTTGTTATTTTTTTGTCTTTCTTTTTCATTTATTATTCTGTTTTTACCCCGACTTTTAACTGCAAAAAGATCATATTGGGGGCCTCTCCTGTATTGCCTATCAGCAATAGTGTTACTCGTTTAATAGTGGGCTTTTTTTTTGGGGGGGGGGGGGGACCATTGAATTCACACACATTCACACTCTCATTCATACTTCCACACTCTGCGGAGAAAAATTCCTGCTCTCTTGCCGGGAATCGAACCCGGGATTATGTGAGGTTGTAAAGAATGAGGAAGACCGTATGAGTGTGACGCATCAGATTTTAAATATATTTTCTGCATCTATCTCTAAACAACCTAACTGCATACTATTGACAGTTTCAACGTATATCCAAACACCTGAAGGACAATACAGTGGAAAATGTCCAGATTTGTCTTAAATATTTCAGGCTCTTAGCCTATTTAGAGTTACCACGCTGTTTGTAACTTTAATTTTAATACAGTTTCCACGTCAAATCCTGTTCTAGGGAAATTTCAAACAAAATGTGATAATCTAAGCTATAAAACGTCTGGCAAATCTTAGAAGCCCACCAGAACAAGCGTGGTAAACGTAATTCTTAAGGAAGTTTGAAGTAGAGTGTGATTTAGATTCTTGTATCAAATGAGAAATCAAATTATGCACGTGTACTGATGTTTCGTTTTCTTTTGTTTTCAGGTAAGTGGAGTTATTGCAGAAAGTTTGCAGCTGTGCAGGTAGTATGAACAGGCATGCATGACTTGTTATTTCTTAGCATCCAGCTGTTCACATAAAACGAGACTGCATGCTTGAAAAGCAGGCCATGACACGTTTTAGAAATAGTCTACATATGAACAATTATTGTAGCTATATGAAAACTCATCGTGTTTAAGTGATATTTCATTAACGAATGAAATGCATGCCGCTAAGCGATGACATGTGTTACGTTATGCTTGAATAAATATTAGGCAATATAAGTTTTTGAAGTAAAATTAATTACAGTGCTCAATGCTATCATTCTATGAGTGTCATTAGGGAAGTAATGACTGTTTGGGTTTAATACATCCAGGAAAAATATGTTAATTAAAAAGAGTCACAAAATTGAAACTTGTTTTACTTCTCCACATAATCATCATTTGTGATCTCTGTCTATACCCGTGTCGCAAAGATGTTCGGACCCATTTTCGCCAAGCAAAGAACGAGAAACAAATTTGGGGTTATACGTCTATCTTGTACTCTGGGTTCCGTATATCCGACCCTAAAACCTATTTACTTTCTCTACTGGTAAGTAGAAGGAATTATTGTACTCCACCCAAAACTTCGATGTCGAGATTTCACCGGAAATGTATGTTTTGACACCCCCTAAATCCAAAAAGAAAATTTTTAGAAAAAGGTCCGTGTGTGTGTGTGTGTGTGTGTGTGTGTGTGTGTGTGTGTGTGTGTGTGTGTGTGTGTGTGTGTGTGTGTGTGTGTGTGTGTGTGTGTGTCAGTCTGTGGACAGCATAACTGAAAAACCAAAATTCTGTTAAAAACCAAAGTTGTGTATATTTACTTGAGGGGTGGGCTTAGAATACCTTTGTGTTGAACACAGCCAAAATTTTGAGTATTAACATTTATGTGATACTAAATAGAACTGGTCGACAAGTAAATGTACCACTACATCATGTATAATGTATACTTACGTGCAAAAATGGTTCAATGACAAGTTGCGGAGGGGGGAATTAGCACCTCGACCGAAAGGTGATCTTTTGTGTCAATGCCCCTGGCAGGATACCATCCGGGAGGATGGATGAGACGAATGGATCCGAAGGGTGGCCGGAACGTTGCCACGACGGAGCAGAGGGCAGGGTACCTACATTCCCAGTTAGAAGCACCCCGGTGGATGCTGGCTCAGACTGGTTCCTCTCCCACACCTTCGGATTCGCACTCCCAAGGGGGCGCAGGACTCGGAAACTGGTTCGCCACCCGTCCTCGGGCTTGTGTTGTTGCATGGGGGTCCCGGAAACCAGTAGGCTAACCTTCCAAACCGGGGGATGAGATTTCCAGAACGCATTTGCTCCCCCTGCCGTGCTGCTGCCGCGACGCTCGCCGACACTTCCAACCCTGAAAGAAACCTAACGGAATGAAGAATGAAATGGAATGATTAACGTAAGGAAATGGAGGAATAGGAAATCTTTCCCACCATTCGCTTGGTCACCATGAAACCTGTGAAAAACAATCCGTAAGGGATCGAACCCGCGACCTCCCGAGTTACCCCGCTTGGTGACATGCAACAAAGTGGCGCATTCTTCCATATCCCAACATACGATTATCACTTTTTTAGACGCAAGTATACACATTTGAAGTAATTTGTGGATCCCTGAAAACTTCACTTTATGACTTTGGATAGAATTTAATTTTGTGTTGGTATTGTATCTACCAGACACAACTGTTATCTTCCATGGTAACTATTTGATACGTTCAGCCAATCATCTGCTAATCAGAGGAGTAATAAATTATGTCTCATATCTCTAGAAATAATCCAGAAAATAAATAGACTCTCGTCGAAACATGTTATTTGCACTTCTTAGTGCGATTTTTATACCTCTTATCACAATTTCTTTTAATGGTTTATTTAATACTGTAATACTATAATATTGTGTTAATATAAGTTGGTTTGTACTGGTTTGTTATCGCGTTTAGCATTCCTTTCAAATATGAACACATTAACTGTTCAGTCTTGTTCTGTTCACTAATCCTATACTTCGAACTCGTTCAGTCTTAACACATTCCCTTTTTATCAGCTATTTTCAAAGGTTGTAGAAAGCTTACGATATAATTTTACCTAGTAATTGCAGGCAAGGGCTAAGCGACCCGGGTTCAATCCCAGGCGTCCGTATGTGGGATGTGTGGTGGACACACCGGCTGAGGGGCGAGTTTTCTCCAGGTTCTCCAGTTTCCCCAGCCAATTCATCCTTTCCTATTATCTTTCGCCATCACTTGTTCGCTCTCACACCAGGCTTCGGGCTGATCAACCATCCTGGTTCCTCTGTGTGATCACCTTCGGTTAGGAAGACCGCATATACTGGCCGGGAGGGCTCAGGGCGCTGACCACGTGGTACTCTCCACCACTAGACCCCGCTAATGACTCCTGTAGTGGGCAGAGGTGAGGGACGCAGCGGCCGGGCGGTAGGCCAAGGCTGCAGGGTACTGCATTCCATTCCCGGCCGGGCTTGGAATTTTCTTTTAATTAGGATTATTCCCTAAGCTCTGTTTACACCTGAATGCAGTTGTTCGCAAGTGTTGGAAGTGCGTCCACCATTAATCGCGAACTATCTGCATGTGAAATAGCTGCGAGCTATATTGTGCTTACATGTTTCTCTTTCAAGAAAAACACATTTTCCCAGAGTGGTCCAGAATATATTGAAAATACGATAACTTGAAATTAAATGATGGGCTGGCTTCAAAAAATTACGTCAAAGTGACACCAAAATATATGTAATATGATAGGTGCTCAAGTCTTATAAATCAAAAATAGGATGAAACGCGCCGATTAGCAGTAATTGTCAGATACATTAGTCTTATGTACCTATACACATTTCGAGTTTCAAATGTATTTCAGTGATTGTGACAAGCTCTCACATAAGCTTTAGAAGGTTTGTGTTACATTATAATGCATATTTTATGAGATTCAATTTTATAACATGAACGCAGCATTGTTGACGCCGAATACGATGAGCTGGTCGCTATATGATGGCTTTAACATTCCATTCTCTTTGCATGGCCAGGACATAACAAAGTAATAACGACTTTCTATTTGAGAAAAGTATAAGTATTTTAAAGGAATATCTCGAAAACGGTTTTCTCCACAAGAAAAGGTTGACATCAATTGTGTGGTTTAGTGAGCTCTATAGGTTTTTGTAGTAAGACTTGTCCATATCTGTTGATCTACCAGTTGTGCAAAAGTCATCTAGAATGAAGAGGACTTCAGAGGCTTCTCTCAGAAAATTCAAGATATACACTTCATTCGTCAAAAGAACATTTTAATGGATTCTAATCAAAATCGTTAGCCATTTCTGATAAAATCATAATTTTCCAACATTTTTCCATGCAAAGAGCAGTTTTAGATCCGGAATTTTCGGAAACTTCGGGTTACATTCTTAGAAGATACTGAATTTAAATAGGTATTATGCTATTTAACCGAGTTTTCGTTTTTGAGTTTTACTGTTCATGCACACGCACGCACACACACACACACACACACACACACACACACACACACACACACACACACACACACACACACACACACCTCGGTTAGGGCGAGACACAAAACCATGCACACACTCGGACCTTTTTTTAAACTTAAGGACTTCAAAACGCGTATTTGCAGTGAAATCTCGGTACCTAATTTTTGAGTGCAATGAAATATCTACTTTCCATACCTACTATACGTGGTAGAGATAGTAAAGACAAACATTTATTTGCAAAATGCAGTATACTGTTTACAAACAGATTTGTAGCAGTTTTGTATGCATTTTGTTGCTTTTTTGTGAGTAGTTGTATGCAAGTGTGGACTGGGCCTAAGAAAGAAAACGAATAAAACATAAAATATATCATATAAAAAGCACCGACTTGTAAAAGTAATCATTAATGAGCTTATGACGCCGGATTTAGAATTTTATGTTCATTTTTTCGCTGGTATAGGAATAGAAGAAACAAGTGGCTGTATCTTCTTCCCTTTGTGTAATGTTGTATGTCAGCGATGACAAGCGGTGGGGGAACAGCGGAAGGGCTGCTAATGTACGGGATGGGGGTAAGGTGAATAAACATCATCTATCAACTTCCGTAGCGGGCCATTAGTGGAATAAACAAGAGCGCAGCTCTTCCGTGTAGCGAATGCGTGAGGATTTCCACTGCTAATGGCCTCTATTGACGACGCTGTTTGCACTGCGATTCCAGAAAGCTTTTGTTTATTTTCGATCGATTCTTGACGTCACTAAGCCTTCCCATTCGAAATTTGCATTGGCTGTTTTCTGAAAACACACCATAGGATTTCTAGTTCAATTATTTATGCAGTAGCATTTTTGTTTCTAAATCTACCTATGCTGTGAAGCTGAAATTAGGATTTCAGAAAGTAAACAGTCAGTTTAAAGGGATAAGGAATCTAATGCAATAAGGAGTAATAATTAATTGATTTACAGAGAAGACAGGGCAGTAGAGAGAAAATATAAAAGCAGAGGAATACATTGTATAAAGTTTACGCATACAAAATTATCTGGTTTCAAGTTGAAAGTGGGAAAAGATCGTTAAGTAATTAGCAGAGCAGGGCGACTGGCTCATTAGAAGCCAGGTACAAATTGGAGAGGCTCGGAACTTCCAGGTAGCGAGCTGGTAAAGGGAAAGGGGGGCTATACAGCTTCTAGTCTATGGATTTCTAGGAATTAGGAAAGGTAAGAAGGGCTCGTTAGCTAGGCGGTAGAAAGAGTGATGGGTCGGTCTATGATTTCAGCTGCAGATTCTCTCGGCGACAGCCATAGTGGCCAGACATACTTGCATCTCTTGCTGGTGTTGGTAACACATTTTGTGTGCTTCTGCAAAGGTTGCGGGTTAACACAGTTGTTTGTCTGCCACGTGTAGAATTGCAAGCCTGCATATATTCACCAGTCTACGAGTTAAATTCAGTTATTAGATTACATCGGTAGGCAATTTCTCAGGAATCTAAGGATTCATTAAACCTTATACGATGTACTACGAGCTTGTATTGCCTTTAATCCTTACGCACTCACGCATACCCTCAGTAAAGAATCTCATTTCTCGAGCTAGGCCAGATGCAACAACATTGGGGATTTAATACCCACTGGCGCTCAAAATACTACATCGGTGGGAAGCAGAGAATATACATTTTTGGGAACCCCTAAATAATAATAAAAAAAATAATAATAAAAAAAAAAGCATTTTTATAAAAAGGTCCGTGTGTCTGTCCGGATGAGAGACCAAGGTTTTCAAGAAAATCCCCCCACCCCAAGCTTTACATGGGACATATTTCGAACATTTTGATTTTCTTAAAAATAGCTCGCAACGATTTTGATTAAAATGCCGTATGTTTAAGATACTTTGATGACAAAGGAAATGTCTCACTTGAATTTGCTGGGAATATCATCAAAAACCCTCTACAGCCTCGGTGAGTTTTGCATATCTGGTAAATCGTAAGAGGTAGACAAAATCTTACCACACAAAAAATGTAGATCTCGTAAAAATACAGAGTTTGTCTCATCCAATTTTTGTAGAGTGAAAAATTTCGGAGATATTCCTTCTTATTTGCCTAAATTTTGCATAGGTACCTACTTTAATTTCTCAAACGTTAGGTGTTTTCATTTTTTATCTCTTGGCCATGCAAAATGAACGGAATTTCAAAGCTATCATATAGCGACTAGGTTTAAAATAATTGACTATTCCTTAAAGTCTATTGTATTCTCATATTTTCATTGGTAAAGAATACCTACATGTAGACGTGATGTATGTACATTTAAACTAAGAAGAGTTTTAACTTAAAATTAATTTTAAAACAATTATTCTTCACTATCTGCCAATATTGATTAAAGTGTTATTACAAGTAACATCATAAAACATCTGACCTAGCCGATAAATTCTTGAGCGGAGTGAGAAAATTCCTCTGGGAAGGTCATAAATAAAATATGAATTTAAATACCATGTCGCAAATATTTGACCAGAAAATATTAAATTATATAAAAAATAACCTAAAATATATTCATTTCGATTAGTATAGTTGGAGTTAGTCGGCACTGTATACCGAGGAAAGCGAAACCCAAGAATTACATTTTCGACCAGAAAATCAGTTTATAATCTCAAATAAATCTCACTTTATCTTTTGCATTAAAAATAACATTTCTTGTGGAATAATACATTAATTATTAACAGAACAATTGTAAAAACACAGTTGTCAAATTGAAATGGAGTGCTATTTGATTGTTAATCGATTGTAATGAGCTATAAATTGTTTTTGAGCGATTTATGGGATACATTTGGCGACACTGACTAAACAGAAGAATGACCTAGTGATAACTTATACAAAACATGACAACATAACAATTAGCATGTGTTAATTTAACACCTATGTAGAAACAGTTACAGCAAGAGCTGTGTATAAGAGTAATTAATATTTAATAACAATTATTATTGAATTTTCTTTGTACAGAATTGCACGCAAGTGAACACAATTATCTGTGTTTGTATATTTATATCACTTATAGTCTACATTTGTGCTGTCCCAGTTTGGGGAATCAAGGCATGGTCAGCCCAATATATTGCGACGTCGGCTCAGCGCTCAACAAAGGAGGGACGGAACCAAGCTACGTTTCACCACATACTGTGCCGATGAACAGGCAAAGGCCTTCATAGCCGAGCTGCCTCGCGGAACTGCTGTGTTTACGTGAGTCAACAATCGAGACGGGGGAAACAAAAAGTGTCGAGAACTTTCGCGAGACTTCTAGCTAAGTCATTTCCGCTGCGGGTGTGTGTGAAACTCGAGAAAGGCGTGTGATGTCATTCCTAGTATATAAGGAGACCAGAAAAGAACAGTTGTGAGTGAGTTTAACAGACTTACAGTTACAGACACGAGTCGGTCAGTGAGTGCAAGACAGCTGTGCGTGTTACTATGCCGTAAGAAGATTCAACGAGCGTCGCGAGTGATCACATCGTCGTAATTAGTGCATGAGAGACACTAAAGGGACTGAGCAAGGTTATGAGGAATAAAACTTGTGAGTTGTGATTGCCCGAAAGACTAGACTGTGTTAACGACGAGAAGGAAACTGTATTTTAGAAGATGAAGTGATAGAAAAGTAACCGGACCGATTTTGTTATTTTGTCACAATTTAAAATCCCTTGGAGGTATAAGTTATCCTCAAGCCCGCCCCCTCACACACCCCACGTGGGATTATGCACTGACACCGTGCAGCATCTCAGGAACACCACTTGGTCCTGTGAACAAAACGCGCTTCAATGTCAAGTTGGTGGCGACGCGTGGATATAATTGGACCTTTGGACGTGCTTCTCAAAAGCGTCGGAGATAGAACTTGTTCATGGTTCGCAGAGCAAGGAAACTGCCTCAAGGCAACGCGATAAATAAACCAACAAACTGCATGACCCTTTCATTGTTCTTGCCCGGACACAGTGGGGGGAAAAAGAGCTGTTGATCATGCATGTGCAAGAGAAAGTGCTTCATCGTTTTATAAACCAGCATTTCCTATCTCGTACATCTATTATTTATCGTGTAAATATACAGTTGAACCTGTTTATGCGTATATCAAGGGGAAGAGGGATGATTACCTGATACTTACAAATCATATCAGTTTGTCTAAAGAAAAGTAATACAGTGGGCCGACATGTGTAACATAACATTTCCTTTTTCTGTTCTCCATGGCAATTGAGAACTGAAAGACAAAACCGCTGTTAATCAGTTAACACCGGATGCCGAAACTTTTTATTTTTATTTCTCGTTTGTTGCTACGACATGGTCAAACCAAAAGTTACCGGCTCTACCAGCAGCTTCTTTGTCTTTTGTTTCCGCGGCCGAAAGCCGCCAGTTCAGTTAAGGAAAATACGCCTGAGTTTCTTTTATGATAGCATATGCCGTATGCTCATTATGATTACGTAAAACTGAGTTGTATTTCATTGAATAAGGTTCTGTTAACACGGTTTTAAATTACATTTTGCCGGGGCCTACAAAAATTTATGTATAAATACGAATTACTTAGAACTAGGTTACGTATAAAACAGTTTCAAGTTGATATTTTAATCAAAACCAGTCGGAGTAGTTTTGAGAATATCAGACATTTCGAAAAATGGGTAAAGGATGCATTTGGGAGATTTTCTTAAACTTTTTGGCATTGCATTTATAAAAGGTACTGATATAAAATATCTAGCTTGGTTTGATCCTATTTTCGTTTCTTAGTTATGCTCTCTCTGTCCCTCCCCCCCCCCCCCCTCTCTCTAGGGCTATACTCGCTCTTATACACCCTGTTCTTGCTAATGCTTATTTCTCTATCTACTTCTTATTGATCGACGTAAACATTTTCAAAAAGTATCTTATCGCTAATTTTCTTGTAGTTGCAAGGGGAATATGAGAATACTGTAGGCTTTAAGCGGTAGTGAAACGTTTTAAGAGCTGGTTGTTATGTGTTGTCTTTAAAATCCCGTTCTCATTGCAAGGCCAAGAGATAAAAAAACGAACAACATATTTCTATTTAAAAAAGTATAAATATGGACAAATTCAAACAAATAATGAAGAATATCTCGGAAAAGGGTTCACTCAAAAGAAAAACGAATTATTTTACATAAATCGGTATTTTAACCAGATTCACCTTTTTTTATTTAGTAAACGTTCATCTGTCCCTTACTGTTCAAAATCTCCAGACTCAAGAGGTCTTCCGAGGACATGCCCAGAAAATTCAATGTATGACGCAGAAACGGTCATGGAATCGCCTGTTGACTGACTGTCCCTCCGACTGAAGGAGTGGAGTGGGGAAGAGCCGCTCATTATGTAAACCTCTCCAAAGAGACAAGGTTGGGCATCCCTGCTCCAGACCCTCAGAAGCTCGCAACCGCCACTGCCATTGTATGTTGAGTGAAGATTGTCAGTGGCGTATGAGCTGTGGAACTATGGTTATGGTTCAACGCTAGTACAAAAGTAATTCAGAAGAAACAGGACTCAAGAGAATATTCCCAGAAAATTCCACTATATAAAATTCATTTCCCACGAAAATATTTTAAACATATTTTAATCAAAATTCTTACAGCGATTTTTGAGAAAAACATTTTCGAAAAACGTTTTGTTGACAAAATTTTCGTGTCGCATCTTTGGAAGATGCTGTACTTAAATACCAAGTTTGGTATTTAACCGACTTTTAATTGGACACACATAGACCTTTTTCTATGTTTTGATTCAGAGAGTCTCAAACCTTACTTCCATTGAAATCGAACTAGAGAAAGTAAATATTCTAGTACTGAGGGACAGGAACATGCTATTATGTGAACGGAGATCATCTTGACACTCCGTTTGCTGCCTGGCTCAGACCCGTATTTTATGCATGCTTTGTCATGTAGTACGACAAGGCAGTTTCTACTGGTGTGCGTGCGTGCGACGTGCCGCACAGTGCTTTGTTGGGAAATCAATTCTATCAGTCCGTTCCCACATTTGCTTCGAGACAAATGGCAGCGACTTCTGACGCAGCATCCCAAATTGAACTCCTAAATCTTCCGTATGAAATGTGTGAATGGCAATCAGGTCGCTCTTCCAACACGTGAAAACATGAACTACAGAGAAAAATCAGAACTACAACTCTGGGTTTTCCAAAGTTTCAACACTGATTCAGTCGTTTTGCGACGGGTGTAAACAGACCCATGTACAACCATATGATATTTGAGGTCCAGGACTGTCGCACGTAAAATTTAATTTAATCCTTCTGTGTGAGTATTAAATAAGTTATACATATTATAATCTATTTTATATGCGTTTGTATAATTTGAATTAAGGATAACTCTAGGCGGTGCTATTTTTCTGGGGGAACGCTGGGGGGGCGCCTTCCCCTAAAATTTTCTGACGCCAAATTTTCCCCATTAAAGTAGGAATTGAGATTTTATAACGATCTACGGTTTCATTCACATTTGTTGGGTTGGCTTCTATTTAACCCTTTCAGTTTGTGTTTTTTTATAACAAAAGAAGCAAAATCCATGCACCCGCAGCCAAATGATACCCCACCATCATACCCATTATTTTACGTGGGCCCTCCCCGTCCTTTACCACAGGCACATTTGACTGCGGTTGCTGAGAGTCGAACTCAACGACCTCAGGCTTTGAGTGCACTACGTGTTGCCTTAACGATCATGGCTATTGACGCCAGCAGGCTGACGGTGTCCCAGACCGCCTAATCTAAACCGGTTTCGAATTAGAGGAAGAACGGCATAAGTAGCAAAATAATTCAGGCATGAAAGGGTTAAAGAGGTTATAATAGTGATAGAATCGATCACAACCTCTCTGCAAGCTAAACCCATAACAACAACCGCTTTGATCTTCATCTTCTCAGAGTTTTTTGTTTACTATTGGTTAATTGGTGTTTATGAATAGCGTAGCGTGTGCGTGTGATCTGAGGAGAGAGTTGAAATCAGTAAACTTTGGATCTGAGTGGATCTGATCCTTGCAACGGTAGACGCGTTAGCGAGTTCTGTTTACGCCTAGCCTGTGTAGTGTATTGAAGTAAACAAGTCCTGCCCGAGAATCTGGCTAAGATTTTTTTCAACTCTGATTTGACCGGTACAGTATGAAAGTACAGTTTTGTTAAAGGTATTTATTGCTGTTCATATTCTTGCTTGCGAACTCGGGTAGAGCAGAATTAAGAGGATGTTACAGGATGGAGGTTTGCAGAAGCAAGTCTGTGTTTCTGTTTGCAGAACACTTCCGCGGTGTCTGGTGTCCGAATTTAGATCAAGTTTGGCGGGAACCTGCATGACGGTAATGGTCTGGCAAGAATAGAGGAACCCTGGCAGTGAGTGCTTTTAAATTTTGCATACATGCCGGCGGTATTTTTAGCCCCTCCAATTCTATAATTCAAGCTCTTTTCGCGGAAATGTTGAGGGAAGAATTTAATCCTCGCGTGAGTGGGTTTTCCGTACATTCAAGCCCGTCAACATTCACTGAATGGAAAGTGACAATAGACTAGGCTATTTTACAGTTCGCTGGCGATGTGTGTATGCATTTGTTGTTGTTACAGCATATGACCGGACTATAGATAGCATCTCACACATAAATACCCATTGAAATATGATACAGTGGCGTGTGGTCTATTACTCAGAAATTACTATACGACAGGGAAAATCTTACTGAAGTAAAGGAACTATTGTATTCCACCCGAAAATTCGATGTCGAGATTTCTCCGGAAATATATATTTTGAGATCCCACTAAATAAAAAAAAGCCTTTTCAGAAAAACGTCTGTGTGTATCTGTGTGTCTGTCTGTGGACAGCATAACTCAAAAACGAAAAGTAGGTTAAAAACCAAAGTTGGTATTTAAGTTTAATGTCTTTCAAGGATGCGACACGAAGATTATGAAGAAGATAGCCTCAGCCTGAACTACCCTTTACATGGAAAATTTTTCGAAAATATGTTCTTAGCTAATGCTGGATTTCTGACAATGAAGTCATTAATCCTCTTGCTCTCCAATATTTTTCACTGATGGATGGGGCACTAGAAGTGGCCGGGCATATTTGAAGGTGGTCTTGGTCCATTTCCTCTTGCAGATCAGATAGAGGACAGAGTGGTGAAGAATATATCCCAATTCTGTTTAAATGTTTTGCCAGCCAATCATGTCCTGTAATCAACCTGAAGGTTGCAACTGCTGTTTTTCGAGGATACTCAGGAATTACTGTTTGAATGTTTGGTAGTTCCCATCTTTTATTCTTTGGTTTTTCATAGTAATATTTTGAAATATATATATATATATATATATATATTTTTTTTTTTTTTTTTTTTTTTTTTTTTTTTTTTTTTAATTCAGAGTTGACTAATCTTTTAGCTGCATAAAATGGTAGATTAACTATAGATTTCTGTACACTGCTGGTACCCTTTTTTGCAAGAAAATGAGCTTTCTCATTACCACTCAGTCCACAGTGAGCCGGTATCCATTGGAAGACTAGGTGTTTTTGAAGTGCTGTTAGATGGGTAAGGATTTTCCAGCATTCTATAATTGTTTTTTTTTTTTTTTTTTTTTTTTTTTTTTTTTTTTTTTTTTTTGGTGACAACTTGGAAGTAATTGCTATAATTGCTGCCCTGGAATCTGAGAGAATAACTGCTTGCTGAAAATGTGAAATTCTGTACAAAATATTGATTTGTTTGAAAATGGCTCTAACGATTTTGATTAAAATGCGATGTTTAAGATATTTGTATGACAAATGAAATGTATATTTTGAATTTTCTGGCTATAGCCTATGTAGTGCTGTTTACTCTGGATGACTTTTGATAACTCGTAAATTGTAAGAGATAGACAAAATCTTACTGTACAAAAATGTAGATCTCGCTAAAATACACAATTTATGTCTAAATAATTTTTTGTAGAATGAACCATTTCAGAGATATTCCATGTTATTTGTGTCAGTTTCGGATAACTTAAGGCTTTCGTGAAATGGAACATCGTTGTTCATTTTGATATGTTAAGCGTGCAAAGAGAACGGAATCTCATAGCTTTAAAACAACTGACTATCGCTCAAACCCTACTGTATTCTAATATTCCCCTTGCACCTACAAGGAAATATGCAATAAGATAATTTGTATAAATGTTTATCTTAACTAACACAAAGAAGATGTAGGAATAAGAGTTGTTAAGAATGGTTAGTACAAGAGTAGAGAAAGTCATGTGAGTGCAGCACACCAGATTTTCCATAGCAGCTTTTGTATGATTTTAATTTGTAAGGGTAGCGAGTAATACTTGACATTTCTGGGCGTATTTTGACGGACTCAGATGTTTTTAAAGAACTCCAGTTTATGACAAATTAAAAGTAAAAGCATCGTTTTGTCCTTCATTTGAGTTGTAGGTGTTCAAAAACGTATTTAACATATATTTCGGACATAAGTATCGCTGCGCAATAGAACCCCGGTTCCCTGCGTGACAAACGAGGGCATAAAACATTACACATATTTGGAACAGAAGATTATAAACACATTAACAGCGTTTCGGCCATTGCCCTGTTTCCATTATGGTTTTATTCCATTTCTTTCATGTATCTTTCCTTTCACCTATGCGCGCACTAGTTCGGAAATACATATTCAGGTGCAATCTGACTCTATCTTTGTCCTTAATTTTGTACTAATTTCATCCAAATTTGAAATATGTGACACAATTTTGTTCAAACGTTTGTGCTTAAATTTTAAACGTTTCGCTGAAAAAAATAATTTGTATAAAATATTTGTAACATTTAGAGCCATCTAGCTCTTGATGATAGTTTATTTCACTAACTCGCGCAAAAATTGTGTCAACAATGCTGTAATGTTTATTTATGTAATTTCGAATGAATTTAGTCACAATTTAATGTTAAACGAGACGTTGCCAAATCTCTCTTAGAAATTAAACTTTGCACGACATTTTAACATTAAATTGTGAGTAAATTCATTCGAATTAAGGTAGATTTACAGAATTGTTAACACAATGTTTGGGCGACATCTAGTGAAGTAACAAACCATTTCCAAATATTTATTGGAACTTTGAAACACGGGAAGTTACAAGATTTCGTGTTGTATACCTATGTAGGTCTTATAAATTATTGTAGATATATAACAGCGTACTGTCTGGGATCAGAGAGTTATTTTGAAACCTTACAACTGGAAAGTTTCATCCTCGGAATCGTTGCGGCCTTCACGACCTGGGACCGCTAGTTCTCCATCAAGTGCTCCTCAATTGGTCCCCTTCGGGACCTAACGAGGCTGAGTACACCCCGTGCCAGACCTCCAGCGGAGGAAAAATCCCCATGTTGGTACCGAAGATTGAACCCGGGTCCTCCGCACCAGAGGCAAGCGCTCTACCAACTGCGCTACGGAGGCGGTCAAAATTGGTATTTCGTTGGACCGAATTTAAATAAATATAATGAAGTGAAGTAAAACTTTGGATCAGAAGAACCATAGAAAGAGCCATAGCAAGATGGATGCATTTTTTTAAAAGTAACATCCTCTAATGTAGTGTCATATCGGACGGTTAATGAAGGAAATGGGTGAAATGATGCTCAAATGAGCCCGAGGTCCATAGAGCTTTAAGTTACCCGACATTCGTCTTCTGAGGATAAGGGAAAACCTCAGAAAAAAACGTTATCCAGATAACTGACCCAAAGCAAGATTCGAACTCGCGACCTCTTGGACGTGAGGCAGACACGCTACCACCACGCTACAGAGGCGGGCTAAGATGGATGTAGAAATGTACAATAAATTGTTTTCTTTATTTAGCTTTGGAGTTAGTTGCATAATAACATAATTTCCCCGTTTGTGGAAGCAAAGGGGAAATCGAGCATGTTTCCTGAATAAAGCATTCCACAAAGGACAAACGGAACTTCCTCCTTTGGCACAGTCACTAAGTTTCCGCTAGAAGGAAAGAAAATGGATAATGTCGCCAGGAGTCATTAAGGCAGACTTGCTAATGACGTTCCCAGGCTGCTTGCTCCTGTTCGGAAATAACAAGGTGTTGCGTATTGACTTGCGCAAAGTACGCAAACAACCAACCACTTTAAGACTCGTCTTTCTTTATCTTTGATTGCATTTCAGACCAGGAATATCACAACGAGGTGATGTTATGCATTCAAAGTAGGTATAACCGAGTGCACGGAATCGTGCCAATGCTTCTGTTTTTCTTAAGTCTTTTTGGTTTGAATTCGAGTCCGACATACATGCATCTATGAACAAAGGTGAGGCCTAGGTTAGCGGCAAAGGGGGAGGAGTACGCGAACATCCCGCCTGAGTGGCTGAAAGGCCCTGCTTCTCAATCAGACCATATGAGTCCATCTAGTACTTGTTTGATATCAAAGTCTGACATATAAACATTAACCCTCGGGCACAGGTTCGTTTCAGGTTCAGGTGTGAAGGTAATGAGTTGAGGAGGGGGAGTAAACTACCCTTACCGCCTGGTAAGGGGTGGGGACTGGGTGTGGCACAGATGGTTTAACATTTCCTTGCCAACATAAACCACTGCGCATCATACCGCATGATTCCGTCTTACCATGTGTTGCAGCGCGGTTTACACAAGTCGATATTTCCAACACGAGGCTAAGTTTAAATATAGTCTATGTTTCATATGATATCGTCTGTCGGACACACAAATAGACTGTCTTGAATCACCGCTGGCATTTGTATTTGATAAAGAAGGGGCTGTGTAACAAATTGCTTATTCTTATTATTCTTTTCCTGATTTTTAATGCATTCAAATACATGTTCATCACATACATCTCGTACATCACATCAATCGCTTTCACTTTTTCCAATTCTCTTTAAGGGCACTGGGAGGTCGATTGACTTAAAAAAAAAATCGATTTTTTGTTTTTAATGTTAAAAAAAATATATAATTCTTCAGCTTTAAAATGACATATATATATAACATAGGTATAGTGTTATTTCTTATAATGATGGTTGCAGTGGTAGATTTACTGTGATGGAAAAAATGGGTATAAAAGTTAGTCAGAATATGAAGGAAGCCTGTATAAAAATATATATGTCAACTCTCAGAGGCAAAAAGGGCAGTTCAGTTGCTTGAAAATAAAGCTAGAACTAAGAAAAGGAAAAGAAAAGATGAGAAAAACTTAAGTGAGCAGGAATATGGAGCAGGCATTCTGAAAGTATGTGTAATTTGAAAAGAATGGTACTTCAGCTTTGTTCGCAATTTCCCGAAACCTTGATTTTTCACACTTCAGGTACACATTTCTCAAAAACTATAAGAGATATTGATATCAAATTTTTAGTACTTATTTATCCATGTTTGTTAAATACAGCCGGTTACAGCTTTTGTGAATTAGAGCTATAATATGGAGAAAAAAAAATTTTAATGCTTAAAAATATTACCATATTTTTCCTATATAGAATTAAATAATTTTTTATGTGCAAAATACAAACTACATAGGATTTATGTTTAACCGGCGATGTCAAGCTATGCTTTATGTTATTCAGATAAAAATTTGGTGCCTGTGGCTTCAAAATCCTACAAGAAAAGTGTACCTGAAGTATGAGGTGTAATATTTTTTTTTCAGGATAGATAGTGTGCTTTATGCCCCTTTTGCATGGAATTCTGTGAATGTAATTTAATTATTATGTAGTAGTTAAGATCCCTTTTATATGGACCATGGCCGGTTATGGAAGCTTAAGACAGATGATACACGCTGTAAACATTTGTCTGATATCTCAAGTAGTTTTGAGATAATGAGCAATGAATTTGGCCAGATTTAACATGACTGGATGGAGCTTTTAATTTCTCCTTAAACATATTTTAATGCAGCGTACCTGGCTTCATTTGTTTGCTGCGAGGTACGGGAAATGTATTTCCTCCTGATCTACGTAGTGTTAGCAGATTTCTCTGTCACACATAAATCGACCACATGCCCAAAAGCAAGCCTTGACTTCATGGAAAATGATTTATGAACACTATTAATGAAGCTCCTGGCACTTGATGTCTGTGAATGGCATCATTACGACGTATCTCGTAGGGAATACACCGTCTTGTACACGCCCGTCAACCCTCTAATGTTTATGTGGATAATATACTCCAGAGTGCAATTATGAGCTCACTGGAGACATTCAACCAACTAATGAATAATGGAGCATAGAAAGATGATAGATAACACCTTAACAAAACTTAATTTAATTACATACTTGTCGGACAGATTGAGGCATAGCATAACGTCAGTGGCATGACTTGGCGTTTGAGAACTACAACGCTTTGTCATTCCAATTACAACCAGTACCGTTCTGTCCGCCACGATAATGCCCCCATTCTTGCTGTTTCAAAATAATAATAATAGGCCACTTATGCACAAGGTGAGTTGGTTTTTGCAAGTACTGAACGCCTACTTTCTCTATTTATTTCTACATTTCCTTCAGTTGTTTATGCTACCTTCTCCACCGCTCACTTATGGTAGAGGAAGTATTTCAAATGTCACTGAAATACACTTATTGAGCCCAACTGAGCCCCAAAAGGCATTTTTACTTTTTTTACTGCGTATGGGAAGTAATGTATTCGACCCAAAATTTCGATGTCGAGATTAAAAACAAAATTATTAACAATTAAAAACAAAACAAGCATTTTTAGACAAAAGACCACGTGCGTGTGCGTGTGTCTATGCGGGCATAACTCAAAAACAAAAAGTCAGTTATAATTAAAGTGGTATTTAAGTATAATATCTTTCAATGTTATGACATGAAGATTTTGAAGAAAATACCTCCACCCTAAATTAACCTTTGCATAGAAGATTTTTTCGAAAATTTTGATTAAAATGCCGTATGTTTAAGATATTTTTATGACAAATTAAATGTGTATTTTGAATTTTCTCGCTATGGCCCATTGCATAACTGGTAAACATTAAGAATTAGACCAAATCTTACTATACGAAAAATGTAGATATCATTAAAACACACAAGTTATGCACAAATGCATTTTTTTTGTGGAGTGAACCATTTCAGAGATATTCCTTGTATTTGTGAGTTTTTACTTTTCTCAAATGGAAGGTCGTTAGTAGCTTCTTTTATCTCTTGGGTGTGCAAAGAGAAAGTAATTTCAAAGCGTTCATATAGTTACCAGGTTTAAAGATTTAACTGTATTCCCCTTGCACCTACAAGAAAATAAGCAATAAGATAATTTGTACAAATGCCTCGATCAGACATGTATGATGTATTGGTTGTAAGCATATGTTTCATTTGTTTCAACACTTATAGAGGAAAGTGGAAGGTTATGATAAAACTCTTGAAAATATAGATTGTAATTCCGCTTGATGTTTAGAACGAAGCTGAGAGTGCCGAGAGTTTATTAATTCCAGAAAAAAAAAATGTTTACGAAAAGCATATGAAAGCATTATTGATGGAGAAACGAAAAATGCGTTAGTTTGCGAAAGTGACGGTTTCCGGTTTTCTTACAGGCACGCATTGGAGAAAATTTGGTTGTGGCGGTGATGACGTCATTACTGTCTTGTTGCCATAGTAATTGCGTCATTCGTTTTGTGGCACTGGTGCGAGAAATAGGTTAGTTCCGTACGATTTATGCCTTCATTAAAGTCGTTTTAATGTCAAGATTAAATAAAAAGTTAGTAAATACTAAGCTTGATATTTAAGTCAAGCATCTTCAAAGGATGGGACAGGGTTTCCATGAATAGTGCGTCCTTCTAAATTACTGTTTACGTGGGAAATATCGTAAAATGTTCAGTTATTTATTGAATATTTGAATTTTGGAATTTTGAACTGTGGAACAAACGAGAATTCCATCCTTGAAGATCTGGTGGTACTGCTTCTTTTAAACATATTGAAATTCTTCCTGGTGCCACATTTAAAGCAAAGAACACAATTTCCTAGCTTATACGTAGAATTATAGTCCACAGTTTGCGCTTCATAACATGAACTAAAAAGAAAAAATCAGAAAATGGGAAACATTCCGCAAATATAGAACGGGAATTAGATGTGACACCAGCCGCGGCGCACAACAAAGGAAAGTCGGGGCCGGCCAGCCCCACCTGGTGGTGCGCGTATCAAAGGTCAGGTGAGGCGCGACTGCTTGTGTATATGTGACTAACAACAATGAGCGCGGCGCATGACAAAGGATTGCTGGAACCTTCGAGAACCATCCGGCAGCCGGCGTATTTGTAGAAGTTACGTAATCCTCGCTATATAAGAAGGCGAGGCAACCAGCAGGGGAGTCAGACATGAATCGTCGGGAGTCAGTCAGCTTTTAGTTTGTGTGTGTGTGTGTGTGTGTGTGTGTGTGTGTGTGTGTGTGTGTGTGTGTGTGTTCGCGTTCGCGTCGATAGGAAGATCGCAAAGCAATTAATGAGCGTCGAGTGATTGTATCGTCCTAGCCAGCTGCTTGAGAGACAGAGAAAGTGAAGGACAGAAAGGAATGAGTCAAGATTACTAGAAGAAAACAGTTGTGAGATGTAGTATCACGAAGGACTGTAGGCTGTTAACGTCTAGAAGAGAACTGTGTATTTGTGCAAAAGTTTTGGAGAAAAATAAAGCGAGAAAAAAGTAACTGGACTGGGCTTTTGTCATAATTTATGTGGGGAAGTTGACCTTACAGTTATTCATGTCGTTCATTACTGAATGTTCGTGCCCAATTACTGCAGATTACTAGAGGCAGTTCAATCAAATTTGAAATCCGCACGCTATGGCTTTCATTGCAGCCCAGTGAAGGGCGACCTTGAAGCTAATGAAGGATAGAAACATAGATAAGCTTTGGCCTATCATGACACTGTCTGTGTACCAATCAGCGCGCTGCAGTCGGTCTGTAATCTTAAGTTACAATCTAATGCATTGTCATTTACGTGGTGAAAATAACATTTTCAAGCTACTCTTAAATGCGAGATATTTGGTTTCATTTTATATTTATAAGCGTGGTTTGGGACACCGTTTTAGTGCAATTATTCGTGCATGATATAGAGATTTTACTATGTTATCATATTTTTATTTGTGATAAAGTAATATCCTACATTTTTGTATCAGTTCACACGAGCTAAAATTGCATTCCTTCGATTTGTAGCTTCACGCTGAGCCATTAAATGCTATTACAATAGTAATCAATAGTTTATTTCAAGTTGTGTGATAAAGTAAATTACTTTTCTCTGTTTATGCGGCGTATTCAGTAGTGGAAGTGGATGATCTAATTAAGTTTTCCCACATAGTGACTTTTAACTTTCCTTTTTCATTCCACAGCCGGGGTTTACAAGGAGAAACCCCTGAACAAAGACCATGACCCACTCTGTTCGTACTCCCCGTTTAATAATTCCCTTTCTTGGAGGCCTTGACATAGAGATTAAATTGTTGAGTAGTGCCCTGCACGGCACCTGAGTGCAGCCTTGTAAAAAATTGCACGAACTTGATAAGCAAGGCAGTATACATATTCTGCAATCTATCTTAATACATATAAAAACAGGTGCCTGTGTGTACACACATGGGCATAAGTATTCGTACAGTGGCGAATACTAAACTATTTTAATTTTTCAGTCACAAAACTTAAAACAAAGTTTACAGTATGAACTTCACACAACTTATTTAAGTACAGATATAATAGAATTACATTTACTTTGTTCTACATTAATACGTACATAAAATCTTTGTTCTTTTAGGTTGAACTTTAAGGAGGACATAGTATTCCATAGCAACCACAAACGGAGGATCTCTACAGTACGTTTAGGGTCATTGTTGTCACACTTGCATTCGGCCAACATTATGAAATATTTTCGTTCGAAAGTAAAACTCTTTCCCACAATGCATTGTCCTTTCCTACGTATTCCTTTGCAAACACCAACACTTTTTTTTTTCCTTTTGTTTTCTTGGTAGAGTTGTGTATGTTGGTTATTGAGAATGAAGAAGTTTGTATTGACATTGCTTAGTCTGGTATAATTTCTTCCCAATGAGATTTTCTATATAAATAGCAAGGCGACAATTTGGAAGTCACTCATGCGTTAACGAGAAATCATTACAAACCGTATATTTGATGTTATTAGCATTTGGGGCTGTTTAAAAGAAATACCTAACTTGTAGGGTTAGCTTTGTTACTGTTACTGCAATCACCATAGTCGTTACTGACAAAAGAAGTTGCTTGCCACAAAGTTTACGTTACCCCGACCTAGATCTCCAGGGCATAGTGGTCAGTGTGGTAAATAACAGGTAATTATGTGCTGATCAGGTACTCCCTCTATCGTAAAACCGGATCATTAAATCGATTAACTGTGATTAATTGCGAAGTCTGGCATTTGATAAGTGCTTTTTCATTAACGGGATATATGAAGATTTCGCAATGAATACAAATAGTAAACAATATCAACTTCGTAAATTGAAATATTATTGCACGTCCAAATCAGATATCGTTGAGTAACTGAGTAAAATATTTAAACTCAACCACATATACAAAACTACGTTAATATCAGTTACTGTGTCTCTAACTGAAATCTCTACTAAATTTCTTGGCATTCTTCTACAACCTGATTTAGGCTGGCATTCGTACATTAGTTAATTATACTGCCAATAAAATGAGCAGCTTATGTGTGTGTGTGCGTGTATGTGTGTATAAATAAATACTTTTATTACAGAAGAACGCCATCAAAACTTTGCGTGGTGTACCCATCATTATTTATTATGCTGTGTATTTTATTTAAGTCTAACCTCATTGTTTTTGCCTCTTTTATGCCAAGAAAAGCGTTCTTCAGTATTCATTGCTTTCAGGTTCTGACGACCATAGGAGTAGTTCTAATATTTACAATAAGTGATATAAATATAGTAAAATTCGATAAATGTAGTACAATTAGAAATTCTTTGAGATAGTTTAACTTAATATGTTGCTTAATAATACCAAAATTCCTTTTGAATCGTTTTAAGAAGTCAAAAACGCATTTTGCTATCAAATCTTTTGGTTGTCTTAAAGGTAATGCCATGCTAGGTTGACATTTCTTAATTTGACATTCCGTATAGTGTTCTTGTTTTGTCTGTGTGTCTGTATGTCTGTCCATCGGTCTATTTTATGTATCACGGAAAAGTACGATTAAAGTTCACTCCCCCCCCCCCAAAAAAAAAAAAAAAAAAGAAAAACATGATTAAAATTTTGGAATATACCCCCCTCTTTAACAGTTAGCAAGCAAGCGAGAGAGAGAGAGAGAGAGAAAGTAAGAAAGAAAGGGAAGGAAAGAGAGGGGGAGATAAAGAGGGAGAGGGGAGAGAAAGAAAGAGAGGGATCTCGCAACATAAACCATTTTATAACCAATTTTGTTTACCTCACAGACGAATCCAACCGAAATTGTTCCATGATGATGGATTGGATATTTACCGGAGTTATTTTGAAAAATAAAACACTATTGAAAAAGAAAAAAGAATAAACGAATGCACTGTATAACATATATGCTCAAAATCCTGAATGCACCGGTTTCCTCGCCTGCAAGAAATTGACAATTTTTGCTAACCGAACAAAGGCATATAATAAAATGAATAGCATGTCCGTTCTCAGAAACAGTCTTACCTTGCCATGTATTTGGGAGACTTGGTTGTGCGAAGTAAACAAACCGTGGCATTGAGTGCGACCTAGACTGCCAAGCTCCCTCCACGGACGGCAAATGAAACTTCGCCTCGAGGGAATTCCGCGGAATGTTCTAAGAGATTACGTAAGGAACAGTCTGACCAACATTATCATGCCCTATGGACCGCAAGTTGCAAGATGGACACGTGGGTTAAAGGAATGAACATTGTTTCTAGACCACCTTTGTTTTACTTCTCGACTTTTCCTTTGTTTGGCATCCTTTGCAGTTTTGGGGAAAGTTTTCTTTCCAAGGTTGCGCCGCTTACACAGTTTGTAGTTGCTGTGACCTTGTAAATCGTGGAGAGAAAATCCTTACTAGAACTTTCTATTTCGAGAAGTGATTTTTGCGGATGTTAGTGAACTGACACCCTAAAGAATTCAGCCTGCTTTTTTTTCTAAATGCCAAAACATGACGGTATGTCCCAGTTTGATACTTTAAAAATACATAATCCACATTTGGTCTATTTTAAACGGAGCATATGCAACTTCTGTTTTAAGATATTTACCGCCTGTTCAAGTGAATTTGCACTTAATACTTTTCAAAGAATCAACATAAATAATGTACAGGTGCACTATTTTGTAACATAGTATAACGGTAGTTTTGGTAGAATTTATTTGTGCTGTTCGTAACATTTCGTCGGTTTACACACAAACTATCTTCAGTTTCAATATTTATGAAACCAGTTATGAAATACAAGATGAAAGTAAAAATCATGTTATTCTATCATCAAATACGGTGAATCTTTATTAATTAGCGAACACTCCGAGATGTTTTACTTCGTGCACTGAAATCGTAAAAAAATCAGACGGTTATTTAAATAATGTCCTTAAATGTGCAATGGTTTCAACCTAAGTTGAAATGAGTCAATGATGAATTTTGTACATTCCAGCGGTCGCGAAAAATTGTGAATTTTTATCTCATCGCCACCATCATCATGGTCATCGTCACCACTATCATCACCATCACCGCCATCATCATCATCATCATCATCATCGTCATCATCATCACGGCATAAGCCTTGTGGCTTGTTGCACCTTCAAGGAAACTGATCTGCCCACCTCATTCGCGGTCTGCCGACACTCCTTATACCTATTGGTTTATAATTTTGTATCATTTGTGACGTTCGATCTTCACTCATTCTGTTTACAAGCTCTTGCCATTTTCTTCTGTGTTCAGTTATTATTGCATTTAGACCCTGGATCCCCAGCTCTCATTTGATGTCTTAATTTAACTTTTTTATCCAAGAGTGTGTAACCTGCCACAGATTTTAATAATCTCATCTAGGCATATCATTCATAGTTTAGTGTTGGAAGAGCCATCACTATAAATTTTCAATATTGTCACGTTATAACAATTTCTAAAAGTTTCTTTATTGCACCTTATTATTTGGATTTGAATTCTTAAGTCTCAGAGCAAATTACACTTAATTTTGTAATTTAGCCAAACGTGAACTGTGCAATGAGAGTTTATTCAGTCTCTTGTACACAAATTTAATTTTTAGTGTTTTGGGCAATAGGTATCAAAATTGGATTTGGGATGCTCTAAACTTTGAAATATTTATTTAATTTATTTGTTAGCTGTGTTTAAAGCCAGTAACTACTACATACCACACTAATTGTCTATCTATCCATACATGAAATGAAATAATTGGGAGGGAAACGTTCTAGGACTAAGTACCTCTCACACATTTATCGATTATGGATAGAAACAGACAATGTCACATTTTACATTCGAAACCACTTATGACCATAATTATGGGAACCGGTATATTTACGTTTCGCAGTGTGCAGAATTAACTACAAGTGAGAAATCTTCAAATTTCGAAGGTTTATTATTTTTCACTTTTAAAATGATTTCTGTTAGCATTGAGCCGGACTTCTCTAATGTTTCGTTCGGGCAGCTTTCTCTGGAACACACATTTAGAAAACCCAAGCCACTCTTTCCGAGTCAAATACAGTGGGAAAATGTAGACATCTTTCTATGTGATTTCGCGTCTAATCCAGAAGAGGTCTCTTCGCGAACCGGTGCAAGACAACTTCGTATTTTTCTTCTTAGGTTAAGGGTTTCACAATGATCAAATGTATAAACTCCACGTAATTTATGTATTTTATTTGATGTTTTATTATTAAATATTACCAGAAATTTATAACGCCTCTTTTTTAAACTAATGAAGTGAACCTGTACCAAACTCTTAAAATATACAATGGTTGGCTTTAAAATGTATATTTCATAATATTTTGGAATTTTTATTCAATTTTGGCAGCATTTTCATTATATTTTGCCTGTCTCTAGTTATGGGGACTGGAGAAATCCTGGCAAAACCAGGTCCTGGAGGAATTTGAACCGCGGACCGCCAGTCTATGACTCCATACATTAGCACCAAGTTACTTTATGCTTGGATGTGTTTGTCTCAGAACTTCTTTGTAATATACACAGGAATGTCCCCTTTAATGTTTGAAAGAATTTCATAGTATTTGTTACTATGTTCAGTTTTGAATAAAAGAGTTTCGATGTTTCAGTTTTGAATACCAATTTTGGAGTGCTGATTCCAAATATGTTATCAGTAAGTTTAGTAGGTGGGCTACCAAAAGAATGAAGTTATGCACACTTTGTCTGTCATTGCACTTGATTCCTCTTTAATATAGCTGGACTACTAAGCCTAATTATCAGTTTTCTTCCATCACGTCCAGGTTTTTTAAAAAAATGACAATATATTTTCCATATTAACTCATTACCATATGTATTTATGTACCCCTCTAAAAGATAATTGTCATGCTTAAGAACGTGATGTATATTACAATTATTTAATTGTAAACATGATTTACTTACATTCCCCAAGAACAACCAGCAATAATTGAAATAACTGATATTATTTTTACAGGAAATTTTCTTCTTTTCACACTTCTTCCATAAGCATCAGTTTGTTTTTCTTTTCAGGTACCAACAGTGGTCCGCGTTCATGTTAACTGTTTAACAACCATGGTATCTTTTCTCAGTGTCTTTAAAATCTTGGTGAAAGCGTTCACCCTGTTCCTCGCTGTAAAATAAAAGACAAACAGTCTTCAAGTTTCCAACCTGATGTTCACAATGATTTTGTAATCCGGACTGCTTATGTTTCCTAAGACATTTTTACGTCATCTTTGTAGCTATGCAAGCTTGCTTTTCTGTTTGGCTCATTGTATCCTCATAGTTGGTGTTGCACATTAATTTCTTGATCTGAGGTAATGTAAAAACACCTGCTTTCAGCTTAGTTAGGTTCATCTATGACAAACACTACATACAAACATCTGTACTTAAAACACTCACTGTGGTAGCATAAAAAAATCTGTGTTGCACTCTACTCTTGTGCTAACTATTCTTACAAACTCTTATTCCTCCGTCTACTCCATGTTAGTCGAGGTAAACATTTGCATTTGCCAAGTTTCTTGTAGGTACAAGGGGAATACAGAAGGCTTTGAGCGATAGTCAAAATTTTAAAGCCGGTGTGTTTGTGTTTGTAGTGTTTAACGCCCGCTTTTACTACTACGGCACCGCAGGCGGTGACACTGATGATACATGGGATGAAGATGGAGCACCGGTGGAATGAGATGGCGGGGGAAACCGGAGTACCCGGAGAAAACCCGCCCTGACGCCGCTTCGTCCAACACGAATACCACATGCGGGTCCCTGGGATCGAACCCGGGCCGCCTAGGTGGTAGGCGAGCGCGCTAACCGCTCGGCCACGGCGCCGCCTTTAAAGCCGGTCGCTATATTAGAAGCCTTTGAAATTTCGTTCTATTTCACGACTAAGATATAAAAAAGCGAATAACGACCTTCCATTTGGGAAAATTTTTAAGTATTGCAAAACTGAGACAAATAAGGAGGAATGTCTCCGAAATGGTTCACTCCACAAAAAATTCATTTCGACAAAACTTTTTTTAAAGAATCTATATTTTTGTATAGTAAGATTTGATCTATCTCTTCCGACTTACCAGTTATGAAAAAATGATCAAAAGTAAACATGGACTATAGCCAGAAAATTCAAAATATACATTTCATTTGCCATAAAAATATCTTAAGTGTGTGACACTTTAATCAAAATGGTTAGAGCCATTTTTGAAAAAATCTAAATTTTCGAAAAATTATCTATGTAAAGGCTCCATAGATAGGGTGGAGGAATGTTGTTCAAAATCTTCGTGTCACATCCTTGAAATATGTTAAACTTAAATACCAACTTTAGTTTTTAACCGATTAATTCTTGAGTTAAGATTCAGGAAGCCTCAAACCATATATTTCTGGTGAAATCCCGACAGCGAAATGTTGGGTCCAATACAATAGTTCTACTTACTATACGTGGCAGAGATGGTGAAAACGGATTACACCGTTCAACTCGGTTTTCATCCGAAAACAATCTTTGATGCAGATTAATATTAACACTGTTCTTGTCTGTGTTAAATCCAAAGCAAATGCAATAATGTTCGTTATTCATGATGTTAACAGTTATGATTTGTTGATTCAAATGGCACCATTTATATGAACAGTCGAAGCGTGGCTTTCTGTTGAATCAGATAACCATTTAAAACGTGTCCCATAAGACCACTTTATAGCCGTCATCATCGCTAACTTTAAGTTTAATCCATTTGTGTAAATGAGCCGTTAGTCAAATTTATGGACCTTCTGATTACCAGTCGGTAAATGTACCGTAGAAAATACCAAAATAAATGTCATCCTTTCACCGTATTGTGTTATATGCATCCATGAAGCTTAGAGGTGGAACGGAACAATACTGGTCCAATGTGTTTGGGACTGCCTTGGTTGATTTTGAAGGAATACAAACATTTAGACTATTATATACAAGTGTTACTGGAAATTTTGTTACCCCGAGTCATTTAAAAATTGTGCAAGTTAGAGGTACAATTCGTAAAATATTATTTGATATATACCTAGTCTCATATCCCCCTGTTTAAAACACGGGCACCTTTAGCTGTCCCTTGAACTTCCTACAGTTCCATGGTGTTGGACAAAATCAAACTCAACAGCGGTTGATGGTGGCTTAGTGGACACTGGACAGTAATGTATCCAAAATATTATTGCAACATATTGGAGGTTAATAAATAAAGAAATATATGGAAATTATGAAACTGAACAGAGAGGGCGACCTCGGTAATCTTCGAAGCATATAATATAGAATCATGGCAGCTTGAATAGTTCTCTGAAGTAGCTTGGTTCACGCGCGCCTATGGAGGTATTTACACTTCAGACTAACGTTTGTCATGCCGTAGATATGAGAATAACTTATGTGAAAGCGTCTGTTGATTGCATTTACTATCTGTATTTGTCTGGTGCACAGCATGTGATTATTGTGTTTAAGTTCTGTTCGAACGGAGTCTGCACGTGAATTGTCAGCTTGAATTTGTACAGAAATATGTTATATATCCTAACAAATTCACAAACATAGGCAGTTACAGTTTCAACCGGGGAAAATTAAATACGGCCTGTCGTGGAAAGAACTCCAAGAAAATCCGTTCCTTACATTAACACGAGTTTTTATGACAGAATTGATTGGCCTGGCATGTGATTATTGTTTGTGGAAAATGCTTAAGAAAAGATAAAGTTTATGCAGTATTTCTCCATATGCTCGACAGAGCAGAAGACAGTACCCGGCGTGCGTTTTTCAATGTTTCCCACTTCTGACACCAGTGTGAAAAAGTACAGCACAATTAATTTTTTTTCTTAGTTTATTTTCTTCTAACTGAATGCCCAAATGCGCCAGTTCGCTTTTATTGACGTCAACACAGTCTTTAGTGATATTACAACTCACAAGTGTTTTCTTCTCATAACCTTGACTCAGTCTTTTCAGTGTCTTACTTCACTTTGTCTCTCAAAAACTAACTCTTGACGATACAGTCACTCAACACTCATAACTGCTTTGCTATCTTCCTTCACGATACGACGACGACACACACACACACACACACACACACACACACACACACACACACACACACACACACACACACACACACACACACACTGAACTGATTCCTATCCGTAACACACTCCCTCTGCTCGTTGCTTTGCTTATATAGTGGGGATGACGTAACGCAGTCCTTTCTCGAACTTATACAAATACCCCGGCTGCCGGACACTTCTCGAATAATCTGGAAAGCCCTTTGTTTTGCCGCTCTGATTTTTTACACGTGTTCGCAACAGTCGCGCGAGACAGCCTGACCTCAAGCCTTTGATACGCGCCGTGCCTGTGGGATGGTTCAGCCCGATTCCGACCGCCCTTTGTTGTGCGCCGTGGCTGCTGTCGCAATATCATAAACATGTGGCATGAAGGGTGATTTAAGATGGAAGGATTTTCAAGAAAATGTTCATGTCACAACCCTGGAAGATGTTGAACGTAAATACGAGATTTCTGTTTTCACAGTATTAACACGCACAATGGCTTTAGAAAATATTTTTCCTTTTTTAATTACGGTATGTAAAATGTGCATTTTGAAATCTCGTTATCAAATTTAGGGTTGGAATGATAAAAAAGGTAATAGATTGCTTCTCCCACCAGAAAAAGAAAAGAAAAAAATAAATAAATAAAAAAATAAAAAGACGATATTAGCAGTTCTGCAACATATTTCATACCTAAGCGATGATTGTCCTATAACAAGCCAGTGCGCCGTAAAATATCAACCCAATTTTGGAGAATAGCTTCTTGTATTAGCACAATTATTTAGACTTTGGAACTTTTATCGTCTTCTAAAGCGTGGTAGTTTGAATTCCAACATAAAGTAATCTCTTAGTTTAGCTCTGCGTCATCAGAGTGAATAACTCGGTCGATGTGGATGAATCACACAATTTTACTATTGTTCAGAACAAGTATAAGAGATTCCCGATGACATCTCTGAATGGAAGTCGTGAACTTGAGGTTAGGTGCTCAAGAACTTGCCGCCCATTGAAGAACCAGCTGACTTGGAGTCTATAAGGTAGTGGTGAGAAAATGCATAAAATCTTGTATATAAATATGTTCCGCGCAACTTGGAATTTCGATTAAATTTTGTATTCAGATACGGTTTTGCTTATTAAGTTTATCTACATAGGTGCCATTCCTGAAAAAACGGGATTTTACGCGTAACAGTCACAGTTACGTTAGCCCTTCTTTTGGGATAATGTAAACAACTTTTCAATCATCTGGCTGGAATTATGTAAGAGGAAAAAGTTATTAATTTGAATATCAACGCAGACCACCTTGCACCAAAAGTGTGCAAAAACATTACAGAAATACGTAGCATTTTCCAACAGATAAATGGATGATGTTCATGGAAACTATTCAGTCATAACCTACTTTAAATGCGCAATAATAAAAGATGAATAACCAAAACGGTAAGAGCATTTGTTTTCTCCTCGCAGTAAATGCACAAAAAATGACTATCGGCCGTGCATTGCTTTAAACTCGTTTTCAAGCGTATTGTCAGTCCTTGTAGTAGCAGACGTTTTGACGTAACAAAATCAGTGAAAGAAGAACTGATTACTAAACGCTGCATAACAAGCGCTAATCGAGTTAAATCTTTACCTGGCGCGTTTCCTCATCTGCCGAAGTCCGCACTCAAAACTCATCACAAGCGTGGTAAGATATTCGTAAATAACGTCACCATTATAAAATGGCGACAACATGAGAGAAATTTCAAGACATTTCAATCAAAAAGTTGATGTATAACTTATAAATTGTATACCAGCTGCATGATAATTGCTATCCTAACAGCGTATGTTCCCTCATGGTGCCTGGGAGGAACACAAGTGAGCACTTCAGTGAACAATTGCAGGTAAACAGCGACATCTCAAGCTGCGCTTGCGATAGTAGTACCAACATTGGAACCTGTATTCACGCTAGAACAAAGCAAAGAAGTCTCTCAAAATAGCGGAACTTAAATGGCATTTATGTTCGACCATACTCAAATTTATTAATTATGTCTGATAGCGATCCTGTAATGGACCTCCTTAAGTTCAAGCTAGATCTTGATTCGCATGCTTTAAGTAAAAGAAATAAAACTATAATAATCTAAGAAAAATGGGGTTATTGTACTACCAATGAGGTAAGAGATTTCTTACTTCTGATTGCATATATGACTAATCTTTTACATACTGAAGTCATAATCTGGGTTTAAGTTTGTTCGTTCAAGTGGAACTTAACATCACGCGAAAAAACGATTATTCTACATAGTTATATTTTTGTATGTGAATGTGTAAACGAGTAGGTATACACTTTTCCTGGTTCCTTCGATTCTGCGGCCCAGATTTGAATCTTGGTTAGTGCTGCCTGGCTGAGATATGTAATCGCAGTTTTTTGTTCCTTGGGGTGAAAACCAGGCAAGTTGTCTCCGATCTCATGTCACAACTTCATTTCTGATGTGATCTGCACAGTTAAATACAGTAGACGCACAATAAACTTCCATTCACGTCTTTCTATCGTATGTTTTTTTATGTCTCTTCTATAAACTGTTATTAAAAACACTTATTTTTTATTTGTTTAATGTTATTCGAGGTAAACGTGATTGAAGAAAAGGTTTAAGTACACATTGCGCCGTAGGTACAAAGAACGCCAAAGAAAATCTCACTTTACCTCGTATCTCCGCCTCATCGCTTATCTTTTTACGAAGCCGTGGCCATTTTATTGGTTACTTAACATCACGGTTGTCCAACCTTGTCTCTTTGTAGACGCTTACGTGATGAGCTGTTATATCCCACTCCACTCCCCCAGTTGGAGGAACAGTCAGCATTCAGTGACGGACGCAGACGATTCCATGGCAGTTTCTGAGTCATACCTTGAAGACCTGAAAACCTCTCCATTCTGAATGATTCTTTGCATAAATGGAAAAGAGTAAGGCATAGACAAAAACTTATGTCAAATTCCTTTTTTTCTTTTGATGAACCATTTCCGAGATCCTTTTTGCTGTTTATATAAATTTGCCAATACTTTTGCTTTTCTCAAATAGGAATATACTATTCCTTTTTTTTTAACTCTTGGCCTTGCAAAGAGAACAGAATTTCAAAGGCATACCATAGCAACCAGCTCTTAAAACATTTCACCATCTCTTAAAGCCTACTGTATTCCTATCTTCCTCTTGCACGTACAAGCAAATTCGTAGTAAGGTAATTTCTGAAAAAGTGTCGATTAAAATGTATATAGAGAAGTAAGCATGATATGAAGTTTGGAAAATTCAAGCCAGCAGCATTGAATAGATATACAGGGTGGAAGATATTCCTTCGGCCATAGGTTAACCAGGGATTCTACAAGATCACTGTAACAAATATGTGCAATGCAATTATCGTCAATAAAGAACCATTTGGCCGAAAAAAGTTAATTTGTGTCAAATGTTTGGGGTCATCTTGAAGAATGGATATAAATGATTTATTATTTCACTAACGGTCGCGCAAACATTGTGTGAACAATGCTGTAATGCATTTTTCCCTTAATTCGAATGAATTTAATTACAACTTAATGTTAAAATGTCATACAATGTAATTTCTAAGAGAGATTTTGGCAACGTCACGTTAACATTAAATTGTGACTAAATTCATTCGAATGGAAATAAAAAGAGGGGGGACGTGTTTTAAAAAAATGCTTTTTGTGGTTCAAAAGATCTTAAACATATTCCTGGTGAAATCTCGATATCGAATTTTGTGGTGGAATACAGTAGCACTTCTACATACCATGTAGATAAACTAAAAACAATGCAGAAAGAAAAAATCAATTTGAAACTTACTACGTGGTAAGCATTTATAGAAAACAGTTACTTCTTTGTAACTGGCATAAAATAGAAGCTAAGCGGATTTTTCCTTTTTCGAGTGGGGATCGTCCTGCATAAAGCAAACAGAAAAACACGAACAAGATAAGAGTCCAGATGCTAGCTCGTATATCTCAATAATTCTCTGAAAAGGGCGCTTTGAATGCTTCCTGCAGAGCAAAAAATTGTAACTATGCCAAAATGTTTGTGAATCGAAGGGACAAAAATGTAGTCTGTAGAACATACGGTTTTATTTGCGGAACAGAAGTAAAGGTAAAAAAAAAAAAAGAGAGAAGGTGCACTCTCACATCAATCCAATTTTAATACCGCCACATTTCGAATGAACTCTCATTAACAAGTAACAGCTGTTTGATATCTCATCACCGCAACAAATGGATGTCTGCTCTATCGAAAACAGCTGAGCGTCGCGATTGTGGCTTCATTCCATTTACGCCTGGCTGGTCTCATAATGCATTGGATTTCATTTTCGAACTCGCGTCATTCTCTCTTGTTTTCCCTGCTCATGCATTTCACTCTAATGATATTAAAAGTGAGAGAACTGCAATATTCACCAAGGTTCGCAGATCACTTCTCAGTTGTTCATGTATTTGTTTGTACGGTAGGTACCTGAAAGAACGCAATGACGATAGTTGAGGTTCGGTTTAAGTGTGCGTAGAATTCAACGAAATGGTGATTCTAAAAATGGTGTTGATAATGGCGTATCTGTATTCGCAATCGAGGATTCAGTGCTTTTATTGATCAACAGACGTAACGTGTCACAGGAAATGGAGTCTTATGTACACACAGGTAAAACTGCATTTCTGATATTACCATACCTATTTATTTACACAACTGCTAAAGAAAAATGTGTATTTTCGTACCAGTGTATTTTCAGGGGGTAAGCAGTAATTTCGATAAGAGTAAGAAAAGGTACTAACAATACGTGGCGCAATATAGGTAGCTATATTATCGTATCATAATATATTATCGTCAAGATTGCGTAGTTCTGATTAATATCTGTTATAAATCTAAGTAGACGGTACACGATAATATACAAATCTCAGCGTCGATTCAGTTTGTTTTCTGGGAATTGTGTTTATTAGAAGGCTTCGACAATGAATTTGAAGACTAGGTTTATTAAGCCGAGAGAGAGAGAGAGAGAGAGAGGGGGGGGGGGGGAGGGAGGGGGGATCGTAAATTGCTTCTTTTCCAGCGGTTAAAAAAGAAGGAAAATAATTATGATACAGGTGATCGGAAAATACCTGTGTAATTCAGATTCTTACTTTTATTTTCTCTACTGTAAGTAGGGGAAGTATTGTATTCCACACCAAAATTCGATATTAAGATTTCACCGGAAATATGTTTTCAGATCTCTGACTCAAAAAAAAAAGCACTTTTAGAAAAAAGTGTGTGTGTGTCAATCTGTGTACAGCATAACTCAAAAACGAAAGGTAGCTTAAAAACCAAAGATAGTATTTAAGTTTAATGTCTTTCAAGAATGCGACACCAAGATTTTGAAGAAAATAGCTCCACCCTAAACTACCCTTTACGTGGAAAATTTTTCGAAAATTTTTATTTTCTTGAAAATGGCTCTAACGATTTTGATTAAAATGTCATGTTTGAGATATGTTGATGTTTTTGTTATGTGTGTGAGTTTCGGAAAACTAAAACTTTCGTGAAATGGAACATCGTTGTTTATTTTTTTATATGTCAAGTATGCAAAGAGAACGGAATCTCAAAGGTTTAAAAGATTTGACTATCGCACAAAGCCTACTGTATTCTAATATTCCCCTTGCATCTACAAGGAAATAAGCAATAAGATAATTTGTACAAATGTTTATCTCAACTAACACGAAGAAGATGTAGAAATAAGAGTTTGTAAGAATGGTTAGTACAAGAGTAGAGAAAGTCATGTGAGTGCAACACATCAGATTTTTAGAAATAGTTTCCACTGTCAGCTTAAACGTGAAATAAAATATGCTGTTGCCTGCCTCTGTGATCTGGTGTCTAGCATGCTATTTTCCAAATCCAGAGGTCCCGTCTTCGATTCCTGTCTGGAGGATGGGAATGTTTCTTTAGAGAAGATTATTCCCGCTCCCTATTTATAAAGGGAACGGGGGTGGGTTGCTAAGAATAACTTCTAGAGCAAATGACGAGGTATAGTCAGGCAGTTGGTATTTCTGCTTATTTTGCTAATGTGAGCTTTACATAACTATTCATTATGCAATTAAGTCAATCGCAACCTTGGCGCGATGCATTAACATATGTATGTTTACAGTTATCGTACTATTTATTTATTTAATTTGTTTTAAGTCGCCTTGACAGCTTGGTCACATCGTGACTACACAATCTTTAAAACAATTCAGTTCATTATATTTTAAGCAAAGGATTTTAACAAGTTCTTTAGAGTTTGTTTCATACTTCTGTGGGAGAGCTGAACTTTGATAGAGTATTCAGTATTGTGGCTATATCTCCAGTGAATCCGTATATTACTATTATTGTTAGCCAATCAAAGAGAAACGTTTAAAAAAAAAAAAAACCTTTTCATTGTATCACAGTTGTCGTGACGTCTACTGCCGTAATGTAAACTACCCTAGAAGCATTCGTTCAATAGCGCTGATATTGTTTACAGAAAATATCTCTTTAGTTTTGTATTTAAGTACTCAAGGACATAAAAACAATGTTTCGGTCAGTTTGACTTCTAGATGACCCCGAAAATACCGTTGTTCACATTTTATGTAATTGTAAATACCTCTTATTGAATATCCCGTCCTTAATAAAAGACAGCTGCATTTCTTAAATAGACTACAATTTTAGTTACAGATGTTGTCACTCAAAATTACGTAACACTGTATAATAGGTATAAATTATCTCAAAATGTTAATACGTTTCTGTGTAAGTGGCTGCGATTAACACGAAGAATTGATACTTCAGAGTTGCGAATAGTGGGGAAGTTAAATTGACTATAATGATTAGATAGCAAATAATTTGATTAACAAATACGTGGACTGTGGTGCAAACAAGTGACTCATTTCTCTTTGATCGAAATAGCGCCGCAATTCCGGCATGTCAGGCGATGGCTTATTGTGCGTCAGACCTCGGGAGAGAGGATGATGTGAGAGTGCCCATCAGGCGGTCCGAACACATCACAGGCAGAACCACTACGGTGGGTCCCTAACAGATGCGATCTTCTGCCCGACTGAGTTCCAGGTCGTCACAGAGAGCGCACCACCGCACCACCTGACAGGTGCGGCTAATGAATGAATCCTCCTGGCGGACGGCCAGCCGACCGCAGCGTCTCTCCTCAGCCGAACACTTTCCCGGCGACCTGGAAAGATCGGATGGAGAAAGAATGAAATGAAAGGGTATGATTCGAAATATGTAAAGTAAACATCCTTCCCAACATTCGCTTGAGTGATCAGAGAAAGCTTATGAAAAAACCCAAGGTCAGGAAGGTGGGCTGCGGGAATCGAACCTGCGACCTCCCGAATGCGGGCCACAGACATCGTCTTAGCCATCCTGCACGGTCTGTTACCTGGTGCAACACAATAAATGCAGATGTTTGTTAATTTTGTGCTTCCTGAGAAATAATATTTTACAACAAAAGGCTTACTTTACGTACATACATATTAAAGATTCTAAAGATGCGAAGGACAATTTGCTTGGAAGATGCTACAACCGACGCATGTGTAGTGTTTTGTTTGCAGCGATGGCGCCTGCTTGTTGACGTGACTTGAAAACGCGCATTAATACAATAAGCGGGCCATTACGTAAGCAGGCGCTGGGGAGAACGTGCAGCTTGCATGATTTTGAGCACCTTCATGATGGGATTATGTGAAGTAATGCAGACTTTGGGTTTAGGCAAGCCGGATATACCTAAAACAGCTCCTTGAGAAGCCTGAAAGATGCAAATACGTGGTGTAGGTCTGCTTTAAGGAGAACCGTCTATCATAACAGTTACTACTCTTGTTTGTGTACTGCACGCTTGAGAGTTCTAAACATTTCAGCTAACTAAAATGTAATTAAAGCTTTATTACCCACATAACACTGTTTTCTAAGTCATAATCACGCTATATTGTCTTACTTTCCTACATAAATGAATGTTTAAAACAGTAATGTGTACTCTTAACTTGCATATACACACGCGTTTTGTGCTAGCAAGTTCGGGTGATGAAGTTTTTCACACAACTTTCTCTACCAAAACTAGCCCACATATATTAATTTAATTATATATTATCTACTGTTCACACGTTCGTGAGCGCCTGTCCCTTGACCTGGGTACTACACTGTATTTAATTCTAAAAAATCTTATATGTTGCACTCACATGACTTTCTCTACTCTTGTACTAGCCTACAAACATATATTTTCGGTGAAATCTTGACATCGACTTTTTGGGTGAAATACAATACTTCCTCTACCTCTTCTGTACCTGGTAGACAAAGTAAAAATAATATGTTGCAACCTAAAATGTTTGTCGATAACATCTTACCCTAGAAATTGTGCCAAGAATTTTTGCTTTGTTTACTTCATATAAATTTAACGAAGGGAGTAATAGTTGGGCTGAAATGGAATATATTGCTTTAGAATCATGCTGGAAGCTAAAACACAACTAATCCAACCAAATGTGAACAATCATAAGTGATTATGACAATTTTTTGAGAAGATCAAAACAACTATGTTCATAATAAATTATTTACTTAATGCTATGAATATTTAGCAAACAAAGAAATCTCTAGCTTTTGTTAACAGTATGGGTTATATTTATAGTAACTCATGATTAATGAAAATTTCGTTATGATCATTACGTACTAGATGCTTATAGCAAGCAGTGATATAAGGTAAATGTTTTGTTTTCGGGACGTAGGTAACCGGTTCCATTGTCAACTCAAAAAGAAATCCATAGGGCGGGTTAAAAGAGAATTATGGCTGACATAGAATTTAATGGCGGGTTGCAGTGGGAGCTGATCAATACAACATCCAATCAGTGTTGTATAGTTAAATAGGCTGTGAAAACACGCCGTAAAGCCAGTGATATACATATCATTTGCGCCCACAAAATTTATAATCTGTGAATGACGATGTTGCCGCTTATTGCGACCACGTGGAGAGCGCGTTAGGATTGCGAGTAAGAAGGTTGGATTGTGTTTTGAATGTAGAGCGGATGTAATTTATATTCAAAGACAGTAGTAAAATATTGAATATACATGCAAAAAATAAACATGCAAGTATATATTGCTGTAAAGATTTACTTAACAAAAGAGAATTATTTATTAAAATTATTTTGTTGTTTTAACGACGCTGTCAATTGCCAGGATCACATCAGCGTCGCCGGTGTGCCGGAATTTTGTCCCGTAGGAGTTCTTTTACATGCCAGTAAATCTACTGACATGGAGCTGTCGTTTTTAAGCACACTTAAAAACCATCGGCCTGGGCCGGATTTGAACCCGCGACCTTGGTAACAGTAGGCCAGCGTCTAACCAACTGAGCCACCCAGACCGACAACAAAAGAGACATACCTGTGAAATATTGTAATGGGAAAATACCGCTGATATCCGAATCACTTGCATCATTGCTGTTGTTGCTGGAATTACTCGCAGAAATGACAAACTGTTCTATCTTTCTTCCAAAACTCCTTCACTTTCCCATGCTGCACTTATTATGTCCTTGATTACTTCGGCCCAAATTAAATAAATCGGATTATGTACACTAGGAAAGGGGGAAGCCAAACTATTTTGCTAACCATGTTCTGCAGCAATACCATCGACTGCATAATCCTTTAATTGGCGCATACACTTACCAAACACAATTTTATTCACTTCCCGAGCACGTTAAGTTTTTTCTTTGGTTACACTGGCTTTGTCAATATGCTTGAACTCAATTAAATCTTCCTTAAATGAGTAACACAGTTGCTAATGCTCACAATGTACGCACAGATTAACCTCATAAATAGAATGATGAACTTCTCAGCACAGAAGCAATCTCTAACTGATGCAAGCATTGCAAGCTGGAGCTGGAGGGAATCATTGTATATATTGCAGGGAAAGCAGAAGTTGAGACGTACAGTTCATGTTACTGCTGAATTGCTCGTAGCCACATGTTAATCACGTGTTAAATACCTACAACAGTGGTTTCACGCTTAGCGTTGCTATGGAAACGTCTTAGCTCTAATTGGTTCCTCTTTTCGTTGCTATGACAACGCAATAATGCATCCATACCCTCCTGTTCATTTAGACCTTTCCACCATGTGGTTAGCAACTGCCAATCACCTTCATTGGAGCCTCCATTAAATTTTGTGTTTGCTATAGGATGCAGATGATTTCAACATACTCATTACGTCATTGCTGATCAGCAGCCATTGTGGCTCTCGTGCTAAAAAGGCAGTTATGCAGAATTTTGAGCTCATAATTCTTGGATTGCATACAACTTAATTTTAGAGTTTTATTTCCCACCCTGTACAGTGCTGAAATAAGTGCACTTAGTTTACATTGTTGTCTTACTCGTGTGTCATCCTCTGAAGCCACAAAAGCAGATGTAGTTGTGTGTGCTCGTTAGACATGTGCGTTTATGAAAGTTTACCAAGAAAATAATGCAGTACTTCCTGTGTATGCTCTTTGCTATTGGACAAATTGGATTTTGCTGGGTGATGTTATTTTAACAGAAGCCGCACACAAGCAAATATCGCTATTGTGACTGTTACTCAAGTAGAATAAGCTGGCGCCAATCATGCTAGACGTCTTCAGGTCATAAGAAGCCAAACAAGTGAGAGTACGCGTGTTCTTCTCGTAAACAAACGAAGGGGGTGAGGGCAAACAAAGGGTAAACAAAAACTTGTGACATAAGGACGGTGAACCTATTCTATTATTTACGTGAATAATAAACAACAATAATATTATAATGCATTAAAGTAGCACATATTTGGATGGCTAGTAAAATATCTGTTACTTTGAATTTTCGGTGAATAGTTGGGAGTCTTCATTCCGAAGATATTTTCATACTTTTGTAAACCACAAAAGATTAAAGCTTACTGCCACACAAAATGTAGACCTCGTTAAAACACAGTTTAGGTGATATATTGCATAATCCAGGGGTTGGCATATGGGTAATCGCGATTGAAGGAATGGTGACGTCACGTAACGCAACCTGCCAGGCACATGACGCACGGCTCGAAGGAGGGGGGGGGGGTGTTCAGAAACAGCACGGAGCGCTGTAGTTTCGCATACCCCTGACGCTAATTAACAAATTGACATACAACGCAGCACACAGGGTTTTATCTGTCAATCGCTATCTGCTTTTAGATTTTAAGCTCTGCAGTTTAGAAAAAAATTGCTCACACATATAATTATGTCGAACCAAACAGCATCAATATACACATCAAGTGAACGGGAAGACAGAAGTGTTATCATATGAAGTTCTCTCAATAAACCTAAACCACCCTTATTTTGTAATTATTGTGATTTCAAAATTGTTTGTAAATTCGTAACCTCAATTGGAAATCGTGGTTTTATTGTATGAATGTCCACAGTGAAAGGATTTGCAAAAGGTTGAAACTCATAGTTCATTGCTTTGAAGTAAGAAAATCTTTGGTCTTATTCGATGTCGAAATCACCGGAAATATGTTTTGAGACCCGCTGAATTAAAAGAAAAAAAAAAAAAAAAAAAAATAGAAAAAGGTTCGTCTGTCTGTGAACACCATAACTCAAAAAGTCGGTTAAAAACCATTCATCTTTCATGAATGCGACATGATTTTGAAGAAAGTTCCTCCACCTTAAACTACCCTTTATATGAAAAAATTTTCAAAAATTTGATTTTCTCGAAAATGCCTAACGATTTTGATTAAAATCAAAAATATTTAACATATTTTCATGACGAATGAAATTTATCTTTTAATTTTCTGGCTATAACCTATGTAGTCCTGTGTTCTCTATATGACTTTCGCATAACTGGTAAACCGTAAGAGATAGACCAAATCTTACTATATAAAAAATGTAGATCTTGCTAAACACACGATATATGTTCAAATATCTTTTTTGTAGAGTGAACTATTTCGGAGACATTCCTTCTTATTTGTGTGAGTTTTGGAAAACTTAGACTTTCGTTAAATGGGGTATTCACTTTTTTATATCTTAACCGTGCAAAGAGAACGAATCTCAAACCTTCAAAAGATTTTACTAACGCTCAAAGCCTACTGTATCGCTATATTCCCATATTGTACGTATAAGAAAATAATAAGATAGGTGCGGTAGACACCGCTACTTGTTTACGTTTGAACGCATGTTGATTGAAGGAGGGAGGGCTGACACAGGGCGAGTATTGCTTTGCCCCTGACGGTAGTATTAGAGCATATCAGCAGCATATAAAAATTTGCCGACCCCTGGCATAAACCATCTGTGAGATATTCGTTTTTATTAATTTAAATTTGTCGATGCTTTATGTAACGAGGTGCTGAAGTCGCTCGGCTTTTGTTTGTCGTGATGTGCAGAGTGGAATTTCAAAGCGACCAGCTTCGCTTCAGCCTGTTGTAGCTATCTTGCACCTACAATTAAATGAATAATGAAGCAGACAGAAAAAACGAGTTTTGTTCATCTGATGGTATCACATCGGATTCTTTTCGAAATAATTTGCAAATGCTTTGTTATTCCCCCATTTATTATTGTTGATGAAGTTTGCGATTTCATTATGATTTATTTCGTACCATTGATTATTTCGAATTATATTTGTTTACGATAAACATTGCGTTGCTACATTTGGGTGTTGTACTGATATTTTCAAATTGATAGCTATCGCCTGTGTCTGATATCACACTAAGGCTAACATGATTGCTGACAAAAGAATGTGGAGTTATGATGAAAGCTGGTGAATACGCGCTAGTATTACAAGGTAGGCCATGAGAGGTCGGTGATTTTAATTCCCGTGTGATGTCATGGAGGTGACGTGTAGTGCGCAGAACCTTGTTATTCTCGCGTTCCTTTTGTGTGAAGTCAAACCCACAAGAAGCCGGCAATGACGTCACCTCGCTAAGCCGCTTACAAAAGGGTCGCGTAATAAATGCATTTCCCGTGTACGCATCTTACCTTAGAAGTACTTTCACTATCATAACTTTCACCTTCTTAAACACGATTTTTAAAGAAAATTCACCTCTGTTTTAAAAGATATTCAACAGTTTTTAAATTTAAGTGATTAGAACTAAGCAAACCTAATTCGTAGTTTAGCTTATTCTGATATTAGTAAGCAGTGAAAATATCAGATCTGTAGCTTTATCAGTGCACCTGAATATTAAAAAAGTATTAAAAACAAGTGTAGAGATTTTCTTTCTCACTCATTAAAAGAGCCCTCGTTGGTTCCCTTGTGTCTTCTCTCCAGAATTATATTTTGTATTTTAGGAAAAATAGGCATATAAAAGAGTTTGTAAAAGGGGCCGTATCCTCTGTAAGCACCATGGGCATTCATAGATATGAAAATTAAATATATTATGTTCTTAAAATTAACAGTTTGACTACACTTCTTGTACACTCGCTTAAGTTTTTCTACGGCATAGCGACTTGTTTACACCATCCGCGATACAGTTGTGTAGCGCTAGCAACAAGTTGTCACAAGTTCTAAATCTTAATATTAGTAACCCACATGATCAATCAAAGCGCTGTGCGGCGTAGGACTTACATGAATTTGGCATCCAAACGTGACTTTTTTTTCTACGGGGTACATATCGCAAATATTCAAAATACTCCAAAATACTAAAATTGATTTTTTGTAAATTTTGACTGGCTGACGGGCTGGCTGACTGACTGACTGACTGGTTGGTTGGGTGGCTGACTGGCTGGCTTGCTGGTTAGCTGACTGACTGACTGGCTGGCTGGCTGACTGACTGGCTGGCTGACTGACTGGCTGGCTGACTGACTGACTGGCTGGCTGGCTGGCTGACTGGCTGGCTGACTGACTGGCTGGCTGGCTGACTGGCTGGCTGGTTGGCTGACTGACTGACTGGCTGGTTGGCTGACTGGCTGGTTGGCTGACTGACTGGTTGGCTGACTGACTGGTTGGCTGACTGACTGGTTGGCTGACTGACTAACTGGTTGGCTGACTGACTGGCTGGCTGGCTGACTGACTGACTGACTGACTGGCTGGTTGGCTGACTGACTGGCTGACTGACTGGCTGGCTGACTGACTGGCTGGTTGGCTGACTGACTGGCTCGCTGGCTGACTGACTGGCTGGCTGACTGGCTGGTTGGCTGACTGGCTGGTTGGCTGACTGACTGACTGGCTGGTTGGCTGACGGATTGGCTGGCAGGCTGGTTGGCTGACTGGCTGGCTGGCTTGCTGGTTAGCTGACTGACTGACTGAGTGGCTGGTTGGTTGGCTGACTGACTGACTGGTTGGCTGACTGACTAACTGGCTGACTTGACTGACTGAGCCTTAGGCAAGACACGTTCTACTTTGATCATAAGGATAACTGGGGAAGGGGACAAGTAGGACATTTGTTCCTCAATATTGCACACACACATACATGCACACACACACACATACATGCACACACACACACACACACACACACACACACACACACACACACTTTCGTTACAGTTGCCATGTATCTGCACATGTCGACGTCCATTATGATCGAGGGAACATTGGCACCTCTGTCAAGCACTCCATAAAACTTTTCTTGAGTTAATTGCATGAATTTTGAAAAGGCGCACCGCAGCACGTTGGAAGCAATAGTATGATATTATGCTTAGCTTGCTAATTTTGCCAATACGCATTCCTGGTTAATCCTTCTATAATTCATTAATTTGACGAGACTTGATGAGTGGTGTAATTGAATCACTTGAGGGCAGCAGGTCACACAATCTAGCTCGTAAGAAATGCCCATTAGCATGCCTCTTTGAAAGGGGGAGGGTATAGATTATTTTGTTCCAGATAAGTGGACGTGATGATTTCCTCCCCTCAATGTCTGTCTAGTCAACAGTTTTGCTACGCGCACGTAGTTGGTGCTGGCGCCGAGGCGTGGCGCCATTGTGTCTACTTCATGGCTGTTTAAATGCTCTTGCTTATAGATCTGCCTTATCTAGGTCGCATTTTAACCGGATATAACGCAATGCAAAGTTCACTCAGGCATTACTTAAAACATGTAAAATAGCAAAAGTCATTAGTAGAGCGGGAAGCTGCGGGCGCCAAAAATGTAGCGAAATTCCACAGAATCTCTGATGATGTTCAGAGGATTGCATATTGGGTGGCATGCTGTAGAGTATTTCCAAATTTACGCATGTTGCAGTCGCTTTTATTTCTTTTACTCAGGAGTTTATTTATATCCCATAAGGAAAATGAGTTTTATATCAAGTTTTCCAATAAGAAGAGTTTCTGAGCATAACTTCCGGCTTCATGCTGCCGGAACATATGGTACTACCTGGCAAAGTCATGAGGCGCATCGGGAAGAATGTGAAACTTTACAGTTGTGAGCTTATCGCACAAACAAGGCGAGACAGTGTGTGTACACTCCGTTCACATGCCGTAATATCTTCAGGACGGCGTCTCATATATCGGCACGCGAGACTATTTGTGTTTTATCACTGACTATACGTCAGGTTACTATTATTTCGCTGTTGTAATAAACAAGATAAGAAGCGATCGTAGCGCTCGATAGCCAAGGTCAATACGCCTCGTCGCTTTGCCAAGTAGTTTATTATTATTATTATTATTATTATTATTATTATTATTATTATTATTATTATTATTATTATTATTATTATTATTATTATTATTATTATTATTATTATTATTATTATTATTATTATTATTATTATTATTATTATTATTATTATTATTATTATTATTATTATTATTATTATTATTATTATTATTATTATTATTATTATTATTATTATTATTAAGGTGGCTATTAGCCTGGGTTCCATTTTATATCCCAAGACTATTGACTATTTTAAGTTGTTTACATATTTATCGTTTGTTACAAGATTGCACACAATAATAGTCTTAATTCCACTGTTTTAATTTTACAATTAGTCCGAGACTATTATAACACACTAAGCTAACACACTAAGCATATTTTCCCCTCCTAACCGAGTATTTGGGTACATTTAAATTAACAAATTTAAAGATTCAATTGTGTTGACAAATACAGTATTGAATTAAAAATTATAATTAATATGTTTGTATTATCTACGTTTACTTCAATATTTTTGCATTTAAATTTTGAATCCCCCCAAGCAAGTGTTCCTGATGGTGCAACTTGCGCCAAGATTTCCATTGCAAGGCTAGAGCAAAATGAACAGTAAAGCATTTATTGAATATGGTGGATATAATTGGTGAGTCTTATATGATACAGACATGAAACAGGGATATTTCTTCTTTGTGTCGTATAAAAAAAGCTCTTGAAGTGCAGAGGGAATCTTATTTCCTTGCTAAGTGGTCCTCTAGGGAAGGGACTTCTCCACCAGAAGTTTCCACATCGGTGCACTGCTTGCTGACGTCTACTAACTTTCTTACACGAAACTCTTGGGAAAATTAGTTAGGAGTTGCTCATAGACTTTTATGTAGACATGATCACGGAGTCTTTGTGCACAGATAATTTCACTTGTTTCATTTGCTGGAGTTGCAAGGAGCACACTATGAATCGGTGATTTGAAAAGCAAAACAAATCTTACTCCAATAGTTCTGTGAATATCCAAAGTTGGCATCTTGAGAATTCATGTTCCATAGAATTGTTTGGGCTGTTCAGTGATTTACAGAACTCTTTTATATAAAGGCTTGTTTACTTTCTAAAATAATTCGACAATTTTATGCGAAAAGCAAGAACATTTTAATTTTCTTTATGCACTTTTATTTAGACTTTAAAAATATAGTATTGCAATGATACATGTCTTATAAGATTACTGTAGACATTACAAAACAGTCTTAGCGTGGTTTATACTCATCAATTTCAACATCAGCTTTTGGCCACGTCATAAAATACTCTTAGTAATATTTCATTATCAAGTCCAACATTTATTTTTAGCTATTTTATAATTTTCTTATTTACTTCAGTTATTTTTCTGGGAGGTGCTATATTCTTGTGTTGGTTGGACCGTCAACTGCCCCAGGTGGTTTCCAAGATGGGAGATCTGGACAAGTGTTTCCTTTTACCAACTGGATAATCAGTATATTACTTTCTCGAAATAACCAGCGTTTTCTAGATTAGATGCTTATAGTTCAAAAGAATCAGTTCAGACACAGTGAGAACTATCAGGACGAGCATTAGATTTGGTTGTCTTCTTGAAATAGTTTTGCCAACAATTTTTGGCAGGTATCTTCAGTGTTTATTACTCCTACTATGAAAGCATTTGCACGCTTTCTGACTGATATTAGCGTCATATATATTTTGTGCTTATAAGACCGTCACAGTCACATTGTAAAAAAGCAGCCTTTTTCTGAAAAGTATTTTACAATATTTATGGATGATATTGTTCCTGCCTGTCATTCATGTGGTCATCGTTTGACAACAAAGTCGGTCTGGGTGGCTCAGTTGGTTAGACGCTGGCCTGCTGATCCCAAGGTCGCGGGTTCAAATCCGGACCAGATCGATGGTTTTTAAGTGTGCAGTGTCATTCATGCAAAACTAATAAAGGCATAGTTTTCTAAGGAAACAAGAATTCGCATAGATCACTCAGGACGTATCCGTATTCGTCTTATTACTTCTACATAGCCACAAAATATAAACAAATTGACCTCAAGAGGAAAATATTTGGAATCTCTGTCGAACTCCGTGAAGCAATAATTAAAAACCCGTCAGCTTATTTCAAGTTTGAAAATATTTCTTGATTACTTTGGATTACTAAATATTGCAAATTACTCCTATATCTATGCTAACTGTCAAATATCTCTTCACTTAGTTTCTGTCTCACTGATCGACTATATTATCACTCATTATAACATTACTATAGAGGTATTTTTAGACGTGGCGAATGACCTTGCTAGGATCTGCGCGAACTGAAGTGAGTATTCTCCTAGTCCAGTCATGACCCAATGAAATCAAATCACAATCATCTAATATATACATATTGTAAACAGCTAAAAAAAAATTGCTTGTTGAACTCATAAAAAATACAGTTTTATCATGATGGCATGCAACAGTAGCCACATATCACGTGCCGTAGCCTGTCTTTCTCGTTAGCCATGGATATGCGCCAGTTACGTCATGCAAATTGATGGTGGGGTAACGTCTCTTTTCCTACTTGAAGTAAACAAGATACTGCTGATAATTCGAGCGGGCACTGTATTTATTCACACACTCTTCCGCGATGTTTACTACACGGAAGTCAGAGAAATACTAACCGGACGCCCCAATGCTCTTATAAATACAAAAGTGAAATCGATCATAAACTAACGCACAGTTCCAAGCCATTCGCCACGTCTAAAATACCTACGTACGAATGTATTTCATTCAATGTTATTCTTGATGTGTTCCAAACATAAATGACAATTGTATAGCATATTACTTACTCTATTATTACCTTGAAAAATCTCTAAGACCAAAGATGTTTTAGTGACCATAAATACAGTTTAAGAAACTATTTAATGAAACAATTTCTGGAAATATTTCGATTATTATGAAGTAGGTAGAGAGCAACAAGCAAGTTTCAATGGAGGGTACAGAAAGTCTCATGACTGTAACACATCGTATTGCGTGCGTGTGTTGTTTTTCTTACGAGTTGCGTTGTTTAAAAAGACCGGCAGCACACGCAACTGTTTTTCCCCTTCTTTAACTTGAACCTTACATACGTATGTATGTGCTTGTAAAGAATTACGGTAGAATGGCTTCCCATTACAGTGGAGGCTCTAGCTGTGTTTAAGTTTGATAACGTAGCAAATCTCTTTAAAGAAGAATAACTTTATATTATTTTACACACCAATGTGTTTAGCTACGCTTAACGCGTTTTGAGAACCAGCTTGCACGTTTCCTGGAAGCAAAGCATTACCAGCCGACATGTGGAATGAATATTGCATTACACAGTGAGTAAGCCCTCAGTTGCTATTTCAGCTGGACTGCACTTCGATGAATAATAAAATAGCTCTAAATGATGCTACCATAAATCCGGAAATAGAAAGGCTTTCCTGCTCACTGTGGGGTATTAACCTACGTGTATGTTGTGCGCATGCGATTTCAACGTACCTACCTATTCAATTATTCAGTGAAGCGGATGGGAAAGTTCCATCCGAGAGGGAGTCAGTTCATCGCACCACAAATGGCATTTACTAAAAATCGAAACAGGAATCATAAATCTGTGAAAGCCACATGACTTGAAGCATTTTTCTTTACTCTGTCCAATTATGACACAATATTACCAAGTTTGCCGTTATCTTTTATCACTCTTCCATACAGCCCGCAGGAGTATCGAACTAAAAAGTTGCACTTTCGAAAAGATAGCAATATATAATATCTTTGAAACATAGTAACCGTAAAATATAAAACAGGTCGAATGTTTGATTACCCATGTCACCGCCCTTTTATAGTTTACTTCTGTAATTAACATAGACAGCTTCAAAAGTTATTTGTGTATTTTTCATTTGTAACCAAAATGAGTTATTTAACCAAAATAATGTAATGATATTAAATATTTTGATTCCATCACGTATATTGGAATAAATTCACTGACATACGCTTGGTAATCGCGCAACCTTGGCATGTGTGTAAATCGGAAGGTCAAGAATGTTGACCAAAAACACTACATGGTCTCGTGATGACTGCCCGAAAAGAAAACCACCTCTCCCTTCGCTACTTGCAATAGTTGGTAACAAATACAGATACACGTGCTGAAACCAGCTTTCGAACCCTGACCTTCTTTGGACTTTCATTTGTCCTAGGTGTGAACGTGTACATGGGGTAACGGAAGCCGATTAGTAAACAAAACATTCGCTTGCTCAGACCTACTCGTTTGTCAGACTGTGCAGATAATATATTCAATAATGTTCAGTTATCTCCTTTATCTTTTAAGACAAATGAATGTGTTATTTGAGTTTTTTATTCGCCATAGTTGGATCTACCATCATGTGAAATCTGCGCACACATTGTCCTAACACCTATACTATAAATAGAGGTACAAAAAGGATACAGGAAGTTGAAGCAATATTCAAATCTTCAAAAGAAGTTGCTTTGAAATTCCATATTATTTCCATGGCATCATGAGAAGCAAACAAATGTTGCCTAACTATACACACCTGAAGCTATTAACAGTGAAGTAAATTGATCCACAAATAAGACAAGTAATTAGAGTCACACTTCACTATAATAAATTGAGTTACACTCAATATTTTCCACAACGTACGTTTCGACATCCAGTACGTGTCATCATCAGGTGACGTCACCTAGTCTCAAACCAATTCGTATCCATTTGGGAAACATCTTACCTGCCCTTCTCATACCTTAGTATTTTATTGTAATTATTTTATTAATTTCTAATTAATATTTTTAATAGTTAATATTTTCTTATAACATTAAAGATATGCAGTTTAATCAGGCGACTAATTGGACTGGTACTTATATGTATCTTTAATTGCTGTTCGGATTTGCTCGCTTTCTCCTACAACAAACACTTCCGGTAGTGGAAAAATTGATTTGACACTCATATGACTTTCTACACCTACTACGGTTTTATTTTTATGTAGCTTCCACAAAAGTATTCTTAAGAAAGCTTATTTCTTTCTCTACCACCCACATAAAGGAGGTAAGAGGAAGTATTGTATTCTACACAAAATGCAAGACTGATATTCTCAGAAAATTTTCCTCACCCCAAACATGAAAGTTGTTTCGTTATAAGGATTGTTATTAAAACACCAAATGCTTAAGGTACTTTCATGACAAATGAAACGTATGTTTTGAATTTTCTGTTAATAATAGCCTGTTATGTGTACCATATTGTCAATCATTTGCATAACTGGTAAATCTAGATAGACAAGATCTTACTGTTCAAAAGCTTTAAATGTTATTAAAATACATGATTTATGTAAAATATATTCTTATGGAGTTCATTTCCGAGATATTTCTTGTTGCTTTGCATTTTTAAATATCAACTTGATAAGATCTGGTATAAGTACTAGATTGAATAACAAGCTTTTGTAGAAGAGTGAGTAGAAAAGGTCATATAAATGCAACATATTTTTTCTATCTACTTCATGTTAATATCTGATATAAACCTTTGTAGAAATATTTTTGCTACACTTTTGGTGAGGTTATTGTCTATTCTTTAATTAGGTATATCGACACGGAGACTAAGGTGTTCACAGCAGTAAAGCGCAAACAGCTCCTATCACGTGATTTAATTACGTAGGAAGATATATGATGACTCTGATTGGCTAAAGTTAGATATGAGTTGATCCCTATGGAATCGGAAGGGAAGCCAATGAAGGTTACGACCCCGTGACTTTACTTTGCGAGGTTACAAAGTATTTGATTGCATTCGGAAGATCACAGTTCGAAATCTGTGTATTGGCCAATCTGGATCTTTTGTTGGTTTCCTTCAGTCACCAGGTGAGCAGCTACCTGGAACCTAACGACTTGGGGAAACTCCCGACAAAACCCGTGAGTCAAGTAGCCCGGCCGTGGGGATCGAACCGAGTACCTCTCGAATGCTAGTCACACCCGCTGACGCCTGCGGCACACAACCGAACTATTACAGTCTGAAGCAAAGCAATTCTTATATTCAAAACTTTATCAGTCAATATTGCATCTAAACATTAATGAAACAATTTAAAACGGGCACTTTTGTGCTCTAAAACCTTAAAATACCTATCAGTGTTTACAATACTTATTTATGTAACTGGTGTATAATCTGACTGATTGTGACACCTGTACATGTTAATTTTTACAAGTGTCACGATGATAAGATAGTAGGAGTAGTATTAAAATACGTAAAAATTACCACTAATTTGCTAAATGTAAAATTATAATGTATCAGAGAAGTATGATGTAATATGGTTCTAAGCCGATGTTTCATTTGTTTCTGCACTTATAGAGGAAAATGGAAGGTAATGGTAGAACTATTGAAAATATGGTTTGTATTCTGTTGACATTTTGAACGAAGCCAAGAGTGCTGAGTTTACTAATTACAGAAAAATCAAATGATGTTTACGAAAAAGAATATGAAAAGTTTTGTGGATTGTAAACGAAAAATGCGTTAGTTTGCGAGAGAGACGATTTCAGGTTTTCTTACAGATACGTTTGGAAAATTATGTTGTGGCGGTGATGACGTCATTGCTGTCTTGCTGCCGTGGTAATTACGTCATTCATTTTGTGGCACTGGGTTAGTTTCGCACGATTTATGCGTCATCTAGGATTGCTTAGTTATTTTATTCCACAAAACCTTTTCCAAACTTTTATATAAGATATGCAGGTACTTAGCTTTAATTTATACTTACACTTACAAAACATGCACTTAGCCTAAAGTCTGAGGTGTAATAATAAGGTGTATGTACTAAGTAGGAATAGATAAAACGTTAAAGTGGATGCATATCATGCATGTCTGCTATCTTACTGTAGAAATGTTCTCCATCATGAACGTAAAGCAGTGGCGGCGCCAGGTGTATAATCCCGCATGACTGATGAAATAACACCAAGGTTAAACGGCGTTTCTTGTTTGTGGTGTTAGTACCCGTGTACCATCATTACAATATGCACGCAAAACCAAGATATCGTCGCCTCCAAATTGGCTATGATAGGTCTTCAGTCATCTGGACAGTTTACGAGACGTATAACATCCTACGAGCAGGACTTTCGTAAGTCTGTTGTTTCATTTTCTCATTCATAAGTATGCCTAATTTCTAAAGCGGTTGTATCACATTAACATGATTCAGGTTACAGCATTGCCAACCGAGATTTATATAACGAAGTTTGTGTTTTTCATTAGTAATATATTCTTCTTTCATTTTGTCATTTCAGAATTTACATGCAGGCTTAAAATTTTCTTTACATGCACAAGTAAATAAGCACTTCAAAATGTATGTAGTGATTTTTATCCTGAATAAATAAATTTTGGTTTAATAAAATAGAATTATGTACATCATGCCTGATCCAAAATTTATCTTCAAATTTTGAAATTGTGTACAACACTTATTCCTCTATCTGCTTCATTTTAATCAATTTTAAACATTTATAGAAATAATTGCTAATTTTCTTTTAGCTGCAAGGGGAATACAATAGGCTTTAAGTGATGGTCAAATGTTTTAAGAGTGGTCGCTATATGATGACTTTGATGTTTCATTCTCTTTGCATGACCAAGGAATAAAAAATGAAAAATACCTTTCCAACGACGAACATCTATAAGTACTGCAAAATTCTGACAAATAACAAGGAATATCTCCGAAATAGTTCACTTCAGTAAAGAGATCATTCAACATAAATGATGTACTTTTTTTTTTTTTTTTTTTATTTTTTATTTATTTATTTTTTTTTTTTATTCTACGGTTTACCAGTTATACAAGCCTCATCGAGAGCAAACAAGCCTACATGGCTAGAGCTAAACAATTCAAAATATACATTTTATTTGCCATAAAAATAAATTTACATATGGAATTTCGATCAAAATCTTTAGAGCCATTTTTAAAAAATCATGCTTCGAAAAATTCCCCTCTAAAGAGTAGTTTAAGGCAGAGTTTTCTTCAAAATCTTCCTGTCGTATCCTTGAACGATATTACACTTAAATTCCAACTTTGGTTTTAACGATTTTTCTCTTTTGACTATGCTGTTCACCGACAGACAGTCACAGACACACACGGATCTTTTTTTAAAAAGGCTGTCCGTTTAATTCAGGTGCCTCAAAACAGACATTTCCGTTGAAATTTCGACATATAATTTTTGGGTCGAATACAATACTTCTACTTACTGTACATAATAAAGTAAACCTTACGCAACATTATAGCAAAAAAGTGCACCTAAATGACGATAAAGTTCGAAACGCTTGTGATCTAGTATAATATACCAACGTAGGTTGGAATAAATACCTATTAGTTTCATAGCATAGGAAAATAATTCTATGAAATGTCTAAAATTTTCCATAAACCTCCAAACAAAATAATTTTATGGAAAATACATATATCCGAGAGAGCTTTATTTTACGAAAATTGAACTGTTATCGTGAACTTTAAAACAGTTCATTAACCTCGTTTTACGTCACTGACGTTTGATAAAAAATAATTTGTAAGTTCATTTAATGTCTTTCTATTTATGAAAATAAAGGGAATGTAACCGTAAGGAAAATGTGTAGCTGTTTGCTTTCAAGCATTTAAATCCTAAATTGCATGACGTTTTCAACGGGGGGGGGGGGGGGGGGGGGGGGAAGCAGGATTACATCAGCCAAAGCAAATTTGAATCTCTCTCTCTTTCTGTAATCTTTCCTCCTTTCCCATCCACTTCCCTGTAATATTAGGTATTTTAGGAGCGCAGAAGCTATTTTGACAAAAGCTTAGTTTTTTACCTGAAGGTAAACGTTTCCAGAAATGGTTTCATTATTCATTTCGTTACAAGTACAAAGGGAATACAGCAGGCTATAATGATAGTCAACTCTTTTAAAAAGCAGGTCGCTCTTTGGCGGATTTGAAATAAGTCTCCAAAAGCTAGGAACGATTACAAAAAATCTGATGTGTTGCACTCGCATGACTTTCTCTATTCTAGTACTAACTTTATTAAAATCTGTTATTCCTCTATCTTCTTCATGCTTTTTCTAATTTTTTTTTAAATTGAGGGTGCCTCAAAATACACATTTCCTGTGAAATCTCGACATCGAAATATTGGGCCGAATAAAATACTTCCCTTACTATAAGTAGCAGAGAAAGTAGCTAGCAATATTTTATCCATGGAATATAGTAATTCTTTTAGTACATTTTCACAATTTCAATGTTTCCTCTTACTACTTACAGTTCATTTCTTAATGTGTATTTAATTCGCGCATGGTGTTGATTTTCCCATTAGCACATCAAATGAAACTAGTCGAATGACTTTCTTCATGACCCTTTTTTAACGTAGCATATGTTCTATCAAACTGTAACAAAATGACAATTTGACGAATCCCATTCCTGACACCAGTGCACTGCAGAGTGACAAACTGTCAAAATCAGTCCAGTTCCTTTTCTATCGCTTTATTTTTCTTCTAAACTTTTGCACAAATACACAGTTCTCTTCTACTGACAGAAGTCTACAGTCGTTCGTGATATTACAACTCAACTGTTTTCTTCTCTTAGCGTTGACTCCATTTCCGTATTTCATTTTCTCTGTCTCTCATATACTAACTCCGACGATACAACTATTCGACACTCGTTAAAGCTTCACTTCGACGCGACTTCTGCTGTTTCTTCGCTCCCTTATATAGCGACGATGACGCAACATGGACCTTTCTCGACTTCTCCAAACACGCCGGCCGCCGGATGCCCCTCAGAGGCTCCAGCAACCCTTCGTTATGCACCGCGGTCATTTTTGTTAGTTACATATACAGAGCAGTAGCGAGAACCAGCCTGACAGCGTCTTTGTTTGCTAGCCGGCTTGGTATGTAATGTGCAGTAGCTTAGCCTCGACCGTCCTTTGTTGCGCGCCGCGTCCGGTGTCAATACTTTCATTTGGGCTTATTGAAAATCAAAGAAGCACATCCTCTCAGAGTCGCCAACCGCAGGATAATTTCTTAAATTTTTCCTAATGCCAGGAAATGAGCTTTCGTGACTCGATTTCAATCGATCTGGAGTTTATTAGAAAATGAAAGTTGGTCATGGAACAAGCATTCATATGGAGAATTTTTAAGTTTAGTAGTGGCCATTTTCTTTTGATACTTCAGTTAGCTGTTATTAAACAAGCAAATAGATGGCATTACAATGAATATAACGATCGCCCCAAAAATAATATGCAACATACATATGTTAAGTTTATTACAGAATCTCAGAAATAGAAAATACGAGACACAAAATTTTCCTCTGTTCAGTTATAAATAGCTTACCAATGTTTAATCCTAATGCATTAAAATGAATTTTAAAACAGACATTTCAACGATTTGAGACCCATGTGCGCTATTTCTCCTGTAACAATATATTGATGACAATAATTCTCGGTTAACCGCCTGATGCAATGTCTCCATGGTTTATGGTTGTGTTTACTGCGTAAATCATTCCACAGTATTTGATGCATTACCCATCGTTTACCGACACGATATGCGCGATAGCGTTCAGAAAAGTAATTGTCGTTTGAATACCAATTAGCTGATTGTACTTCAGCACCGACGATTGAAACAGGAATCGATCTGGGAGGGATAATTTGAAAGCTCGTGTATTATAATTTAAATATGAAACTGATGATACATTCTTTATACATACAATATATGTATTTAGAATAAAGATCACTCCGCAGGCTATTTCCAGAAAATTAAATACATTTTGTCATGAAGGTAGGCTTAAATATTTTAATTAAAATTGCCAGAGCCATTTTTGAGAAGACAAAAGTTTGAAAAATTTAAAAGCTGTGGGATTTTCTTCAAAATGTTCATTTTGCATCCTTGAAAGATTCTGAACTTGAATACCAAGTTTCGTATTTAACTCTTTTGAGTCATGCTGCTCACAGGCACGTGCACCGTTTTATAAAAAGGTTTCTTTATTTATTCAGGTAGCCTCAAAACGTGTATTTGCACTGAAATCTGGGTATCGAAGTTTGAGTGGAATGCAAATCTTGCTCCACTTACTATATATGCGTAGTAGAAAAAGTAAAAAGGTAATTAAACCTTACCTTAGAAAACTATAGTTCAACAAAAATGCTATCACCTCAAATTAGTTTTTCAAGTCAAAGCTACCACATGACTATTGAAGTTGTAGGATGCTACACAAAAGTAACGATAATATTAATAAAAGAAAGAAAAATAAATTCATGTGGCTTTTATAGACATCGAAAAAGCATTTGATTTTGTTAATAAAGGGAGGTTGTGGAATATAATCGACAAAGGGATATCCCCCTCAATTAGTAGAAGTGATTAAACATTTATATAGAAACACACAAATTATTATAAATACAGACACGCTAAACACAGAGGAAATAAAAGTGAATTAAGAAGTAAACAGGGATCCAGCCTTGCTCCCACTCTATTAATATACACATGGATGATATGATCAAGATTTGGATAAGGAGGTTAGTGGAGGAATACGATTAAATAGAAATAAAACCTTAAATTTGATTCTTTATTGGGATGACATCCAAATAATAGAGGAAAAAAGCCTCCAACGATCCGTATACAAAATATATTTATTAGCAAAGAAATATAATTTAAATATGTCAATCAAAAAGACAAACATAGAGGAAATATCCGATAAGTTCAAAATAAGTATTGAAAATAAATACTTGGAACAGCTCTCGAATGTTAAATATTTAGATTATGAAATAAGCCACGAGATTTAATTCAGAGGAATTAGGAATATACAAATTACAAGATAAAATACACCCATCACTTTGCTATTGACCAAATTCTTATGGTGAGAGATCAACAAGATATGAAATATGTGATTAGAAAATCACTAGAATACAATAAATAGGGACTAAATGTCAGCACATGTAAATCCAAAAACTTGGTGAGTGGAGACACAAAAGAGGATTTAGAAGTGAAAGGAGGAAATAAAATTAAATGATGCAATGAAGTAGAATGTTTAGGGGTTAAAATAAACAACAATGGGAAATATGAGTAAGAGATCAAACACAGAAATAATAGTAGGAAATATGTAATTTCAACACTAAATGGAATTCTAAGAGACAAAAATTTGATCAACAAATCAAAAATGTCTCTATAAATATGTCTATTTATAATAGTATTGTTAAAAGTATGTATCAAAGTGTGTAAAAGTATTACACACCACACAAATTAAATTACTAGCAACAGAAATTGACTTTGGCGGCGAGCAGCGAGAATTTCGAGAAGAGATCAAATAAGAAACGTCATTAGGAATTTTATGGAACTAACTTAACAATCTTGGATGAGATTACATTCAACATTTGAGATGGTGTGGACCTGTAAGAAGAATGTCTGGAGATAAAATACCGAAAAATGTATTGGCATGGGTAATATCAAAACATCGAAAGAGAGGACGACCACCAATAACTTGGAGGGATGATGTCACACAGGCAATGAAGAGATTGAATTTGGAAGATGAACACTGTAATAAGAGAGAAGAACACTCGGAAGATGTGTTACACGTTACAAACAGATTAAATAATAATAAAATAGAGAAAATATACAGAATTGGAAAGAAGTTATGAATAAAATGAGTGAAGAAAGAATGCTCATGAAAGGACAAATATGGGACGTCCTAGAAGAAGATAGGAGTAGTGCAGCAGAAGAAGATGATGAAGAAGAAGAAGAAGAAGAAGAAGAAGTAGAACAAGAACAACCAATGTGGCCGTTGTTTACCTGAGCTGCTCCAGAGGTGAAGTTTTCCAAATCGTAAATTACTGTCCTTTCCACTTCTCAAGAAAGTCTTCCTTATTGATTCCGTTCGGCTTTAGGAGAGGTCATGGGAGGACAGTGTAAGGATGTGAATCATTATTGAGTTTAGTCCATTAACCATTACCTTGGTTAACCAATCACATCCTTCCGACCTAGATTCATACTAATGCTTGTTAGGGTCAATAGTACGAGCGTCGGTTAATCAAACATTCACCGCCTGCTACATAATAGTTTTATAAGACCTCTTGCAACCACTTCATGACTCCAAGCACCGAATTGATACGTCCATCTTACGCAACTGGAGAAACTGCAGGAGAAAAACGTATTACACTCACATGCCTTTCTCTACTCACTCCTGCACAAACTGTTCTTGAAAATTTCATGTGAATTTTGTAAAAATGGTTTTATTACACATTTCCTTATAGGTACAAGGGAATAGGGGAGTACAGTAGGCTGTAAACGGCAGTTAAATCTTTTAAGAGCTGGTCGCTATTACGATTTTGTGTATCTTTTACGGTATACTAGTATGCAAAGGTCATCGAAAATAAAGAGGACTTCACAGGCTATTTCCAAAAAAGTCAAAACATACATTTTATTTTGTCATGTAAATACCTTAAACATATCGCATTAATAAAAATCGTTAGGGATCGTTTTTGAAAAAAAAAAAAAAAAAAAAATTTAATGAGTTTTCCCAAAGTCAAGGTGAAGTTTTAATGAAAGTGGAGTGATTGTATCGTCGGAATTAGTGTACTGTGTGAGAGACAGCAAGTGAAGAGAGGCAGTGAAAGGACTTAGTCGAGGCCGCGAGAAGAAAACAGTTGTGAGATGTTAATGTCACTAGACTAGATTGTGTTATCGTCAGTAGAAGAGAATTGTGTTTTTGTGCAAACGTTTAGAAACAAAATGATAGACTTGATTTTACTATGTTGTCACAATACTAAACTGTTGCTTGAGTTCAGTGCCTTCTAAAGATGGGACATAAAATTATTCAAGAAAATCCTACGCGCTCAAATTGCCCATTACATGCAAAACTTTTCGATTTTGTTTTTGTTTTCTCAAAACTGGCTTTAACGATGTTTACTAAGTACTATATCTTTAGATGTTTATATGGTAAACAAAATATGGTCTTAAATGTTCTGGAAATAGTAAGTTAGGTAAAGTTTATGTAACTGTCAAATCTTAATAGATAAGAAAGGTGCTAGATTCTTTAAAACACAAAAATTAAGTAGGTAGAAAAATAAGCTTTTGTGAGAATCGATTGTAGTAGAGTGGTCAGAGAAAGTCGCGTGAATGTAACACATGTGATTTAGCTTTTCTTTTATTCCAATGGGCACTACAAAGTGATGAAAGACGATGACAGGAATGGTTGAATACAATGATTAATGTTCCCCTGTTTCTTGTCTGTAGCCAGTTGAATACGTGCCAAAGCTCCTGGTAATTCTGTTGACGTAGAACAAGAATTTTGGCGACCTTACTTACACTGGCCCTCAAAGCGAAGGTACAATTTGGTGGTTTATAACCTTGCGTGGGACCCCTTAACTTCCTGGACCTGCCGCCCCACTTACGTCATTGCTTTAATCACTGATATCAGCTAATTATAAGGTGCTCCTTCAAAATAGGGCACTTGCTTGAGAAATGGCAATATGAGTTAAGAAACGCGGTCACTCGCTTATATTTAATATTATTATATCATCACATATTATTTACAAGCTTTTGCCTGAAAAAGGAGTTTGGCTTCTTGGCTAGGAAAGCGGAATGTTGGACGCATGCCGGCTTAGGTAAACATGTGAATTAAGGTATATGTAAAGACGTGAATTAATAAATATGTTTACTAATTTTGATTTTCGTGTATTATATTTTCAAGAACCGCTCGCCTATCACCAAGGTTCGATCCCAGGGACCCGCATGTGGTATACGCGGTGGATGAAACGGCGTCAGGGTTCTCAAATTTCTCCATCTCTTTCCAATTACCCATTTCATTTTCCTCACTCTCATGCCTTGTGCTGGGCTGACCACCTGCTCTCAGGTCTTCACCCTGGTTCAGAGGTTCCTGTGCTCTCCGACAGACCTCTGTTCCTAGGCACTGGCTTGTAAGTCCTCCATACGGGGAGGGTAATCAGATTAAGAAATAACTATTTTCAAGAAAAAACAATGCAACACCCGCTGTCTTTCGTAAAATAAATCGTATTTGGTCGCAATTTTATTAAGAAGTTGTTTAGTTATTTGCTATTGTTAACATTTTCTGCTACATGCAACAATTTCTTGCTGTCTTCTTGTAGCGATAATTGTTGAAGATAGAAGATGAAATAATTTTAAGTTCAGGAGCATGCAGGCGAATAGCTTAAATAATACTGCTTTTTTTCCCTGGTTATATTTTACATGGTTAAACCGTTAAACCACCGCAGTAGCAACTTAAAATCTAACAAATGAACTTTGTATTAAAACAAAACGAATCATATTTTATGCTCAAAGGGCGGTCTTTCACTACAAACTCGACGACCTCCTTTTTTTTTTTCCATTGTTCAGTTTTCTTCTCCACTTATGAACCATTTGTCTTCTTGTCTATAATCTGACACCATCTTCTGCTCCAGTTGTTTTCCAATTCCTCATTCCTTCTAAGCGGACAGTTTCGTCTATCCGGCGATTCCTTCCCGATCAGTTTCTTTCTTCGTCTACTTTTTCTAAAGCAGCTTTATTAAACCATTTGTTACATCTCACGATTCAAATGCTATTAATTGTTTTCCCTTACTTAGTCAAGGCATCAATGAAGCGCGCCAGTGCCACAATCCAGAAAAAGCAATCCGATAATCTCTTCCTCGGTTCTTTCTTCAAGGAGCCATAGGAGATGTTTCCGTTTCTGTCAAAAGGTTCCTTTGCCGGTGCCGTTCTCTGACTCCTTAAGGATACTCGATGCTGAATGATCGGCAAAACTTGGAAGAAAGTTCGTTTGCTTGTAATCTCGTACACTTTTGCCACTTTAAAATATCTTCCATGGTGCATCCTATGCTCAGTTTCTTTCATATTTTATGCTCTTTTTCTTAGAATGTGGACGTAGAGAAGTAAATATTATTTTATTGATATCAAGTATGGTTTTGGATATACAATTTTGGTATTTTGGTGTATTGTTAGCATCACAAATTCTCACAGTTTGGTCATTCAACTCAACCTGACTCGTAACTCCTGGCTGAGTTACATTTGTGGGTAATTACAACTGTATTCCTGTCTTCTGTTGCAGCAATTACTGCATTATTCTTTCTGAATTATCTGCTCCAACACTCAAGCAATATCTTGTAATGAAGAAGCATCACAATACTTCTGCTTCAGTAAACCGAACAACTTGTGTAATTTGAAGGCAAAAATGAAATAGTAAGCATAGGACACGAACCTGCGGACTAAATAGCTCATGGGAATGTCCTGCAAGGTGTGTGCAATGCAGTTATCTCCTGTAGGAAGCACTCTGGTCTGAGAATTCTTCCAAGTAGTGGCGAAACATCCTTCTTTATCACAAGTTTCTTCCAGAAGAACGTAGCTGTTTTGAAGTGATGAATCACGCATAGTCCCAAATACACTGTGTAAGATGACACAAATAAATTGACCCTGGCTAGAGAGGTAGTTGGATTTGTTGAGTCATGCCAAAGGAATAGGAACTAGAATAAGAACAATGTGATCATGGTGTAAGAGGAATAGATATTATATTTTCTTTACAAAGCTTTTCGTTTTCTTTTAGTGTCTCCTTATAAAGCGACCCTCTCGCTCTCTCTCCCACACTTTTTTATACAGTTGTGACGTCTAATTGCGTAGGTCAAGTCGGGCAACGAATGAATGCTGCTGACCCCATGCCCACGTACCATTTGCATAATCTTTCACCCCTAAAAATATGTTTTACAGACTATACAACATTTCCAGAATTTGGAAGATTGTTGGAGGGGGCAGAAATTAGTATCAAAAAATACATTGCTGATATTTCATTTCTATTTCTGGGGAATTTCACTGAATTTTTGGTTTCGTATGAATCGTAGGGAAACTTTATGAAATCGCGGAGTCAAATGGCAAAGGATAGAAAGAATTCCTAAAACCTGTACTGGAAATAAATTGGAATTTTAAGCCTATTTTAAGGTTTTGTTTTTCTTTTCTTAATTATAATCTTTAATCTTCATTCTATATTCAATGTGACAGTTCTCGTATCTCCATCAGATATTTTTTCTCCTCTACTGGCAGTGCCAGATCGACGACAAATCTTATACATAATTCTTCTCTCCATTCTTCTCCTCTTCCGGAAACGAGTCTTCATCCCATTCCCCAAAAACTGTTGAGCATGGTGAGTGATATGAGATATCTCTAGTGCGTCTGTCTCAAATCCACAAAAACTAGCCATGCTGGTAAGTTAGAGAAGAAAAACAAATTACTTTATGTGCATACATATGTAGGTGACTTGGGATCAGCTGAGTTTGTTTGTTCATAATAGGTTTTCTTATTGCTAGAAGCACTCATTGCAACATGTGCGATGTTTTGCATTCACGATGACGTAATACTAATGCTCACAATTGTTGCACGTACCTCACATGGCGGAGCTGCGCAGATAGATATTTTGTAACTCCGTTGAGGCAGTTATTTAGATCAAGTTTGGAATTATAGCGGAGTTGTAATTCCCAGAAAACTCCATAAATGTGATCCTGAAAAAGCAGTGATGCTGATGCATTTCCCTAGATCTCAATGGTATTTTCTAAAGTTTACATGTTTACCTAACACTTTGTCCCATCCAGCCTTAATCACCTGTTTCAGTGACTAGCTTAAAACAGTCTAGAGACACAAACATGAATAATAACCTGTTATGCATATGAAATGAAGGACCTCTCTTAATGAATTCTGCTCTAATTGGTGTAAACTTGGCTAGAACAAGAAGGAGGAAGGAATAGTGACGAGAGAGTAATTGTAACGTTCAAATGCACACTGAGCCAAACATTTCCTGTGATGTATGCATGGACACACAGTTTCAAATTATCCCACATAGAATAAAAATGTGGCGCTGAATTCCCGACATCCCGTACATGAATTTTTAAGAAAAGTGCTTTTATTTCATATACGAGTTGTGATCAAAAAGTAACGGGAATTTGTATTTTTCTCGAATCTGTGTTCATTCATCAACATCAACTTTGTCCCCATCAAAGTAATCTCCCTCAGACATAATACACTTGTGCCAGCGCTTTTTCCAATCTTGGAAGCACTTCTGGAACTCACTTTTTGTTATGATGTTCAACTCCTTCAGCGATTCTGTTTTAAGCAATGGTGACAAAACGACTCTGCCTCTGGAATAGACAGAAGTCGCAGGTCCACACCCGACGAATATGCTGGCTGAGACAACATAACGGTGTGTTTTTTTGCCAGAAAATCACGATCAAGCATTGAGGTGTATGCGGGAGCATTATAGTGATGCAATTTCCTCGACTGGTTTTGCCACAATTCTGGTCGTCTTTTTTCGGATTACTTCACGCAAACAGTGCATAACTTCCAGGTACATAGTATTCCTTATTGACCATACGACATAAGGTAGGAACTCAGGATGTACTTTTGTCTCTTCAGGCAGTTTCCATTGAGATGATTGAGCCTTGGTTTTGACGTCATACCCATATACCCATGTTTCATCACCTGTTATAACCTTCTTTAGAAGTTCTGGGTCGTTGTCGACTTCATTCAGCAATTCCTAAGGTCGTTGCGACATGGTTCTTGGTCAAAATTCAACAATTTTGGAACAATCATCAGCAACCTCTCTGATGGTGATTCGGCGATTTTCTAGAACCATTGTCTTTACTTCTTTCACATTTTCGTCAGTAATTGATATGTTAGGACGTCAAGGACGGTCGTCGTCTTCAATATCTTCTTTGAAGCGTGTATACCACTCGTAAACTCTTGTCTTATTCAAGTAGATTCCCCAAAAGCTACAGTCAACATCACTATTCCATTTTTAAAACACAATTTAGTGCAAATTCTTGATGCATCTTTTTCGAAAGCAAAAATTAACCGAAATTCGCTGCATACACATATAACCTTTTGGACTGTCAACAATAAACTAAATATTCAAAACAGCTGAAAACGCAAATACACATCAGGAACAGTTGTACCAACAAAATAAAAATAAGTTTTGAAAAGTGGGTGTATAAAGCCCGCGAAAGTTAAAAATTCCTGTTACTTTTTGATCACACAGATCAAATTTGTCAATTTTAATAACTACTTCGGGCCAAGAAGATTTATATTAAGCAGAAATAGCAAATACACGTAATTTATGTTGATACATATGTAATACGTACATAAGGCGCCCCATAAGCGTCGATTGAAAAGTAAACATAGACAACCCTCCTAAGAGGAGAAAAGCGAAGAATGTTGTACGAGTGTTCAAAAGACCATACCAATGAGACGTCTGCTCTTCCAGAATATCTCCACTGGAAAATATTCTATACCTGCTGGGCAGATGGATCACCTGCTATTATTATTGTTGTTGTTGTTATTATAATCACAGACTGGCGCCTATTTAGTAAAATCATAAACAAAATTTTGACAGCGTTACCTCCGCTAAATTAAAAAACTAAGTGTTATATAAATGTCAAACCTAGAATTTAAGGTCAGCAAGCTGACAAAATTTGCTAGAAATTCACCCCACCCAAATTTTTACATATAAAAAAAGATTCGTTATTCTTGGTTTCCCACAAAATGAGGATTTTATAATATTCTCTCGGTATAACTTGTAAGTCAAAGAAACGAAAAAAAAAAAATTACCACTAAAAAATGTAGGATATTTTTGTCATATTCTGGAGTGAGTCGCCATTCACTTGTTTCTCAGATGTCATGGAATGAGTATAAGATTTCAAAGCCAAGCATATAGGGACCTGATTGCCGCTTCAGTTTACATCCTCACCCTTCCAGTTGAGGGAGGTGGCTACACCTATTCGTAATTAGCCTACGAGATGACAAAACCAGGAAAGGTGTGCTCTATTGGTTCGATAGAGAACACGAGGCGTTAGATGCACCTACAAGGTGACAGTATCGACCAATAAAATGAAAACATGACATAATAAGGTACCCCACAAACTGCAAGAAATGCGGTGTCCACAAGAAGGCAGTGTAGATTTTTGTACCTACAACGAAATGTGCAGTGAAAATGTTAATTTGTACTTGATTAACATGAAGCAAATAGAATAAGCTTTTGGAGGAATTAATTGGAACTTACATAAAAGTAAATGATAGTGGCAATGAACTTGCAATATATATAGGACCACCTTTCCTTTGTGGTTAGTTTTATGAGCCGAATCAATTAAATTATTCGTCCCAGAATACGGTTTATAGCTCTTGTCGCAACAAAGATTTAATTTTCTCTGCATAAACATAACCTTGTTAGCAGATCTTTCTTTTTCCCATTTTTTTCTCATTCGTTTTTATTATTTAGGGCTTTACCACATACACTGCACTCATGATGACATGTGCTGCATGGCATACAACACAAAGCTTTTAGTGGCTGCTATATCTGCAGTTTTGGTCATGAATTATATCTGCTCATAATTACGACTATTGATGTAAGTACATATCACATTCAGGCTAGCAAATGCATTTTAGAAACGAAAGTTAATGGCTCCCTTCACTCTGTAGGTTACCTTGTGAACTAATAGAACTACCTACGGTTTTTTTACGTTTTTTAGAATAACAAATGTGCTTAGAAAAATGGAATAAGAGTGAGAGAGCAGCAGGAACAAAACTTGAAAACTTGTTTTCCTGATTACCCTCCCCTTATGTAGGACTTGTAAGCCATGGCCTGTCGGGGAGCAGAGGAACCTATGGACGGGACAGTGAAGACCTTGAAGCGGGTGGTCGGCCAAACACCGGGTATGATAGTATAGAAGAGGATGATATGAAATGCACGCGAAATCGATGAATGAAAAGGTGATGGCGTATTTGGTGGAATATGTGGCGGGCGAAACCGGAAAACCCGTAGAAAACTCGCCCAGACGCCGCTTCGTCCACCACATACCACATGCGGGTGTGGGATCGAACCCGGGCCGCCTATGTGGTAGGCGAACGGTCTCACCGCTCGGCCACGGCGGCGCCTAAACTCGAAAGCTTAAAATTATATTCAAGTCCAATCTGTTCTGAAGATGAAAGACGAAGATTTAGTCCATTTCCCTCACTACAAAAGAATCTCAAAATGGAAAATAGTTTTTGTGAAAATATGTGCTAGAAATGTTGGCACGGTAAAGTATGTCTGATTATTCTATGAATAGCCTGTAAAATTACCTTTATACTTATTGCATCTTACTGTGGGAAACCACTAAGCTTATTAATACAGGTTCTGTAGCTTTAGTCCTTCCGAAGTATCCGTTATTATAAATTCAACTTTTTCCAAGTGGAAGTTAATTTTGATACACCAAATATGTAATTTTTTGAGAGAGTTTGTAATTCTGATTTTAGCGTGACGTCAGTAGGTACTAACAAATATCGACTTAGGAGCTCAAGCTTTATTCATGTTGGCTGTTCTCATAGCTCAGTCGGTAGAGCATCTGCCTGCTATGGAAATGGTCCTGGGTTCGATTCCCGGCTGAAGGATGGGAATTCTTGCTTGGAAGGGTGGATATGTGTGAATTTAATGTCATAAGTTAAATAGAAACCCAATGTTCAGAACCACCGTTAAGCGAGTAAACGCATTGTTGTTGAGCAATATCAATTGTTTCAAAAAGTCAAAAGCCACATATGATCTTCTATGTTAAAGACGGGATATAAATGGAACCTTAAAAAATTATTCAACTTCATATGAAAACTTGGTTCAAAGAACTCACCTTTTCTATTACGAATAAAGTTTTCTCATTTGTTTCTAGAATCATGGCTTTTAAAATGTTTAACGTTTAAATTGTCTCAGGTTTTAGGAACCGCATTTTGAAACTTAACTATCCATTTTTAGTGCGTCAGCATTTGCTCCCAGCACACTATATAAACCAGTTCTCTGGTAAGTTTATATTAAAAGTACCTCGGTTTTTCTAATCGTAGCTTTTTTTTTTTTTTTTTTTTTTTTGGAGGGGGAGAAGATAATTATTTAGATAATATTGAAAATCAAAATATTAACTAAATATAAATTTTATCCTAATTATTGGAGCCGTTTCCATGACGAGACCTCTAAATCCTGGCTTCTTTGTCGAAACTGGCCCATTAACAGAGAAATTATGGCCAAAATAAGGTTTTCATCTGATTGTGGCTGTTACACGTTGACTAATATATTCAACTTTCTTTAGGTTTTCTGAAAGCTCTTGACGAGACCTTTAATATTCTGGCTTGTTTGTTGAAATTGGCCCATTAAGAGAAATTATGGCTAAAATAAGTTTTGGGTAGTTGTGACGTGTGAAATCGCGTTTTTTCAGGAATTACACCTATATAGATAAATTTAATAAGCAAAACCCTGTCTGAATACAAAATTTGATCGAAATCGTTAGAGCCGTTTCCAAGTTGAGCGGAATATATTTATACACAAGAATTGCTCGTTTAAATAGATAAGGTAAGCAAAAGAAGTTTTGGAGTGTGATAAGAAGTTTTAATCAGTGGAAACCGTTGAAATTTTGTTAACTGACTTCCGTAACATTCACGTATTCCTTTATGCACATGCATGGTTACAGCATTGCTCTCCAGGGATGTGAAATACCAAAAAGAAAAGCAGTTCTGATAATAGCTTCCATTCGTGCTTGAAACCTCCCCCAGGAAAATGCCGGATATTGAATGGTTTGACGTCACAGCACAGCTATTGTGAAGCAAGGTGCTGCAGGGTTTTATCCCGTGATGTAACATGTCTGTGTTAAGGATTGTTTTCCAGAACAGTTAGAAAACGCAGAATTGCGCAATGTACTTTGGCTCCAATACACCCACACCATCTAGCGGCAAGACGAGTTTTCTGACGTTACGTCGACAAAAGAAAGAAGACATAGCAATGCCGTTATCAAAACCATTGTATAATAGCATTATAAGGAAAACATAAAACCGAATATAATTTTGATGCGTTAACTGCGTTGTATATGAAGATTGGAGCTTTCAAATAAATTTGCTATCTCTTACGATAGCACCTTTTCATTATAAAAGGTTTTCAAGAAAATGCCCAAGTAAATAATGGTGTATGTCCAAGCTTCTAAATTACTTCTTGTTAGTAGCCTTAAGAAATATACGTAAAATACGCAAGTTTAATTTAAACAAAGGCTCTAATTTCATGTGACTTGGTAGATGTTGCCCATTATTTAAAAATCTGATATGTAGCACTCACATAACTTTCTCTACTCTTGTACCAACTCTTCTTACAAACTATTATTCCTTTATCTTCATGTTAGTTGAGATAAACATTTGCAGAAATTACCTTAGTGCTGGGTGCAAGGGGAATACGAGAATACAGTAGACTTTGAGAAATAATCAAATCTTTTAAAGCTGTGAAATTGTGTTCTCTGTGCACCACCAAAAGATAAAAAGGTGAATAACGACCTTTCATGTGAGAAATTCACACAAATAACAAGGAATACCTCCGAAATAGCTCACTCAAAAAAAAAAACACTTTGGACATCAATTGTGTTTTAAGGAGATCTACATTTTCTGTACAGTAAGATTTGGTCCAGCTCTTACGGTTTACAGCTCTGCAAAAGTAATCAAGAGTAAACAGGGCTATGTGGGCTATAGCCAAAAAATTCAAAATATACATTTCATTTGCCATACAAGCATCTCACACATATGGCATTTTAATCCAAATCGTTAGCCATTTTTGAGAAAATAAAAATTTTCGGAAAGTTTTCCATGTAAAGGATTGCTTAGGGTGGATAAATTTTCTTCAAAATCTTCGTGTCGCTTCGTTGAAAGATATTAAACTTAAATACCAACTTTGGTTTTCAGTGGAGTTTAAGTTTTGGAGTTATGCTGTTCTCACACACACATACACACACACACACACACACACACACACACACACACACACACACACACACACAAGCGTGCGTACCTTTTTCTAAAAATACCTTTTTTATTCAGGGGGCCTCAAAATATTTCGGGGAAATCTTGGCATGAATTTTTGGCCATATACAGTACTTAACCTACCACTTCTTGGGTGAGATGTCCATTAGTACCTATGAAATTTATTGGTCTGAAAAGATGATTGACGAATTATTTACGATCTCTGATCACTAAGTCGAAACGTAAACTGGAAATCGATTATCACCCTAAAGGAAATAATGCCATCCGCTCTCCATGCTTGTATATTCCCTCTTGAAGTGTTCTCAGCAGTCACATGGCGTTTCTTAAATATGGGCCCAACATGCAGTAAAGTTTGGGTATAGATTGTTTTTATTGCTTCTGTTCTGTTGAGAAATGTGCATAAACAACGACTACAGCGTGATTCGTTGAGGCAAATGCCAGATTTTCTGCACAGGAATGTGCGCATGTTATTGCAACGGCGAAAATAAAAAGTCACATGCAGTTTGAGGAGAAACACACGTGTTAGCGGAGTAAAAAGGTTCTGTTTTTGAAGCCCAGAGTCAACAGCCTCCTGTTTTCCTCAGAAACTGTATAACCCAGAGCTGAAACACGATGAAAGACATGTGCGGGTGATGTAGACAGCAGGTGGTGTTCCAATGATCGATCTCAAGAGCAGAAAATATTAAAATATATCATTCAGGCCAAAGTTGTAAGGTCTTTTCTTTTCCAGATGATGATTGGTAGTGGCTTCACAGAGAGACTGAACATAAAATTCTACTTGCAGCTTATACTAAGAGGTATTTTCCACATGATCTATCATTCCTAGCATCTCTGTCTTCGAGATAGAGCCCCAAAAATACTTCCAACACAGCTGGATTGGTGCTGTAATCACCTCAGTGGTCATTATTGAGCTATTTCCAGGTGGTGTTCGAATGCGCAAGCCCAAATATTAACGAAAACACGAAAAGTTAATTATTAGTTTTATATAAAAACCAAGAGACATTTTTTCGTAAACATTACTAAATATTTTGTAAACCTATTTTGTTTGTGAACATGCAAACGTGTTAATAACCTTCTTATAACCCTGTTTATTAATATAATCAATGGAAACAACTTGGCACTGAAGCATCTTTATGTCAGATTCCCGTATTCTTGAGTAAATCTACGTGAAAAGTAGCAAGAAATTCTCCAAGTGTTTTTCTACAAATTATTGACTAAGTCATTTTTGCTACATATGATATTACCGTGAGTGTCAATGTTTTATGTATAAATACTTCCAATGATTAAATTTAAGAGGTGTAAAAATGAAGGGAGATAATATTTTCTGGAAACAAAATATTTAAATGCTAAATCTAACTAGAAACAGTTGATTTGCGGAAAGTCTCGTAGCAAAAATTAACTGGACCGCGATTACCAATAGTAATGCCAGCTCCAAAATCACAAACTGATATCACCTTTTTTGGAATACTTCTCCCTATAAAAGGTGTGTAAGAGCTATCTATAAAACTGCTGTTAGATGGAGCTGTTGCTTGGATCTTCTTTTGTTAAACTAGAATAGACTTGTCCGGAAGCAGTGAAGTGGTAAGCTCGCTGTTTCCGTTTTGGCGCTTGGATCGCTGTTGTTAATTGCAGTCCAATTGATACTTCCTGTAAAAATGGCCATATCTAAGTTCTGTCACAACTATAAACCTGGGCACCACAACGAAGAATGGCACTGTGCAAAAAATTGTTTATGTCATGTTCCTTTTAGAGGCTATACAACCTTTCAAACAGCGCGGTCAATATCTATAGCAACATTCGTATGACATAACCAAATTCTGCACTGTTTACTTCATATCTCATTTTACAGCCTCCAGGCTTCTGTGTCGTGTCGAGCAAGCTTTGTCTCGATGATGTTCCATAGTTGGTAATCCAATAGATCTAGATCTGATCTTCCCGATGACCAATCTTGTGCGCTATAAACTCTTTAGGCCATGTTGCACCTGTTTAGGCTTATGAGCTGGTGCAGCCATGAAAAACCCAGTGTTATATAGAGAGATCCAAAAACATAAGAACCGCTGCACGAAGTTTTTCCACTGCGCTGCCGGAAGTACGATAACAGCAGCTGATGTGCACAAGGTCATGCGGTTGACTTGTTTTTCTCTGCTCTGGAAATGCAGTATTGAGCTGATGCACTATCGTGTGGTTGAGTTATTACCAGTGTGCTTTGTTATTTTGTCCTGTACTTAGTCACAAAGGGTATTATGGTTCATCATTTGTTTTCTACTGCACAGCGTGCATTTATTTATGATTCGTACGTATGTCAGCTCGCCAAGTGAAATTGCGACTTGCATTGCAGAAAGATTTCCAGGTGATTTGCAATTTCTATCTCTGGAGTAACTTAAACCATAAAGTGTACAAGATAAACACACACACACACACACACACACACACACACACACACACACACACACACACACACACACACACACACACACACACACACACACACACACACACACACACACACACACACACACACACACACACACACACACACACACACACACACACACACACACACACACACACACACACACACACACACACACACACACACACACACACACACACACACACACACACACACACACACACACACACACACACACACACACACACACACACACACACACACACACACACACACACACACACACACACACACACACACACACACACACACACACACACACACACACACACACACACACACACACACACACACACACACACACACACACACACACACACACACACACACACACACACACACACACACACACACACACACACACACACACACACACACACACACACACACACACACACACACACACACACACACACACACACACACACACACACACACACACACACACACACACACACACACACACACACACACACACACACACACACACACACACACACACACACACACACACACACACACACACACACACACACACACACACACACACACACACACACACACACACACACACACACACACACACACACACACACACACACACACACACACACACACACACACACACACACACACACACACACACACACACACACACACACACACACACACACACACACACACACACACACACACACACACACACACACACACACACACACACACACACACACACACACACACACACACACACACACACACACACACACACACACACACACACACACACACACACACACACACACACACACACACACACACACACACACACACACACACACACACACACACACACACACACACACACACACACACACACACACTGGAAGAATTAAAACAAAACATCTGCCAGGAAATTGCCAGCATTTTGTTTTTGGACCATTTTGTTTTAAAATCTCAGTAGGTTCTCCCATATCCAATCCTCACTGATTTGTAAAGCATTGTACTGCTGATCAATCAAAAAATAAATTTTAAAAAAAGGCTCTGCCCTTAATGTCATTTGAGTAAGTATCAACAACGGAATACATACAAATTTGTGGTATACTAAATCGTGTGAGTATTTGAAGGCTTTTCTCAATTCTGTAAAACGAAGTTTCCATTGTCGTCGCCGAGCCAAGGACGTAGTATTGCGCCAGCATTGACCTTACACAAAGTATTATAGTTTAGGACAACCGTACCTGTCTGAGACGTGTGTGAAATTTAACACCCATGAACTTGTCGTAGTGTTGCATAACACGTCACCTGCTGTGTACTGCTGCCAACCCCACCGTTTTTCCGTTAGATAAGCATACCTACCAACCTACTGAAATATTTTATTTTTGTCGACTTTTGGTATCTTAACATTTTTCGTTTTCATTAAGTTCTATGCTGTGTAGTTAGAGGAAGTATTTTATTCCACCCAACATTTAATACCGAAATTTCACCGTAAATACGTATTTTGAGACTCCAAAATGCAATTTCCCCAGACTACGCTTTAGATGGATACGTTTTCGAAAATTTTTATTTTGCAAAAGATTGCCCTAGCATCTTCGATTAAAATACCATATATTCATGCCAAATGAATTTACTTGGAACTCCTCTGGAGTCATTCTGGATGACTTTGGATAACTGGTAAATTGTAAGAAATAGACAAAATCTCTTCACAAAAAATGTAGATGTTGTTAAAACACAAGAAATATTAAAAGCACTATTTTCTTTCCTTTGTAGAATTCACAGTTTCCGAGATATTCCTTGTTATTGGTTTGAATTTTCCAATACTTACACTATTCGCAAATGGGAAGCCATTAGTTTTCTCTCTTACAAAGGGAACGGAATTTCAGTCTTCACATAGCGACCAGCTCTTAAAAGATTTGAATTTCACATAAGCGTACTGTATTCCTGTTCTATTATACAAGAACATGTGCTATAAAACCATTTCTGCAAATGTTTATCTCGATTAATATTAACTAGATAAAAAATGAAATGTTTAAGAACATTTTGATGAAGTAGGAGTAGAGAATGTCATTTGAATGCAACACGTCTGATTGTTTTTAATATAGAAACAGCATCACATATAATCGATGTTTATAATAGAGCAATTCCGCGTGTGACTAACTGACAGCTACACTACATTTTCTTCTTAAAATGTCTGTCTAATGGTCAATATAGGTGTAAAAATGTTATTTTAACGACATACGATGACAGAGAATACATTGGCGGTTGTGATAGGAAAGATAAAAACCTTAAAAAAGTGAAACAATTATTTAATAATGAGCGCTAAACTTTTCGTGACTGACATGTTTGTGAACTGCAGGTCCAACTTCAAACGTTTGTCCTCCGTTTTCTCTGAAAGTTTTCTTATTTGATTTGTTCTGAAAAATCACTTGAGAGAGGAACTTCTAAGCTTTAAAATGACCTGAAAAAAGGTTTGGTATGTTAGTCTCATCTGGAGATATTTATTCAAAGGTCAGCGTGACTAACTGACATGAGTTTGCGACTGACATTTGCGAAAATTGTAATACCTTGCCTTTGTTTTCCATGGTAGGTATAACATATGGTAAATCATAGTGATACGTATTATACGTTACATACATGTAATACATACAGGTGTGTAATTGTACTTATCGTTTTGACTTTATTTACTATGTGATCGATGGGGCTCTGTAGTCATAAATGAATACTTTAAGTGAAGCGAAAGTGATCTGCAACATGTTTACATGGAAATGTCGATTCTTCGCTATTTCCTTTCCCTGTCAACACAGCGATTTATTTTAAACAACACCAGACTTCTATGCTAATCAGTTTTTCTTTACTCGCTTTTCTTTTACGTAACACATTCCCGTGTATTTCTCTTCTCACTTATCTATAAATAATTGATACACTTTTCCATACTATCGGAATAGAAATTCAGCGTATTACATACACGCAGATTTCTCTATTCGCTTTTCTTCCTGTGGTATTTGTGGTTGTTCAGCAGTACTTTTGCGTGTCTTTCCGGTGTTTTTATTTATTTAGTTAATTTTTATTCCTTACAGTCTCCTAAGAGTTTTAATTAAATATTTAAGTGTGTTGAGTAATATATTTAAATGTCTCTACAGAAACACAAGGCTATTGAACCGTGCAACCCCAGAAGTTTTAGGGATAAATTTCGGGCACTACTAAATATATTTGCTCATGTAACTCGCAAAACAAAATACCAAAAGCTTTCCATTGCCACCTGTAAGGATAGTTGGAAAAGAGTAGATATAAAGTTACGTCTAATATATTCATTATCCCTGAAAATTCCTTTTTTTTTTATTATAAACAAATGCAAGTTTAAGGAAGGATACCTTTAGAAACCATATCGTAATATGATAAAACGCTGATAACACCAGTTGTCCGAGACACTGTTGTACGAAGTGTTCTAGGGTTTATTTTCTGTGTGCATTTATTTCCTGGTTTCATCGTTATCACGTTTGCTGATTTCGCAATAGAATAGTAGCGAACAAACAGTTGAAGTGGCGAATGTGTTTACATTCGACTGAGGCGTTTGTAGGAAACAGAGCAGAAATTGGCCTATCATATCGTAAGCACACCGTGAAATACGCAGATAAGAGGGAACTTGAAGCGAAACTGCAGACTCTTTGCAGCATTGGGAAACCAGGAAGTTATTCTTTTGGCCAAGAAATTAAGGTCTTTGTTCCCAATACATTGAGCGTTTGCGTCTAAATTCTAGAATCGGGGGTTCGAACATGGGTTGATTTTGAGTAGTTGGTCTCCTTTATATTTCGGGCGGCGCCGTGGCCGAGCGGTTAGCGCGCTCGCCTACCACCTAGGTGGCCCAGGTTCGATCCCAGGGACCCGCATGTGGTATTCGTGGTGGACGAAGCGGCGTCAGGGCGGGTTTTCTCCGGGTACTCCGGTTTCCCCCGCCATCTCATTCCACCGGTGCTCCATCTTCATTCCATGTATCATCAGTGTCACCGCCTGCAGTGCCGTAGTAGTAAAAGCGGGCGTTAAACACTACGAACGATCCTTTATATTTCGGGACACGTGAGTGTATTTTTGTATTCTCTCTCTGCTTGATGCTCATTTTATTACTTTCTCTATTACGTTAGTAAAGTGAAGGAAGTATTGTATTCCACCCAAAACTTCGATGTCGAGATTTCACGGGAAATATGTTTTGAGGCCCCCTGAATAAACAAAAGCATTTTTAGAAAAAGATCCGCGTGTGTGTGTGTGTGTGTGTGTGTGTGTGTGTGTGTGTGTGTGTGTGTGTGTGTGTGTGTGTGTGTGTGTGTGTGTCTGTCAGTCTGTGGACAGCAAACTCAAAAACGAACAGTCGGTTAAAAATCAAAGTTGGTATTTAAGTTTAATTTCTTTAAAGGATGCGACACGAAGATTTTGAAGAAAATAGCCCCACCCTAGACTACCCTTTGCATGGAAAATTTTGATTTTCTTGAAAATGGCTAAAGATTTTGCTTAAAATGACACGTTTGAGATATTTTTATGACAAATGAAATTTATATCTTAAATTTTTTGGCTATAGCCCACGTAGTTGTATTTACTCTGGGTGACTTTTACATAACTGGTAAACCGTTAGAGATAGACAAAGTCTTACTATACAAAAATGTAGATCTCGCTAAAACACACAATTTATTTCCGAATATTCTTTTTCGTAGAGTGAATCATTTCGGAGATATTTCTTGTTATTTGTGTGAGTTTTGGAGAGCTTATACTTCGATCAAATGGAACATCGTTGTTCACTTTTTTATATGTTAACCGTGTAGAGAGAACGGAATTTGAAAGATTTAAAAGATTTGACTATCACTCAAAGCCTATTGTATTCCATATTATCCTTGTACCTACAAGAAGAGAAACAATAAGATAATTTCTGCAAATGTTTATATCAACGCGCAGAAGATATAGGAATACGAGTTTGTAAGAATGGTTAGTACAAGAGTAGAGAAAGTCATGTGAGTACAACACATCAGATTTTTAGTTATTGTATCGGCACCACACACGGTGGAAACCTGATGATTCATAATTGGGAGAGGAAATTTGGGAAGAAAGCGCTTTCCAGTCCTAATTTTAGGGCACCTCCCTGAAATTTGTCAGTTATGAGAGCTGAGAAAAACCTAGAAAGAACCTGTCATAAAACATAAACAAATTAATTAGTAATCTCCCCGTAATATAAACAAATGCTATTATTTCTCTCAAAAAGTGATCGTATGCCTACGATTTAGTAACATTTTTATAAGTAAATACCATCATTCAATATGTTGGTTTTTCTTTTGCTTTTATGTCTTTGTGGCATTGATTCTACTAGACCCATTGTTGTATTTGACTCAATTGAGTCCCGTTCTAGATGAAGAGCCTGTTTCAGGCCTTCTTTACTGAAAAAAGGTCATGATTTCTAATTTTCTGCTTCAAAATAGACCACGAGTATTCTATAGGGTTGATATCTGGTGACTGAGGTGGTAGATTTAGTTGCTTTGGCATGTTGTAAATCAGGCACAAGAGTATTTCCAGTTGTATGTTTGAGGTCATTGTCCTGCTGAAAAATAAAGTTGTTCTCAAGATCTAGTTTCTCAGCACTAGCATGAAGTTTTTGCTTTAAAATGTTCATATACATTTTACATTATTCCTTCGATAAAGTGCAATCAAGCCACAGCTGAAGCGCTCAGTGAACCACATCTTACCAGATCTGCAGCCAACTTCACGGCACTGATTTTACAGCCCTTTATTATTTACTGTAGGGTATTATCTTTCATCTTGCTCTGTCAGCAACTTTGGTCTTCACGGTTTTTAAAACACAAAACCTATCGATTAATGCCTGCAGAGCGGAGTGTGGTCTATCAACAAGTTGAGATACTTGTCGCAGCGAATTTGCTTCAATTATGCAGTTTAATTATTATTTTCTTGTTTCTTCGCTGGTTTGCCTGCGATTGTTCCTCATTTGGACGTTTCTGTGGTTTGTTTACTGTTTACCGCTCCGTTTCTTATCACTGCTATCCACAGGTAAACAGACAAATGAATGCAATGAAATCTCATCCCCCGGGAAAGAGGATTGAGATGAGAAGATACGAAGGGTGGTCAGTCCTGATGAAAAAGTCAGCAAAGGCAGGGTCGTTAACGACTGCAGATTTGAACTCCTCGGTGGCGGACTTACAGAATCCCTCAATGGCACGGGACTAGGAGCCCTCTCCCGATGCGGAGGACGAGGATTTGCAGAGATCAAGCATGTCATGCACGCCGAAACTCCCGCCGACACTTAGAACCCTGAAACAATCAACCAGATGAAAAACCAAGTAAAATGTGAAGTGAGGTGAACGGCCGCACCGTGGCAAAGTGGTTAGACCATTTTCTCTCACCAAAGCGGTGCGGGTTCGATTCCAGGCGACCGCATGTGGGACTAATGGTGGACAAAGTCGCGCAGGGGCGGGTTTCCTCCGGGTTCTCCGGTTTCTCCCGCCATCTCATTCCACTGGTGCTCCATCTTCATTCCATGTATCATCAGTGTCACCGCCTGCGGTGCCGCATGTAGAAAAAGCGGGCGATAAACACTACCAAAAAGTCGGGGATGATAAATTCAGTCAGTTTTGAATGTTACAAGGTAAATTGAGTCCCTTCTAAAATTTATGGTAGAGTAAATTGAGTCCCTCCCAAACTTTCAGGGTACAGTTTAGAGATGAAAAGGAAGGTGTTGTATAACTACACGGTTTTAAATTTAATTTCAAGCCATTTGAAGCAAGTTACGAATGTTTTTTAATTTTAATTTTATTACTTTTGCAGAGTTTTGCTTAACTTTACACCTAAAAAGACAGACTACTAAAAAGTTGAAAAGTGTACAGAAATTATGAGACTTGAGATCTTTTGAGTGCTGCTAGGAAAGTAAAATTCCAACATATGACTTTGTATAAAGTAGAACAATTGTATAGTGTTCCTTACAAGCCAGTTAAGACATTTTGCACGAAAATGAAGACCGGAACATCTTCAAACATAAAATTGGGTCGGCGTAACCAGTTGATATCCATCATGGACACAGTGCTCTTTTTGTGTAACACCTTATCATGACAAATTGCCAAAGACAGTAAACAAATGCAGCTATTTACATGTGAGATTGATGTGAAAATTCAGTTTCCGAAGAGGATGAGATGATATTATGTTGCAAAATTACTTTACCACTGCCGCAATCAACTTGCTTACCAGCACGGGCTGTGTTTACCTTTATCACTGTTAAAAATGCCGTGCTCAGAAAAACGTGATTCTGCATTAAAATGTTTGTCAGTTATGTGATTACCGAAAAAAAATGATTCCAGTGGTGTGCCTTAGTTTGATATAATAAAAATTATTTTTTTTGTGAAACTACTGTGAAATTACCTTAGCTTGCCCTACCATAAGCACAGGAAGGTATTGACACTTGGATGTGGCTAGAATATGTTGAATATCAAGGAGAAACATGTTCCCTCACCGCTGTCCCACAGGAGTTGGCCAGGATCGAATCCATGTACCCACTGTGCAAGCAAAACTACTGTGTTTTAATTAGATCCTAGTGCTTCTTAGCCGCACACTTTCCACGTGTTGCCAGCTCAAGGATGCGAATCCTCTGCGTTTAGAACGTGGGTAATTTCCCGGAAAGGCTAAGTGCTACCATATGATAAGGTGTAGAAGAACAGAAGAATGCGAAAAGAGCCAAGTAGTGAACCGGTGCCTGAAAGGACGGATGTTTCATAGGCGAAGTGCAAAATGTCACCAGCAGCGGGAGTGTGTGTGTGGGTGAGACAGTGCTCCATCGATCTTCATGTGTTTTAGTGTGTAGATCACAGCATTGTGTGGCCAGGTTCATTGAGACCCCTGGGAATGTAGTTATTGTGAACCCTGTTAAATAGCGTTTGTAATTTGTTTCATCTCTGTATTATATCCACTCGCAGGGTTAACTAATACTTGTCTTAACGAGAGCAACGGGCAATGTGTGCATATTGTAGAGGTATAATTCATTTTAATGATCTTTATAACAGCCCAAAGTAAATAAAGTCATTGTAATCTATTATTCAGCTTACACGATACCCCTATTTAGTACTACTACTACGACGACAGGACGACGACACGACGACAAAAAAACAAAAGCCCCCTAGCCTGCGCAGCTGCAAGCTAGAGAGCTCCTGTATCTTTTTAGTTCGGTGTGTTTTTTATATTCTGAACTGTTTGCCCGTCTTTATTGGTTCCTCAATAACAATGCTGCAATAATTTTATATAACAGGAATAAATATACTAATACATAATTATAACATAATCCTTAATTCCTAAACAACAGTTTTGAAATTATTAGAATGCTGCATACTATTTAGCAGGAATGTGGATATACAATATTTCAATATAATCCCTAATTTCATTATATATAACCGGTATGTCTAAACATAACCTAATTAAATGGCATCCCCCAGTTAATTTCATATATATTCCACGGTTTCAGTGCTACATACAGTTTATAAATATGTGACCTAATTACATTTTACATGTCATCCCCAATTTATCTTACCAATTTATATAGCTAGATGTTATGTCCCCAGTTAATTTCATATTTATTCAATACTAAATTCATACAATTTAAAACAGAATACATAGCATATTAACCTAAACTAATATTTAACCTATGTCCTAACTAAACTTATAATTACGAATGTCATATCCAGTAGATACAATCAGGTGTTTTCTCGGGGGCATTCTGCTTGTGCACTGATTATAGTTATGGTGGCATGCATGCTGCTCCTGATCGTTTTTTCAATGTTTCAAGCCGCTGTTGGAATGTTCACCTCTTCTATCATCCATTTAGGCACAGTTAATGCAGCTCTCAATCTACTCCAGTCGGCCTTCCTATAATCGTACCTCCAGGATACCTTTTCTTGGGTATTGATTTGCGCCTTATGTAGTTGAAAAAAAATATATTGTGGTCACTCGTGACCTGCTGGTCAACCGCCTTCTAGTTCCTTATAAGGTTCTCGGCCTGACAATTAGCAAGCGTGACATTACTTCATTCCTATCTACCCCACATAAGTTGACCGCTACTCTGAAACTATGAGAGACAATGCTGCTCCATTTGTATTGTTGCAGATTCCCACTAGGTAGTATTGGTTCGAGAGTTTAGGTGCCTCTGGGCAAGTGCATTTGTACTAGACTTCCTGGTTGTCAAAGTAAACGTAAATAAACGGCCTTCCTGTTTCGTATGGTCATAGATACTGTGGTGTACGAATTCGAAATGAAATATGGCATGAGTTATTTAATATATTAGTTCTCCTGTCGCTACCCAAACATTACTGATTTAGTAAAACGAATAAGCCATAGAAATGCACATAAATTTTGAAATGCTAAAGTTGTACGTTATAATCTAATATTATATTTATAAACAAAACGCATCAAAAACAAAATAATTTTGACTGTATAACTGAGCTAAGAATAAAAATCGCGTTCTTAAAAATAAATGTATTAATGGAGTTAATATTACACAGTGTTTCTTATTGGTTTAATTGCATAGATTTGTGATTCTAAATTTCCCACTAATTTCAATATATTTGAGGAAGTATTAACCACAGAAGTCAATCTTAACATTTATGCTAGTGGGGTCATACCTAAAGCGCCACCGTGGCCGAGCGGTTAGACCGCTATCACCAAGGTTCGATCCCAGGGACCCGCATGTGGTATTCCTGGTGGACAAAGCGGCGTCTGGGCTGGTTTCTTCGGGTTCTCCGGTTTCCCCCGTTAATCATTCCATCAACTGCTCCATCTTTCCAATCGTCCATTTCACGTGCATTTCATATCAACCTCTTCCTCACATTCATACCAGGTGCTTGGCTGACCACCCGCTTCCAGGTCCTCACTCTGTCCAATCTACAGGCTCGTCTGCTCCCCGACAGGCATTTGACCCTAGGCACAGGCTAGCAAGTCCTAGGGGGTGTCAGTCCTCCATACAGGGAGGGTAATCGGATAAAGAAGTGTCATTGGAGAGGAAAAAAATGTTTGTCAGTTGAGTAAATATTCTATAGTACCCCATTTGGATTAAAAAATAAAAAAATAAATCGAAGAAAAATTGATCAGATATTTCTATTTTGAGCAGTCAACATTAGAATGTATGCCGACTATTGCTTCTAATATTCGAATAGCATCACCACTGAACGCATGACATCCTTTCTGACATATTTTTTACTTATATGCTTTTGTATTGGGCATTCGTATGTAATGTCTCAACTACGATAAAATATATTGGAAATTATCTTTCCTAATCGATGACATGCGCTTGGTCAACTCGTTTGCACTGTTCTGTCAAGCGATATCACCAGCCTAATCGTGTATCTCTATTTTATAGTTTAAGGCACAACACCGTCAATGAACTTGCTTCGAAACGCCTGTTGTGAGATGGACTTTTGCTATTTCTGTCGTCCATTTCCACCTGTGGCGAATGTAGTGCTTTCCACATCTGCAAGTTCTCTTCCATTTATACTCGTCCGATATCATTTATCCATTGTTCCCTTTTCTTCTTCTGCCTTTAGGGTACCCATCCAATAATACCTTCGGGATTCTTTCTTTTCCCATCCTTTTTATGTGCCCAAAATAGTGAGTCCCCAATTGTAGATTGAGAGATGCCTTTCAGATTTGAGTGGTAGAAGGGAAATAAATACCTTTCCCAACCAACAAGTACTGCTGCCTTGCAGTGAGGTATTGATTCATCAAAGGCTAAAGTTGGAGAACGTTGAGTGAGAAACCTCTGGGCCTCCAGACTGGTCCATAGGCCAGTTCCCTGTACTGCATATGTTCATGCCAAAGTTCTAAAAGTAAGAGGTCCAAATTAATGAAAACGTAATTAGGCTTCAATAATGTATCCAGTCAGCAATCCTGTTGCATTTAACGTTAACGATTTCTTGACCATTCAAAAAACTGCGCAATTGTAAATTAATCAGAGAAATGTTTTAAAAAATCAAAATATGCAAAATAAATGGATCTGAAATAGGTGTCTGTACTGTCTATCTAGAGAATGTTAAATTTCCAAACTTAGGGTGCCTTTTCTCGGAGCTGGTGTAATATACAAATAAGATGACAGGCGTGTAAATAGGAAAATTTAGACTTCTCTAACACTGCTATTTTACAAAATAGAAATTATACACCTCTTTTTGCTAAACATTTGATTATCTGTTACCTTTATTAATATGTTATTGATTATTCATTTCCTGATGAAGGCCATATCGCCAAGAGCTCAAGCAACTTCATAAATATTTTACGGCTAGTAACCCGAGAAGCTCTAATCCGTAATCATCGCCGTGAAAGCCTCAAATCTTATATTATGTACTTAACAGTAAGTAGAGGAAACATTGTATTCCACCCAAAAATTCAGGTGTTTATCTGTACTACAAGGGACTTCTTTGTCTCTCTGGGTTTCGCTGGCTCCGTTCTTTGACAAGCCTGTGGTCTCACTTCGCCTCATCCCTTCCCCCTGGGGGTTGTAGCTACTATAGATCCATTTCGGGGTCGCAGGTGCGTCGAGGTGTCCCCTCCGTTTTTACAATCACAATTCTATGCAATAAAGAATTCTTCACACCAATCGCTGTTCTACGAGTTGATATATTTCTCTTAATCCGACCAACCAATAAAAACATACGTGTTCTATAAATTCTCATCTGTTCCTAATATTGAGCGAGTGATCGGTAATATATAAAAAGAGAGAATTGCAGCAGGAAATAAGTGTTTCTCTGTTTTGGACAAAGTAATGAAAATACGGTACCTGTCGAAACAAACTAAATTACAGATCTATAATACAGTAATAAAACCAATAGTTATATATGGATGTGAAGCTTTGGTTATGACAGAAGAAACAAAACTACAGTTGGAAAGATGGGAAAGAAAATACTAAGAATTATGGACCAGTAAAAGAAAAAGATGGATGGAGAATAAGAACAAATAATGAAATATATAAATCGTCTAAGATACCTAATACTGTAACACAGATAAAAGAATGGGCTAGACATTTGATTAGAATGAAGGGTGATAGAACGATCAAAAATATTGTTGAAGGAAACCTGGGAGGGAGAGCATATAGAGGAGGGCCGAGGTTGAGGTGGCTGGACTGTCTGGAGGAGGACCTACGAAGGATGGAGAAGGTAGAACATAGGGAGGAATGGGGAAGAAGAAGAAGAAGAAGAAGAAGTTGGTGGTGATGGTGATGGTGGTGGTGATGGTGATGGTGGTGGTGATGGTGGTGGTGGTGGTGGTGGTGATGGTGATGGTGGTGGTGATGGTGATGGTGATGGTGATGGTGGTGGTGGTGGTGGTGGTGGTGGTGGTGATGGTGATGGTGATGGTGATGGTGATGGTGGTGGTGATGGTGGTGGTGGTGGTGGTGGTGGTGGTGGTGGTGGTGGTGATGGTGATGGTGATGGTGATGGTGGTGGTGGTGGTGGTGGTGGTGGTGGTGATGGTGGTGATGGTGATGGTGATGGTGATGGTGATGATGATCAGCAAGATCTTTAAATGCTGTATAACATGAAGGTTCTTCAATATCACAAAGCAAAGCGATTGCAATCTTTAACAGTAGCTTCATATCCAACAGTGCTTTTTCGTTTTTCCTCCCCATTTTGTGATGCTCATCATTTCAAGTTATCTTGGCGTGTGGTAATTATGCAGTGCTTCTGTAATAATCTTAGTTGGAACAGGGCAAATTATCGGATGACTATCAAAAAGGAAATAGTGGAAAGAAAAAGAAAGAAAAAAAAGCGCAGCATTGGAAAGGATCTTGGAAGCTTCGTGTTAACTAAATATCGATCCACATACACGCGTTTTCCCATAGGTCTGCTGTACTGTTCACTGAACTCATTCGTGCAGTGTGCACCTGCAGATAACGTCTGTAGCGTCATTTACGACAGGACAGCGTATTTTTAGTTGGCTTCCCAACTTGAGCATATTAACACGTAGCGAGGGCACCCGTTTGTCAGTCAGCAAGTCGTTAAGAGCTGGACCGAGGTCGGTCACCTCGCATCCACGGAGAACCTCATGGTAAGTGGTCGTCCTTTACTGCGCAACTGCATGTCATTTGTTTCATACAGTTGCTTAAAAATTTACACCTTTTCCGTGTGTTACATTTTCTGCCAAACAGAAATCGCGTGCAATGTTCCTTCGTCCTACTTCTTAAAGGCGAATACAATGAAATATTGAGTAACAAAGGAATGTCAAGTACTCCACTCAAGTGGGTAACAGCAATTAATGCTTCATGGACGGTAAAACAACTCATTATAGAGTTATACTGATTGAGCAGCTGTTCAAAGGAGTTAAAGGTTTTCCTTTTTTTTTTTTTTTAAACTAAAAAGAAATATTTTAAAAATCTGATGTGTTATTACTAGGGTCCGAACCTTTATACAGCTATGGCCAAATGAAGTGATTGCAAGTCACCTCCAAAAGGGCAGAGCGTGACGTCATTGTGCGGGTACAGTGCCAACACAAAACACACTGCCTATAGCGCATAGTGTCTCTTGAATGTGTTCATTAGTTCCATACAGTAAAACGTTTGCAGCACGAAAATCGGAATATTCACGTATTACTGAACTTGTACAACAATTTGGGAGTGGATATTTTACTGCAAATGGTGACAACGATGAAAATAAGTTATGCAAAAGCTTTATCTACAACGTTCCTAAGTTGACTGTACCTTACTTCCTCTGTGTTGTGATCATGTGACAGACTTACTCCTCCCACTTGGCTATACTCCAATCGTACCCGCTGATATGACGTGATATCAGTGAGGGGCAAGTAATATGTCGCGCTGTTTCAAATCTCCCTCCTTCACTCAACAGGCGTTCAAACGTAAACAAGCAGTAGTGGACGCTGCATCGATAGACATGGCTCTTTCGAAACAGCGAAAATGCAAAAGAACCTTGCTATTCTAAAAGGAGTGGGAAAAACAATATTTTTGTTGCGCTAGGGCGAAAATGTGAAATGTGTGTTTTGATTGGTGTTTACAAGACAAACACTAAACGGTATTACTTATGTTATGCAAAACCACATTTACAAATTAAGGTTGCGAATTTACAAAGACACACAATTTTAAAATCATAATTACAAAACAAGACTGGTTTACTTTTATGTAGAGAATTGGAGTATCACATTTGCGTCTCCGTTCATTTGCTGCGCATATCAGAGTTGTCTGAGCAATTTTGTTCTAAACTAAAGATTGTAAAATCCAAAAGCAGATCGCGATTGACAGATGAAAACCTACGTGCTCTGTTATATGTCAGTCCTTAAGAATTAATATTAGATGTATGCGAAACCATAATGCTTCTGAAGTAGTAAGGAATATATAAATGAAAAATAAATGTTAAAGCCCTTTCAGTTTGTGTGTATGTATTAAGCATGCATAAAATCAAAGGTGTGTTAGAGAAATTCCTTTACACCACCACTGTGTCTTTCAAACCCCGTGCTTTGAACCGTGCATCATGTGGATACCGGGTTGTATTCCCTGATGTCTCAATTCGTGCAATCGCGATAATTTGATGTTTTAATTCTGCCATAATCTGATAAAACAGACAAATTTGTGCAATGAAAATAAGTTTTAAAACATCCTGTCAGCATCGAAGTAATGTTTCAATGTTACAAAGCTGAATTTATAGTTACACTTTTGGTTTTTCTAACGGTTGCAATAAATTGTTGGCTTTATAAATTTAATTTACACAAAAACCGTTGAATCTATTAAAATACGTCAAAGGAAAAAGTTGTTTACTCAATTTTCTATGAATATAGCCATAAATCAAGAACCTTCAATCAATAATTTTTCAGCCAGGTGATGATAAATTTTTTGATAAAAATATTTTTCCCTAAAAAACTATAAACTTTTCAACATTTTGGTATTAGACTTTCTGGTTATTCACAACATGAGAAATTCGCTGTTGAAGTCTGCCGGATCATTTCACTTTCATCCTGTATATATAATCCGTTAAATGGTAATGAAAGGCGTATTTAAAGCACAATTATTAATGTGACGCTCCTTTACTTACAAAAAAATATCTGTTTTAATGGAGAAATAACGCAAATATGCGAAAGGCATCATTAATATTTTATTCAAAATGTTTAGGGCGTTTAAACAAAGGGCAGTATTTCAGCACCTCACATGTCAAGTTGTGCTGGAAATAATAGCAAATATCGACTTATTAGCGTGTCTCTATATGCTGCATTTGATACCAGACATAGCTATCTCTTAATCAGTGTTTCTAACTTTATACGCTGTCCAGGGTTGGCATTTATGAGTCGGTTCCATAAAAGCAGTGAATTCAAAGGACAGAATGTCACCAGTGCATGCGCACTCTCGTGGACCGAAGTTTAAGAATTAATAGGAAGTGGCGGTTTCCGTAGTGTTTCGAAATGCCACTTTATGTTATCGTCGGGGCTACGGAAATAACTTGTACTATATCCTGCCGCAGCAGAAAAGATAGCGGTAGAGGCATCGGGGGTATTAGGGAATAACAATAAAAGCAACACTGGTGTACTTAATGAGAAACTGCACTCGGCGATGCTGAAAACGTTAAAAAACTTGGCTGCATCAGATTAGCAGCCCAAATCGTGACTCTGCCATTATCATCCACTACCCCCCTCATCACGTTGCTTCTATAAGGTAGGGTGAGGCAGCATTAAGGGGTGAGGGTACGGTTGATCCAATTACAACTTTGATTATAAACTTGCAGGTATATTTTTTTAAAAAAAATTGCAATGGTTTTCACACCCATTGACGTTTTCCCCCTACTTTTATATTATTAAAATTGATATTTAGGAACGAAAACCTTTAACACTAATAAATAAGACTTGGAAGTTGAGGAAAAATTCCTTTTTTCTTTTTTTTTTTTTTTTTTTCGCCAGGCTCAACATAGTATATTATGTTTATTTTGAGTCACCTAATGTGGGTTTTGTTTATCCTTTTTTGGCCCTTTTAGCTTTATTTTTTAAGCCTTTGCGGTTTTGTTTTCAACTTTATCTCCTTTCGACTAAATTTTTACTGCTTTTTCTCATTTAATCTGAACAGTAACAATGATTTGTACACGTTAACACAACAGTCTAAAAACTATGAATGAAAGAATAGTTATTTATTTAACTAGTGTATAATCGGATTGTGACACGAGTATATGTTTAACACGTGAGCGAAAATGAACCCACTATTTTTTACGGCTGTTACGATGGAAAGACTTACGCGTGTTACGTACATTTTGTTCAATTTTAGCATTAATAAATTTGCTAAATTAAAAATTATAATGTATCAGAGATTGCAGATGTATGGCGTAATTGCTTGCTAAATGTCGCTAACGAAAATGTCAGGCTGCGGCGCAATGGCTGATGTAATTTGAAGATTAGTATAAAGTTTATATTGTTTAAATCTTCAATTACAACAAAATTTATTAAAATATTAATTGGTTAACATCACAATTATTTATGTTTTTTAAAGTTATTAGATGCGTTTTATGATATTTTATGGCAATATTATTAATTCAAACTAAAAGAGAGGTGGATCATTGTTAATGATAAAATTGAAATTGCAGTTAAGAGTATGTGTTGATCGAATAAAAGGTGCAGAAATGGTTTAAATGAATTTGCATCTTATATTTAATTTATAGTTCAACTTTTGGCCCTACTAATAAACAAAGAAAAAAAAAAGGTTTCTATTTCGCGATGGAAGAGAGTTAAAAAAAGAACTAACTTGAGTGACAAAATAAATGTTTCACGATTTCTGTAGAATGTATTATATTTAGATTTTGTGAAGATGAATATAATCTAAAACCCTTCCCTCTAGGGTTAAAAAGACGCTAAGAGAGTAATAAACACACACAGAATAAATTGCTTACTAAAATCTCGAAATGTTTTGTGAAAGAAAAATTATTTTTAATGCTGGTTTTAATCACTTAGAACTACAAGAATTTGCGTTACTATCGCACAACCTACAGTAAGAACTTCATGAAATCTATTATCCTTTGCAATACCTAATCTTGTGGAACAGGAATACTCACAATTACACTATTCCGGACCATTATTTCTTGCCGTGCGCTTTTTAGTTTCATATTCACATTTCCACGAATTGATATTTAATTAATGCACAGTTATGTGAATCTAACCACATGCATAATTTTGATACCAAGCATTTGCTGCAAATTCAACTGATTTTCTGCACTGAGGATTACCTTATGCGAAGGAGGAGAGGGTGGATCTGCCTCCACCTGTTTTTCGGCGAGCTATAACGCATTCGTGGGACTCAAAAACAAATCTCTCTAATGCTAGGTTACCTGAATGAGTGAAGGGAAAATGCTTCATGCACAAGACGATAAAAGTGGGGAAAAGTGACAAGGTTATGTCATTAGCACTTAAAAGACAAGGTTTGGCTCCAATCTGTGGTTCCAAAGATTTGTGGATATTTTCCTCCTGGCCTCTGCTTCCTGTCCTTTCAAAAAAAAAAATTAGTTAATATATTCATTTAAGTAGGGTAAGGTTGCACAATTCTTGAATAAGCCCTGTGTAATGGTCATAATTCGACAAAAGTCATTTAAATGGTGATTCAAGGACATAGAATGTTCTAGAGCATATTTTAGCTGGCTGAGGATTGAAAAGTTGTGTAAATATACTAACAAATTGAAGAAATAAATATTGTGGCGACGGCTGCTAAATGTGTGATAGTGGTATCCTAATTCATTGAATATTATTATATTTCTCTGTCAAAAACTATGACGACGTACGTGCATTGACTCTCTTGACCTTCATCTACAACATTATTGTTTTTATATTTACCTCCAATTAATTGGATTTTTTTTTCTGCAGGGTGTTCAATGCTCATAAAATCTCGATCGTTTCATCAGCATTCACTGAACAACATATTAGAACGGTTCAGCACTCTGTTGGAGAACTGCTAACTAGCTATTGCAGAACAAAACGGTGGCAGGAAACTGAACTTTGTGTCACGGCGTTAGGGGAATCACAGAGTTAGGCACCTTTACCCTACTTCCTTTTCAGTTCTCTTCCTTCTCAACAACCCAAGCGATTGCAACGCCACAAATTATATGTTGATTTACAACTTTTTCAATTTATTTTTGAATTTTTGTATGTTGGTTACCCTAATTCTAAATAGCATTGTCTGTAAATTTTAATAAAATTCATCAAGTAGTTTTATAGCTGCGAGCTATTTTTTTATTTTTGATATTCCGATATTTCAAAAATATGAAATATTTGCTGTGCAAATTTTTTTTTCATCAGTACCACTTTGTCATATTGATATTTGAACTCCTGAGAAGTGATTCCAGGTTGTTCTTTTTACATGTTGTGCTTTGAATAGCAAAATATTAATTATAATCAATAATTCAGATAATGCAGACTAAAAAGTAGTATTTTTTATTAGTAGCATCACTGTGCCCAAGTTTTACATTGTAGTCCAAAATGGATTCTATAATTTCTGTAGCGCATTTGTACCAGGTTTCATGAAAAAATAAAGAAAACTATACTGCATGAGTTATCTGTTACATCGAAAAATGTCTTTCTAGGAAATTAAATTTTATATTGAAAACATTAATAGAGGCTAATGTATCTGGTGTAAAGGGTTAAAATTGTCCAGCCCTTAAAAAGGTCTGGAACACTATAAAATGCATTTGAATGTTTTACTGATATAAGGAATTAAATTTTGCAGAAATCCAGAAATGGAAGATATTGGCTACCTTGGCTAAAAAAAATGTGTCCTATGTCCCCTTAAGGCCCTTGAATAAAAATTTGCTTTGTCTATTACCTACATATAGTAAGTAGGGGAATTATTGTATTCCATTCCAAAAATTCCATGTCGTAGTTTCGCCGGAAATGTGTTTTGAGGTCCCCTGAAGTAAAAAAAAAAAAAAAAAAAAAAAAAAAAAAAAGGCCCTCGGTGCATGTGTGAGATAGAGAGCCATTTTTTACTTTCTCTACTGGTAAGTAGGGGAAGTATTGTATTCCACCCAAAAATTCGATGTCGAGATTTCACCGGAAATATATGTTTTAAGGCCCCCTGAATCCAAAAAAAGCATTTTTGGAAAAAGCTCTGTGTGTCAGGGTGTGGACAGCATAGCTCAAAAACGAAAAGTCGGTTAAAAACCAAAGTTGGTGTTTAAGTTTAATGTCTTTCAAGGATGCGACACGAAGATTTTGAAGAAAATAGCCCCACCCTAAACTACCCTTTACATGGAAAATTTTTCGAAAATTTTGATTTTCTTGAAAATGGCTCTAACGATTTTGATTAAAATGTCATATGTTTGAGATATTTTTATGAAAAATGAAATATATATCTTGAATTTTCTGGCTATAGCCCCTGTAGTCGTATTTACTCTGGACGACTTTTGCATAACTGGTAAACCGTTAGAGATAGACCAAATTACACTATACAAAAAATGTAGATCTTGGTAAAATACACAATTTATGTCTCAATAAATTTTCTTGTAGGGTGAACCATTTCGGAGATATTCCTTGTTATGTGTGTGAGTTTCGGAAAACTTAAAACTTTCGTGAAATGGATCATCGTTGTTCTTTTTTATATGTTAAGTGTGCAAAGACAACAGAATCTCAAACATTTGACTATCGCACAAAGCCTACTGTATTCTAACATTCCCCTTGCACCTACAAGGAAATAAGCAATAAGTTGTACAAATGTTTATCTCAACTAACACGAAGAAGATATAGGAATAAGAGTTTGTAAGAATGCTTAGTACAAGGGTAGAGAAAGTCATGTGAGTGCAACACATCAGATTTTATATCTAAAAGTGCAAGATGTACCAGTGCATAAATACTTTGATCAATTGGTAGAGTGTGGTGTGACGCTTGTGTTTTGTTTGACTTGTTCAGGATGGTGTTGGACCCCAAGAGCAGCAGTCACAATGACTACGGCAGCATCCATCAGCACCACCACGCCGGAGTGGCGGCCGGAAGTGCTCGGCTACATCAGCGCTGTAGTATAGATATAGACGACGCACCTGGCAGTGATGAATTGCACAGCGACGATAATACACGACACGATATGACCCAGTCAGATCTATATCAGCGACAGGTATGTAACCATTAGTCCCTCTGGTCGCCTAAGGAGAGGTGTTTTTGATGTGGCGAATGACTTCTGCGCGAGTGACGAGATGGTGGGGGTAACATCTCTTTCTTTCCTGGAAATACACAAGGGACTGGTGACAATGTGAGCGGGCACTGTTCCCGTTATTGGCTGCACTGCACAGAAGTCGGAGATACACTCACCTGACACTCCTATGCCTTATAAATACAATAGGAACTCGTCCATAAACCACTGCGCATTTGTCGTCCATTCGCCACGTCTAAAAATACCTCTGTACAACTTGTTTATATCTGTTTCTTTAGCTGTTATTTTTAAAGATTTTTATAGATCCACAGATCATCTAATATTTGTTTAATGTATTACTAAAAGAAGTACCTGGAGAACAAAAAAGTAACGGACTACGCGGTTTTTTGCCTGTCCGCATCCTCGGCACTCGTCGTCTGCGGCTATCATAAAAGGCGCGGATATTTACGGGCGTCAACTGTTAACTCAAAAAAATGGCGATTATTCAGAACCTAATATTGTTCATGAAGTACCCCTTCATGACAAAAAATTGGTGTATGGTACGCCATTAGCGGAGAAAGATGTCTCAGAGGTCCAATAAGCGATTTCTATCTTTGGGTAACTTAAAACATAAAGTGTACAAGACAAATGCACACACCCTGGAAGAATTAAAAGAAAATATCCGCCAGGAAATTGCCAGCAATTCTCAATGTGAATTACGGCGAGTGACGAATAGTTTCCTAAAGAGGCATCAAAAATGTATGGACAACGGTGTCCAGTTTCAGTATCTTCGTTCATAAAGTCGGTAAGTAAAGCCTTTAGAAGTAGCTTTTAAAACTTATGGTTTCATCCGCATCCTGCGTAGGATGCGGACAGGCAAAACACCGCGCAGCCAGTTCGAACTTTCTTTGCTCTCCCGTTATTATAACCCAAATCATCTTTCTTCCTCTTATAAAAGAACATGAGGCGAATTGAGTCAGCTGCGCTAATCTAATCACGAGCCACTCCAAGTAACAATACAGCTATACTTTGTTCAGAGTCTTTTGAGACAGTGGAAGGGGGCCGTCGCGTGGCTGGCGCGAGTGTAGGAACCAAAACAAACCGGACAGAGTTGCAAGGTTTATGCAGTCATTTTAACATTAATAGTGGCGCACAACAGAGATTGCACAAAATTCTCTAACCTGTATAAATAAGTGGTGGCCGTGGGGAAGAGGTAATGCACGTGGTACTTATAAAGCAAATTCCTTGCCTATAGGATGTGGAAATAACTTTTTGTTTCAAAATAGAAATCCTAAGCAAGCCTATTAAAATCTCAAACCATCATTAGATGTCTATGCAACCAGAGATTCTATTGGCTTTTATAAAAACATGAAAGATTACCAGTTTTTATTTTTAGAATCTGGGATCCCTATCTTAAGCCAAGTATTAATACATTTTCAGCCTGCAGTAAGAACAAATTACGAAACAACAATGTTAATTTTTCAAATACATCCTACTAAAAGTGCTTATCAAATATTCAATATTAAGAAGCACTTTGATTAACGAGTTCACTAGTTTAACAAAAATATCCTACATTTACGCAGAAACATTGCATTCACTATGTTACTCACGCAAAGCACGCGATCTTAGCGTGCATATCCAGGTTAAAAATTAAAACTGAATCATGTGCCCCAGTTATGAAGTCATGAACCAAAGAGGTTATAATACAGTAGATATTACATACATACCACTAGCGAACATGACATCAGCACCTTTTAAAGCAGTGGTTCCAAAACTAGGATAAAATGGGACATTTCCAGTAGAAAAGAGAAGAAAGAAAACATGTATCGGTAATAATGATGATGATAATGATGACGTCAATAATAATCATTTTTGTGGGTAGAGTACGTTTCCTTTGTGAAGCAACTGCACTCGCGCACTAAGCAAACTACATGCATTTGGTTACGTTGCTTTCCACCTTCCTAATGAAGATTGTCTTTTGTTTGCTATGTTTATTGCCCAGTAGCAGGGCGAGGTCCTCGTCAAGGGTGCGGGGAAGGTCTTCATGTTCTGAAAAGAGTAATTTGAGGTGGGAGATTTTGTTTTTAGATTCTTCGTCTTTCTTTGGAATATTCTGAACCGAAATAACGAACTTGGTACTAAGTTTGGTAATTTTTTAAAGGGTATTGTGGGTTTATTTCACCCATGGCTGCCTCAGAGCTTATTTCGCCCTCTTAAGTTATTTATAACTGTACAGTTTGTTCTAGCATATTTATGTACATATTCTTGTTGTCTTGTCATTTCAGTAGTTGTAGATGTTACTGGATTGCCTTCTGTTCTGCAGCTTTCGCTTCATTATATTCCTTGAGCATGGGAAGTATCGGAGGACGCTGGGCTTTTTGTTCAGACGTATCTGTGGTTGTTTGTGTTCTTTGGATCGTGTGGGCTTGATTCGGCGTTGTTGATGTATTTGCACTTTATTTTCTTAACGGTCTCTTGTACTGCAGGAGTTTTGGAGGTATGGATTTCGTCGTTCCTTGCCCATGGTGGCAGTTTCATCGCTATGTGCAGACATTTTTCTTTCATACTTGCTAATTCGGTCTATGGTGGACTTGGTCGTGAGTGGTTCTATTGCTAATTGCTGCGTAAGTGATGACTGGTCTGATTAGAGTTTTGTATAGCTGCATCAACACTCAACTGAGTCGTGGGTTCAAATCCGGCCCAATCCGATGGTTTTAAGTGTGCTTAAAAACGGCAGCTCCATGTCGTTAGATTTACTGGCATGTAAAAGAACTCCTGCGGGACAGAATTCCGGCACACCGGCGACGCTGATGTGATCCTGGTAATTGACAGCGTCGTTAAACAACAATAACTTAGGTTGTATCAACACTGTAGGTGATAGGCCTTCTTTTCCTCTCCTAGATAGGAATCTCAGGCAGTTAGTTGAATTTGGGCTCTTGTATTGATCGAACATTTTGTTTTTGGGTTATGCTGTTCACACATGCAAGCACGCATGCACGGGTCGTTTGCTAAGAATGCTATTTTTTAATTTATTTCCTTTTTTATTTATTCATTCGGGAGGCCTCAAAAGATGAGTACCTGGTGAACTGTCGACAGCGAATGTTTGAATGTAATATTTAATTAATAATTAACTTAGTTACTACAGGTAAATAGCAGAGGTCAATGTAGCAGAGAAAGTGTTTGTTTTCTGCGAGAAACCATTAGCTTCACTGCTTATTTTCTCTACTCGATTCTATGAAGCAAAACGAAAGCAAAATATATGAACGAAGTGTTGACTATCTCGCAGGCAGAGCAATAAATGCATTTTAAAAGGCATACTTAATCGTTTATGTCTTTAATCTATTTTATTAATACTAGCGTTCCGTGGCTACTTTTAATGCTTATACTGGACAATCAGAAAGATTTATTTTCAATCGAATGACACCAGGAGGGAGTGTGGCTCGTGAAGTCGGTCTGCTTAGCTCCGAGTACCGAGGAGTCGACATTTCAAACCGTGGCGTGGAAATATTGGTATGGGTCGGAAAGTGCATTTCTCGCAACTAGTGGAGCCGAATATATTGTTATTGTCTTCACTGCCAGCTTTACAACAGTCCGGATTCTGTCGTAACGATGTTCGTGGCTTCTTTATTGTAATTTCCCGTATTCTGTCAACCTGTCGTAAACATTTTGAAGTTACTAGCGACCAGTCTGTTACTTCGGCAAAACAAACATGTTGAGGCGCAACCGTAAAGTAAGTTTCCCTGTAGTCGTGAACAGAAATAAAACAATTTAATTGAAAGATTTGTTGGAACAGATACAGGAAGTATTGAACCTATTTTTAACGTATTCACCTCCGGAATTCAAACATATGTCATATTGTGGGACCAACTTCTGTAGCCCTGTTACATAGGATCTTCCGCCTGGGATTGGGAATACTGTGTGACAACCACTTCCGCCTTTCTGTGGATCTGAAAACGCTGACTCAGACCGGACAGAAATTTCTTGAAGCTCCGAAACAGATGGATATTACTGAGAACGAGATCTGGGCTATGGGATGGATGATCCAACACCTCCCAGCCGACGTTTGCAGGAGCTCTACTGTCTGCCAAGTGTTATCCTGCAGCAAGGCAATGTCGACACTAAGTTTCCTGCGCCGTTTCTTCTAAATGACCTATCGCAATTTCCACATTGTTTTACAGCAATGCCCAGCATTCACCGTTTCACCTCTGGTCAAGAATTCGACGACCAGAACTCCCCGTCTGTCCCAGAACAGTGAAGACCGCACTTTCCCTCCGCCTTGCAGGGAGATCCGCCATGACGTGATTGCATTGATTGCAGCTTGGTTTCTGGGGTACTGTGTACAACGCAGGTTTCATCACCTGCCATGATCCGCTTCAGAAACTCGTCGCTGTCAACATGGTACCGCTGCAAAAATATCAAAATTGCACCATGCGCTTTGTGTTCTGAAGTCAGTTGCTTTGGATCCACCTGGCGCACAGTTTCCGGAATAGGAGCTCCGTGACAATTTCATGACACAAGGAGAATCTGTTGGAACTGACCGTTTAGTTCATGATTGTGGATGGCCTTCTGCTGCGCTCCATATCAGGGCCATTTTTGCGAGCTACGGCAAAATCTCTCCACTTGCGACACTTCATCTGTTTCTAATGATGTTAGGCCCAAATACCTGATACAGCTGACGATGAATTTCAAGCTCTGTGCATTAAAAAATTGATCAACGACCACTTCACACTTCCAGCGGCGTGAGCTGGAATGCAAGCCTTCATTTGTCAACTGCTGCTACGAAGCTGCTGTGAAACCTCTGCAAGTTCCGCTAGCGAATGCGCCATGCCACATCATTACTCTGTCACGTACACGCAGTTATGTTTGCTACCTGTGGGACGAGTGTAAAGCTTACTCTATATCAGGTGGAAAGTGCTGCTTCGACGATACGTTAACCATGGGTTCTGGATAATGAGTGTAACAAATATATTCAATACAATTGTCGTTTCACCGAGAAAAAAATAATTTGTGTGAAATATTTGGAGCCATCTAGCTTCTTGACGAATGGATATAAGTGGTTTATTATTTCACTAACTGTAGCACAAACATTGTGTGAACAATGCTGCAATGCCTTTTTACCTTCATTTGAATTAATTTAGCCACAATTTAATGTTAAAATGTCATGCAAAATTTAATTTCTAGGAGATGTGGTAACGCCACGTCGCGTCTTCTTACCTTGTTCTCACGGCGGGTAGTTTTGATGGAGGGGAAATTAGGGGAGGTACTGCATAGTGCTACTAAAAGTGAGGGGGAAGAGAATAGAATGGCAGACGATAATTTCATGCACCAGATATAAGCATTGGTACGTGGGGTGGCAGTTTTAACTATCATTTATCACAACACCAATTATTTTTAGGAAAATGAAGAGGAAAACTTATTCATGTGTATATTTAAGGCAATTGATATTGTGTAACCTCGTAATGGATTATAATAATTGAGAAAACCTGTATCCCTTTATGTCAGCATAGTTTCAGCCCTAAAATAGTGATGTGGATTGTTTCATTTTTCTGCTTCCTTAACTATGGAAAACTGAATCATCAGTATTACTTGAACAAATACATCATGTCAGTAACATTCACACCTGCAAGGCATAACATTTCGATTCCTGTGGATTTGGCTGAGATAGTGGCCGCTTCAGCGCTACGGTAAATACACTGAGCGAATGTTTTGTTTGTATCCGTGGGCAGTGCGGGCTTCGAAGCACGTCCCAGTCGCTACAACACAGGCCGCTGGCATATGCGGGGTGTACTAGTTCCAACAGCTCAGCGTTGTCGAAAAATGGATATTTTTACAAAAACGATTAAGTCTAACAAAACCAAACATAGCATTTTACATTTCTTACACTTGTATCTACCAGCCAGGTTATTCTGGCCGAAGCAATACCTTCCACCCTCTAGACATTGGAATAATGTTTCAATAATTTAGCTTTATATTTGTCGTAAACAGTAGGACATTCATTTATCGTTATAAGAATCTAAATAGAGCCAGAGTAGGTGTTATTTTGGATTAAAGGTACCAATTTACATATACTCCTCAAAATAAAAATAACTTGGTCTTGCATGGGTACACTAATTGCACTGCGTATAACATTAAAAAAACATAAATATTATTCAACTACGTCACTAGCAGGCATCGTTGTAATATTGTAGTAAATTTTAAAAGGAAAATATAAAGTGCATGTTTATTTGATATCAGAAAAATCTTATGTGTAGCACTCACATGACTTTCTCTACTCTAGTACTAACCATTCTTACAAACTCTTATTCCTATACCTTCTTCGTGTTAGTTGAGATAAATATTTGTACAAATTATTTTATTGCTTATTTCCTTGTAGATGCAAGGGGGATATTAGAATATACAATAGGCTTTGTGCGATAGTCAAATCTTTTAAAGCTTTGGCATCCCCATTATCTTTGCACGCTTAACATATAAATAAATGAACGATTTTCCATTTTACGAAAGTTTTAAGTTTTCCGAAACTGACACAAATAAGAAGGAATATCTCCGAAATGGTTCATTCTAAAAAAAAAATATTTAGACATAAATTGTGTTTTAGCGAGATTTACATTTTTTTGTATAGTAAGATTTTGTCTATCTCTTACGGTTTACGAGTTACTCAAAAGTCATCCAGAGTAAACAGGACTATATAGGCTATAGCCAGAAAATTCAAAATATACATTTCATTTGTCATACAAACATCTTAAACATATTACATTTTAATCAAACTCGTTAGTCATTTTCAAGAAAATCAAAATGTTCTATGTAAAGGGTAGTTTAGGGTTGGGTTATTTTCTTCAAAATCTTCGTGTCGCATCCTTGAAGGACATTAAACTTAAATACCAACTTTGGTTTTGGACAGACTTTTCGTTTTTGAGTTATGCTGTCCACAGACTGACACACACACACACACACACACACACACACACACACACGGACCTTTTTCAAAAAATTTCCTTTTTTGGATTCGGAGTCTCAAACATATTTCCGGTGAAATGTCGGCATCGAATTTTTCGGTGCAATACAATACTGCCTCTACTTACTACCAGTAGAGAAAGTAAAAATAAATTATTTATTAATCAGTAAATGCATGATTACACTTGATATGTGAAGATTTTCTTACTTGATTGAATACCGGCAAAGAAATCAGCGACTTGATCAAGGTTAATCGCTTCCTTTCAATTTGTGATGACGTACAGCCAAACCATTTAAACGTTCATGAATCTTAGAACTTTTAAGCTAGTTTTTAATCAGTTTTGATTTATAAAATTATCTTTTAGCTTTGGGCAATGTAGCACATACAGCAAGCAGTATATGCACCAGGATAGGCAAAAGTCGAAGAACAATGTTCATTCACATGTCATCTTTTTAATCTTAAACTTGAAATAACTTTTTGATATTAAATATTATCACACATCTTGTGATATAAACAAAGGCGCTATCGTTAGAAAATGTTTCTACAACATTTTCAGTTTCTTTTTACTTTCTCTACTACATGTAGCAGGTAGAGGAAGTGTCGTATTCGACCCAAAAATTCGATGCGAGATTTCACCGTAAACATGTTTTGAGGCCCCTAAATAAAAAGAAAAAAACATTTTAGAAAAGTGTGTGTGTGTGTGTGTGTGTGCGTGCGTGCGTGCGTGCGTGTGTGTGAGTGAGTGAGTGAACTACCCTTTATATGGAACATTTTGATTTTCTCAAAAATCGCGCCAATGATTTTGATTGAAATTCCATGTTGAGATATTTTTATGACAAATGAAATGTATGTATTGAATTTTCTAGCTATAGCCCATGTAGTGCTATTTGCTCTGTATGACTTTTGCATAACTGGTAAACCGTAAGAGATAGACCAAATCTTAATATACATAAATGTAGACCGGTTAAAACCAAAATTTATGTCCAAATGCATTTTTGTGGAGTGAACCATTTTGGAGATATTTCCTGTTATTTGTGTGAGTTCTGCAATACTTATACTTTTCTCAAATGGAAGGTCGTTATTCACTTTTTTATATCTGGGCCGTTCAAAGAGAACGGAATTTTAAAGCCTTCATACAGCGACTAGTTTCAAGAACTATGGCCTATCGCTCAAAGTCTGCTGTATTCCCATATTCCCCTTGCACCTACAGGAAAATTACCAACAAGACAATTGCTATAAACATTTATCTCGACTAACATGAAGAATAGGAATTTGTAAGAATAGTACAAGAGTAGAGAAAGGCATGTGAGTGCAGGACATCAGATTGTTTCGTTGATCATCAACCGAAGGGTTGAATTACCGTAGTATGTTCCACTCCTATCTTCATGCCCTTGAGCTAATTGTAAAGTTGTAAGCATATATGTATGTACGGTGGCGAATGACCTTGTGATTGAGGCAAGTTCCTGTCGGGCAACCGCGAGAGGGCTTGTCATGTATGTAACCAATCAACGCTGACCTGGAACTTTGTCTTCTTGAAGTTATTGGTCCGCGGGATACCACTCCCTCCACTGGCTGGTTCAGTGTGTACTACTGGAAGTGTAAAATGAAGCTCAGTCGGCGACGCATGCGCATTATTGTAAGACAAGTGGCTCAGCTGACTGCCAAATGTGTATTAAACATATGTACTATTACATTGCTAAACGTTACATAGTAACGACGCAAAGGACGCGCTGTGAATGCCCCCTCATTCAACCATTGTCCATTCAAAAATAATTCTGACATTCAATAGCTACAATAAGAAATAATCTTAGTGAAATATTCATTTGACGCGTAATTTGTTTTATTGTTTTACGACAATACACCTGCATTTAAAATATTTTTGGACAGGAAATCCACCTTTATAAGGGGGCATCAGTTATACCAGCCTAGCTAGCTACTTCTTGTCCTATCCTCGAATTTTGCTGCTCCCTTTCTACGCTAACAATGTCGGCACATTATTTTTGTCTACTACTATAGTAAGTAGGAGGACTATTGTATTCTACCCAAGAATTGATAAAAGGTTTCACAGAAAATGCGTCTTTTAGGTCCTCTGATTTGAAAAATAAAGTTGAACATTTGTAAAAACTTAGTGATTCCAGTATTCGAAACATTTAACCAAGAAAACTATCATTAGTGAAGTTCAGACTTACAGCAAGCCATGATTACTTAAATAAATATGTTCCCATCTCCATATTGCGCTTTATGCAAACCAGAATACTTGGATATGAGCCAATCAACGAGCGAAATTCTACAGCTCCACGAAGATATTGTGTCAGGACATTGGGAGTGCAACAAACATGATTTCAGTATCAAACCCAAAGCATTAGACACAAGAAGATTCGTTTGCAGCAGCAGTGTAAATAGTTACTATTATAAGTAGCCTCTGCAGTAGGCTCTCCACTGTTTTGTGTTTGCTGAAAATGTTAAATGCAGATTATTCAGCGGTGAACTGTAAACGAATGACTGTATCTTGTATAACAACAGGAAACAAATTGCTGATTTAATTTATGTATTCACGATTTGGTAGTGTTTCCAGTGCAGTGGCAACACTGGGTGCATTGGCGCGTCCTCTTGGAACAAAACATAGATAAATGCATACAAGTTGCTATTGTGGGTTTTAGAAATCCCCAGAGCTCGTGTTTTAGCCAGAACATCTTGTCAATAAATATCCATTTCCATAACTAACGGGTGATCCAAGAGACTGTGAACCGGCTGCGCTGTGTTTGTTTGTACGGGTCCTCTGTGCTCGTCGCCGACTGCCACTGTCATAGAACAGCGTGGATAAAACCATACAGCAATTTTAAAACTACTTTTAAAGACTTTACTTACCAATATAATTATAGCAGATGCTGAAACTGGCCACCGTCGTTGTCCATACATTTTTGGCACCTCTTTAGGAAATTATCCATCACTCGCCGTAGTTCATGTTGAGAAATGCTGGCAATTTCCTGACGGATATTTTGTTTTAATTCTTCCAGGGTGTGTGGGTTTGTTTTGTACACTTTGTTTTAAGGTACCCCAGAGATAGAAATCGCAGGGGATTAGGTCGGGGGACCGAGGGGGTCACAAATTTCTAATAACTCTGTCCAGAAACACACTTTCAATTGTTCTTATCGAAAGATTGTATGAGCTGTTGCAGTCTTGTTGAAAAAAGGTAAATTCACGTATGTACATGCCACAATTGTTGACTCGAAAAAAAAATCATAATAAATACACGCTGTCCAGTAGAAAAAAAATGCTGAGCCTTAATACACTTTGTGACTAAGTACAGGACTAAATAATAAAGCACACTGGTAATATTGCAGCCGCACGATATCGCGTCAACTCAATATGATTGTGAGCAGAGCAGAGAAAAACAAGTGATGCTCATGACCGTGTGTATATCAGCTGCTGTTATCGTATTTCCGCGTTCGCAGTGGAAAAACACCGCGTAGCGGTTCACATGTATTTGGATCTTTCTGTACGTATTGTGTACACATGTACGTATTGTACAGCCACGGGAAAAAAATTGAGTGCATTAGGAGAGCAGAATATTTTTAAGTTCCACGACATATGGTAGCGAGGTTTACACAAGTCGATATTCCAACATGCAGCTGAGTTTATTTATAGCCTCGATCCGTATGTTATCATCTGTCTGAAACTCAGATAGGCTGTGTGTTTAATCACCACTTGCATTTGAATTTACGGCGTGTATACAAAAAGCGAATAATTCAAGACACGTCCTATTTGGGTGTGCGATAGACGGTAACATATGTAGATGGGTTTAGGAAGTAGTTCACCTCTAAAGAAGAGCAAGAAGAAAGTTGCAAACCAGAGTAAATGCAAAAGTAATGCCAGAAAGCATGAAGAAGAAGCATATATAAGCAGAAGAGGAAATTGGTTCCACAAAAAACAGTTTACTACCAACCAAGGATTGCCAATTGCAATGTAAACTTAAGTGTAGAAACAAGAACAAATAAAGAAATGTCGAATGAAGAAAGGAATATTTAAAATACATGATCAAATTTATGCCTGAACACGATATAATTATTTACTCTGCTCCAAATTTAACTGAAAGATTATAAATTACAGAAATGTTTGTTTTAGTTGTTTCTTGTACATTTATTTATTGCAAGCATTCTATAAAATATGATATTCTTAGTTAAACCTAGAAATTTATGTATGAAAACATTAATATGTAATTATATGTTAGTAAATGATACGAACAAAGTAATAAAACTGCACTTTGGTTTATAATGAACCAGTAATTTAATTCGTTTTTATTTGAACTTATTGACATCTGTAGTTAGAACCTTGTATTGCAAATAGTTTGGCTGATACAAAGTTCCAATTGCAAAGCACCACTACCCATAACTTACACTTTAAGTTAACTGGACCCCATGGTCATTAAATCCTGAACTTAATACAAATTGTATTATAAGTGCTCAATTGTGTGCAATATGTAACAAACTGTGTTGTTATTGGATTTTATAACTTTAAGGCCTGATTTCTCAGAAAAAGACAGTCAGTTTTGTCATTCCAAAGCAACGAAATGCCTCTTATTCGCAAGACTGTTGATATTCTGTGGACTTAAGGTAGGCGTTTCGTTGATAGAGACATCAGACAGCTTTGGAAGTAGTCTACATATTAATGTTCTATGGAATTAAAAACAAATAACTGAGATCTGTTAAAAGACTGCTGTTTAGGCTTAACCGTAAAATGTATACGCCAAAGAGGACTTTTAAATTACAGCTCAAGGGAACATTCCAATTTAGTGAATGCAATGTGAGACAACAAAGGCAAATGAACAAGAATTCGAAATGTTCTAACAGCATAATGGCGCGCTTATATTGCGATGGTTATAATATATAGGTTATGTTTATGGGTTTTCAATGCTGTTGTGTCTGTTTGCCAAAATATGCAGGATACTGCAGTATTTAATCTGTCGTCTGTATCTGACAGTGATCTGGGTAAGTGAATTACGCACTTTCTTATATCAGCAATCTATTTGCATAGTTTGTGTTGGCATCACTGCTCAAGTTGTAAAGAATGCTCAGACTTTATTGGCTGTTAGCACCATTGATCAGAAAAATATCAAGAAACTGCAGAAATCACAGAACACTAGTAGGGCAGAAATGGGATGTTAGTGCTTAGGTTATTAGTGTATTAAACAATGCTGCAGCTGACATTAAATGGAAGTATGGCTATAAAAAACGACGTGCAATTTACGGACTGGAAGAATAAGATTTTTATTCTTTTCCTTAGGATATTTATATACAGAGTGAGTGGAGAAACAGAAAATGGTCGAATTTGCCATCAGTAGATGCCTGTTTGGCAAAATTATGCCACGCAACTGCATTCTGGTGTAGAAAATATTTTCTTTGTGATAATTTCGCTTTGGTTCTATATAGGTTCTACGTTTCCATGGAGAATTCAAGTCGGATTGAGTTCTTTTTCCGGATTGAGTACTACATGGAAATGCGGATTCATACGAAGCTCAACCATGGGCGTCGCGAAGGGACGGGGGATGGCCCCCCTGGAAATGAAGTTTATGTGCAATCAATTACTATTATTTTAATGTTAATGTAAAAATTGTATTTAGCACAAATTAATGCGGTTGTCCACAACAAATACTATAACTTTTGACGACAAAATAATGAATTAATATTGTCTGATTGCAAACTTCCAACATGCGCCCCCCCCCCCCCCTCAGAAAAAAGTCTGCCGACGCCCATGGTGGGATCGGATCAAAATCTCGTTCCATGAAAGTTGTTCGATCTCATTTCCGGATTGAATTCAACATAGAAATGGGAATGGACTCGAATCGAGTTCAATTCTGCATGGAAATGTAGTAAGGGTATGGTCCCGGAATCGCTATGTAATGCGCTTATATGTACATCATTCCTTTGTACACATAATTAAGCTCAGCTATGCGAAATATACTGAGGGCCCTAAGCCGCAAAGCGTAGCCAGACGAGTGGAGTAGTTGAAGGCCGCACCTGTGAAGCACGGGAAGGTGTAGCCAGTGATCCCAACTACTCTCTAATAACTCTGGATTACTATTAATGTATCCTGGAATCCCTAAAGTAAATCCTTCCCGACGCCATGCTGGGAACCTTTACCATAATTTCTGTATCTATGTACACTATACAGTAAAAAATAAGCAGTGAACTTGTGCTACAAGGTATCTGGTAAATAAAGATTAAAACTGCAACAATCAATAAATTCAAGCTACAAAATAGGCGATGTGATGTACAAAGTTACATTGTTGTGTTGTCAATTATGTTTTGAAGTTTACAGTCACTAAGATTCCATGGGAAATTCTAATTGCTACGAGTTCTGATTTTGGATTCATTATTGCACACAAACACGAAATCAGATCGAACTTAGATCCTATCGGATTCGTATCGATTTCAGTCCTCCAAAAATGCCAATTTCTACTGGACTGTAACACGCTGCACGCTCGTCATTTTGTTTTCTTAGCGAAAGTAATGTAATACACCAGAACAAAACAGCAGAGCTACTTTTATTGTTTCTATAAACTAGCAATATATTCTAAAAAAACATTCACTAACCTCAAAAGCTACCTAAAATACGCATGAACATGTTTTTACAGCTTCGCCAACATAAACCAAGTGACGAACATAAAAGTTTGAGTTTAGCGTATCCAAATCGATCTTATTCCAGATTAAATTCAACATGGAAACGCGGATCGTATCGAGAATGGGATTGGATTCAAATCAATTTAAGTTCCCCATAGAAATGTCAATGATGACACCCTTTTCAATGGCCTTAAGAAAAAAGAATGACATTGCTTTTCTGTTTGATTTTACACAAGATATATTTTATAACTTAAAAGATCTAGACATAATTTACTATGTATTTTCTCTAAAAGTATATTTTGTAGCTCCTATATAGCGACCCCCCTCCCCACACACACACACACACACACAAATGCTAGGGGATAAAGCCAAAATGAATGGGACAAATGTTAAATGCTTTGCTATGATATTTGAAAAACTTTGGAAATTATAAATCCCTTACCCACTCTTTATTTTAAAACATAAATTAACCATGATGGTATTGCATTTGAACCATATGTTGTTTTCTTTGGTGATTCCTTACAGCTATGCATTTATTTTTATTTTTGTGAACCCAGGAAGAAGGTAAAATTAGACCTGACTATAAGTGGTTCAAAGTTTGTATTCCCTATTTATGGCTGAGCAATGTTCAAAATTCAACCATTTGTTCACTAAAAACTACAGAACAGCCACAAAATCTACTTGAAGATATAAATGGATGTCACTGATTTACATATAGCATTACAAATATGCGTTGTTGAAATGTTTTAATACAACTCACACTTGAGCTAGCTTCAAGCGAGTCCCTAATTTGCAATTCCATCATTTTCATGGAAGTTCAGTATTAGCTCATCTTGAAGAAATCAAGCCAATGGAAGGCAATTTTGCTTATGCTCCTGTTTCTTCCTTGACAGAATGTTGCCATCTCTAACACACCTAATGTCGATCTTTGTCCTAACTGTATTATACGCTTTAAAGAGTTTATCAATTGATGATTGTTGGTGTTGATCAAGCGTTGTTTTTGCAGCCTCTTCTACCACCAAGCCCTTGGGCAAACAGTGGAATGGGCAGTGGTATGCTTTCTGGGTCTGGCGCTGAATATTATGATGAAGATGATAAGACAGATGGTTTGGCAATACATCGCAGCACCAGCAGTGTTAGTGGTAGCAACAGTGGTGTTATGCCTAATGGAGTTGTCAAGGTGGATCTACCTGCCCCTCTCCGGGAAGAACCTCGCTTTCCAAAGGAAAAGTGGAAGACCTTTGTTGGTATGTAATCAATGTTCACAAAGCTTTCTTTGCCAATCTTTAATTATAATTGTCTAAATGTCCACTCATTGACTTTTTCTATATACAGAGTGGAAGGTACTGCTTCCCCCCCTAGCGCTACACCCAGGAAGGGCCTAAGATACTGCTTCAGCCATACGTTCACCAGGGATTCTACATGATGAGTGTAACAAATAGTTCCAATACAGTTATTGTCAATAAAAAGCCATTTTACCGAAAAAAATAATTTGTGTCAAATATTTGGAGCCATAGCTTCCTGACAAAGGGTACAAATGATGTATTATTTCACTAACCACCATGCAAACATTGTGTAAAGAATCCTGTATTGCATTTCTACCTTAATTCAAATGAGTTTAATGTTAAAATGTCATGCAAAGTTTAATTTCTAAGAGAAATTTGGCAATGTTGTGTTAACATTAAATTGTGACTAAATTCATTTGAGTTAAGGTACAAAAGCATTACAGCATTGCTCACACAACGTCTGCATGATAATTAGTGAAATAATAAACCATTTATATCCATTTGACAAGAAGCTAGTTGGCTCCAAATATTTAACACATTTTTTTCATTGAAATGGTTCTTTATTGGCAATAATTGCATTGGACATATTTGTTACACTCATCGTATAGAATCCACTACTAATACTTTGAATTGGTCAATACTTTGTCATTCTTTTAAAATCCTTTTAATGTTCATTTGTTTTTTGTAACTGCATGGAGTTTATGACATCCAGATCTTAAGCATTTGCCTATCAGTATCTATAATGAAATGTGTAATAAATTTTATAAGAATAGTTTTGTACCCACTAATAAACGATGGAGGGTAGAGGAAATCATGTGGATGTAACACATTACATTTTTCAAACTCGTCAAGCTTAGCACATGTTTGCTATAAATAATCCGCTGAATTATTTTTTGCAATATTGTTGGTCTGTTTTCAACTGTTTTAAGGGCACAATATTTTTACATGACACAAGGGTTTTGTGATAAATTCCAGCAACTTCAGGAAGTCAAAGTGTTTTGTAGTTTAAGATGAATTGCCATTCTCTTACTAGGTATTAAATATTTTAGTTAGAAAGTAACATGTACGTTTTAATTTCTTTAAAAAATGTAACGTTTAAAGATGGTTATGCCTCCTGTGAAACTCTAAGACATTTTGTTGTTTGTTTTCAGCATTTGTGATTCTCAGCATGAGCTTTCTCATCACAACACTGACATTAGGATTGATACACGAGCGTGTGCCAGATAGGGAAGAAGGTCCACTTTCTGATGTATTCCTGGATGCTGTAGAAGAAGCCACCTGGGCTTTGGATGTTTCTGAAATACTCATTATGATTGCTACTTGTTCAACCTGTCTAGTTATTGTCTTCCATAAACATAGGTAATGTCCTTTTTCACAGGATTTTTATACATAATTAAAAACCAACATCATTTAACAAATGTTCAAATTTTAAGGAGTATGCTTTTAGTTATTTTTACAGAAACAGTAAAATCTCTCTTCAGCAGAATCTAAGAGGACTCTCAAACATTTCCATTAAAGACAGATTTCCGTTTAATATAGGTAGACCTAGACTATTAACAAATTAAATCATACATAAATGGGTGGGATGAGGTAAAAAAATATATGTACCTTATTCAGTTGTGTGTATTTAGATATTTCTGATGCAGTATGCACAATGCAGACTTTCACAGGGTGTCTAAACATTTTCCAAATGCTACATTCCAGAACTGGAAATCTTCTGTTAAAAGGCATACTATGATTTCTGTTGTCCACATAAGACGGTTTCCATTTAATAAAGGGAATTTAACATGTTTTTACCCCTAAATTCATGGGACTATGAAATACTTCCATTTAAGACAGATTTCTGCTTAAAGGAAGGTTTTACTGTAGTTGGTTTGCTCTTATTGTTTACAAGGGAAGTATACAAGCTCATTGTCTTAGAGCTGACTGAAGAAATTGAGTAAGATATAAATTACTCTTTACAAAAGATTTTTCCCTACTAAACTCTGCCTTTTACTAGTAGATGGTTTGAAGTTCACCTGTTAATGTTCCAAGAAAGAACTTACATTTAATTTCACATTCTACCCATCAAAAAGGCAAATGTAGAATTTGGCTCCGTGAATAATATGCTAAATGACAAATTGCATCCTTCAATTAGACTGCATTTGGAGAAGACTGTCAAGGGCAGATTTTCAAGAAAATTCCTAATCCCAAACTACCCTTTAACTGAAAAAGAAGATGTTTCTGGTTTTCTCAAACCTGACTATAATTTGCAAGAGAATACCTTATATTTAAGATATTAACATGTCAAGTGCATAATATATATCTTGAATTTTCTGTGCAAATCCTGTGAAGCCTTCATCGTTATTAAACTGTATATAATAGCTGAGAAACCATAAGAGATGGACAAAGATTTGTTTGAGGAAGAATTATTGTAGAGCAGCGATGTCCAACATTTGTGAAAGAGGAGAGGTTGGATTCATCTCCTTCTACTTTGTGCAGACTGTGCCGCTCTTAACGCTCAGGCATGGATTGTGCTGCAGTGGCAGTTTGGTTATCTGTACATTGTGTTTGATTTACGAAAGCACTTCCAAATCTTGTGTAATAAACAACTGTTCATTAGTGACTTCTTTGTTACTGCTTACATTTAAGAAGTCTTATAATATTTGCCAACAAAGTCGAAGTGCTTAATATTATAAGATGTACCAGTGATCATGGTGTAACCCATTGTGATACAGACTTCTAATGTAGTTCCATTTGGAGAAACTCAATTCACAAACATATGTAGACCCAGAACCTGACTTCAGGTTGGAGGTGAACATACACAGTGTAGAAAACGTGTCAGAGGGCAAAGACTAAAATAAATCCTAATGTTGTTTTGTGGAATGTTTGAAGGCCATAGTATTTTGCAGAAGAATGATTTCCATTTGTAACTCGTGTGGAGCCCTGCTGCACAAAAGATGCATAGAGTTGTTAAACAGGCATTTAGTTTTTGTCTTATTATAGAGTGTTGGAAAATCCTTACCCATCTAACAGCACTTCAAAAACACCTAGTCTTCCAATGGATACCAGCTCACTGTGAACTGAGTGGTAATGAGAAAGCTGATTTTCTTGCAAAAAAGGGTACCATTAGTGTACAGAAATCTACCATTTTATGCAGCTAAAAGATTAGTCAACTCTGAATACAAAAACATTATTGAACAATATTACTATGAAAAATCAAAGAATAAACGATGGGAACTATCAAACATTCAAACAGTATTCTAAAATAAGAACAAATTAGAAACTAAAAACTTCACTTATCTTAGTATGTTGATATTCTTTTTCTATTTTTCTGACCCAGGGGTTTCAAGCTATATCCAGCTCATTCTCAAAGTCAAATGAGAAGACTTTGAGAATGAGCTGGATATAGCTTGAAACCCCTGGGTCAGAAAAATAGAAAAAGAATATCAACATACTAAGATAAGTGAAGTTTTTAGTTTCTAATTTGTTCTTATTTTAGAATCTTGTTGCTTCACTGTTAATAGCTTCAATTTTTACTTAATTCAAACAGTAATTCCTGAGTATCCTCGAAAAACAGCAGTTGCAACCTTCAGGTTGATTACAGGACATGATTGTCTGGCAAAACATTTAAACAGAATTGGGATATATTCTTCACCACTCTGTCCTCTATGTGATCTGCAAGAGGAAATGGACCGAGACCACCTTCAAATATGCCCGGCCACTTCTAGTGCCCCATCCATCAGTGAAAAATATTGGAGAGCAAGAGGATTAATGACTTCATTGTCAGAAATCCAGCATTAGCTAACAACAACAACAGTTTTTGTCTTCTATTGAATACAGAAATATTCTTTCTCTCATTAGTTATGAAACACAAAATGTTTTGACATCTTAGGAACTGCCTTGGAATTGCGTGTTTGTGCTCGTCACTGGCTACTACTGTCTGGTTCTACGTCTCACAGGCATTAGCTGACTCACCCTAGACTGAAGGACAGAGGGGGGGATGTAGCCACTAGTTAACGTTCTCCAAAGACATCACTGTTGTAGAGGTCGTTAAATATAAAATGTATCTTGTTCTTTCTTACTTTTTCTACTACATACAGTAAATATGGGAAGTATTGTAATTCCACAAAAAAACTTGATGTCAAGATTTCTCCAGTAATATAGGGTTTGAGGTCCCCTGAATAAAAAGACAGGTCCATGTGTGTGGATGTGGGAGGATGTGTGGGAAGAGTCTTTTTGTTTGAATAAATGTAATACATAACAAATATATATGTATGTATATATATATATATGTGTGTGAGTTTTCATTGGTAAAAAAACTCATGTGATGCAAACATCAGCTTTTACATTAATTTTTTATTTTGGGTAAATAACTAAGATAACTTTATAATGGTCTGCAATGGCCAAAACAATTGTAATGAAACTTGATGTGTAACATTATTTAAGCTCCCTGTTGGATTACAGGTTTATCGTAATGCGTCGGGTGTTCACTATCCTGTCAATTCTGTACCTGATGAGATCAGTGACGATGTTTGTGACAGTGCTGCCAGTTTCAAGCACCAAGTATTATTGTTCGCCCAAGATGAACACTACTAGTACAGTAGTGGTTTTGCAACGTGCTTGGCAACTAATGTTGGGCTTTGGCCTCTCCATCAACGGCAAGCATACGTATTGTGGTGATTACATCTACAGTGGGCACACTGTCATCTTGGTCATGAGTTATCTGATTATAGCAGAATGTGAGTATGCTCTTACTCATTTTTCACAAAAACTTCTAGTGATTATATAATTGGACCATATTTTCTGAAGCTGAAAATGGGACACTTCTGCACTGACTTTTTTGTAATTGCCATTAACCTTAGACCTTTAAGTTAATACAATTAGAAAATCTAAAAGCATATTTATCTATTTATTATTAATAAACAAAATATAATCATCAGAGTACTCAACTATACTCAACTATACATAATGACGTGAAGCCTTAATTAATAACGTGCACTGTGAAAGCTTTAAATCTTACAAAGACAATGTTATTACAATATACAAAATAATATTACGCATAACATTACTATTACTATAAATATAAACACCAAAACAACTATCATGTTATATAACTCATAAAACTGTTATTGGAAATATTTTTCTGAATAATGAATTTTGTTTGGAAGTGTCTCATTTTGCTAAGCAATAATGCTTTCAGCATTTCAACTTTCAGTTGTACTTTTTCTGATGCCCATATTTTTACTTTCTCTACTATGTACAGTAAAGTAGAGGAAGTATTGTATTCCACCCAAAAATTTGATGTTGAGATTTCACCGGAAATATATGCTTTGTTTTATAAATATAGGAAGAACTTGCAGGAGGATTGAACGTTGTTATATTTCTCAATATAATATTGTGTTATATTTACTGTCAATTATTATACATTTTTGTGATTCTAAGGACAAAGTTAAAGCTTTTCTTATAACCCAGAACTATTTAACCCAATAAATGCTGATTATTTCATGCCGCATTTGCAAACCCTTCATTAAGAGTTTCAAGATCAATCTAAAGAACTTTAAAATGTGACTTTTCTACAAGGCCAGGCATAGTTACCCTTTACTTGTCCTCATCACAGTGCTACACCTCTAGCCCTGTATTGCAACTGTCAAAAGTTCATTGGTCAGTAGTTATGCCTCACCCCTTGCGAGTCTCTGTAAGATGAAAAGAAACTGAGAGATGTTCCCAAACAGTGCAGTTTACTAAATTATGTACGATCCTGTTTATGTTGTCAGCAACAATTCAGTGATATATTCCCATAAATTGTTAATATCCTATATCTTGACATTGACACTGCAGTATTTAGTATTGAATTGATTATTTTCAGACTCACCAAGGAGATGTTTCCCAGTGCATTGGCTTTCCTGGTGCCTTTCACTAACAGGGATCATCATGGTACTCTGGGCCCATGCACACTATACCGTAGATGTAATAATCGCATATTATGTCACTACCAGGCTGTTTTGGTTGTATCATACCTTAGCCCATAATGCTAACCTGAAGGTAACTAATTTAGTCTTTCTGTAACATTTTACGATTGCTAAATTAAAATGTAAGTTATTCTAGCATTTTATTGTTAAAACGAGTTTTACATTTTTATGGAGAGATTGTATGTTTTCTTAACCTCTTGAGCGATGGCCATTTAAAACGTCTGCGAGCCGAGAACTGCTACCCAATATCCAGCGCAGGGCATTTAAAGTGCTTTGTATGTACACAGCTGTATTTTGTGTAAATATTAAGTTATTTTAATGAAACAAAAACTGTATAAAACTCGTTATATGCAATGTAAATGTACATCATCAGCAAAGTTGATTTGCATTTACAAAACATTGAAATGGCACTATTTTGTTTCACTGTGGTGAAAAGTCAACTTTGCTCTGTCGAACGCATCTAATATAAGTTCTCTGAAAGAAACAGTAGTCGACCCATTGTATGTGTGGCTTATGCGTCAGCGAAACAAGGCATAATGTGACATAAATCACTAGTGTATGCGTGGTTTCTGAATCATCAGAATATGTCATGTTTGCAACTTTTGCTTGCGCGTGTTTCGTAACTTAGTAGACTCCGTTTCTTTCTTTGTTGAAATACATACATATACTTTCCTGCTTGTAGCTGAAGTGAGAAGTGGTATAAAAAGGTATTTTTGCAGCAACTGGACATAACCATATACAATTGCTTGGTAATTTGGAGAGCTCTAAACCCACACAGGACAATGACCTACCTGGACTTCCGACTATCAATAGCTTGCAGGCTAATTGAACAATACCACGTTGGGGGTAGAAAATCCAGAACCCCTGCGCTCCTCAGACTTCAAGGAAAACATTATCCTAAAAGGATACCTCCAACAGCAAAGAAGTCCCGTCCATCTCGAAAGTGTTTCGTGTGCCGCAAGAAGGGAATTTGCGAATGTGGAGATGTACCCTTGTATGTTTATCCCTGTTTTGAGGCATATCACTGTACAAGGAACATATAAAGGTAAGCCAGTAAAGTATATAGACTTTACTTAAATGTTTCATAAGGGGAAAGTTAAAATACGTTGAGTTAGATAAGGGATAAATAAGGGTTAAATGCACAAACGCACAGGATGTGTATACATGCCCATATCGCTCATCCATCATTTTAAATGGACGTGATTTCACGTCCATATCGCTGAAGAGGTTAAAGAAAACAGCAACATCGTTGGAGATCTGTTATATTATTGGCAGATATTTATGAACAAAAGAAGCTTAAAGTTGTACCTTGCTTGAAAGATTACAGACATTTTGTTTTAGTTTGTAATTTCACATTACACTGGATTGTGGTTTTTGCAAGACGTAACTATGTTTTAAAATTTCTATACTCTCACTTATTGTTCTGTGAGAGCAGTTGTCACAAATAGCTAAAACTTTTATTCCATCAAAATCAGGTGTTGAGAGCATATTCTATCATGGTAGCCACAAAATTTAATGGTGGATGATACACTATTAATATGTTTTTCCTGCTGTGCAAATAAATTTTGAGGGTGAAAATGATATATCATTGACTTTAAAGCATGTTTAACTATACAATACAGCAAGGCATATCAAGCCTTTATTGAATTTAGTATCGAGCCACCTGCCATTAAGTTTTGCGACAGCTATAGTGCAGCTTTTTCATACACTTCTTGTTTACATAGATAAATCAATTTACTATGATTGTAAACATCTGTACTAACAAATTTAAAAGGTATATTTTTAAATGTGTGTTTACGTGTGTTTTTGTTTTCTTTTTTTTCCATGTGCTCAAAAATAATTTTAAAGACATCATAAAGCAATTGGCTTTGTGGCTCTGTAAAGATTTAAAGTTTGGACTATTGCTATAGCTTGTTGTATTCTTCTCATACCTAGAGTGCAATGTGTAAATGAATAACGAAGATGTATCTGTATTAACAAGAAGTGGATAGAAGAATAAGCTTTTGTAGGAATAATTTATAGACGTGTGAATGGATAGTCATATAAATGCAACACATGACATTTTTTCTTTTCTTGTCCAGTTTGTTTCTCAGTTTTTTAAGACAACTTTAAGCTTTTTTTTACCAGATAAAACAAAGGTTTTCTAAAATTTTCATTGAAATGTTATCCAACTTTATTTGAAATTGGTTTAAAATACCAGTTCTTAGTGCTATAAATAGATTGAAGATACAATTGAACCTGATTTATGTGTATGTCAAGTGAAAAAGGGAAGATAACTTGCAACTCAAAAATTACTTACAAATGAGATTTTTATAATGTATCATATAATTTTTAAAAGAAAAAACATTACAGTGGGCCTACATGTGTAAAATTTTGGAAACAACAGAGATATGTACAAAGAAAACATTATTTTGAACTTGGTCTACTTTAAAGAAATCAGTTGATTGGGCTTGTTTCACTTCTCTTGTGTGAAGTGTATACACCTAATTTTGTTACTAATGGCTGTACATAGCATAGTATAAGGTATAAGCTATTTCTTAGTCTGAAGCAATTTCGGTTTTGGTTTAGTGTAGTTTCATCTCTTGTATGAATTTTACTTTCTGGTCTAGTGTATAACATTTCCTTTTTCCCTTCCCTGTGGCTGATTGGAAGCAATTGAGAATTGAAAGACAAAACTGCGATTCAACAATAAACACCAGATACTGAAAATTTTTATCTTTACTTCTTGTTTGTTGCAATGAAATTGTTATGCTGAAAGTCACTGACTCTACAAGCGAACATCCTTGTCTTTTGAGAGGTAGAACTGGAACTTAAAAATTCAGTGCCACAACTGGGAGAAATACGAACTGGTTTGAGAATTTAATGCCATTCTGGCAGTTTGTCACAATAACTCAGTGGTTACAGCAGCCGCCTGGTAAGTTCGGAAGGTCTGTGGTTCAAATCCCAGTTGTGACACTGAATTTTTAAGTTCTACCTCTCAAACTTTGCCCACACACGGCTTGTGTGTTTAAAAACACCAACAGTAAGTTTGTTGGCATAAATAAATAATAATCCTTGTCTTTTGTTTCCGTGGCCAAAGGCTGCTCATTCAGCCTGCATCTTTGTCAACAGAGATGAGAAAATATGCCTAGAGTTTCTTTTAAGATAACATATGCCATTTGCTCATTATAATTACATAAAACTCAGTCATATTTCACTGCAATTTAGTACATATAACAGTAAATTGTGTATAAGTGCATTATGTGTAAATAATTACATTTTACTGGGACCTCGAAGAAATTTTTATAGTTTTTAAATTTTTAGGGTGTGATTATGTGCCCTATTTTAAAATTTACTGTTTTAACTTTTTAGCATTTAATGCTAATGGCTTCATTGCCAGATGCAAGGCACTAGAAAACCACAACTTTTTAGCATTTTAACACTACTGGTTTTATGGATTAGCTTTTAGGTTTCAACTGTTTTAACTTTTACATTTTAACGTTTTAGCTGTGGGGTTTCACAGGTGGTGAGTTTCCATGTTTTTATCCTTTGACTTTGGGCCCTAATGACCTAACTGTTGATAGGCCCTTAAACCCTGCTTACTCACTCACTCACTCACTCACTCACTCACTCACTCACTCACTCACTCACTCACTCGCCAGGACCTACAAAAATGTATGTATAAATACAAATTACTTAGGTTACGTATAAAGCAGGTTCAACTGTAATAACATGTATTACAGAGTAATTATTATTTATTTATGCCAACAAACTTACTGTTGGTGTTTTTAAACACACCAACAGTAAGTTTGTTGGCATAAATAAATAATAATTACCATGTGAAGGTTATTTAATCCTGGGATATAAAGTGCTTGCAATAGTAAGTCACCATTGGGGTAATTGTCTCTGATGTGAGACTGCCTTGGTGGTTTACCAGGAAAAATACGAACCGGCTTGAGAATTTAATGCCATTCTGGCAGTTTGTCACAATAGCTCAGTGGTAGAGCGTCCGCCCGGCAAGCGGAAGGTCTGTGGTTCAAATCCCAGTTGTGGCATTGAATTTTTAAGTTCCGGTTCTACCTCTTAATGTATTACAGAATTTTTTTTCCAGCAAAGAGTTGTCTGTACATTTTCACTGTCATTTAAATGTTGGTCACCATTAGGGTGTTGTAAAAAATATGTCATAATTGTATATGCTATAATGAAAAAATATTTGTTTTAAGTATTAATTTTTATTTTTATTGATTTTTCAGCAACATAGTCCAAACAACTTCCTGTCGCGGATGTGGTGGTTCCCATTGTTTTGGTATTTTGAGAAGAATGTTGGGGGGCCAGTACCTCGCCAATATGAATGGCCTTTGCCCTGGCCACGGCGGTGTCATGGCAAACATCCAAACAGAAACAGTTAGTGACACGTGATTTCTGTCAGTAGCAGGCCCCACGTTATGCCATCATCCAATATAATTTTGTCATCTTCCTCTGCATATCTCTCCACGTTGTTATGATAGCCATCTATGCAGAGTTTTAGTTCTTCCTTATTACTAGTTTTTGTGGTGGTCCACTGCAAATTTTATTGCATTTTTGTATATCAGGGCCTGCTGCTTGACGTTTAGTGCATCTGGGAACATTACAATGAAGCAGTTTATCTTTGATGTACCTAAATTGTGGTTTGCCTACAAAGACTGTTTTATTTGTACTTTTTTCATCAAAATAGAGGAGCACATGAATTCAAGGCACTTCCATTTTTAATCCATTGTGTGCACATCCCTGAGGACACTGCCAGTTGTGCTTGAGGGAAGCTTGTATGTTCAGTGTTGGTCAGATAGTTTTATTATACATTCTAGTAAAATAACTGAAGCACCTTTGTGCATGCAGAATTTCTCATTTAATACTGGACCAAAATATAGAAATGGAGAGCAGAGTCTATTAGAGAATATTTTTGTTGTTATCTTCTGTTGTTTTCCCATGGTTATAAGAGTAGAAAGAAAGTAGAGGAGGGAGAAATCAAAAGGAGATGGAAACAGAATAAACATGGTAGAAGGAGTTAATAAAATGTAACTGTTTTAAGCCAAGCAATTGTTGTTGTCCATAAGTGTTTTATTGTTCAGAAATTGCTCTCATGTGCGAGAGTTTATGTGAAAGCTATTCCTTTAACTTAACCACAAGAAAATTTTGTATAGTAAATGTGTTTATGAAAACAAAAACATTATCCTAATATGAAAACTGTTATATGTGGCAAAAATATGTATACTCTTTGCTGTCTAGCAGTGCTACAGTGTTAAATCTACAATTAATGGAAAATGTATAATAACCTTTCTGCACAGATTAATGGTGCTAAAGAAAGAATTGTATACTCCCTCTTGGCACATAGAGGAATTCTCTGTGGTCACAGCCAGCCATGCTAGTATTTCTCTGTGCAAAGATCTGTCTCTATCTCTTAACACTCCCTCCTGATTGTGAGAGTTAAAATGTGTTCCTAAGTGAGCTCAGGTCTTTCTGTTGTCTCTTGGTGTGAATGGAAACATATGGCGAGCAAGAAGTTATCCTTGGGTACGTCCACAACTTATCACATCGAAGAAAGATGTATATATTATGATATGTTAACTGTGCTACAAAGGAAAATGTTTTTTTAAAACAAAACCAAAGTGTAGGGAATTAATTTATGATGGAAAAAATTTGCGATATTTATTATATATACTTATGGTACTTTATTGTAATACATATTATATATATATATATACATATATTTTGTGAATCTGTGTTATGTAATGTGTAGAATTTGGTGAATGTTTCAAACTGTCATATCTGTTGCCTTAGGAAACAAAGATGTGTGTCTCTGTCTCTTTTTAAAAGAAAAAAAGGCATAATGAAATCACAGAGTGTATATATATTCTTGCTTTTGGTTTTACAAGGAGCGAATGTGTGCGTGAGACATTTATTGAGTGCTGATTTTATTAATTTAATATTCTATATGTTTACATTTTGCAATGTACATTATATTTCTTTTCTCCCAATCCTTAAAGAAACGTTGCCAAATATAGGGCCGATCGATGATAATTGATTGTTCTAACACACACAAATCAGCTATTGCCAAATGGCTTTTTATATTCTTTCTGAAGAGTGAAGCACTGGTCTGAGAAATAATATCATCATCTAGAAGTTTGCCCTGTTATACAATAACAGTACTAAAGTTGAGTTAATATAACTTGCAAATCCTGACAAGTGCGTTCCTGCTGTGCCACATTCAATGTTGCCTACCCATTGGTCGGTTGTCAGTCGTTCCCCAGCTGAGCACAAGAGGAGACATAAGATGTGGCAATGTATGAGGTTGAAAAGGCAGTTGTGTGACCACCAAGGCTATTGGCCATTTCAAGATTAAACCTGATTGTCATGACAACAAACACATATGCCACCGTTATGCCACATCCAGAATGCATGCCGAGCGAGCTGTCAGAATTGCCAAGTTACATTAGTTCAAGCATAGAGCAAGCGATCAATTCTGGCAGCCTAACAGCAAATGAAAAATTTTAAACTTTTTTCGGCCATGTACAACATAAAAGTTTTCACCAAAATTTGAAAGCCATAAAATTCGTTTTACTCTTAAAATAGCACTTTAAGAGACAGATAAGTTAGAATAACTAGATAAGTAAATTAGTTGATAGAGGAATACATGAGCATAAAATTACATTATGGTTTACTTTGTGAACTGAAATAAATATTTTTATTTTTGTATACAATTTTTTTGTAGCCAAGTTGATAATGAATAATATGAATGGTGAACCATTCCTGCACATATAAATGTATCACTCTACTTTTAATCAGGGCTATGAACCATATCACAGATCTGACATAGATTTCCCTATCCTTTCTTACTTTCTTTTGCTATTATCTTTTGCATAGATAGGTTTTTAGGTGCTTAAATCTGAAAATATGGGAGTGACAAAAATTATAAATTTTCATATTTGGTAGCTTTATAATGATGTAAATAAATGATATTCATTTTTACAGGTTGTTAATAAAATATTTCATTTTCCCAACATTTTCTTTTAGTTAACTGATATTTTCAGTACTAATGTAATATATGATAAAAGCAGGTGTGAATGGGAGGTGTTTAGCTGTAATATCATAAGCTCTGTAGAGCTTTACGTACTGTGTTTAAATTTGTGTTCATTCTCTGACGTAATTAGTTCAAATTAGTTCAGGGCTCAAGAAAATGGCTTAGTGAATTCTTTCATAGCGTTTAAACTTCAACTATCATAGGAATTAACTAAGAGATAATATATTTTTTATAGTGAGTGAAAAGATATATTAAAAGAATGAATTTATAGCCTTCATGATCATATTATTGTTCAAGCAGTAATTAACAGAAAATTGTAAAAATCTCCATGCATCATTGTAATTTGTATGTACTTAATTGCCAGGGATAAAAATGGAGTGCATTTGGATGTGACTTTATAAAATTTTGTTCTTAAGCATTAAATCAGCATTGATAATTTTAAATATGTCATCTCCTTGCCAATTTGTATAATAAAACTAAGATTTCTCTTTTGACCTATAGGAATTGTAAAATCATTGTAGCTAATCTTAGACTCTTATTATGCTACAATGAATTTTTGTATATTGTTTTTACAATAAAATAATTATTTTTAGTCATAATTGTAAATAAAACAACATTATTTAAAAAAAAGAGGTTTAAGAATATTGAATTTTTTCTAATCTAAGTTGTTCAAAGAAAAGTGAAATCATAAAAAAGTTTCAGAAGAAACTAATGTCTGTTCACCAGCCCATGGTCTTAGGGGAATGAAGGGAAGGGGAGAGACATTCCATGTAGTGTAACCAGAGTTTTGCAAATTTACATGCAAACATTGTTCTACTGGTTACGTTGGCAACTTACCTCCAGTATTATTCATGCTATGTTTATTCACTGCTAATTTCTCTTAATTTCAGTTGTAAAATTGTACGAGTCACTAGTTTTATGTCAGAAGTAATGAAAAAAGTAGTGTAGAAGTAGATAAACCCCAGCCTAGGAGTGGTGTGAAATGTGCTATGATATTGTGGTTGCAGAACAAATGGGCTCAGAGTGACAGTTCTATGTGTAAAGCCGATTTTTACAGAATGATTGAAACAAACAAATCTAAATGTTCTTAAAGCGGACGCATTTTTGGTTTTCATTGGGCCATTCTGTTGTTTGCTTGCCGCCATATATGTGTGATCTCAACCCCATAGACCTAGCTTGGACCAAGGTAAATGAATATATGAAATTAAATGTAACAGGTGATTTATCCTTAAAGGAATTGCATGATATGCTTGAGGATATATCACTTATAACTGAAACAGACTGGCAGGGGTTTTTAAAAATATAGAAAATGATCAGTGCGGGAAAGATGGAATAGTTGAAAACATGATTTATGTTTTATGAACTAAATGTACTGCATGAACTGAAAATAACATTTAAGTTCCACTTTTTCGAGTGACTTCTTTGCATTAATCTAGTGTGAACACACATTCCAAGGTTGGCACTACTATTGTAAGCATGCCTAGAAGCACAACTACTGCTTCAGATATTGCTGTATACCTGGAATTGTTTGCTGATGTACTGGCTAGCTGCAATCCTGCCGGGGACCATGAGCTGGTGAACAAGCTGCAAGTTGAACTTGCAATAAGCTGCTTTTTTTGTTGTGTGGAAAAATAAAAGTATATATTTCAAATTTAGCTGAGTCAGTTACTTCTGAAACACTTTTTATTTCTCTACTACTCACCTGCAGTAAATAGAGGAAATATTGCATTCCAGTAAAAAATTTGATACCAAGATTTCACAGAAAATATACATTTTGAGACTCCCAGAATCCAAAAGCAGCTTGTTTGGAAAAAGGTCCATGTGAGCATTTGAGTGTGCATAAATAAAACATGAAAATATCTTCCTTTCTTAGAAGTTTGAAAACAGTGTTGTTATAATCAATTTAATCTAAAAGGTTAATAACACTAAACAACACTTACATTTATATTTTTCCGGAACGCGTTTCGGAGACTAACTTTCCTCCATTATCATTGTTCGGTTGATAATGGAAGAAAGTTAGCCTCTGAAATGGGTTCCAGAAAATTATAAATGTAAGTGTTGTTTAGTGTTATTCATTGACTCACCTTTTAGATTAAAAACATGAAAATGTTTAAATAACACATTGATGTTTAAATTTAGGGATGTGATCGAAAGATTTTCAAGAATATTCCCCCACCTAACTACCCTTTACAGGGAAAATTTGTCATTTTTATTTTTTAAAAAATGGTTGTAATGATTTTGATTAAAATACCATATGTTTTAAGATGCATGAAAATGAAGTGTATAAATGATTTTGTAGAAGGATTTCAATCTATAGCCACTTTGTTTCACTTAACTTTCTTTTTACCTGGACATGTGTTGAAGACCATCGTCTTCAGTATCAACAGTTTCTTGGCTGGCATTTGAAGAGGAAGAATCCGTTGTGGTTGTGATGCTGGACGTAAACTTCAGGATGTCTTGTGATCTGCTTGTGGTATTTAAAAATTCATGGCTAGGTGGTGAACATTCTTCTTTATGTGTATTTTACTTTCTCTACTATGTATAGTAAAGTAGAGGAAGTGTTGTATTCCACTCAAAAATTCAATGTCGAGATTTTGCCAGAAATATATGTTTTGAGGCACCCGGAATCCAAAAAAAAAGTACTAGAAAAAGGTCCTTGTGTATGTCTGTCAGCCTGTGGACAGCATAACTCAAAAACGAGAAGTCGATTAGAAACCAAAGTTGCTATTTAAGTTTAATGTCTTTTAAGGATGTGACACATACATTTTGAAGAAAATTGCTTCACCCTAAACTACCCTTTACATGGACAAATTTTCGAAAAATTTTGATTTTCTTGAAAATGGCTAACGATTTTGATTAAAATGCCATATGCTTGAGATATTTTTATGACAAATGGAATGTATATCTTCAACTTTCTGGCTATAGCCCCTGTAGTCGTATTTACTCTGGATGACTTTTGCATAACTGGTAAACCATAAAAGATAGACCAATCTTACTACAGAAAAAATGTATATATTGCTAAAATACACAATTTATGTCTAAATACATTTTTTTTATAGAGTGAACCATTTGGGAGGTATGCCTGGTTATTTGTGTGAGTTTTGGAGAACTTATACTTCTGTCAAATGGAACATCATTATTCAATTTCTTTATATGTTAACCGTGGAAAGAGAACATAATTTGAAAGTTTTAAAAGATTGACTATCACTGAAAGCCTACTGTATACCCATATTCTCCTTGTATCCACAAGGAGATAAACAATAAGATAATTTCTGCAAATGTTTATCTCCATTAACCTCTTGAGCGATGGCCATTTAAAACGTCCGTGAGCTGAGAATTGCTACCCAATATCCAGCGCAGGGCATTTAAAGTGCTTCGTATATACACAGCTGTATTTTGTGTAACTATTAAGTTATTTTAATGAAACAAAAACTGGTATAAAACTCGTTATATGCAGTATAAATGTACGTCATCAGCAATGTTGAGTTGCATTTACAAAACGTTGAAATGGCACTATTTTTTTTCACTGTGGTGAAAAGTTAACTTTGCTCTGTCGAACGCATCTAATATAAGTTCTCTGAAAGAAACAGTAGTCGACCTATTGTATGTGTGACTTATGCGTCAGCATACTGTGTAATAAAGCACTACTGTATGCGTGGTCTCTTGAGTCATCAGAATAGAACAACATTGCAACTTTTGCTTGCGCGTGTTTTGTAACTTAGTAGACTCCGTTTCTTTCTTTGTTGAAATACATACATATACTTTCCTGCTTGTAGCTACACCAACTGGATATAACCATATACAATTGTTTAGTAATTTGGAGAGCTCTAAACCCACACAGGCCAATGACCTACCTGGACTTCCGACTATCAATAGCTCGCAGGCTAATTGAACAATACCACGTTGGGGGTAGAAAATTCAGAACCCCTGCACCCCTCAGACTTCAAGGAAAACATTATCCTAAAAGGATACCTCCAACAGCAAAGAAGTCCCATCCATCTCGAAAGTGTTTCGTGTGCCGCAAGAAGGGAATTTGCGAATGTGGAGATGTACCCTTGTGTGTTTATCCCTGTTTTGAGGCATATCACTGCACAAGGAACATATAAAGGTAAGTCAGTAAAGTATATAGACTTTACTTAAATGTTTCATAAAGGGAAAATTAAAATAAGTTGAGTTAGATAAGGGATAAATAAGGGTTAAATGCACAAACGCACAGGACGTGTATACACGCCCATATCACTCATCCGTCATTTTAAATGGACATGATTTCACATCCATATTGCTGAAGAGGTTAACATGAAGATATAGGAATAAGAGTTTATATGAATGGTTAGTACATGAGTAGAAAAAGTCATGTGAGTGTGACATCAGATTTTTTCCCAAATTATCAGTTCAGATTTTAATAATTTAATATCCTGTTTCATGGTGTGCTGATTTGACCAGAAATGATGGACTATGGTAGACTTGACGATGGTCTTCAAAATGCGTCCAGGTAAAAAGTAAGTAAGTGAGACTAAAGGTGTCTATAGATCAATTCAAGTAGTTCTACAGAATCATTTGAAAAATTTCACTGTTTATATCACTTTGTATATGTTAAGTGGAATGAACTGTGTATTCTGAATTTTTCTGGAGGTAGCCCCTGAGGTCCTCTTCATCTGTATAATTGTTAAACCATAAGAGATAGACAATATCTTACCACAAAAAATGTAGATGTTAAATGACATAATTTATGTACAGGTTACAAAATTGTGCATAACATCTCTTGGAGTTAACTTTTTCCAAGATATTCCTTAGTATTGGTTTCAGTTTTCAGACATTTATGCTTTTCTCAGCCATGAAAAAATTGGTTTCTTTTTTTCCTTCCGTCCTTCCTTCCTTCCTTTTGCACATTCTTGTAAAGAGCAAGCCATTTTAAAACCATCACATTGTGACCCACATTTTAAAAATCTGACATACTTTAGCCCAGCGGTTGGGAAACCCCAACACATTAGGTTCTGCAACCTGCTTGGCATGGAACAGATGCAAGGGTCATGAAATCGGTGAGTTTACGATTATCCTACATTATGCATTTATTTTAGTGGTGATGGTGTAGGGACCTCATCAGCTGGACTGTCTTCATGGCATATCAATGAACGAAAATTAGGACTGAAAATGGAAATTGCCATGTGTAGTTGAGTCAGTAAATAATCATTATTTATTTGTGACCTACATTTTAATTTAACCATGTTCAATTTTGAAAAAGCTGCCTACATACATAAGTTGATGCAAGCATAACTTGGAACATAACTGCAACTGATGTCAATTGCAGATATTTAGTTCTAATAGTTGAAAAATATCTGCATCTAGTAGATTTGTACGTTTCTGTTTCAATAATATCTCTGTTTGCATATCTATTAGTTCTGTCTGGAACCTTATTTTGCACTTGTAGGATCAATAGAGAATGGATTCGAAATCAGAAACAAAATGTTTTCTACTTTTCTGAAATGTTTAAATCATTTTTCAGTGAGCTCTAGTTTTATAGGTTTCAAGATTTCAACATACTTCTACAGATTTTTCTTCACAAATAGGGCCATGAATTTGCAGACATTTCAAATAAAAAGGTTCTTGATCACTGAAATGGCTCATCCAAAGCTTCAGTTTAGTGAGAAATGAGAGATAGAATCAGAACTGAAAAATTCGGTGTCACAGCTGGGATTGAACCACAGACCCTCTGCTTACCAGGCAGCTGCTCTAACCATTAAGCTACTGTGACAACCTGCCAGTTGTGGCATTGAATTTTTAAGTTCCAGTTCTACCTCTTAAACAATAAGCAATGTTTTTCCATATTCTTGGGAAGTATCCCTTCATTAGGCATGCATTATAGATTTGCATTATAAAGGTAGGAAAAAAGCTTGAAGATCCTCAAGAGGATGTTGCTGCTAATCCCATCCTTTCTGGGACATGCTGGTTGAAACAATAAAAAAAAAAAAGATAAAAACGATGATGAAGGAGCAGGAGGAAAAGAAGTAGAAGGAAAAGGAGGAGGAGCAGCAGAAGAAGAAGAAGAAAGTTCAGATGGCAATTTACTATGAGTTTAAAGGTCAGTTCAATTTTACAATCTAATGAAAATTATTTTTTAACCTGACTTTGCAATATTAAAAATGTTATTTTTCAGAAAAATTGAAATCAAGGTGTGTCTTATGGTCCACAAAATACAGTACCTGTAATCCATCTTTACTTTCTCTACTGCTTACCTATTACAGGTAGAGGAAGCATTATATACCACAAAATATAATGTTGAAATTTCAACAGAAACAGAGCCTTAAGGTTCCCTGAACCCAAAAGAAGCTCTTCTACTTCCTCTAGGTAGAGAAGGTATTGAATTCAATCCAAAAATGTAATACCGACATTTCACTGAAAGTATATGTTGTCAGATCCCCTGAATCCAAAAAAGGCACTTTTAGAAAAAGATCTGTGCATGTGTCTGTGAACAGCATAACTCAAAAATGAAAAGTTTGATAATTAAGTTCACTATCCCCCAAGGATAGATTTTCAAAAAAATTCTAACTCCTTTTAAATGTAAAATTTGTCAAAAAATTTGATTTTCTGAAAAATGGCTCAGACTATTTTGATTAAAATGCCATTATGTTTTCATAAAAAATGAAAAGGATATCTTGAATTTTGTGAGTATAGCCTCTGAAGTCCTCTTTATTCTAAAGGGCTGTTGCTTAGCTGTTAAGCATAAGAGATAGGCAAGATCTGATTACACAAAATGTGTTGATCTCGTTAAAGCACACAGTCTGTCAAACTCTTTTTGGGGAGTTAGCCATTCCAAGATATTCTTAAAAATTGTTAAACATTCCACAAGTCATACATTGTTCCTTGTTATTAGTTTTAGCTTTCAAATACTTACGCTTTTCTCAAATGGGAAGCTGTTATTCATTTTTTCTCCTGGTCATGCAAAGAGAAGAGAATTTCAAAGCCATCACATTGCAACCAGCTCTCAAAATAATTGTCTATTGCTTATGCCTACTGTATTCCCCTATTCTCATTGCACCTACAAGGTAATATATAATAAAAGCACTTCTACAAATTCTTAACTCTAACATGATGTACCCATAAGAATAGTGTTTAAGAGTGTGCAGAAAAAGTCATGTAAATGTAACACATTAAATTCTTAATAATTTGCTGTATGTGTACAGCACTATAATTTTTATTAAAATACTAAATGCTCAAAATAATTGCATATCTGAAGTTTTACTTTTATGACCTATGAAATCTTTTTATTGAATTTTATATGGGTAATTTAGAAGCTATAATATGTATAGTGTTATACAAGCATTCCTCACTAATTATCGGTTGGTTTCCTGTATACCGTGTGATCTAGGCTGCCGTCCGGCAGGAAACCAACACACACCAACCGCTACTTGGACGCCTCCAGTCACCACCATCCTACTCAAAAGAAGACAGTTATCTCCACCTTGTTTCACCGAGCTTTCGATATTGTGGATGAAGACCACATTAAGCAGGAACTTAAATACCTACGAGACACATTGCTGAAAAACGGATACAGTGATAACGACATCAAAAAGGCACGCAAGAAGGTTGAAAACAATCGAAACAACCCCCCAACGCCTCACTCAAAGGATGGATAGCTGGCCGAACAAAGCCTACATACCATTCTACGGTTCCGTCTCAAACAAGATCTCCCGCATACTCGCTAGGTATAACATCAAGACCTTCTTCACACCTCCAAAGAAGATCCAAGAATACCTTAGACCGGTAAAAGAACCACTTTGACTCAAGGTCCCAGGAGTTTACAGGATTCCTTGCGAATGTGGTAAAGTGTATGTAGGCCAAACAGGACGCAAATAGAAGAAAGGTGTAAAGAACATCAACGCAATATCAGGCTCCTACAACCAGATAAGTCAGCAGTGGCCGAGTATTGAATAGAGTATGTCCACAAAATAAACTTTGAAGACATCAAAGTTCTGGAGCATACGGATAAATACTGGGATAGAGTCATTAAGGAAGCCATTCAAATCAAACTACATCCAAACAATTACAACAGGGACCGCAGACTTCAGCTAAGCCCTGCCTGGACAATAGCCATGAAACACATTCACAACAGCAACTATAGTGATTCTGAACCAAGTACTGACCCTCAAGAAAACACTGTGGCCGGTGACAAACATAGCCCGAAACAGCAGGCCCAATCACAAATCGTCACCCGCTCATTGGCCAGGGCTACGCAACCCCCTCCCACCTAACATTGTATATGTATGGGGAGCGGAAAACTAACGGTCATTTCATTCTGACGAAGGCCATGGAGTTTAGAATGGCCGAAAGCTCAATATTTTCAAACCTCACACGGCTGATCGCCCGTGAAACTATAATAAATTTCATTACACTTTTGCTGTAGGTTCAAGAGTGATGTAGGAGATAAACAAGTAATTGTTTAAAATGTTGGTTGCTACATGCTGGCTTTGAAATACCACTCTTTGCATGACTAAGAGAAACAAAGAGGTATAAAGTATGTAAAAATTCAAAGCAATTGCGTTGTATCATTTTTATTTTCTCCTTCATGTACCTAGGGGGTAGAGGAAGTATTGCATTTCACCCAAATATTTGACAGCAAGGTTTTATGGAAATACACGTTTAAAGCCTCATGAATCTAAAACAGCAATTTTAGATAAAGGTCTGTGGATGTGTGCTCAAAAGTATAAAGTTAAGTTTAGCTTAGAGCTATTTTTGAGAAAATAAAAAAAAAAATTTCCACTTAAAGGGCTATTTTAGGACAGGAGAATTTTCCTGAAAATATTTATGTTGTATCTTTGAAAGATGTTGAACTTAAACATAAGGTTTGGTATTTATTCAACATTTAGTTTTTGTCTCACACTGTTCACAGACATACACAGACATTATTATGAAAATTTCCTTTTCTTATACTTGGGGCCTCAAAACATGTTTTATGGTAAAACTGATGTTAATTTTTTATAGTGATGCAGTACTTTCTCTGTAGGTAGTAGAGAGAGTAAAAATACTAGGAGACTTCAAAAAGTAAGTTACACATAATTATGGCAGGCCAAATAACTTCTATTGAATACTCCACTACACTGCAAAGTGGCACAGATACTATTTTTCAGCATGGTCACTTAGCCTGCTGAACAGATAGAAATCACACTGCACAAATTCTGGACTGTATGTTGGATGCTTCCATACCTCCCATCACAAACAATGAAACAGAGCTTATGTTATGTGTGCCCTATGGGGTGTTGCATTGTTGTGCAGGAGAACAGTGCCTTTGCTTAATTTCACTATGGCTAGATGTGACATTGCATTTGTCTTTATAGTGTAGAATGCTGAATCTTTGTGCAATTTCGATGTATTATCCACAAGAATTGTACCATCCCACGCACTTCAACTTTGGAGTATGTTTCCAGCAGATGCATCATTTTGCTCGCACACTGTGATGTACCTGTTTTCAGTAGCATAGAAGAACTTTCTACAGGAATTCTGGAACATGAACTCAATTCTAAGTGCCAATCTTGTTGCTCTATGGTCATAACATGGGACATGTATAACTTACTTATTGAACTACTCTCCTAGTTGCTGAACATGCTTATAGGATTTCTTGATGGTGATTTCTATGAAAATGTGATTATTTAATTTTTAAAATAAGTTTATGTTGTTACTTGTTGAATCACAATTTCACAGAGCTAAAATTTGAAAACCACCAGAAAATATTTCCCATAATGAAGATTGCAGGAAATGCTGTTATTTAATACACAAGGTAATTTAATAATACATTTTTATTTTCAACATTCAAGCAAAGTTCACATGTTCTCACACTAACTTTTATAGCTCAAAACTTTTTCAATATTTACATTCACATTTAATTTACAATGAGCATTTTTTGCCCAGAAAGTCCAGCTTAAACACGTTGGAGCAAATGCTATGTTTGTGATGGATCAAAAACTCTTCCAGCAAATAGTGGAACAGAATTAACTCTGTCCACAATGATAGCAAGGAATGGATGATCAGCGTTGAACTCCAGCTCATCCGGGTTTATCACAAGACTCAAGGTTGCCACTAGAATTGCTGAAAAATACAATCATGCTCAAAAACTATTTCTCAAATATTAGAAATTAAATAAGTGCATAATGATAATAAATAGCAAAATTTTAGTACATAATTTTACAAATATGAATTCTTTAGATATATTGTTATATATAGATCTACCCTAAGCTTCAGATGCTACAGAAAAGGAATTGCACAAGTTCATCAGATTCCTAGATTGCTAGCACAAAAAGTATATAGGGTGGAAAGGGTACAGGTATCATGCTCTATCTTAGAAGCTGATTCTATGTGGAAGCACAAATGAAAAAACTAAAAAAAATACTACTTTAGCCCTGCATATTTATTTTACTAGAAAAAAAGAAAGCTTTTTTACACTTTTCTTCTTAAACTTCTTATTTAAGCACTGAGTTTCACTGCAGTTTTAGCATCTTTGTTTTGTACAAATCACAATTTATGTTGTTGGTTTTGAAAGTTTTAAATTTTTTTTTTTTTTTTTTTTTTTTTTTTTTTTTTTTTTTTTGTTTGCTGTCATAAGAACTTCGCTGCAGTAAGTAAATAATGGCTTTATATATACATTGTATGTTGTGTTAAGAGTTGCTCTGGAAAATTCCCACTTCATCCCTGTTAGACGTTTTAACAGCGAAAGGCACCTTTCTGCTCTTTGTATTACATTTTCTATTTGTTTGGTCCATGTAAGTTTGGTATCAAATGTAACTCCTAAATACTTTGCTTCCTTTGTTTCTGGTAATTGTTGACCCTCAAAATTTAGTTTTATTTTTAGTGGTTCTTCTCTTAGTGAAAAGATTTGGTAGTTTGATTTTGTTGTATTAACAGTCATTAAATTTTTTTGGTTCACTTTTGTAGGTTGCTTAAGGATTGTTGCGATGTTTTTTTTCTAGTTCTTTACTTTTGTTTTTTGGTTTTGAAGTCCACATTACTAAGTCATCAGCAAATAGTGCACACTCCGCACAGTACTCTTGTATTTGTTGTGGCAGATCATTAATAAATATATTAAAAAGTGTAGTGCTGAGCACTGCACCTTGTGCTAAGCCACGGTGTACTTGTTTATATTTTGATATTTCTTTCATATCTGGTAACAGTAAAGCGTTTGCATTAAGAAATGACATAGCCATGAAAATATTGAACCTTGAATCCCTACTTCTTTTTTACCTTCTTTAGTAGTTTTACTCTGCATTTAGAATTGTATGCACTTTGGAAATCAATCAAAACTGGTATATCATCTTTTCCATTGAAGGAGTCTTTGATTTCTTGACTGAGAAGTAAGACTTGTACATTTGTAGAGTGGAACTCTTTGAATCCAGCTTGATACCATTCTTTCCATCACTTTTGCTATTATGCTAGTAAGACCTATTGGTCTATAAATTTTTATCTCTGACGCTGTTTTATCTTTCTTCAAGAGCGGGACGATTATTGCTTTTCGCCATTCGGCAGGTACAGTGGTGTTCCAGGATAGATTGTAGACTTTTAGTAGTTCTTACTCAACTGTTTTTCCAAGGTTTTTTATGAACTCTGGATGTATGTGATGTGGTCCAGGAGACATTTTGTTTTTTATACTTATACACAGATCTGGTTTAGCCTATGTGAGCCTATACCAGCCTATCTCCTCAGTCTATATTTACATACAGATCTGGTGTAGCTTTGTGAGCCTATACTAGCCTATCTCCTCAGTCTATACTTACACACAGATCTGGTGTAGCCTATACTAACCTATCTCCTCAGCCTATATTTATACACAGATCTGCTGCCGCCTATCTCCCCAGTCTATACTTATACAGAGATCTGGTGTAGTCTTTGTGAGCCTATAATAGCCTATTTCCTCAGCCTATACTTATACACAGAGCCTATGTGGGCCTATACTAGCCTATCTCCTCAGCCTATACTTATACACAGATCTAGAGTAGCCTATGTGAGCCTATACTAGCCTATCTCCTCAGCTTATTCTTATACACAGATCTAGAGTAGCCTATGTGGGCCTATACTAGCCTATCTCTTCAGCCTATACTTATACACAGATCTAGAGTAGCCTATGTGAGCCTATACTAGCCTATCTCTTCAGCCTATACTTATACACAGATCTAGAGTAGCCTAGTGAGCCTATACTTATACACAGATCTGGAGTAGCCTATGTGAGAATATACTAGCCTATTTCCTCAGTCTATACTTGTACACAGATCTGGTGTAGCCTATGTGAGCCTATACTGGCCTATCTCCTCAGCCTATACTTATACACAGATCTGGAGTAGCCTATGTGAGCCTATACTAGCCTATTTCCTCAGACTATAATTATACACATGTCTGGTGTAGCCTATGAGAGCCTATACTAGTCTATGTCCTCAGACTTTACTTAAATACAGATCTGGTGTAGCCTATGTGAGCCTATACTAGCCTATCTCCTCAGCCTATACTTATACACAGATCTGGAGTAGCCTATGTCAGCCTATACTAGCCTATCTCCTCAGCCTATACTTATACACAGATCTGGAGTAGCCTATGTGAGCCTATACTAGCCTATCTCCTCAGCCTATACTTATACACAGATCTGGAGTAGCCTATGTGAGCCTATACTAGCCTATTTCCTCAGCCTATACTTATACACACATCTGGAGTAGCCTATATGAACCTATACTAGCCTATTTCCTCAGCCTACACTTATACACAGATCTGGAGTAGCCTATGTGAGCCTATACTAGCCTATCTCCTCAGCCTATACTTATAAATAGATCTGGAGTAGCCTATGTGAGCTTATACTAGCCTATTTCCTCAGCCTATACTTATATACAGATCAGGTGTAGCCTATGTGAGCCTATACTAGCCTATGTCTTCAGGCTATACTTATATATAGATCTGGTGTAGCCTATGTAAGCCTATACTAGCCTATTTCCTCAGCCTATACTTATACACACATCTGGAGTAGCCTATGTGAGCATATACTAGCCTATTTCCTCAGCCTATACTTATACACACATCTGGAGTAGCCTATGTGAGCCTATACTAGCCTATTTCCTCTGACTATACTTATACACACATCTGGAGTAGCCTATGTGAGCGTATACTAGCCTATTTCCTCAGCCTATACTTATACACACATCTGGAGTAGCCTATGTAAGCCTATACTAGCCTATTTCCTCTGACTATACTTATACACACATCTGGAGTAGCCTATGTGAGCGTATACTAGCCTATTTCCTCAGCCTATACTTATACACACATCTGGAGTAGCCTATGTGAGCCTATACTAGCCTATTTCCTCAGCCTATACTTATACACACATCTGGAGTAGCCTATGTGAGCCTATACTAGCCTATTTCCTCAGCCTATACTTATACACACATCTGGAGTAGCCTATGTGAGCCCATATTAGCCTATTTCCTCAGCCTATACTTATACACAGATCTGCAGTAGCCTATGTGAGCCTATATTAGCCTATCTCCTCAGCCTATACTTATACACAGATCTGGAGTAGCCAATGTGAGCCTATACTAGCCTATCTCCTCAGCCTATACTTATACACAGATCTGGAGTAGCCTATGTGAGCCTATACTAGCCTATGTCCTCAGCCTATACTTATACACAGATCTGGAGTAGCCTATGTGAGCCTATACTAGCCTATCTCCTCAGCCTATACTTATACACAGATCTGGAGTAGCCTATGTGAGCCTATACTAGCCTATGTCCTCAGCCTATACTTATACACAGATCTGGAGTAGCCTATGTGAGCCTATACTAGCCTATGTCCTCAGCCTATACTTATACACAGATCTGGAGTAGCCTATGTAGCCTATGTGAGCCTATACTAGCCTATCTCCTCAGCCTATACTTATACACAGATCTGGAGTAGCCTATGTGAGCCTATACTAGCCTATGTCCTCAGCCTATACTTATACACAGATCTGGAGTAGCCTATGTAGCCTATATTAGCCTATCTCCTCAGCCTAAACTTATACACAGATCTGGAGTAGCCTATGTGAGCCTATACTAGCCTATGTCCTCAGCCTATACTTATACACAGATCTGGAGTAGCCTATGTGAGCCTATACTAGCCTATGTCCTCAGCCTATACTTATACACAGATCTGGAGTAGCCTATGTAGCCTATGTGAGCCTATACTAACCTATCTTCTCAGCCTATATTTATACACAGATCTGCTGTCGCCTATCTCCCCAGTCTATACTTATACAGAGATCTGGTGTAGTCTTTGTGAGCCTATACTAGCCTAGTTCCTCAGCCTATACTTATACACAGATCCGGTGTAGCCTATGTGGGTATATACTAGCCTATCTCCTCAGCCTATACTTATACACAGATCTAGAGTAGCCTATGTGAGCCTATACTAGCCTATCTCCTCAGCTTATACTTATACACAGATCTAGAGTAGCCTATGTGGGCCTATACTAGCCTATCTCTTCAGCCTATACTTATACACAGATCTAGAGTAGCCTATGTGAGCCTATACTAGCCTATCTCCTCAGCCTATACTTATACACAGATCTGGAGTAGCCTATGTGAGCGTATACTAGCCTATTTCCTCAGCCTATACTTATACACACATCTGGAGTAGCCTATATGAACCTATACTAGCCTATTTCCTCAGCCTACACTTATACACAGATCTGGAGTAGCCTATGTGAGCCTATACTAGCCTATCTCCTCAGCCTATACTTATAAATAGATCTGGAGTAGCCTATGTGAGCTTATACTAGCCTATTTCCTCAGCCTATACTTATATACAGATCAGGTGTAGCCTATGTGAGCCTATACTAGCCTATGTCTTCAGGCTATACTTATATATAGATCTGGTGTAGCCTATGTAAGCCTATACTAGCCTATTTCCTCAGCCTATACTTATACACACATCTGGAGTAGCCTATGTGAGCGTATACTAGCCTATTTCCTCAGCCTATACTTATACACACATCTGGAGTAGCCTATGTGAGCCTATATTAGCCTATTTCCTCAGCCTATACTTATACACACATCTGGAGTAGCCTATGTGAGCGTATACTAGCCTATTTCCTCAGCCTATACTTATACACACATCTGGAGTAGCCTATTTCCTCAGCCTATACTTATACACACATCTGGAGTAGCCTATGTGAGCCTATACTAGCCTATTACCTCAGCCTATACTTATACACACATCTGGAGTAGCCTATGTGAGCCCATATTAGCTTATTTCCTCAGCCTATACTTATACACAGATCTGGAGTAGCCTATGTGAGCCTATATTAGCCTATCTCCTCAGCCTATACTTATACACAGATCTGGAGTAGCCAATGTGAGCCTATACTAGCCTATCTCCTCAGCCTATACTTATACACAGATCTGGAGTAGCCTATGTGAGCCTATACTAGCCTATGTCCTCAGCCTATACTTATACACAGATCTGGAGTAGCCTATGTGAGCCTATACTAGCCTATGTCCTCAGCCTATACTTATACACAGATCTGGAGTAGCCTATGTAGCCTATGTGAGCCTATACTAGCCTATCTCCTCAGCCTATACTTATACACAGATCTGGAGTAGCCTATGTGAGCCTATACTAGCCTATGTCCTCAGCCTATACTTATACACAGATCTGGAGTAGCCTATGTAGCCTATATTAGCCTATCTCCTCAGCCTAAACTTATACACAGATCTGGAGTAGCCTATGTGAGCCTATACTAGCCTATGTCCTCAGCCTATACTTATACACAGATCTGGAGTAGCCTATGTGAGCCTATACTAGCCTATGTCCTCAGCCTATACTTATACACAGATCTGGAGTAGCCTATGTAGCCTATGTGAGCCTATACTAACCTATCTTCTCAGCCTATATTTATACACAGATCTGCTGTCGCCTATCTCCCCAGTCTATACTTATACAGAGATCTGGTGTAGTCTTTGTGAGCCTATACTAGCCTATTTCCTCACCCTATACTTATACACAGATCCGGTGTAGCCTATGTGGGCCTATACTAGCCTATCTCCTCAGCCTATACTTATACACAGATCTAGAGTAGCCTATGTGAGCCTATACTAGCCTATCTCCTCAGCTTATACTTATACACAGATCTAGAGTAGCCTATGTGGGCCTATACTAGCCTATCTCTTCAGCCTATACTTATACACAGATCTAGAGTAGCGTATGTGGGCCTATACTAGCCTATCTCCTCAGCCTATACTTATACACAGATCTAGAGTAGCCTAGTGAGCCTATACTTATACACAGATCTGGAGTAGCCTATGTGAGCCTATACTAGCGTATTTCCTCAGTCTATACTTGTACACAGATCTGGTGTAGCCTATGTGAGCCTATACTGGCCTATCTCCTCAGCCTATACTTATACACAGATCTGGAATAGCCTATGTGAGCCTATACTAGCCTATTTCCTCAGACTATAATTATACACATGTCTGGTGTAGCCTATGTAAGCCTATTTCCTCAGTCGATACTTGTACACAGATCTGATGTAGCCTATGAGAGACTATACTAGTCTATGTCCTCAGACTTTACTTAAATACAGATCTGGTGTAGCCTATGTGAGCCTATACTAGCCTATCTCCTCAGCCTATACTTATACACAGATCTGGAGTAGCCTATGTCAGCCTATACTAGCCTATCTCCTCAGCCTATACTTATACACAGATCTGGAGTAGCCTATGTGAGCCTATACTAGCCTATTTCCTCAGCCTATACTTATACACACATCTGGGGTAGCCTATATGAGCCTATACTAGCCTATTTCCTCAGCCTACACTTATACACAGATCTGGAGTAGCCTATGTGAGCCTATACTAGCCTATCTCCTCAGCCTATACTTATAAATAGATCTGGAGTAGCCTATGTGAGCTTATACTAGCCTATTTCCTCAGCCTATACTTATATACAGATCAGGTGTAGCCTATGTGAGCCTATACTAGCCTATGTCTTCAGGCTATACTTATATATAGATCTGGTGCAGCCTATGTAAGCCTATACTAGCCTATTTCCTCAGCCTATACTTATACACACATCTGGAGTAGCCTATGTGAGCGTATACTAGCCTATTTCCTCAGCCTATACTTATACACACATCTGGAGTAGCCTATGTGAGCCTATATTAGCCTATTTCCTCAGCCTATACTTATACACACATCTGGAGTAGCCTATGTGAGCGTATACTAGCCTATTTCCTCAGCCTATACTTATACACACATCTGGAGTAGCCTATGTGAGCCTATACTAGCCTATTTCCTCAGCCTATACTTATACACACATCTGGAGTAGCCTATGTGAGCCTATATTAGCCTATTTCCTCAGCCTACACTTATACACAGATCTGGAGTAGCCTATGTGAGCTTATACTAGCCTATTTCCTAGGTCTATACTTAAATACAGATCTGGTGTAGCCTATGTAAGCCTAAGCTAGCCTATGTCTTGAGGCTATAGTTATATGCAGACCTGGTGTAGCCTATCTCCTCAGCCTATACTTATACACAGATCTGGAGTAGCCTATGTGAACCTATCTCCTCAGCCTATACTTATACACAGATCTGGAGTAGCCTATGTGAACCTATACTAGCCTATCTCCTCAGCCTATACTTATACACACATCTGGAGTAGCCTATGTGAGCCTATACTAGCCTATTTCCTCAGCCTATACTTATACACACATCTGGAGTAGCCTATTTCCTCAGCCTATACTTATACACACATCTGGAGTAGCCTATGTGAGCGTATACTAGCCTATTTCCTCAGCCTATACTTATACACACATCTGGAGTAGCCTATGTGAGCTTATACTACCTATTTCCTAGGTCTATACTTAAATACAGATCTGGTGTAGCCTATGTAAGCCTAAGCTAGCCTATGTCTTGAGGCCATAGTTATATGCAGACCTGGTGTAGCCTATCTCCTCAGCCTATACTTATACACAGATCTGGAGTAGCCTATGTGAACCTATACTAGCCTATCTCCCCAGCGTATACTTATATACAGATCTGGTGTAGCCTATGTGTAGCCTATACTAGCCTATCTGCTCAGCCTATACTTATATACAGATCTGGTGTAGCCTATACTAGCATATCTCCTCAATCTAGACATATACAGATCTGGTGTAGCCTATGTGAGCTTGTACTAACCTATCTCCTCAGTCTATACTTATATACAGATCTGGTGTAGCCTATGTGTAGCCTATACTAGCCTATCTCCCCAGGCTATACCTATATACATATCTGGTGTAGCCCACGTGAGCCTATACTAGCCTATCTCCCCAGGCTATACCTATATATATATCTGGTGTAGCCTATGTGAGCCTATACTAGCCTATCTCCCCAGGCTATGCCTATATACATATCTGGTGTAGCCCACGTGAGCCTATACTAGCCTATCTCCCCAGGCTATACCTATATATCTGGTGTAGCCCACGTGAGGCTATACTAGCCTACATCCCCAGCCTATACTTATATACAGATCTGGTGTAGCCTATGTGTAGCCTATACTAGCGTATCTCCCCAGCCTATATATATATATATATATATATATATATATATATATATATATATATATATATATATATATATATATATATATATACAGATACAGATATATATATACAGATACAGATATATATATATATATATCTGGTGTAGCCCACGTGAGCCTATACTAGCCTACATCCGCAGCCTATACTTATATACAGATCTGGTGTAGCCTATGTGCCTATACTTATATACAGATCTGGAATAGCCTATGTAGCCTATGTGAGCCTATACTAGCCTATCTCCTCAGCCTATACTTATACACAGATCTGGAGTAGCCTATGTGAGCCTATACTAGCCTATGTCCTCAGCCTATACTTATACACAGATCTGGAGTAGCCTATGTGAGCCTATATTGGCCTATCTCCTCAGCCTAAACTTATACACAGATCTGGAGTAGCCTATGTGAGCCTATACTAGCCTATCTCCTCAGCCTATACTTATACACAGATCTGGAGTAGCCTATGTAGCCTATGTGAGCCTATATTATCCTATCTCCTCAGCCTATACTTATACACAGATCTGGAGTAGCGTATGTAGCCTATGTGAGCCTATATTGGCCTATCTCCTCAGCCTAAACTTATACACAGATCTGGAGTAGCCTATGTGAGCCTATACTAGCCTATCTCCTCAGCCTATACTTATACACAGATCTGGCGTAGCCTATGTAGCCTATCTCCTCAGCCTATACTTATACATAGATCTGGAGTAGCCTATGTGAGCCTATACTAGCCTATCTCCTCAGCCTATACTTATACACAGATCTGGAGTAGCCTATGTAGCCTATGTGAGCCTATATTATCCTATCTCCTCAGCCTATACTTATACACAGATCTGGAGTAGCGTATGTAGCCTATGTGAGCCTATATTGGCCTATCTCCTCAGCCTAAACTTATACACAGATCTGGAGTAGCCTATGTGAGCCTATACTAGCCTATCTCCTCAGCCTATACTTATACACAGATCTGGCGTAGCCTATGTAGCCTATCTCCTCAGCCTATACTTATACATAGATCTGGAGTAGCCTATGTGAGCCTATACTAGCCTATCTCCTCAGCCTATACTTATACACAGATCTGGAGTAGCCTATGTGAACCTATATTAGCCTATCTCCTCAGCCTATACTTATACACAGATCTGGAGTAGCCTATGTAGCCTATGTTAGCCTATCTCCTCAGCCTATACTTATACACAGATCTGGAGTAGCCTATGTAGCCTATGTTAGCCTATACTAGCCTATCTCCTCAGCCTATACTTATACACAGATCTGGAATAGCCCATGTAGCCTATGTAGCCTATGTTAGCCTATACTAGCCTATCTCCTCAGCCTATACTTATACACAGATCTGGAGTAGCCTATGTGAGCCTATATTAGCCTATCTCCTCTGCCTATACTTATATACAGATCTGGAGTAGCCTATGTAGCCTATGTTAGCCTATACTAGCCTATCTCCTCAGCCTATACTTATACACAGATCTGGAATGGCCTATGTTAGCCTATACTAGCCTATCTCCTCAGCCTATACTTATACACAGATCTGGAGTAGCCTATGTGAGCCTATATTAGCCTATCTCCTCTGCCTATACTTATACACAGATCTGGAGTAGCCTATCTAGCCTATGTTAGCCTATACTAGCCTATCTCCTCAGCCTATACTTATACACAGATCTGGAGTAGCCTATGTGAGCCTATACTAGCGTATCTCCTCAATCTATACATATACAGGATCTGGTGTAGCCAATGTGAGCTTATACTAGCCCATCGCCTAAAGCTATACTTATACACAGATCTGGTGTAGCCTATGTGGGTCTATACAAGCCTATCACGTCAGTCTATACTTATATACAAATCCGGCATAGCCTATTTTAGCCTATGCTAGCCTATCTCCTCAGTCGATACTTATATACAGATCTCTAGTAGCCTATGTGGTCCTATACTATTCTCTCTCCTCAGTCTATATCTATATACAGATATAGTGTAGCCTATGTGATTGTATACTAGCCTATCTCTCCAGTCTACACTTATATACAGATCCGGTGTAGCCTATGTGAGCCTATTCAAGCATATGTCCTCAGTCTATGCTCATATACCAATCTGTTTTGACAATGTGAGCCTATACTAGCCTATGGCCTCAGTCTATACTAATATACAGATCCGGTGTAGCCTATGTTAACCTATACTAGCCTATCGTTATATACAGATCCGGTTTTGCCTATGTGAGCCTCTACTAGCCTACCTCCTCAACCTATACTTATGCATAGATCTGGTGTAGTCCATGTGAGCCTATAGAAGCCTTTCATCCCAGTCTAGACTTATAAACAGGTCTAGTGCAGCCTACAAGCCTACCTCTTCAGTCTATATTTACATACAGATCCGGCATAGCCTATTTTAGCCTATGCTAGCCTATCTCCTCAGTCTGTACTTATATACCGATGTGGTGTAGCCTATGTGAGCCTATATTAGCCTATGTCCTCAAGCTATACTTATATACATATCTGGTGTAGCCTATGTGAGCCTATACTAGCCTATCTCCTCAGCCTATACTTATATACAGATCTGATGTAGCTAATGTGAGCCTATTCTAGCCTATCACCCCAGCCTATACTTATATACATATCTGATGTAGCCAATGTGAGCCTATACTAGCCTATCTCCTCAGCCTATACTTATACACAGATCTGATGTAGCCAGTGTGAGCCTATACTAGCCTATCTCCTCAGCCTATACTTATATAAATATCTGATGTAGCCAATGTAGCCAATGTGAGCCTATACTAGCGTATCTCCCCAGCCTATACTTATATACAGATCTGGTGTAGCCTATGTGTAGCCTATACTAGCCTATCTGCTCAGCCTATACTTATATACAGATCTGGTGTAGCCTATGTGTAGCCTATGTGTAGCCTATACTAGCATATCTCCTCAATCTAGACATATACAGATCTGGTGTAGCCTATGTGAGCTTGTACTAACCTATCTCCTCAGTCTATACTTATATACAGATCTGGTGTAGCCTATGTGTAGCCTATACTAGCCTATCTCCCCAGGCTATACCTATATACATATCTGGTGTAGCCCACGTGAGCCTATACTAGCCTATCTCCCCAGGCTATACCTATATATATATCTGGTGTAGCCCACGTGAGCCTATACTAGCCTACATCCCCAGCCTATACTTATATACAAATCTGGTGTAGCCTATGTGAGCCTATACTAGCCTATCTCCCCAGGCTATGCCTATATACATATCTGGTGTAGCCCACGTGAGCCCATACTAGCCTATCTCTCCAGGCTATACCTATATATATATATATATATATATATATATATATATATATATATATATATATATATATATATCTGGTGTAGCCCACGTGAGGCTATACTAGCCTACATCCCCAGCCTATACTTATATACAGATCTGGTGTAGCCTATGTGTAGCCTATACTAGCGTATCTCCCCAGCCTATATATATATACAGATATATATATATATATATCTGGTGTAGCCCACGTGAGCCTATACTAGCCTACATCCCCAGCCTATACTTATATACAGATCTGGTGTAGCCTATGTGCCTATACTTATATACAGATCTGGTGTAGCCTATGTGTAGCCTATACTAGCGTATCTCCCCAGCCTATTTCTATCTATATATATATACAGATCTGGTGTAGCCAATGTGAGCCTATACTAGCCTATCTCCTCAGACTATACTTATATACAGATCTGATGTAGCCAATGTGAGCTTATACTAGCCTATCTCCCCAGTCTATACTTATATACAGATCTGATGTAGCCCACGTGAGCCTATACTAGCCTACATCCCCAGCCTATACTTATATACAGATCTGGTGTAGCCAATGTGAGCCTATACTAGCCTATCTCCCCAGCCTATACTTATATACAGATCTGGTGTAGCCAATGTGAGCCTATACTAGCCTATCTCCCCAGCCTATACTTATTTACAGATCTGGTGTAGCCTATGTGTAGCCTATACTAGCGTATCTCCCCAGCCTATATCTATATATATACAGATCTGGTGTAGCCAATGTGAGCCTATACTAGCATATCTCCTCAGACTATACTTATATACAGATCTGATGTAGCCAATGTGAGCCTATACTAACCTCTCTCCTCAGACTATACTTATATACAGATCTGATGTAGCCTATGTGTAGCCTATACCAGCATATCTCCCCAGCCTATATCTATATATATACAGATCTGGTGTAGCCAATGTGAGCCTATACTAGCCTATCTCCTCAGACTATACTTATATACAGATCTGATGTAGCCAATGTGAGCCTATACTAACCTCTCTCCTCAGACTATACTTATATACAGATCTGATGTAGCCTATGTGTAGCCTATACTAGCGTATCTCCCCAGCCTATATCTATATATATACAGATCTGGTGTAGCCTATGTGAGCCTATACTAGCCTATCTCGTCAGACTATACTTATATACAGATCTGATGTAGCCAATGTGAGCCTAAACTAACCCCTCTCCTCAGGCTATACTTATATACAGATCTGATGTAGCCAATGTGAGCTTATACTAGCCTATCTCCCCAGTCTATACTTATATACAGATCTGATGTAGCCCACGTGAGCCTATACTAGCCTACATCCCCAGCCTATACTTATATACAGATCTGGTGTAGCCAATGTTAGCCTATACTAGCCTACATCCCCAGCTTATACTTATATACAGATCTGGTGTAGCTTATGTTAGCCTATACTAGCCTACATCCCCAGCCTATACTTATATACAGATCTGGTGTAGCTTATGTTAGCCTATACTAGCCTACATCCCCAGCTTATACTTATATACAGATCTGGTGTAGCCAATGTGAGCCTATACTAGCCTACATCCCCAGCTTATACTTATATACAGATCTGGTGTAGCCAATGTGAGCCTATACTAGCCTATCTCCCCAGCTTATACTTATATACAGATCTGGTGTAGCTTATGTTAGCCTATACTAGCCTACATCCCCAGCTTATACTTATATACAGATCTGGTGTAGCTTATGTTAGCCTATACTAGCCTACATCCCCAGCCTATACTTATATACAGATCTGGTGTAGCTTATGTTAGCCTATACTAGCCTACATCCCCAGCTTATACTTATATACAGATCTGGTGTAGCCAATGTGAGCCTATACTAGCCTACAACCCCAGCTTATACTTATATACAGATCTGGTGTAGCCAATGTGAGCCTATACTAGCCTATCTCCCCAGCTTATACTTATATACAGATCTGGTGTAGCTTATGTTAGCCTATACTAGCCTACATCCCCAGCTTATACTTATATACAGATCTGGTGTAGCTTATGTTAGCCTATACTAGCCTACATCCCCAGCCTATACTTATATACAGATCTGGTGTAGCTTATGTTAGCCTATACTAGCCTACATCCCCAGCTTATACTTATATACAGATCTGGTGTAGCCAATGTGAGCCTATACTAGCCTACATCCCCAGCTTATACTTATATACAGATCTGGTGTAGCCAATGTGAGCCTATACTAGCCTATCTCCCCAGCTTATACTTATATACAGATCTGGTGTAGCTTATGTTAGCCTATACTAGCCTACATCCCCAGCTTATACTTATATACGGATCTGGTGTAGCCAATGTTAGCCTATACTAGCCTACATCCCCAGCTTATACTTATATACAGATCTGGTGTAGCTTATGTTAGCCTATACTAGCCTACATCCCCAGCTTATACTTATATACAGATCTGGTGTAGCCAATGTGAGCCTATACTAGCCTACATCCCCAGCCTATACTTATATACAGATCTAGTGTAGCTTATGTTAGCCTATACTAGCCTACATCCCCAGCCTATACTTATATACAGATCTGGTGTAGCTTATGTTAGCCTGTACTAGCCTACATCCCCAGCCTATACTTATATACAGATCTGGTGTAGCTTATGTTAGCCTATACTAGCCTACATCCCCAGCTTATACTTATATACGGATCTGGTGTAGCCAATGTGAGCCTATACTAGCCTACATCTCCAGCTTATACTTATATACAGATCTGGTGTAGCCAATGTGAGAGCCTATACTAGCCTACATCCCCAGCCTATACTTATATACAGATCTGGTGTAGCCAATGTGAGAGCCTATACTAGCCTACATCCCCAGCCTATACTTATATACAGATCTGGTGTAGCCAATGTGAGCCTATACTAGCGTATCTCCCCAGCCTATACTTATATACAGATCTGGTGTAGCCAATGTGAGCCTATACTAGCCTATCTCCCCAGCCTATACTTATATACAGATCTGGTGTAGCCAATGTGAGCCTATACTAGCCTATCTCCCCAGCCTATACTTATATACAGATCTGGTGTAGCCAATGTGAGCCTATACTAGCCTATCTCTCCAGCCTATACTTATATACAGATCTGGTGTAGCCAATGTGAGCCTATACTAGCGTATCTCCCCAGCCTATACTTATATACAGATCTGGTGTAGCCAATGTGAGCCTATACTAGCCTATCTCCCCAGCCTATACTTATATACAGATCTGGTGTAGCCAATGTGAGCCTATACTAGCCTACATCCCCAGCCTATACTTATATACAGATCTGGTGTAGCTTATGTTAGCCTATACTAGCCTACATCCCCAGCCTATACTTATATACAGATCTGGTGTAGCTTATGTTAGCCTATGCTAGCCTACATCCCCAGCCTATACTTATATACAGATCTGGTGTAGCTTATGTTAGCCTATACTAGCCTACATCCCCAGCTTATACTTATATACGGATCTGGTGTAGCCAATGTGAGCCTATACTAGCCTACATCTCCAGCTTATACTTATATACAGATCTGGTGTAGCCAATGTGAGAGCCTATACTAGCCTACATCCCCAGCCTGTACTTATATACAGATCTGGTGTAGCCAATGTGAGAGCCTATACTAGCCTACATCCCCAGCCTATACTTATATACAGATCTGGTGTAGCCAATGTGAGCCTATACTAGCGTATCTCCCCAGCCTATACTTATATACAGATCTGGTGTAGCCAATGTGAGCCTATACTAGCCTATCTCCCCAGCCTATACTTATATACAGATCTGGTGTAGCCAATGTGAGCCTATACTAGCCTATCTCCCCAGCCTATACTTATATACAGATCTGGTGTAGCCAATGTGAGCCTATACTAGCCTATCTCCCCAGCCTATACTTATATACAGATCTGGTGTAGCCAATGTGAGCCTATACTAGCGTATCTCCCCAGCCTATACTTATATACAGATCTGGTGTAGCCAATGTGAGCCTATACTAGCCTATCTCCCCAGCCTATACTTATATACAGATCTGGTGTAGCCAATGTGAGCCTATACTAGCCTATCTCCCCAACCTATACTTATATAGAGATCTGGTGTAGCCAATGTGAGCCTATACTAGCCTATCTCCCCAGCCTATACTTATATACAGATCTGGTGTAGCCAATGTGAGCCTATACTAGCGTATCTCCCCAGCCTATACTTATATACAGATCTGGTGTAGCCAATGTGAGCCTATACTAGCGTATCTCCCCAGCCTATACTTATATACAGATCTGGTGTAGCCAATGTGAGCCTATACTAGCCTATCTCCCCAGCCTATACTTATATACAGATCTGGTGTAGCCAATGTGAGCCTATACTAGCCTATCTCCCCAGCCTATACTTATATACAGATCTGGTGTAGCCAATGTGAGCCTATACTAGCGTATCTCCCCAGCCTATACTTATATACAGATCTGGTGTAGCCAATGTGAGCCTATACTAGCGTATCTCCCCAGCCTATACTTATATACAGATCTGGTGTAGCCAATGTGAGCCTATACTAGCCTATCTCCCCAGCCTATACTTATATACAGATCTGGTGTAGCCAATGTGAGCCTATACTAGCGTATCTCCCCAGCCTATACTTATATACAGATCTGGTGTAGCTTATGTGAGCCTATACTAGCCTATCTCCCCAGCCTATACTTATATACAGATCTGGTGTAGCCAATGTGAGCCTATACTAGCCTATCTCCCCAGCCTATACTTATATACAGATCTGGTGTAGCCAATGTGAGCCTATACTAGCCTATCTCCCCAGCCTATACTTATATACAGATCTGGTGTAGCCAATGTGAGCCTATACTAGCCTATCTCCCCAGCCTATACTTATATACAGATCTGGTGTAGCCAATGTGAGCCTATACTAGCCTATCTCCCCAGCCTATACTTATATACAGATCTGGTGTAGCTTATGTTAGCCTATACTAGCCTACATCCCCAGCTTATACTTATATACAGATCTGGTGTAGCCAATGTGAGCCTATACTAGCGTATCTCCCCAGCCTATATATATACAGATATATATATCTGGTGTAGCCCACGTGAGCCTATACTAGCCTATCTCCCCAGCCTATACTTATATACAGATCTGGTGTAGCCAATGTGAGCCTATACTAGCCTATCTCCTCAGACTATACTTATATACAGATCTGATGTAGCCAATGTGAGCTTATACTAGCCTATCTCCCCAGTCTATACTTATATACAGATCTGATGTAGCCCACGTGAGCCTATACTAGCCTACATCCCCAGCCTATACTTATATACAGATCTGGTGTAGCCAATGTGAGCCTATACTAGCCTATCCCCTCAGCCTATACTTATATACAGATCTGCTGTAGCCAATGTGAGCCTATACTAGCCTACATCCCCAGCCTATACTTATATACAGATCTGGTGTAGCCAATGTGAGCCTATACTAGCCTACATCCCCAGCCTATACTTATATACAGATCTGGTGTAGCTTATGTTAGCCTATACTAGCCTACATCCCCAGCCTATACTTATATACAGATCTGGTGTAGCTTATGTTAGCCTATACTAGCCTACATCCCCAGCCTATACTTATATACAGATCTGGTGTAGCCAATGTGAGCCTATACTAGCCTATCTCCCCAGCCTATACTTATATACAGATCTGGTGTAGCCAATGTGAGCCTATACTAGCCTATCTCCCCAGCCTATACTTATATACAGATCTGGTGTAGCCTATGTGTAGCCTATACTAGCGTATCTCCCCAGCCTATATCTATATATATACAGATCTGGTGTAGCCAATGTGAGCCTATACTAGCGTATCTCCTCAGACTATACTTATATACAGATCTGGTGTAGCCTATGTGTAGCCTATACTAGCCTATCTCCCCAGCCTATACTTATATACAGATCTGGTGTAGCCTATGTGTAGCCTATACTAGCGTATCTCCCCAGCCTATATCTATATATATATATATACAGATCTGGTGTAGCCAATGTGAGCCTATACTAGCGTATCTCCCCAGCCTATATCTATATATATACAGATCTGGTGTAGCCAATGTGTAGCCTATACTAGCGTATCTCCCCAGCCTATATCTATATATATACAGATCTGATGTAGCCAATGTGAGCCTATACTAACCTCTCTCCTCAGACTATACTTATATACAGATCTGATGTAGCCTATGTGTAGCCTATACTAGCGTATCTCCCCAGCCTATATCTATATATATATATACAGATCTGGTGTAGCCAATGTGAGCCTATACTAGCCTATCTCCTCAGACTATACTTATATACAGATCTGATGTAGCCAATGTGAGCCTATACTAACCTCTCTCCTCAGACTATACTTATATACAGATCTGATGTAGCCTATGTGTAGCCTATACTAGCGTATCTCCCCAGCCTATATCTATATATATACAGATCTGGTGTAGCCTATGTGAGCCTATACTAGCCTATCTCGTCAGACTATACTTATATACAGATCTGATGTAGCCAATGTGAGCCTATACTAACCCCTCTCCTCAGACTATACTTATATACAGATCTGATGTAGCCAATGTGAGCTTATACTAGCCTATCTCCCCAGTCTATACTTATATACAGATCTGATGTAGCCCACGTGAGCCTATACTTATATACAGATCTGGTGTAGCCAATGTTAGCCTATACTAGCCTACATCCCCAGCTTATACTTATATACAGATCTGGTGTAGCCAATGTGAGCCTATACTAGCGTATCTCCCCAGCCTATATATATACAGATATATATATCTGGTGTAGCCCACGTGAGCCTATACTAGCCTATCTCCCCAGCCTATACTTATATACAGATCTGGTGTAGCCAATGTGAGCCTATACTAGCCTATCTCCTCAGACTATACTTATATACAGATCTGATGTAGCCAATGTGAGCCTATACTAACCTCTCTCCTCAGACTATACTTATATACAGATCTGATGTAGCCTATGTGTAGCCTATACTAGCGTATCTCCCCAGCCTATATCTATATATATACAGATCTGGTGTAACCTATGTGAGCCTATACTAGCCTATCTCGTCAGACTATACTTATATACAGATCTGATGTAGCCAATGTGAGCCTATACTAACCCCTTTCCTCAGACTATACTTATATACAGATCTGATGTAGCCAATGTGAGCTTATACTAGCCTATCTCCCCAGTCTATACTTATATACAGATCTGATGTAGCCCACGTGAGCCTATACTTATATACAGATCTGGTGTAGCCAATGTTAGCCTATACTAGCCTACATCCCCAGCTTATACTTATATACAGATCTGGTGTAGCTTATGTTAGCCTATACTAGCCTACATCCCCAGCTTATACTTATATACAGATCTGGTTTAGCCAATGTGAGCCTATACTAGCCTACATCCCCAGCCTATACTTATATACAGATCTGGTGTAGCTTATGTTAGCCTATACTAGCCTACATCCCCAGCTTATACTTATATACAGATCTGGTGTAGCCAATGTGAGCCTATACTAGCCTACATCCCCAGCCTATACTTATATACAGATCTGGTGTAGCTTATGTTAGCCTATACTAGCCTACATCCCCAGCTTATACTTATATACGGATCTGGTGTAGCCTATGTGAGCCTATACTAGCCTACATCCCCAGCTTATACTTATATACAGATCTGGTGTAGCCAATGTGAGCCTATACTAGCCTACATCCCCAGCTTATACTTATATACAGATCTGGTGTAGCCAATGTGAGCCTATACTAGCCTATCTCCCCAGCCTATACTTATATACAGATCTGGTGTAGCCAATGTGAGCCTATACTAGCCTATCTCCCCAGCCTATACTTATATACAGATCTGGTGTAGCCTATGTGAGCCTATACTAGCGTACATCCCCAGCTTATACTTATATACAGATCTGGTGTAGCTTATGTTAGCCTATACTAGCCTACATCCCCAGCTTATACTTATATACAGATCTGGTGTAGCCAATGTGAGCCTATACTAGCCTACATCCCCAGCTTATACTTAGATACAGATCTGGTGTAGCCAATGTGAGCCTATACTAGCCTACATCCCCAGCCTATACTTATATACAGATCTGGTGTAGCTTATGTTAGCCTATACTAGCCTACATCCCCAGCTTATACTTATATACGGATCTGGTGTAGCCCATGTGAGCCTATACTAGCCTACATCCCCAGCCTATACTTATATACAGATCTGGTGTAGCTTATGTTAGCCTATACTAGCCTACATCCCCAGCTTATACTTATATACGGATCTGGTGTAGCCCATGTGAGCCTATACTAGCCTACATCCCCAGCCTATACTTATATACAGATCTGGTGTAGCTTTTGTTAGCCTATACTAGCCTACATCCCCAGCTTATACTTATATACGGATCTGGTGTAGCCAATGTGAGCCTATACTAGCCTACATCCCCAGCCTATACTTATATACAGATCTGGTGTAGCCAATGTGAGCCTATACTAGCCTATCTCCCCAGCCTATACTTATATACAGATCTGGTGTAGCCTATGTGAGCCTATACTAGCCTATCTCCCCAGCCTATACCTATATCCCACGTGAGCCTATATTAGCCTATCTCCCCAGGCTATACTTATATACAGATCTGGTGTAGCCTATTTGAGCCTATACTAGCCTATCTCCCCAGCCTATACCTATATTCATATCTGGTGTAGGCCATGTGAGCCTATACTAGCCTATCTCCCCAGCCTATACTTATATACATATCTGGTGTAGCCCATGTGAGCCTATACTAGCCTATCTCCTTAGCCTATACTTATATACATACCTGGTGTAGCCCATGTGAGCCTATACTAGCCTATCTCCTCAGTCTATACTTATATACCGATCTGGTGTAGCCCATGTGAGCCTATACTAGCCTATCTCCTCAGTCTATACATATATACCGATCTGGTGTAGCCCATGTGAGCCTATACTAGCCTATCTCCTCAGTCTATACTTATATACCTATCTGGTGTAGCCTATGTGAGCCTATACTAGCCTATCTCCCCAGCCTATACCTATATCCCACGTGAGCCTATACTAGCCTATCTCCCCAGGCTATACTTATATACAGATCTGTTGTTGTTGTTGTTGTTGTTGTTAGCTAATGCTGGATTTCTGACAATGAAGTCATTAATCCTCTTGCTCTCCAATATTTGTCACTGATGATATTGAAGAGAGCAATAGCAGTAATAGTAACCGCTTTTTAGAGAGCACCATATTTTTATGTTTTGGCGGTCACATCGCTCTCTCACAACCCCCAGAATGTCTGGAGGACCACACCTGTCGTTGGTTTACGGGTCTCACCGACCTGACCGGGAGAGTTATCAAAATAAATTCACCAACCATATCCTCTGATTACCAATCAGAGGACGTATTACATGCCATGACAGGTCAGCATGTTAGGGGTTAAGATTTTATAGAGAAATTAGAGAAGTGGAGAGGTTGGAAAAATAAAGACTCCCTAGCCCTCGGGAACCCTAATAGCATCGGGGTCGGAAGAGAACAAGAGATGACCAAGGTAAGGTCAGATAGAAAAGTTAGAGTGAGGAGCGAAACACCAGTAAGTGGAAGTAATGTTCTGCTCAGCTTGGGTACCTTGTGGTCGCTATTCACATATCCCCTAGACAGAGACCCCTGAGTATAGGCATGTCAATATGATTAGAGTGTGAATGTTATATTTTCAATATAACTTCATATATTTTAGGATACTAATATAGACACCATAGTATTTGCAGATGATTAAGTACTGCTAGCAATGTGAACTATGGCAAGTGATGTAAGCTTTCTAAAGAGTTGCCAATAATGTATGGGCAATGACAGTGACTGGCCTCAGCATCTCACCTCATGAAGTTGAAGCAGCTTTAAAAATGTAAAGCTCCATCCGAACCCCCCCATGACAGTGGCAGACAGCAACAAGCACCAAGGAAGCGAACAGGCAAAACACCATGAAGCCCGTTTGGAGGTTTTTTGCTCTCCCAATATATATATAATAATTATATATACTGATCACGTAAGCCTGTCCTTCATCCAAAAATGCAATCTAACCAACTCCAAAATCTCGAGGTACATACACGAAATAACATCGCATGACATAGAGGTCAGACATATCCCAGGCAAGGAGAACATCTTTAGTGACTTATTGTCAAGATTAAGATCAGAAAGTCACATACCCAAGACGATATATAATCCACACCATGAAATTAAAATTATGCAGATAAATAGTAAGGAAAGCAACGAAATCTTACAAGACTTCAAAAACATGGCGAAGCTACAGTAACAAGACCCTGGATTGAAGAGGCTATTCGACAAGGCTCCAGACATAGTACCAAAATTGGAAGCCAAGATAGGGAAATTTAGGAACATCCTGTTTAAATTACATGGTCGCGACGTAAGGAAGTGGAAAATGATGGTACCAAATTCCTTACAGGACAGGGTTATTTTGGCATTCCATCACTCAATGCTTCACTCTGGTACTGAAAGAACAATGCTCGCAATTGAAGAAGTACTATACATCAAACATCTAGACAAGAAAGTCAGGAAGTTAATTTCCTCATGCGACCTATGTCAGAAGGCCAAGCCAATCAATGTAAGATACGATGTCGTTCCACAATCCATCTTGAAAAACGAGAAAAATGCATTGGTATGCATCGATGAACATGGCGAGCTACCAAGGGGGAAAGATGGAAACAGATACATCTTCATCATGTTTGATGTTTTCACAAAATTTACTAAGATATACCCCATCAGGAACATCAAAAGTAGGACTTGCCTGAACAAAATCATATTCCAAAATATGGGAATATAAAAGCAATTCTTTCTGATAATGCAACAATGCATAGAAGTAAATTATTCCAGGACACCTTAAGAACATTAGGAATAAAATTATACTATTCTTCAGCATATTATCCTCAAGGAAATCCGACAGAAAGGACGATGAGAATATAAGTATATATTTCCACCTATTTTGCCACAAAGACCATACTTCCTGGACGGAAAAATGCGGGTACATAGAGGAGGTGATTAACCATTTGGTGAACCCCACGACCAAGTTCATCCCAATCGAATTGATGACCAACACAAAACCCAAGAGATTGACAATTGACATTGACACTACGATGGCTGCTCAAAGGGAATTGACAGAGAAGGAAAAATGTCAATTGGCATTCAGAAGGTTGCAGCAAAAAGCAGAAAAAGGGAGAAATAAGGTAAAAAGATTTATCAGAAAATGGTCCCCACAAATTGGAGAAAAGGTGCTCTTAAGAAGCCACAAAGCATCCAAGGCATCTGAGAAAAGATCTGGGAAGATGGAACTACTGTACACTGGACCGCTGGTCACAACAAAACAGCTGGGTGACCACACATATGAGCTACAGAATACAAATGGCAAGTTAGTAGGAAGATACTATAAAAATAAATTAAAACCATACAAAGAAAGGACCAAATAGTCTTTGCCAACAAACATGTAAGACAGGAATAGTAGAGATGATGGAAAATAATAATTTTTAATGGGTTACTTATAGAAGATTATGTTCAGATTGGAAAATACAAGAAAGAAAATCAACATAGTCATTGGCTATATTGACCACAAAGAGCATTGTCAACAAAGACAGATGAGGACACTGATTGTCATTAAAGAAGTGAATTATAGCGACGGAAAACAATGTGTTTTTGACATAAGGATGTCAGGGACAAAAATAAAAAGGAATCAATTATGATGACAAAGAGAAAATATTTTTGACACAAGGGTGTCAAGGGTGAATTAAAAAGAAAAATAATATAGTTGCAGAATAATTATAAATATAGAAGTTTTCTCTTATAGAGATAAGAGATAAAGAGGTGACAATTAGTGAAGTAAGAAAAACCATAGTCAGAAAAGCAATGCCCATGAATTAAGATGGATATAGCCAATGTTAAGCTTGAAGAAATGTCGAACTAAACAATAGTGAATGAGAATCCAATGTCATAATAGTATCATTAGCAACATCAGAGTTTAAGAAATTACTCAACGACCTGCCTATACATAATAAGCTTGCAAGACAAAGAAGACAAAGAACAGATCTGGTGTAGCCTATGTGAGCCTATACTAGCGTATCTCCCCAGCCTATACCTATATACATATCTGGTGTAGGCCATGTGAGCCTATACTAGCCTATCTCCCCAGCCTATACTTATATACATATCTGGTGTAGGCCATGTGAGCCTATACTAGCCTATCTCCCCAGCCTATACCTATATACATATCTGGTGTAGCCCATGTGAGCCTATACTAGCCTATCTCCCCAGCCTATACTTATATACATATCTTGTGTAGGCCATGTGAGCCTATACTAGCCTATCTCCCCAGCCTATACTTATATACATATCTGGTGTAGCCCATGTGAGCCTATACTAGCCTATCTCCCCAGCCTATACTTATATACATATCTGGTGTAGCCCATGTGAGCCTATACTAGCCTATCTCCCCAGCCTATACTTATATACATATCTTGTGTAGGCCATGTGAGCCTATACTAGCCTATCTCCCCAGCCTATACTTATATACATATCTGGTGTAGCCCATGTGAGCCTATACTAGCCTATCTCCCCAGCCTATACTTATATACATATCTTGTGTAGGCCATGTGAGCCTATACTAGCCTATCTCCCCAGCCTATACTTATATACATATCTGGTGTAGCCCATGTGAGCCTATACTAGCCTATCTCCCCAGCCTATACTTATATACATATCTTGTGTAGGCCATGTGAGCCTATACTAGCCTATCTCCCCAGCCTATACTTATATACATATCTGGTGTAGCCCATGTGAGCCTATACTAGCCTATCTCCCCAGCCTATACTTATATACATATCTGGTGTAGCCCATGTGAGCCTATACTAGCCTATCTCCCCAGCCTATACTTATATACATATCTTGTGTAGGCCATGTGAGCCTATACTAGCCTATCTCCCCAGCCTATACTTATATACATATCTGGTGTAGCCCATGTGAGCCTATACTAGCCTATCTCCCCAGCCTATACTTATATACATATCTTGTGTAGGCCATGTGAGCCTATACTAGCCTATCTCCCCAGCCTATACTTATATACATATCTGGTGTAGCCCATGTGAGCCTATACTAGCCTATCTCCCCAGCCTATACTTATATACATATCTTGTGTAGGCCATGTGAGCCTATACTAGCCTATCTCCCCAGCCTATACTTATATACATATCTGGTGTAGCCCATGTGAGCCTATACTAGCCTATCTCCCCAGTGTATACTTATATACATATCTGGTGTAGCCCATGTGAGCCTATACTAGCCTATCTCCCCAGCCTATACTTATATACATATCTGGTGTAGCCCATGTGAGCCTATACTAGCCTATCTCCCCAGCCTATACTTATATACATATCTTGTGTAGGCCATGTGAGCCTATACTAGCCTATCTCCCCAGCCTATACTTATATACATATCTGGTGTAGCCCATGTGAGCCTATACTAGCCTATCTCCCCAGCCTATACTTATATACATATCTGGTGTAGCCCATGTGAGCCTATACTAGCCTATCTCCCCAGCCTATACTTATATACATATCTTGTGTAGGCCATGTGAGCCTATACTAGCCTATCTCCCCAGCCTATACTTATATACATATCTGGTGTAGCCCATGTGAGCCTATACTAGCCTATCTCCCCAGTGTATACTTATATACATATCTGGTGTAGCCCATGTGAGCCTATACTAGCCTATCTCCTCAGCCTATACTTATATACAGATCTGGTGTAGCCCATGTGAGCCTATACTAGCCTATCTCCCCAGCCTATACTTATATACATATCTGGTGTAGCCCATGTGAGCCTATACTAGCCTATCTCCTCAGCCTATACTTATATACATATCTTGTGTAGGCCATGTGAGCCTATACTAGCCTATCTCCCCAGCCTATACTTATATACATATCTGGTGTAGCCCATGTGAGCCTATACTAGCCTATCTCCTCAGCCTATACTTATATACATATCTGGTGTAGCCCATGTGACCCTATACTAGCCTATCTCCTCAGTCTATACTTATATACAGATCTGGTGTAGCCTATGTGACCCTATACTAGCCTATCTCCTCAGCCTATACTTATATACAGATCTGGTGTAGCCCATGTGACCCTATACTAGCCTATCTCCTCAGCCTATACTTATATACAGATCTGGTGTAGCCCAGGTGAGTCTATACTAGCCTATCTCCCCAGTGTATACTTATATACATATCTGGTGTAGCCCATGTGAGCCTATACTAGCCTATCTCCTCAGCCTATACTTATATACAGATCTGGTGTAGCCCATGTGAGCCTATACTAGCCTATCTCCCCAGCCTATACTTATATACATATCTGGTGTAGTCCATGTGAGCCTATACTAGCCTATCTCCTCAGCCTATACTTATATACAGATCTGGTGTAGCCAATGTGAGCCTATACTAGCCTATCTCCCCAGCCTATACTTATATACATATCTTGTGTAGGCCATGTGAGCCTATACTAGCCTATCTCCCCAGCCTATACTTATATACATATCTGGTGTAGCCCATGTGAGCCTATACTAGCCTATCTCCTCAGCCTATACTTATATACATATCTGGTGTAGCCCATGTGACCCTATACTAGCCTATCTCCTCAGTCTATACTTATATACATATCTGGTGTAGCCCATGTGAGCCTATACTAGCCTATCTCCTCAGCCTATACTTATATACAGATCTGGTGTAGCCCATGTGACCCTATACTAGCCTATCTCCTCAGTCTATACTTATATACAGATCTGGTGTAGCCTATGTGAGTCTATATAAGCATATCTCGTAAGTCTATACTTTTATGCTCTTCCTGTATAATACATGACAATAGGTTATTTTTAAAAATTTATCTTACTCATGCAAATAGCTTCCTTCACTTACATGTAGCTGCTGATGCAGATCCTCCCTTTTCATTTACTTCTATTTCCACTTTATGGATTATGTCTGATACTGAAAGGGCTTTATTAGGCACTATTCCTCCCAACTGAGAGTTGGTGTTGAAAATATCTGTCAGGCCCAGCTAGAACAAATACATTTTATAGCATTATGTGAGGTTACTGACTGTGGAAAGAATCAAGGACAAGAATATTGTAAATTATTTTAAACTTAGTGGTGCACCCTACCAACTTTTAGGACAGTTGGTACCTCTGCTTCTGCATCTTTATAGTCAGCAAGATTGCACTAGGCAGTGTTCGTACTGTTGGTCTGGGTGGCTCATTTGGTTAGGAGCTGGCCTACTGATCCTAATGATATGGGTTCAAACCAACAGTTCTTAAGTATGCTTAAAAGCAACAGCCCATGTCAGTAGATTTACTGGCATTTGTAAGAACTACTGCAGGACAAAATTCCAGCACACTGGTTGTGATGAGTTAATTCTGGCATCATTAACAAATAAAATATTTATTTTTATTTTTTCAATTAGAGTTCAGTAGTTAGTGTTGCTAATGACAGGGCACACTATACATATATTAGTATATCTCATGTGTACATTGAATAATAACTTGATATACTAATTTGAAATGTTTAGTTCTTCCGGGCTTGTAGGCTGTGGTCTAGAAGGCAAGGTAGATATCAATGTTTCGCCAAGTACTGCGCTTGGCATCATCTGGGTAACGTGATTCTCCGTCTGCACTGGTCAGAGTTTGAATGTGGAAGCAGAGAAGTAGTGGAAGTTTTGACTGTTAATGTCTGTTACTGTTATTTATATGGGTGGCGGTGGGCAGGGCATTGTTGTGCTGGCTACGGTAGTGATTAAGCATGGATACTGATTTTAGATAAACTTTCAGACACATACAACAGTTATAATAAAACCCCACCTACAACTGGCCAATCACTACCGTAGCCAGCACAACAATGCCCCGCCCACCCCCACCCATATAGATAATCGTAACGGATGTTAACAGTCAAAACTTCCACTACTTCTCTGCTTCCACATTCAAACTCTGACCAGTGCAAACGGAGGATTGTGTTACACTGATTATGCCAAGCACAGTACTTGGCGAAATGTTGGTATCTACCATGCCTTCTAGACCACGGCCTACAAGCCCAGAAGAACTAAACATTTCAAATAGTCAAGACACCGGCTGTGAAAGCCTAAACACATATATTGATATACTAAGTTTGCAATATTTTATTCATTCTAATGTAAGAATACAAGTGTTTAATATTAGTTGTATTAATCAACTAGAGAGAAACTAAGCAGTAATCATCATGATCATCCAAACAAGTTTTAGACCATATGGCCTGCAAGGGCTGTTGTGCAGAGGTTCAGTTTTTTTCAGTTTTATGCCATAATAAATTATTGTAAAATAATTGTGGCTACCGTTTAACATTTATCTCATAATTCTGTGAGCTGTCTCTTGGAATTCTTAATACCTGTCCAGAAAATCATCAATGCAGAGGTTCATATTGTACTGATATCCTCCTTCATTCATTAATCCCATTCAAAAATAACATTCCAACATGTAGTCATGGTGGTGTATTATCAGTTTCATATTGCCCTTTATTAGCAAAAGATATGCTGCAATGTACTCAAAGCTCTAAAGATTTGTTCCCATATCATCCACCAGGTTCAAAGGACTCTCATGGTATAGTCACGGAAATTTTGCAAATGGTTGCCAGGGGCAGCTCCAAATGAAAAATACACTAAAAATTGCACCTGATACCAGCCACTGATTCAGCTGCCAAGGCTGATAGAAATATCACAACTATTCACATTACATGGCACAAAGTGGAGGTGCATTTCTAGATAACTGTAATCCCACTGCAAAGAGTGATGTCATAAATTGGAAAGTGAAATGAACACTGTGTAGAGATAGTCATGAGAATATAACACATTCAATTCTTTTCAAATTTGATTAATCTTTCCAAGGAGCTGCTACACATGGCTTTGTAGAAGTGTAATTATTAAAACAAAATGGTAATAATTGCTTCATTTATGAATTGTAGCCAAATACTTAGAAGAGAGAGAAACCAAAAATGTAATTTTCAATAGAACAAAGTAGAAATAAAATTTTCACAGCTAATCCTATTACAAAACATTAGGATACCTATTGCCTTACCTCCTGTAGAGTAGGAACCAGAGAAACCTGTGTATTTAATTTAAATTTTGGTAAAGCTAGATACACTTGCTTAGTGCCACGAGTATTTAGCATATTAGACAAGTGTTGTGGTTTCATCTGTGCTACTAGGTCATCCAGACCATGTCGCTTATTGGGCAGTACAAGTACCATCGAGAATTCTTCTCCCTGAAAACAATACATATTCACTTTCACTATGAATCTCACCACTATATACCATTTGTAATTGTAATTAAACATAAACTTAAAATCCCTTTCAGATTTTATATGAAGAAATAAGAAAATATTGCTAAACAGTGTTATGTCATTACTATGTATTAATTGTATAGGTTCAATATAATTATCGTTTGGGTACACCTTTGCACACTCTCTGCACTCTAACTATACCTTTTCTTCTCCCTAAATATGAATGCAAAAACTTAAAGAACGATAATCCAGCTCTAAAAGCAATTTTAAACTTCTTGCACATCCCAGCTGGAGGGATCTTAATGTCGAACAGTTACAGGACTTTCTCTATCCATTATGAATTCTTTATTAGGATAACAACTTTTTATCTACTAGTCACTAATCATGATAAATATTCATATGAAATGGTAATACTTAGTAGTAGATACTTTATCATGCTCAGGCATGTCTCAAATTAATAATGTTTTGATCAAGATAAGAAGGGCCATATCTGGGATAACACAAACGTTTTCCATGTAATAGCTTTCTGATCCTAGAGTGATCTTTCTTTTAATTGAAGAGAAGAAATAAACAGTGTTCATTACTATTCAGTCCAAAAATTGTTATAAATCTCATATATGAAGTTTCTTTTCTTGCAAACTTAGCAAAGTACAGTCACTTTGTGCTTTCATACTCACATCAAAGGGTAACTCAACCCATTTAGCTCCCAAAGCAGGATCATCTCCAGCACGGAACTTAGCATTATGGTGCATCATTGGAACACGTACACGTACTCCAGGGTCAGGGCTGAAATCCCGTTCTACTGTGTTTTCCTCTAAGAAAGGTGTCAGCCATACTCCCTTGAAGAACATGGCATTTGCTAACACTAACTGGGTCCGTTCTGATAAGGCATCTGTTGGTAGGTAAACGAGCAGTATAACTTGAGAGAAATAGTAAAATACAGAGGTACAACCAGAATTTGGTTCTGGGAGGGATTTAACATTCTTAGGTACTTTTGATACTTACATATACAAATAGTGTAGGATTTTGCTTAAATCTGTTATTTTACAAAATTTCAATGTAGATCATAGACAACCAGCATATACACTCTATACACCATCTGGCAAGATCTCTGAAAGCCAGCCAATAGTGAAAAGTTGGTTTGTGTTGGCTTGGATTGGGGTGGGTTAGGTTAGGTTAGATTAGTTAGGTTAGAGTTACACTATATGCCTAACAAGCCCTGTCATTTCATGAAGAACCATGTCAGAATGTGTTCTTTCAGATGTTTTCAGCATATGCTGGCTTTTCATGGTCTACCTAGACAAAGTAAGAGAAAGAGTATAAGAACCTGAATATCTCACCCTCTAAAACTAAACTCATCTCAAATGTAAAATTATAGTTAAAGAAAGAATTATAGAGCAGGTAAACAATTTCAATTAGCTAGGTTTTATATTTCACATTGCCAGAAAAATGATATTAAAGTAAAGGTCCAGAAAATTAAAGAAAAAAAATGATGAAACCACAAGAAGAATATTGGGACATAAAACAATGGGAAACACAATTGAAATTTTACAAATGGCAGTCCACCAGTACCTATGGGTGTTGTTGTAGTGTTTAACGCCCGCTTTTACGACTACGGCACCGCAGGCGGTGACACTGATGATACATGGAATGAAGATGGAGCACCGGTGGAATGAGATGGCGGGGGAAACCGGAGCACCTGGAGAAAACCCGCCCTGACGCCGCTTTGTCCACCACGAATACCACATGCGGGTCCCTGGGATTGAACCCGGGCCGCCTAGGCGGTAGGCGAGCACGCTAACCGCTCGGCCACGGCGCCGCCACCTATGGGTGTGAAAATTGGGTATTGAACAGAGCAGAAAGCAGAGGAATCATAGCTGTGGAAATGAAATTTCTTAGGTATCTGGTAAGTTACACTATCTTTGATAAAAAAGAAATGAAATAGTAAATGAATTACACATATTGATGTAATAGAAAGAATAGATGAAATGAGGAGAAACTGGCAAGAACATCTGAGACAAATGCCATCATAGTGGATGCCAAAAATAATTGATTCATATAACCCAGTTTCCAAAATAAAGGTAGACACCCAAAGGAGAAGGATCAATTCACCTGAAGTTGAAACAGGTCAATGATCCTTACTACAGATGATAATGATTAAGGGTAGATCACATAGTAAGCCTCCTAAAAATGTTTAATTTTTCAACAAACTGCTGGAGTAGGGATCTAGCAGTGGAAGCAGTAACAGTGTTTTCTTGCATGGGTGCAAGCTCCCCTTCATAGGTGGTAACAGCATCTTCAGGGGTTGAAAATCTATTTCCACACATACAATTTTTTACCATGGGGAACACAACAAAGTCACATGGGGCCAGTTTGGGGCCATATAGTGGATGAATCTTAAGTTTCAACTCTGTAGACTCCACATATTGAATGGTGATGTTGGCCATATGTGTGGATGGGTTGTGTTGGAGAAGGATCCCTCGCACTCCCATACGTGACCGCCATTCTTGAAGCTTCGCAAAAACTTTGGCACGATTACTGTGCTTTGTTCCTCTGGAAAAATGGTTGCCACAAGACCACCCTTTAGGAAAAATGAGGTCACCATTTTCTTGTGGACACTTTATTTTTGTCAATGGATTGTCATTAGAAAAAATGCTCACCGCTGATTGCTGTATGGTCTCTGAATCAAACTAATAAATGCAGGTTTCTTCACCTGTGACAATGTCAGAAATCTGACCTCTTCTTTGGATTTTGTCAACACTTTCTCACACCATTCAATATGGGCATGTTTTTGTTTTTCCATCAAATTGTGAGGCACTCATCGGGATGTAACCCTCTTCACATGAAGGAATTCATAGAGGATTTTCTATGCTTGCAAATCAATCTGCAATGCTCCCTCAATTTCTTTAAATATTATACATTACTTTTGTGAAGCATTTTTCTCAACACTGCAATGTGTTCCCCAGTCACTGTCATTGACTGTGATTGACAATTTTTGACATTGCAGAAAATCGTTGAGTGAAAATGCTCTCTTGCCAGTTCCATTACAAGGACTGACTGCTGCGCACTGTGGGTTGCTCATCTTGTGCTGCTGGAATTCCTGGAGTGGAAGAATCACCTGATACCAGTTTCTTCACAAAGGATGGAGCTATACTATCCTGCATTGAATTTGAGTGGATCAATTTTCATTTTCTCACATCTCAAAACTTTTGTAGTGTCTCTCACACATAAAGTAGAGTGAAACTATGTTAGAATGAATCATGACGTCATTAAACCTATTATTCTGTGCTGTTAATTCAAATATTTTCTTAGGACTTCATATTCAAATTAAACAAGTTTCAGTATACTAACAATTACTTTGTTATTCAAATTTGCATACAAGAAAATCTGAATAAATTTTGACCACTGTTTTATGTCAGTGAATAAAATTACATTTTCAAGTAAATGAATATTACATACCAGGACTGATGAGTGCAGGTACATGGTTGTGTGTGATGTTAGCTATCCAGGCATTGATCTGAGAAGCAGCTTCTTTTTCCTTTTTAAAGTCTACTGGTTCAATATCTGCCATGAAATCATGGACTAGGGTCTGTTTATATTCAGGGTTGACCTCAAGCCCATTCTGCACAAACGCTCTGTTTCCAAACTCAAGGATCAAAGAATTCGACTTTCGTTTCTGAAAACAGTATGCATGATAATATAGATAAACTTAAATCAAAGGATTAAACTTTAACAAAGAATTACCTATAACTCAGAATTTTGTTAAATTACTATGAAATTTTAACTCTGTGGTGGCGAAGGGGTCTAATTTTTTATATTGTTTCATCTGTATGGAATATATTGAGAGCTTGACTTCAAAAATAGTGGATGGTGTTAAAAAAAGTTGAAATGTGGATTGGTTTTACTCATTTTTAGCATGAAACATTCTTTTCCACATTCATACTTCCAGAATGAAGTGTAGAGAATAGATATAGTTAGGGAAAACTTCCCAACCCTAGCCAGAAATTGAAGCGGGGACCTCTAGGTTGAGAAACCATGACAATGGCCACTCAATCTCAGAGGCTATCAATGTAAAGCAGGTATTTCATGTGTTATTATCACTGACTGGTCTGATATACGGAAACTATTATATAATAGCATAAATTCTGGGTCTTAGGTACTTACGATTGTAAGTTGCCAGTACCCAACATGGTCTCAAATTCAAGATTCCCTTGTGGTCTACTGGGAAAATGCAAATCAGTTGGTAAATTTAGGGTCATACTGGCATGTTGCCATGGTAGCTCCGTGTTAAGAGTAGCTGCACACAGAGCAGGTACAAATCCCAGCTATGGCATTGAATTTTTCAGTTCTGATTCTATCTTTCAAACTCATGCTATTATTTAAACCTGAAAGTATAGTTTACTTTCTTGTATATTCTTTTAATAAATTTGTCTTAAAAGTTATGAAATTTTAATATATCAATATAATGCCTTAAAATTTTCATGTATCTTAGCACCCTTATAGGAACTGCTTCTTGTATAAACATTAAAGCGATGTGCTTGCAGATAAAGAATATAAATAGTATACTGAGCCTTGCCTTAAGACTGCGAATTATATGTCCATAGCCTTCTTTAGCCCTCACTGGATCAGAATGAAGCACAGTGGTGATCTGGTCAAGTGAATTGTTAAGAGCACCTTGCTGCAGCATTGCCAATAATGTAGAGATGCTCACTGGAGACAGCACTTTGTTACCATGTAGTCCTCCAAGGGCTTTCTGGAACAATATAATTACATTATGTAAAATATTATCTGCTTCTAATAGGCATAATCCATATCTGAACTGTAACTTAAAATATAAACACATTAAACTATTGCTTTTCAAACGATTTGCTGTTACCAAGTGTTGAGACAGCTACTCAATCCCCTTAGGAGGGCCATATCAGCAACCTCATGGTCGCTGGGAACCAGCGTTGTTGAGGGTACACAAGTCTCCCTTGTAAAGAATTTGAAGACTTTAGCTACACTTGTATGCTTATAGTGAATCCTCAGCTATAAAGCAATACCTGTATACAATTTAAAAAGATTTTTTAGCAGATGCTTTCTCAGTCAGTTGTTTGTTGGACCTTTACAAAATAAAAATCATCATGGTAAGCTTTAGTCAAATTTCAACAAAATCAGTGCAGTGACATCTCAATTCATATTATTACCTAGCTTGAATGAGATTTAAATCCAGGTGGCACTGACAATCATAATAGCAACTTTAACAGGGTTATACTGTAGTGCAGTGGTAGCATGTCTACCTCTGGCATGGGGGACCTGGGTTCAATCCCCAATATTGGCATGGGAATTTTTCTCCGCTGGGAGGTTTGGTCTGGGGTGTACCCAGCTTCGTGATGCCAATTGAATAGCTATCCTGATAGAAAGGTAGCATCCCTAAAAGGTCCAATAGTCCCACATGATCTAGAGAATCAGCATGCTGACCTCCGCCACCCCCAAGTTGCACTCCTTTGTAGCCTTAGTTGCAGCTGGAGAACGAAAAACCAGGCATTAAGGGTACCCTCTGTATAGGGGAGATGCCCTGGGGACTATTATCAATAGGGTTATAAACAAAACACTTAGATCATATAACCACAAAATAAGCCAACCATGAACGTCGGCAGACTTTTTTCCGGGGGGGGGCAAATGTTAGAATTTTGCAATCAGATAATATTAATTCATTATTTTGTTGTCAAAAGTTATAGTATTTGTTGCAGATAACCGTATAAATTTGCGCTAAACAGAAATTGTTCTTAACATAAAAATTAAAATAATAGTTTAATAGTCAGCACATTAAGTTCATTAATTTCCAAGGGGAGGCTGTGGCCCTCCCTTGCCCCTCCTTCGCGACGCCCATGAAGCCAACTTTTTTGCTATGTTAATCAAAAGCTTTTGCAGGATAACCCATATTAATATGTAGTCTATAAAATAACAACTGTTTAGTATTGAAATTACATGTTTTTTAAATAAATTTGGTATATTCTCAATCCATGTGGTTTCTCTAACAGTAATTTTTAGTAAAGAATTATTAAACTATTGTTATTGGAAAACTTTTTATATCTCTATAAAATACTTTAATTTCAGAAAAGCTCCCGATTATTAATGACATATATAAAATTAAAATTAAATCAAATAGTAGAGAAAGAAGTATGCATTGGGCAGGAATGCCATAGCATAAACTTATTTTAAAATATGATCTAATATGACGTCGTGTATAAAGCAGTATCACTCTGGATTGCAAAGGAGGCATATAATAAATACTTACTTGCAAGAGCTCTAGAGTGAAAATGCTGGAACTGTCTGCTATCTCTTTGCTGGTAATAGTGTCAATTCCATCCACACAGTTGTGCCATAGACACAATGCCACCAGTGGCAAAAGCCACACTGCTGTCAACAAAACAAATAAATTCTATTTTTAGCATGATTATGCATCTAAAGTTACAAAATCAGGCAACTTTATAGTGATCTGCACATAGGCTAATACATTATGGGTAAATTTGGAATTTACTGGCATGACAGTAAACAGAAAATATTTTATGATCTGATGCCTGGAAACATATCAGAAACCCAAGTACATACGTACAAGGCTTGTAATTATGACCATCATCATTAGAGTACATATTTGAAGCAAAGCCAAACTTTATGTAGTTTCATTTCACTGTTTCCAACTTCTAACCTCAAAATCAATTTATGCAGTACATTGGCAAATAGTATAGGTAATTAGAGATAATAATTTGATATTTCTGTAAAATGCATGTTTAAGTGATTTGAAACCTAGAAAAACCTACTGTATTTACTCAAATATAAAACCCTCTTGATTGTAAGACCCGCCAAGTTTTGCAGATGAATTTTATAAAAATATAAATATGTATGTGAATGAATATTAAAAATAGAAGCACTATTGACAGTGACAAACAAACAAACACGTATGTGAATGTTAGACAAGTTAATTTGAAACAGGCTGTAATTTCTAGAAAAAACAGTTCTTCAGAATTTACCCTTTATTCTGAAATACATTTCTTTGTTACTGTACATAAAGATGATTGGCCAAAGACAAGTTGTACCTTTCACATATTTGCAAAGGAGCTGGCGTTAGATATTGACCTTACTCCTTTACATGGAAAATTTTTCGAAAAGTTTTGATTTTCTTGAAAATGGTTCTAACGATTTTGATTAAAATGCCATATGCTTGAGGTATTTTTATGACAAATGAAATGTATATTTTCTGGCTATAGCCCAGGAAGTCCTACTTACTATGGATGACTTTTGCATAACTGGTAAACCATAAAAGATAGAGCAAATCTTACTATACAAAAAATATAGATCTTGCTACAAAGACGATTTATGTGCAAATAAACTTTTTTGTAGAGTGAACCATTTCTGAGATATTCCTTGTTATTTGTACGAGGTTTGGAAAACATACTTCTGTCAAATGGAACATCGTTATTCAGTTTTTTATGTTATGCAAAGAGAACGGATTCTCAAAGCTTTAAAAGATTTGACTATTGCTCAATGCCTACTGTATTCCCATATTCCCCTTGCACCTCTAAAGAAATAAGCAGTAAGATAATTGTTGTAAATGTTTATCTCGACTAACACAAAGAAGATAGAGGAATACGAGATTGCAAGAACGGTTAGTACAAGAGTAGAGAAAGTCATGTGAGTGCAACACATCAGATTTTCTTTTGTTTTTCCTTCCATACTTTCATCTTATTTTACGCAATGTTTGATACAAAAAATTTAGCACACATGATGTGAATCTTAAGAAAAAACTATTTAATATAAATTTCTATGTGATAATAGGAACTGAATTATGCACTTCAGTGAATATGTTTCTTCAGAAATGATACCTATCTTGTGTTTTATTGGAGTGGGTTTACAATCTTTTATAACTTTAAAACACTACTAATTTAAAATCAGAGTCATTACACATATTTTTTTGAAATTGTACAAAATATTTCAACACATTTGCCCTGTTCATCTCCTGATCTATTACTTTCTTTGGTGCATATCGTAAGTAGGGGAGGTATTGTATTCCACCCAAAAATTCTGTATTGAGATTATACCACAAATATATGTTTTGAGGTCCCCTGATAAAACACATTTAAAAAAATCTGTGTGTGTCTTGGAACAGAATAATTCAAAAATGAAAAATCAGTTAAATACCAAATTTAGTATTTAAGTTTAGCATTTTCCAAGGATGCAAGACAAAGATTTTCCAGAAAATACCCACACACCAGACTGCACTTTGCATGCAACATTTTTAAAAAATTCTGATTTTTTTCAAAGATGGGTAACAATTTTGTTTAAAATGCCTTATGTGTAAGATATTTTTATAACAAATGGGATATATATCTTGAATTTTCTGGGAATGTACTCGGAAGCTTTCTTTACTCTAGATGACTTTATATAACTAAAACCTTATGAGATAGACAAAATCTTACTGTACAAAAAATATGTTGTTAGCTAATGCTGGATTTCTGACAGTGAAGTCATTAATTCTCTTGCTCTCCAATATTTTTCACTGATGATATTGAAGAGACCAATAGCAGTAATAGTAACCGCTTTTTAGAGAGCACCATACTTTTATGTTTTGGCGGTCACATCGCTCTCTCACAACCCCCAGAATGTCTGGAGGACCACACCTGTCGTTGGTTTACGGGTCTCACCGACCTGACCGGGAGAATTATCAAAATAAATTCACCGACCATATCCTCATATCACCAATCAGAGGACGTATTACATGCCATGACAGGTCAGCATGTTAGGGGTTAAGATTTTATAGACAAATGGAGAGGTTGGAAAAATAAAGACTCCCTAGCCCTCGAGAACTCTAATAGCATCGGGGTCGGAAGAGAACAAGAGATGACCAAGGTAAAGTCAGATAGAAAAGTTACAGTGAGGAGCAAAACACCAGTAAGTGGAAGTAATGTTCTGCTCAGCTTGGATACCTTGTGGTCGCTATTCACATATCCCCTAGATGGAGACCCCTGAGTAAAAAAAATATAGATCTTGATAAAACACACAATTTATGTCTAATGCATTTGTTATGAAGTGTAACTTTTCAAAGATATTACTTGTTTTTTTGTCTAAATTTTCCAATATTTATACTTTTCTTAAGTGGGAAGATATTATTAATTTTTTTAACCTTTGGCCATGCAAAGAGAATGCCATCACTAGCGACAAGCTTTAAAAAATTTGACTATCACTTAAAGCTTATTTTCTAAATGAGAGATACCATCAACTTCCTTACTTTCACTGATAAACACAAAAACTGCACTAATTGATGATGAATGTGTAAGAAAAGAATAAAGACATTGTCAAAAACTATTATTTCACAACAAATGAATAACTCTCGCTCCAAACAATAATGGCTCAGCAACTGTTCTTAGAACAAAAAGAAATATGAAAGACTTCTTCACCACTGCATTCTTCATGTGCCCTTCGATGGCGTGTCACACACCACTTTTTCCAATACATGTCCTCAGAATATAATCCAGTGGAGAATAAACATTCTTCATCTGCATCATCTGCTAGTGTCTCTTATTTGGGCCACGTGGTGTCTTATTAGATCCAGAACACACTGAAAATTCATGGCTGCTTATGTACAAAGATGTTATTGCTGACATTACTACATCTGCTTATAACAACTTTATAGGTCCTATGTTACCAACAAGTAATTCAATTGTATTTAGGAATCACTTTCATAGAGCTTCTGGCTTCAAAGAATATGCCAACAAAGGTTTCTCTTCAGCTTGGAGCTACTTGTATTACCGGCTCCACACGGACCACAATGTGCTATGTAAACAAAAGCACTATGTTGCAACTATTTCCAGCAGATAGCAGCATGTCATTGGTGGGATTAGCAGTGTCTCTTATTAGGAGACTATCTCTTATTTGGATACTTTACCTTATATGTTAAGTTTTTGTGGTATTAACCATTTCCGGGATATTCCTTATTATTTGTTTTAATTTTGCAATACTTATAGGTACTTTTTCAGATAGGAAGTAGTTATTCTTTTGTTTTTCTCCTGGTTGTGTAAATAGAAAGAAATTTCAAAGCCATCACATAGGACCAGCTCTTAAAATATGTGACTGCCGCTAAGCCTACTATAATCTCCTATTCTCATTCTATCTCAAGGAAATATGTAATACAAGTATTTTTAAAAAAGTCTACCTCGACTGCTGCTTACCAAGCAGGAGACCCGGGTTCGATTTCCGGTATCGGCGTGGAGATTTGCTCTCGCTAGGAGATCTGATCTGGGGTGCACTCAGCCTCGTTAGGTCCCCGAGGGGCCAATTGAGGAGCTACTTGATTGAGAAGTAGCGGCTTCTGGTTACGAAGACCGCATGTACCAGCCGGGAGGGCTGACCCACCCTTCAGTACTCATGAGGCCTATAGTGGGCAGAGGTGGAGGACGCAGGGGTCGGGCAGTAGGCCATGGCCCGAGAGTTGTTGCGTGGTGGGGTTAGAAGAATAAGCCATATATATGAGTTATTCTTTGCCTAGAAACAAAGTCAGCAAGCGTTTCCCACGATTTAGGGATTGCGTGCCGGCGGCTGTAACTTCAGCAAATTCACAGTGGAAAAACACTCAAGAGAAAACGGTGCATACACACGTGCATAGAAAAATGCAGTTCGTCGAGACACATGGATGATTCACATGCAAACGTTTATCTCGATTAACAAGAAGTAGACAATAATAGAGTAAGCTTTCGTAAGAATAATTGTAGAACAAACATACAAATAAATGATAGTAGTCAGGGTTGCCAACATTTGGAACAAAAATTATCGTGTCGGCCACTCAAAGTTATAGATTTGGAGTCAAAATTATCGTACACCATAAACCAAATGCTACAACAATAAAAATATCAGTATAACACTTACGAGAATGTAATAGTATTGATGTTTATGGTACCCACTTACAAGATTGATGACCTCAGCCAGTATTGCAACTTTGGTACTTATATTTCTCGCGCTATTCATCTGAAAGTTCATCATCTTCCTCAATTCTTGCAGCATTATACAAATTTGTTGTTGAGATAAACTTTAACATCTTCTCGTGGGGCAACGAGATCAATGCAAACTCCGCCAGTTCTTTGAAATCAGTATTTCCACCAAGGTGACATGTGTTTAACAGCACTCCAGAAACTGCCAGGTTCAGGCATTTCCTTTATTCCACACGGAATATCAGTTACTCCAAGTTTTCTCTATTGATCATCAATTTTCTGAACAGTGCCTTCTTCATTGAGATTACCAGATCTAGGTACACGGGCAATAAGAGGATAAAGGGTAGAAGGATTAGTAGGATATGAAATGGTTGCCCTAGACGGGTGGAGACAGGCTATGAGGGCAAAAGTGCTGTCGACATTGGTAATTACTTTCATTTCTCTGGTGTGACAAACCAGTGAAAATGATATTTCGCCGGTATCGAAATTATCGTACACCCCCATAATTATCGTACGAGTTGGCAACCCTGATAGTAGTTAGGGAAAGTCATGTGAATGTAACACAGATTAGCTCTTCTCTTGTAGTTATGCAAATATTGGAATATTAAAGCTTTTGTATAGTGACCCCTTTTTAGAGATTTGACTATCGATCAGCTCAGCCTATATCTCCCTTGTACCTACAAGGAAATGTGTAATAAAATCATTTCTCCAAAAGTTTATCTCAATTAAAAAGAAGTAGACGCAAGTATAAGCTTTTGTAAGAATAGTTTATAGAAAAGTGGGTACAGTTGTCATGTGAATTTATGTGGAAAATATATGTGGCTCACAACATATTTAGTGAGTTTAAACCACTTTAAAGAGTCTTTTCACAGAATTTTTAGACATTTTTATCTAATAGGGCATTTCTACAGGCTATAAGTCACGAGTTTAGCTGTATAATTACTCTTATTCTATTAGTTTCAGGAGCTCAAAATCTATACATTTTTGGAAATCCTATTGTATGACAGAATTGTGATCTAAAGGAATGAGGAGTGAATTTATGTGCTACTTTTGAGGGTCGCACCAACGCGTGTGTAGTTCGGCCACTTCCTTTGAGGAACTGTCATAATCGTTTTACTACATGGGCCCTTCTTCTCGAGTCCTTTCAGACAAGGTTGCAACACCTGAACATGAACCTTTGTAGCTATGAAACAGAAAAGAACTGGAATTCAGAATGTTGGCAACTGAGACCTCACATGTAGTCAACATGTAACTGTCACTCCTGAAACCGAAATTATAATGTGAATAGGTATATGTAATTGATAATAGAAAGAAGCAAAAGGAGATTCTAATCGATAGTTAAGGGGAAGGCGCAATAAAGCTGAGTAGATTAAAGTCCCAAGAATGGAAGCCTAGGCAGATTAAAATGAGTGATAAGGTTACAATTGTTGTATGTACGAAGTCGGAGCGATTCCGCGGGCTGATTCGTATCTTACCATGACGTGCTCTAAAGTTGACCAATGGAAATCGCTTCCTTCGTGTCGCCCACGCAAAACAAATGCAACGCAACACACACTCGTCTTGAATCGAGCCGAGAGTACACGTGCAATTTCTGATTTGTACGTAAGCTATCGCGTATACATAATTCGACGGTTACTAGAGGGCGACAAAGTTCAAATATTATAACGTTGCAGTTGAAGTTACAAAGTTTCATTCTATTTAAATATCATCGGCAGTTCTCTACAAATCTGGAAATTTGCAAATAAAGTTAAATGTTGGTTAATTCTTCGTTTGGTTCCATTCCTACCACAACTCACGCATACCCTGCAGATTAGGACCTCTTGCTAGAGCTAGTCTGGACACCAAACACGAGATCTTATAGGTCTTAAAGGCGACGTCTTCGACTTAGAGGAACGTTTGCGTCACTCCCTTAAAATCAGGGTTACTATTGGTCTTCAAGGACAGGGATAGAGGTTTGTCTTTTCTGAAGCGTGGAGATGGATTTATGACAGTCATTAATTGTGGGTAGCGCACATTTCCTTTGTGACCCAACAGCACGAGCGTTGACCAAACAGACTATTATATACAATGCAGTCTTCACACAGCAGAAGCTAGTATTTAAGATGATGTATTTCGTCATGCCAAAAGTAAATAGAAATATTTCTGGGAAATTGAAAATCAAATCGAATTGGTGAAATCTGTTGCAAGTAATCTAAGTCGTGTGGAAGATGAAGTGGGCAAACCTGTGTTTGCTAAAATGTGTTGAACAAGAACAACGTAGGCATGTGATACAATGTGCAAGACGGCTGATGTACCTATTATCAGGTTAGAAAGTGTTCCATCAATGAAGAAGAGCTGCAAACCGGCAATATTTGTTCTTTTAAGCATGCCCTGTATCTTCTGTTGATGCTGAAAGAAACTTCTCAATGTGTAGTAAGTCCGTATTAGTTGATAACAGCTAGTCCTTCAACTCTGAAACTTATAAAAACTTGTAACGAATTGTAATTCAGTATTCAATGATAAAGCACCTTAAGTGGAACGTGTCAGATCAACAAATAAAGATATTGTTTAATCCATTCTTTGTTCTTTAGGTCATCTTAATACGGGTTAAAATCATTTTTAATTTTAATATTCTTTATACCATCAAAATCCGGGTCTAATTATCACGCTTGTGCCCACAACTTTGTAATTATTAACGAAGCTATTTCTGCAAATGTTTATTTGAGTTAAAATGAAGTATGTAGAAAAAGGAACTCCTGTAAGAGTAGTTTGTAGTTTGATGTGATTAACTGTAAACAATGAGATGTTTGTTTCTTAGATTAAGATTGTGTCCATTACTAAGATAAATGCAATACTAATTTGCATTGTTGATTTTGCCGTAAATACTTAAACTGAGAGTGAGGCAGTAATCTATGACATTAACTCGTCTAGCGGTTTAACGAAGCACCGCAGCAAAAACTTCCCTTAACAAAAAATGTTTAAAATAATGTTATCTATCAGCTCCCAAATTTTGTCGGTCTAATTTTGGAACACCCTGTATAAAACTAAATTATGGTGACTAGAGAAAGTCATGTGATTGTAATAGGTCATTTTTTTAACAAGATATGTTGCAGGTTTTCTTTTCTTTTTTCTCCCTGTTCAATTCGATGTTCTTATAGGTAGCGACAGTGTTTTGTCCCCGGTTCCACTAAATGTTTTGCTACAGTTTCATCCACCGGCTCTTCACTCTTGGATGTGCGTCACAAATTTCAAGAACCATGTTTCCTGTGTAGTGGTTTTCATTTGTCAATATGTTTCATCGTTTCTTTCGAATTCAATAAAGAAAACCCTTAACCTTTTCCACGAGCAACAGGTTGCATTGCTATAGATCATGGTCTCTATATGTGTCAGTTTTTGTTTATTTCTGTTAAGTTTAGCCTTTAGTTGCTTCATAGCAAATTAATGTGATGAAACCTGTGATTTGCTTTGCAGAAGATAAGATGAAGCAACTCACAGAGAAGGTATTTCCATGAACATCAACAACAGGATGCCTGCCCAACCGCCTTACAACTTCTGGATGTTGAGGTTAGATAATTTCTGCGAAAGGCGGGGATTCCCTAGCCTTGATTCTCTAAAGTAGCGTTAAGTGGAAGGTGTAATAAGATTCGCCTGATTGCTGTTGGTGTTGCAGCAGTAATTTTGCTTTAGGCGGAGTAATTAAGGATTTGAACACTGAGTCAAGACAAATGCCTTGATCCTCAGGCGATACAAGTCACAGTCTGAACTGCATTCTCACAAGTTTCCCAATAATGACACTTTCTTTTATCAAGTAATTTCCCGGAAACACCACGTTGGTCACAGGCTCACTGCTTCCCATCTCCAAAGTACATTTTGTCTTAATGTATGAACACAAGTTCTATTTTCCTTATAACCAAGTAAGAAAAGTGATGTATTCTACCGAAATTTCACCAGGAGTATGGGATCATTTAGACATAAAAAGCATTTTTAGAGGGGGAAAAAAGGGCAGAAAGAAAAGAAAAAACTTCACGCGTGCGCGAGCGTGTTTACCTAAATGTGTATTTGCTTTTTCAGTTCAGCATTGTCCAAGATGGCGACAAGAGAAGTTTTAGGAAGATCCCTCTATCTAATGTCCTTTACATGGAAATATTTTGGATATTTTTAGTTTTCTCAAAAACACTCTAACGATTTAATTAAAATACTAGATGTTTAAAGTGTTTACATGACAAATGAAATGCGAATCTTGAGTTTTCTGTAAATATCCCGTGGTTTTCTTTACTTGATTAGAATTTGCATAATTTTCAACTGCAAGAAAACCATAAAAGATAGACAAGAGCTTACTACAGGAAAATATAGAGATCAACAAAATACACTTTGTATCTAATACGTTTTCACTTTCTCTACTACGTATAGTAGATAACTAGAGGAAGCAGTTTCGATGTCGAGATTTCACAGAAAATATATGTTTTGAGACCCCTGAATCCAAAAGAAGCATTTTTCGAAATGGTATGTGTGTTTGCGTGTGTTTGTGAACAGCATAACCCAAAGACGAAAAGCTGGTTAAAAACCAATAGTTTAATATTCTTCAAGAATGCGACGCGAAGATTTTGAAGAAAACTCCTCCGCCTAAACTACCCTTTACATGGAAAATTTGGATTTCCTCAAAAATGATTCTTAACGATTATGATTAAAATACCATATATTTAAGATATTTTATGGCAAATGAAATGTATATTTTGAATTTTCTGGCTATAGCCCATGTAGTCCTGTTTACTCTTGATGACATTTGCATAACTAGTAAATCGTAAGAGATAGACCAAATGTTACTGTACAAAAAATGTAGATGTAGTTAAAATACACAAGTTATGTACAAATGCAATTTGTTTTTTGTGGAATAAATCATTTTGGAGATATTCTTTGTTATTTGTGTGAGTTTTGGAATACATAATTTTATCAATTGGAAGGTTGTTATTCACTTTTTATCTCCTGGCCGTGCAGAACGGAATTTCAAAGCCTTCATGTAGTGAACAGCTTTAAAAGATTTGACTATCACTCAAAGCCTACTGTATTCTCATATTCCCCTTGCACCTACAAGAAAATTAGCAATAAGATAATTTATGCAAATATTTATCTCGACTAACGTGAAGTTAGAGGAATAAGAGTTTGTAAGAATAGTACACGAGTAGAGAAAGTAATGTGAGTGCAACACTTAAGATTTTTACTTTCTCTACTACTAAGCAGAGGAAGTATTGTACTCCCCCCAAAAATTCGATGTTGAGGTTTCACCGGAAATATATGTTTTGAGGCCCCCTGAGTCCAGAAAAAACATTTTAGGTCCGTATGTGTGTCTGTGTGTGTGTGTGTGTGTGTGTGTGTGTGTGTGTGTGTGTGTGTGTGTGTGTGTGTGTGTGTCAGTCTGGACAGCATAAATCAAAAACGAAAAGTCGGTTAAAAACCAAAGTTGGTATTTAAGTTTAATATCTTTCAGGATGCGACGCGAAGATTTTGAAGAAAATTCCTCCACCCTAAACTATCCTTTATATTGAAAATTTTTCGAAAATTTGATTTTCTTGAAAATGGCTCTAACGGTTTTGATTAAAATGCCATATGTTATTATTTTTTTAATTAACGTCTTCCAACATTGTCATATCGGACGAATGAATGAAATGAAATGGGTGAAATGATGCTCAAATGAGCCCGAGGTCCATGGAGCTTTAAGTTACCCGACATTCGTCTTCTCAGGGTAGGGAAAACCTCGAAAAAAAACCTTACCCGGATAACTTACCCTAAGCGAGATTCGAACTCGCGACCTCTTGAACGTGAGGCAGACACGCTAACCATCACGCTACCGAGGCGGGCAATTGAGATATTTTGACGACAAATGAAATGTATATTTTGAATTTGCTGGCTATAGTCTATGTAGTCCTGTTTACTCTGGATGACTTTTGAATAACTCGTAAATCGTAAGAGATAGACATAATCTTATTATACAAAAATGTAGACCTCACTAAAACACACAATTTATGTTTTTTTTTTTTTAAGAGTGAATCATTTTAGAGGTATTCCTCGTTATTTGTGTCAGTTTTGGAAAACTTAAAACTTTCGTGAAATACAACATCGTTTTTCATTTTTTATATGTTAAGCGTGCAAAGAGAACGGGATCTCAAAGCTTTAAAATATTGGACTATCGCACAAAGTCTACTGTATTCTAATATTCCCCTTGCACCTACAAGGAAATAAGCAATAAGATAATTTGTACAAATGTTTATCTCAACTAACACGAAGAAGATATAGGAATAAGAGTTTGTAAGAATGGTTAGTACAAGAGTAGAGAAAGCCATGTGAGTGCAACACATCAGAGTTTTTTCATAGTGCTATCTGTTTTCAAAAGCGTCACGAATGGGCATACATTTGAAAGTTTTGTATGCTTGTGTACTACCCGAAAGCTTTATCTTGAGCTCACAGATGACGTTTTTGTCGGAGATGGTAAAAGGAGCTTTCACGTCTTTTACGCAGTCGTACTTTAAAATAATATCATAAATAGCCGTGAGTTGTAGTTTCTGCAATTGTTTTTCCGGGTTAGCCAACAGCTAAAGTAAATGGCTAAACCCAAGGCCCCTTCTTTTAAGGAAATTGTGGTATAGATGCCAGATATACTCCGGGCATTTGTTGGTTAAACATGCGAATAAAACACAAAAGTAGATCAATATGATAATGCAAGAGAACAACAACAACGGTAATGCGTAGCGTTAAATACACAAATTACAACATTGGACTATGATATAGCGATCCTCAGGTGCTTGGCAAAGCACAAGCTTTCTTGACTCGAACCGTTCGTAGTATTAGATTCCAGAGCTCAAAATAAAGTATGCGAGTACCAACAAATCGCAAGAGCTTCTTACCACGAATAACAATTTGGATTTGGTTTTCGTATGTTGTAACTAAGCACATCTTGCTTACTTTGAAATGAACGTGTGCAATGTGTACAGAAGAATCACGTTATATAAACACTGTAATATATAGCGCACGTGGTATATGTGGTTTTGTTTAAGAAAGAGTGAATTTATCGCATCAGGTTTCCCACTATATTAGGAATAGGAGAGATACGGAGGGGGTTCGGCACTAAAGTCAGGCTTATTGTACCTACGCCCCCAAGAGAGCACCCCCAGGAGGAAGGATGAGATGCCAGGAGACACTGGGTAGATCTAGACTAACCGTGCAGGCCTGACAGAAATCCTTAAGGTTTGTCGTTTGAGGACACCTCGGAGACTTTAAGTCTTCTGAGGCCATGTTAGGGGGACTTTGGCGCGGTTCAATGCCACCATATACCGCCCAGATCCCACGGACGAGGGACGGAAAGAGTTCCTGTGCGCATATCATCCTTGCCAAGCTGCACCTAATACCTTCGCTGACACTTGCGGCCCTGAAGAAACCAACTGGATGAACGACGAATAAAATTATTTCCAATATATTTCTTTAATCATAAATCAGGTATTAAGTATTTCAATGCAGTAAAACAAATACTGGTATTATTTTCGCGCCATCGTCAGCGACAATCGGACTCAAGAATGGCATGAAAAGTTATTTCTATAGACTTCCGCCGTCACTTATTTTCACGCTCCCATGGTTCGTGATAGAGTGACAAAAATATGGATAAATACTTTCGGAAATAGAGGAGAAAAAAATACATTTTGTAAAGATGATCAGGGACTCAAAATCCGCAATTATAGGTAACATCGCTTGAGAAGAGCTAAAAGCTGAATGAAAAGTTTGAGTAAATAATAATGAAGAAAGGACGACGGCATCTTATGGGACTCCAGGTGAATGAAACCGTAAAGAACAGGAAACAATCCCCACCTTCTAGAGAAAAGACAGTAACTAATCAGAGAGGCGAATGAAGTTAATTAAGACAAAAGAAAGTGGAACCAAGAACAAAGAGATGCTTTTAGACAGAAGGGTTCAGAAGGTTGAAGTTAATTATTTTTCGAAGAGAAGAAAAGGGGCTTCTCGGAAGAAATGACACATGAAGGAAACTCCGAGAAAGGATCATTTATAGGGTGCTACAGAATTCAACTTCCAGGGTTTTCAAAGGAAACGATAAAGGGACACTTTTAATAAAAGACACCTATGGTCTTCGATGACTTTTCATTTGATTATTATCGTACTGGTGAACGCAAATCAAATACTTAATACCAATGGGATACTGATTTCCACTCAGATCAGTTAATTTTTCTTCCAAAAGCGCTATTTTCAAAGTTATGAGCTTTGCTATTTCTGGAAAAATGATCTTTTCACAGGGGCCAGTGCATCACTTATACCTCTACCCATATAATCACATGTATCAGAGACAAACAACAGTCAGCTGCCATTAGCATGCTCGGCTATCAATCTGGTGGTGCGGGGTTCAAACTCCGAGCGATTAAACTATCCCCCCACCCCATAGAGATAAATGGTTTACGTTTGGCGTGAACCCAATTTTGCTTTCTTGCGTTTCTTTAATTACATGCTAAGGAGGTATTCACAAGCGCACTGGCTCGTTATTGATTCTGATCTATTGCAAATAACCATGAACTCAAACAATCATAAGTATACATGCTTAGGCTTTCAATTGTTAACCAGCCAGGAGTCATTCTCTGAAGATGCCCAACGCAGTCTTGGGCGAAACGTCAGAAAGACGTTACACTCTTACGCTTACACTCTTCTGTAACATGCGATGTATGTGTGTGTGTGTGTGTGCGTGTGTGTGTGTGCGTGCGTGCGCGTATAAATGCAAGCACAGATGATGAAAAGGAAAAATAAATAAATCAAACCCTAGCAGCTCAATACTTTCAATATATATGTTGGAAGTGAGATAAGCATTTTACTTGGATACTTTTCTATTTTTATCGTTACATATTTCAGTGCTTTCTTCAAAATTGTTGAAATTAATATATTTATATTTATGTACAGAGTTTCAGTGTTTACACATCTTTCTGTACCTAAAGAATCTTCTTTCTCCACTCATTCCTATCCATCCATTCCATTTCTTTCAGTCCTTTTGCTCTCTATTTCCCTAATTCATGAGTTTCTAGGTCTTCCTTTTCTTCTTCTTCCAGGTGGACTCCATTCCAAAATCTTTCTCTGTAATCTATCTTTATTCATTCTTCTAATATGCCCGTACCACTTACATAGTCTAATATCGACTTTAACTTATTCATTGTTTCTCTTATAACATTATTTCTTATTTTTTCCAATCTTAAACATCTCGCTGACCTTCTTAGAAAATGCATTTCCATCCACACTCTAAAGTTTTGTTAAATTTCCATGTTTCAACTCCATGTGTGACAGTCTTCACTATTTTATTATATATTTGCAACTTATTTTTCCTACTTATATGTCTGTTCTACAGGATACAGTTTTAAAATTATATATTGGGAAAATCTGGTACCTATTTTAAAAATCAGACTGTGTTCCCGTCTCTATTGTGCTGTCTCATATAGTTTTTTGTGTCACAATTATCAGTGTAGATCTTGTTAAATTTAATTTACATTTATGTATGTGTACTTGAGTATCTTCTCTGCATGTGAAGGACTCCGGCTCTGTAGAGCAGGCGTCTGCCTTCTTGTTGGCCCATGTCCAGTTTCGTGTGCCTTATAATTTGGTAGATGTTCTGATTCTGTAGGAAGGAGAAGACTGTGGTTCTGCTTGTCTGTGCCAGAGGACATTCCCATACCACGTGCTCAGGTATTTCCTCAGCTCCGCATCTGGAGAAGTCTTGGTCATCAAGTTGGAATCGATGGAACGTGACCTGTCCACAGGAGACTATTCAGCATTCATGTTTTGATTTTACCTTTATTGATTCTGTTCTTAATGTCATTTTCATCTTTATCTTCTTTATCTATTTTTACCCGAAAATGCTTAAACTCTTCACATCCTCTAGTACAACTTTTCTGTAATATAGCTTAAAATAAATAAAAACGGAAATTAAAAAGTGTCAATTCCCACGTTCTGTTTAATATGAATGAAAAAAATCTCATGTGTTGCACTCACATGACTTTCTGTATTCTTGTACTAACCATTCTTACAAAATCTTATTCCTATATCTTCGTGTTAGTTGAGATAAACATTTCTACAAATTATCTTATTGTTTATTTCATTGTAGGTACAAGGGGAATGTAATACAGTAGACTTCGAATGATAGTCAAATCTTTTAAAGCTTTGAGATCCCGTTCTCTTTGCACGGTTAAAATATAAAAGAATTAACAACGATGTTCCATTTCACGAAAGTTTTAAGTTTTCCCAACTGACACAAATAATAAAGAATATCTCCGAAATGGTTCACTCTAAAAAATTTATTTGGAGATAAATTGTGTGTTTTATCGAGATCTACGTTTTTTGTACAGTAAGATTTGGTCTATTTCTTACGGTTTACGAGTTATTCAAAAGTCATCCAGAGTAAACAGGACCACATAGGTTGTGGCCAGAAAATTCAAAATATACATTTCATTTGTCATACAAATATCTTAAACACATGGCATTTTAATCAAAATCGTTAGAGCCATTTTGAAGAAAATCAAAATTTTCGAAAAATTTTCCTTGTAAAGGGTAGTTTAGGGTGGGGCTATTTTCTTCAAAATCTTCGTGTAGCATCCTTGAAAGACACTAAACTTAAATACCAACTTTGATTTTTAACCGACTTTTCGTGTTTGGGTTATGCTGTCCACAGACTGACAGACACAGACACATAGACTGACACACACACGGAATTTTTCTAAAAATGCTTCTTTTTGGATTCAGGGGGTCTCAAAACATTTTTCCGGTGAAATCTCGACATTGAATTTTTGGGTGGAATACAGTACTTCCTTCTACTTAACGGTGGAGAAAGTCTTACTATAATGTTACTGAAGTCCAATCGCCATTTATTTTACTTGGATCCACTCGGTACTTTACTACAGAGTTGGAGCACCAGTGAGAATTCAAACCTGGCTATAAACTTTTGTATTCCTAACGCGGTTGAATAAAATCGAGTTACGAATTCAGAATCAGATACGCCAAGTTTATTCTCCAGCGTATACCATTCAATTTCAAAAAAGAAAGAAAGGGAGAAAATGAGTTCTGCCGAAATTGATTGAGCTGAAAAGAGTTAACAAAACCGTCTCTGTCTTGGCGTTTCATAAAATGCTTGCTTTCTCTGCTGGTGGGTCAGTCAAACGTGGTTTTGAAAATTTCTGGAACGCCTGAGGCTATTCTGAAGCCAACAAACTTGAAAACAAACTCTAGCAAAATAAGAAAATAAATATGAAGATGGTGAATGACACAAGTTCCCGAATAAGAACTGGCTAGAGACCTCTTTACCAGTGGCGCCGCCAGAAGTAACGGTACATTGCAAACCGGAATACCCGGAACTTCATCAAGAGACATTAATTACGGTAGCCAACTGACCCAATTTTTTGACAATGTAAGCATATCATACAAGTTGTATAGTAGGGATTGCTCTCAAATCATATCTAATGTGTCTATTAATATTCACTGCTATTTTGGTCTTAAGGAATATGGCGAGAGTTCGGCGCGGTAACATCTGAATGTCGCAAAGATTCCTTGACCCAACCACTGCTTCTGGCTTGTCATAACTTGTCTCATTGTTGTATGTAAAGTCAAAGAAGTATTCGTGCAACTCTCCAAGAACATGCTTTCATAAACCCTACATGCGACGGGTACCACATTCTCCCAATGGAGAGCAGAAAGAATGTTTACTAAATAAGGCATCACTAATAATACCAGATGTTAGGGGACAAAGTCCGCAATGCAGCATCATTAATCTTATATTTTAAGCATGCAATGATACAAGGCTTCTGTGGTCAAGTGTTCAGCGCTCTAGTTTTTCAACCCAGAGGTTGCATGTTTGATTCCCTAGCGTCCACAGAGTCTGAAAGTATGCATGTGGGAATATAATATGTTTCACAGTGTAATGCATAAGATGAACGTGTAATGAAATATGCTTAAACCGTAAACAAATTAGGTTTTGTATATTTATAGTGCCCATTAGTAGTAATTTAATACTACGTTGTTATTTTCTTAATATGTATTAACCAGTTTTAAAGCTCCATACAACTATTTAAATGACACTATATAAGTTAGATAAAGCATAATGTTAAGCTGAAGTGTTTCTTTTCAAATTCTTTTTATTTCAACATTTTTCATTAACCAAAATATTCATGACCAGAGTTTTTCATTTAAACGCTTGTAATTCTCAGGAAAGCTTCAGATAGTGGTTTCAAAATTTGTTGTGCAGTTAACTACAACTACTAAGAAGATTATGTGCGTTTAGTATATTGTATAACTCAAGGTGATAAAATTGAAAAAAAAAAAAAAAAAAAGGATCAATTACATATAAATACAAAACAAATTTTTTCTAGAGCAATTTCTTTATATTGTTTTTAAGTTAAAAATAAAATGTTGTAATAAATTATTGTAAATTATTTAGTACTAAGAATTTTGTATTAGGATGTGAAAAGTAATTTGTTATAGCAAAAAATATGATGTGTGCACTCACATGATTTTCTCTGCTCACTATTATACAAAGTGTTCTTAAAAAGGCTGATTCTTCTGTCTGCTTCATGTTGTTCGAGATAAACTTTGCAGAAATTATTTTATGTTAATAAAGAAGACTTTCAGCTTTCCCAAACAGGGACTGCCATCAAGACAAAGCGTACCTAACTAATGACAATTAGTCATGTTCAAGACTGAAACAACGAAAAAATAATCTTTAAGAGCGATGTTAATGTTAATTATATATGCTCCAATAGAAAAGTATGATAACCTTTTTCTTGTTTTAAGACACAGGTAAAACAATGAAGTACAATGGGAACGGGAGAATATTGTAGACATGTAATGGTCAAATCTCTTAAGGGCTGGTCGCTATATGATGGCTTTGAAATTCGCTACTGTTTACATATCCAGGAGATAAGGGAATAAAGACTTCCTATACTTGAAAATTCAAACTAATATCTCGAAAATGGTTAGCTGCACACAAAAAGATGGTTAACATAAATTGTGTGCCTTAACAAAATCTACATTTTTTGTGCAGTAAGATTAGGTCTCTTCCTAACGGTTTCCCAGTTATGCAAAGGTTATCCAGATTGAAGAGGGGCTCGAGGTTATTTCCAGAGAATTCTATTTATCATGCAAAAAATTTAAATATAAGTTAATGAAAATCATTAGAGCTATTTTTTTAAAAATAAAATATTTCGAAAAATGTTCCATGTAAAGGATGAGGGGATTTTCTTGAAAATCTTCGTGATATGTCTTTGGAAGATAGTGAACTTCAGTACCAATAACATTTATACATTTTATTTTTAGTTACACTGTTCACAGAAACATACACGAGCCTTTTTTTTTTATTCTGGAGACTTGAACATCCGGTGAAATTTCCGGTGCATTTCCAGTGAAATTTCGATATGGACGTTTGGTTGGAATACTACAGATAGGTCACAAAGAAAGTAAAAATAATTAAATCTCAAAAACAGTTGCCTTATGAACCAGCATTTGGTGTGTACAACTTATTTTAAGTTCTGTGTATGCGCTAAAATTCCAATTTATTAAAAGAACACTAGATTTTTAGGTTTTCAAAGATATATTACCTCAAAAACCTACAGCCAACTAATTACGAACACAATATTGCTTCCGATGTAAATGCGCCCAGTATTGAGTACAAGTTAAAGGTACAAATGAAACAGTAAACAAAAGGAATGTGTTACACTCACATGAATTTTTCTAGTTGTTGTGGTTCAATTTGATACAGGTTCTACAAATTTTTCTTCCAAAATGTTACTTCTTTCTTTTACTTCAAATTCACCGAGATAAACATTAGCAGAATTTGCTTGAATACAAGTTTCTTTATAGGTATAAGAGAGATGAAGTGGTAGTCAAATCTTTAAAATGTGGATCGCTATACAGGGTGTTGTCTCTATAGAGACATATTTGATACCAATGAGAATATATCCCGTATACTGGCTTTCAAATTCCATACTGAATGGTGACAATACTGCAGAAATACAAATCAATATTCAAAGTGTATCGTAAAGAGATACACGTTTTTTTTTTTTTTTTTTTAGTAAAAGGTTTCAAGCTATATCTTATAGTTTACCAGTTATACAAAATTACACAAGAATATTTCGAATGAAGGGACTTTATAGACTATGCTTAGAAAATTGAAAATGTATATTTTATTAGTCATGCAAATATCATAAATATATGACACTTTAATCAGAATTGTGCGAGCTACTTTAGAGGAAATGAGAAATGATATTTTATTTCCGGTGAAATATCGATATAGAATTTGTTGGTTTAATATAAACTTTTCTCTACCTACCTAGGTATGTGTTAAGAAAGTAATAACTACATTTTATTGTACCAAATTGCCAAATTCCTTTTACTGTAATTAATAACAGTTGCAAGGCCTTATGAAAGGCACACAGATTGAGAGGATGAACACATTTGGGCCAGAGATACGATGGAACAAGACTGATTACTCGATACCCTGATATTGGATATACTACAGGTGATGCAAAAAATGTACAGAACGTTGTAGATTAAAGAGGCAGTACCAAAATAAGATTTTGAGGTTAGGAACAAGGGACCGAGAGAGATGACTCCGCGATATCGTGTGAGGCTAGTATTCGGCAAGTCGTGGGTTCGATACCCCTGGCCGACCTTCCTGATTCATGTTTCTTTTTTTTGGGGGGGGGGGGGGTTCCCTGGGTCGCTAGGCGAATGCTGGGAAGGACAATTACATCCCCTGAATTTCCTGTCCTTCCATTTCATTTCACCCAAATGACCTAACTGTCGACGGGCCCTTCAACTCCACTCCATCCCATTTCGTTCCATTAATCATTCCATTCATTCTTCAAGCCGTTGGTTTCTTCAGGCACAAGTGACAGCGAGGATGTTAAGTGCAGTTTGGCGGGGGTGATATGCGCACAAGAACTCTTTCCGCCCCTCTTTGTCTGTGGGATCCATCTGGGGACGTCGGACCCCTCGCCGAAATCCCCCCGAGTTAGTCCCGGAAGACCTAAAAACTTCGAGGTGTCACCAAACTTGGTAAACCTTAAGGATCTCTGTCAATGTCTGTGCCGTTAGTCTGGATCTGGCCGCCCGGTGTCTACTCTCACCTCATCCTTCCTCCCGGGCGTGCCCCCTTCATAGGTACAATAAGCCTCGCTTCAGTGCTGAACCCCCCGTATCTCTCCTATTGCTATTCCTAGGAACAAGAAGTTGCATGTTCAGTACAATGACAGGAGTGTCACATGAACATATAGTCCATTTTAAAATTAGACTGACATCGCAACTACACAAGATGTTCACAACAGAAAAGTGGAGTCAACTCCTACACGTAGTTTACTCCACGCGAGGAAGATATTCTGATGTTTCTGATAGGCTAACGTTAGATATAAATCAATTCTTACTGGATGGAAGCCGGCTAACAACGAATGCGGCGGTAGGAGGGGCAGCAAGGCACGGTAAGTATTGCTGTGCTCTTAGTTCCAAAATTAGTTTAATTTTAATATGGCTATAATTGAAATCGACTTTATTAAACATCTTTCCCCTTTCTTGTCACTCAAGCGTTGACGCCTGCCTAAGCTGGTGCATTACACTCCCAGGTAGATTCCTAGATTCCATCAGTGTTCCTTGATCTCCTTAGGTCCAACAAGGACTTGATGGGATCTAGGGATATTGTCCCCATTTCGGTTCCGAATATGGAGTACGGGATGTGCTCAATAGCTTCACATTCAAACATAATATGGAAGGCAATTTCCTCTTCCATTTCACATTTCCTGGAGACTGGGTCATCCTTAAAAATTCCTCGCAAGTGACTGTCCAGTTAATAAACACATTACCTACCTCATCAGATTCTTTTGCAACGCAAGTAAATCATATCAATTTTCTTGAAAACCTACAATCTACATCTACAAGCGGGTCTTCCTCTTGTGCTTTTCCCATCTAAAGGTCCGTCTTCTTTGGCTCTTTTTACTAGACGGTTGTTTCCCATCCTGTTTAGGTTTTCTTTCTAGTATTTTCGTCACTCATTACTAAATTTTGTTATACTCCGAATTTGGTAATTTTCTCTGTATTGATTCGGTCTAATAAAGCTTTTCCTTGAATTATTCTTAATATTTTCATTTCGCATGTACTTAATATTTGGTTTGTTTTGACTGTATCTGGTCTGGTTTCTGCAGCATAAGTTAAGATTGGTCTAATTATTCTTCTATAAATGTGGACTTTACTCTCTATTGCCATATACTTATTTCGCCAAATTATATTTTTATGTGCTTTATCGACCTGTGCTTTTACTTTAAATTTTTAGTGCTTGTTATATGAATATCTAAATAATTAAATTTTAGAACCAGAGAGATAGAATTGGAACTGAAAAATTCAATGCCACAGCGGGGAAACACCAGCAGTAAGTTTGTTGGCATAAATAATAATCTTCTGAGACCTGTTCAATATTTTGTCTTTCCACTTCTAACTTGCATCCCAATTGTTCTTTCTATACCGTTAGGCATTTAGTTTTTTGTGTGTTTACTTATATATTATATCTTTTGTCTTTATACTGAGAAATAATCTTGTTTGTTAGAAAGGTAGAATGCGAGAGGCATATACTTATTAATACTCAGGACAGATAATATTGCGTTTGTTTGTTTATTTGCTGCCAACTACACGTGCTTTGCATAAGTGGTGTACAGGGTAGTATGTAAACACTAGAACAGCGCCACCAATTCGTGCGCATTGCTAAATGTGGCAAGAGTACATTTTTTTCTAAAGTAATTCACGTTGTGTTTGCAAATCATGTGTTAAATTTATCAGATAGGCATATTTGAAACACAACATTGAAATTCGGTTTAAACTTTTTCCAAACTGTTCCATAAGGAAATCGTTAAATAAAAAACAAAATAAATAAATAAATAGACAGACAGAAAGACAGACAGACAGACAGACAGACAGACAGACAGAGAGACAGAGAGACAGACAGAAAAACAAATAAATAAATAAACAAACAAATATATATTATATATAAATATATAAATAAGTATATAAATATATAAAAAAGAAAGAAAAATAAACCTTTTTCAGAGATAACCCAGGGAATTGTGAAAATGTATAAGTTTGTTATAAAAATTTTACAAATATCTGGTAAAAAGTTCAGACTAATTGCTTAAGAAATACACGCTTGCCAAAACTTCAGATTTGGACCCCTTAAAGCATAATAAATAAGCTTAAGAAATTGACACACGATTTTGAACAGCTGACTTTATTTATTCTCTCCTTTTATAAAGGTGAGAATTTCATTTCATCAGCCAAAATAAGTGATCCTAGAGGTAAAACAGAACGGAAATAATATGCAGGTGTCATTAGTAACATTCCTTGAGCTGTTAAAGGTGCCAATTTCACGGGTGAAGAAGGAGCACAGGTAATTTAGGATGTGATTACCATCTTAGGAAGAAACTTGTTTGAACGCACAGAAGGCGCGGAATAAAACTTTGGCAGTGCTAAAGGATATACCTACAGAGCATTCCAAACAGAAAGGAGAACAGATGCAAGAGAAATCTGGAACAAGTCTAAATCCTTCACCATTAGCTTTGGTAATATTTACTAATGCGTTCAAATATTTAGTAATCATCTGCTCACTTTAAGTACGTATTTCAATCAATGAGTAGACGCAGTGATTTTCATTCTGACGAAGGCCATGGAGTTTAGAATGGCCGAAAGCTCAATATTTTCAAACCTCACACGGCTGATCGCCCGTGAAACTGTAATAAAAAATGGAAACTTATTAAAACCAATATGTAATGGTGATTAAAATATTAAATTACTCCATATCGCATTTCCTAACATTAATATTTTCGAAAAATTCCTCGTGGTAGTTAGGTTCTACCTTAATAAGAATAATTTCGTTTTGTATAAGAATTGGAGGGAAGAGCAATAATTAGTTATTAATGAGAGACGTCTATTAAAAGAAAAAAGATAGATGTTTTACATTCAAATGACTTTCTCTCCACACTCTTCAACATAACTTTCCTACAAAATTCGATAAACTTCTTGTTAATTGATATAAACGTTTACAGAGGAGCTTTTATTCCATAACAAATAAGACAAACAAATCTTTATAAAGTGGGTCTCTATATTTAGCGTTTAAATACCACTGTTTGCATGATTATGAGAAACAATTGAATGACTTCTTAGCTCTTCAAAAAAGTATACAATGTTTGAAAATTCAAACCAATAACAAGGAATATCTACGAAATGGTTGTCATAAAAATTATTTCACACACTTAAATTGCATGTTTTAACATATTTACATTTTTCGTGCAGTAAGTGCTTTCCTCTCATTTGTTTATCAGCTATACAGAATTTACATTATTTATTTAGAATGAAGAAGGCTATTCTTAAAAGTCTGGTATTTTAATCATAATAATTAGTGCCATTTTTGAGCAAGTAAAACACTAAGAATACCTTTCTATGTATTTTCTTGAAAGTCGTAGTTTTGCTTATTCAAAATACGTTGAACTTGAATTCCATGCATAGTATTTATCAAATACTTCTTTAGAATTATGGAGTTCACACATGCGCGCGCATACACATGGACTTTTTAAAGGACCGGCGACCTTGGATATGAAAGGCGGCTTTTAAATATAATTCAAAATTCAAGATATGCATTTATCTCTTGTGTCATCATAGTGACACCGACCGCGGCGCACAACAAAGAACGGTTGGGTCAAGCTATCTTACACCATATACCAGGCGGGAGCGTATCAAAGGCGCTCAAGGTCAAGCTGCCCCATGCCACTCACGTGAGCAACCGTGACAACAACCTGAACAACCAGAGAAGCAAAACCAAAAAGGATTTTTCAAGATTATTCGCGAACTGTCTGGCGGCCGGTGTATTTGTAGAAGTTGGAGAAAAGTCTATGTTACGCCATCCTCGCTATATAAGGAGGCTAGGCGACGAGAGAAGGAGTTATTGGTTAGTGATAGATATGAGTCGCAGCAGCAGCAGCAGCAGGTGTGTGTGTGTGTGTGTGTGTGTGTGTGTGTGTGTGTGTGTGTGTGTGTGTGTGTGGCTTGCGTGTGTGGCTTGCGTGTGTACGGACGTCATGAGAGAACAAAAGGAAGATAGCGAAGCAGTTAATGAGTGTTGAGTGATCGTATCATCAAAGTTAGCTGTTGACAGACAGAGAAAGTGAAGAACGACAGAAAGGAGTGAGTCAAGGTTACGAGAAGAAAACTGTTGCATTTGCAATATAACGGGACTCAAGACTGTGTTAACGCCAGCAGAAGAGAACTGTGTTGTGCATTAAGCTTTGAAGGAGAATAAAGTGATAGAAAAAGTAATTGGAGTGGACTTCTGTCGTTTTTGTCACAATATATATGAGCATTTTTAATGTAGATCGTTTGAGAAGTTTTTTACAAAATAAAAAATAACGAAACTTTTGCCATACAAGGGATTGTTTAGGATGAGGGATTTTCTTGAAAAACTTTCTGTCGCATCCTTGGAAGATGCTGAATTTATATTACCAAATGTGGTATTTAACAGTTTTCGGTTTTGAGTTATACTTTCACAAACACATACAGGTGCGCGCGCTGGGCTAAACAATATATTTTCTTTCTATTCCAAAAACGGATATTTTCGGTGAAATCTTGATATTTTTTTCTATATGGAATATTTACCACAGGTAGGTGAAACAGTTGACATTATTACTTTCGTGTACTGCTGGATGTTTTGCCTGCTGTATAAGGGTGCCAATGTAAAGAATTTGTGTGTAGCAACAACACCGGGTATGCATTGTCATTTAAGAAATCTTAGGATGTTAAAGCCAGTTGACTCCATAAACGCGAAAGTAACTTTCCTATGGATTCGTGAGCCTAAAGTCTGCGGTTCAAATCCAGCCAAGATCGACCTTCCTGGCAGATTATTCCCAGGTTTTCTCAGTAGTGACAAATGTGAAGAAGGTACTTTAAAGCTATATAAAAGGTGACGTGTTGCACTCACATTACTTTCTCTACTCTTGCACAAAGTATTCTTACAAACTCTTATTCCTCTATCTACTTCATGTTAGTCGAGATAAACATTTGTAGAAATTATCTTAGTTCTAATTTTCTTGTAGATGCAAGGGGAATACAGAGGCTTAAAGCGATAGTCAAATGTTTTAAGATGTGGCCGCTATATGATGACTGAAATTCCGTTCTCTTTGCATGGCCAAGAGATAAAAAATGAATAAGGACCTCCCATTTGACAACATTTTTAAGTATTGCAAAATTCTGAAAATAACAAGGAATATTTCCGAAATGACTCATTGACAAAAAGGATAATTTAACATAAATTGTGTGTTTTAACAATATCTACATTTTTGTACATTAAGATTTGATTCTGTCTCTAACGGTTTACCAATTATGCGAAAGTCATCAAGAATAAATAGGACTACATGGGCTATAACCATAAAATTCAAAATACAAATTTAACTTGCCATAAATACATCTTAAATATATGGCATTTTAATAAAAATCGTTAGAACCATCTGTGAGAAAATAAAAATTATCGAAAAATTTTCCACGTAAAGAGTAGTTTAGGGTAGAGGATTTTCTTCAAAATCTTGGTGTCTCATCCTTGAAACATATTAAACTTAAATACCAACTTTGGTTTTTACCGAATTCTCACTTTTGAGTTAATTTGTTCATAGGCAAACACACATAGGCGATTCAGGGGCCTCAAAACATTAATTTCCAGTGATATCTCGACATCGAATTTTTGAGCCGCATACAATACTTCCTCTACTTACTGTACATAATAGAGAAAAACAAAAACAAAAATAAAATAAAAAGAAAAGAAGTTTTAACAGCATGCTCAATTACCCTGCTGTTTATGCAGCCCGGTTGTTGTTGCTGATATACGGAATGCATACTGTACAGGCGCGCCATATTGCGAGCCACTGGCGGACGATTCGTTTGTTTTCCAGCGAAGAAAGTAGATAGACAAGGAAGTTGTGGCGCATCCACCAGATGGCAAGCATGTTGGATGACAAGAAATAAGAAAATGAGGTCCTTGAGTGCAGCCTTGAGTGAACTAAATGATATGTCTGTTCCTTGCAGCCGAGCTTACAAGTGTGCTAACCTTAATCTTTTCTGTGACACGTTTCATTTCGCAGGGAAATGAACTTACTAAATCATTGTTGATTGGTATTACATTTCTTTCGTAAATGCTACAATTAATACATGACTAGCAGTTATTTCTTTTCCTGACGTCACGTGTTTCTCATATTTTACAACGGGAAATCCCTTGCTTGACTGGTAAACTGTATCATAAAAAATCTGATGTGTTATAGTCGCACAACTTTCCCGTCGCAATGAAACTTACTTTCGTACCTGTTGGGCGTACTATTCGGGGAAAAGGCTTGTTTTTCTGCTTGTTAATTATGACTATTACAGTCTTCCTATGCCATACTGCTGTTGTCCAATAAATGGGTACGGAAACCCGCGTTTCAACCAATCATAGCTGCTTTTCCCCACCATTTTTATCTCCTTCCTACACTCTTCGATCGTCATTTGTTTCTCAAATGTGAAAATCCTTCCCTGTCTGGAAGTATGAACAAGAGTGTGTGTGTGTGTCTGTGTCTGTGTCTGTGTGTCTGTGTGTCTGTGTGTCTGTGTGTCTGTGTGTCTGTGTGTCTGTGTGTGTGTGTGTGCGTGTGTGCGTGTGTGCGTGCGTGCGTGCGTGCGTGCGTGCGTGCGTGCGTGCGTGTGTGTGTGTGTGTGTGTGTGTGTGTGTGTGTGTGAATTCAAAGTTTAAAGATCCCAAACACACTGTTAAACGAATAAAACCATTGCCAATAGGAGAGGAGAGGCCGCTGATATGACCTTTGCAGTTAAATACGGGAGATAAATGGAACAATTAAAACAAAAACTCTGCGATGCGGTTTTAAATAATTTTTGTGTATATATTGAAACAGAATTCAACATGCATATGTTCAAGTTACTCAAAGCAGAAAAAGAAATGTAATTGGAAAACGTTTTTAGTGCGATGGTTATTCTGTTTTTCTGACAATTAACAAATCATAACATATTTTACCCGTTAACTGCCAACGTTGCTTACAAGAAACATAAAGTTGTTAAGTTTTGAGATACTTTATTGGTTTTTTATTTTTAATTTCCTGTTATGTTAAAATAAATAAATAAAATTCAAGTATTTGCAGCTGTCTAACATTGTAAAAAAATCAAATTTGCTAAACAAAACTGTACTTTTTTGAGAAAAAGAAGCAAAACCCATGCAACTGCAATGAAATCTACTCCTGTCGGCGTCCAAGCGTGCCTTTACACCGACTATTTTACCTGGGCCCTCCCCTTCCTTTACCTCAGTCACATTTGACTGCAGTTCAGTTGCTGGGACTCGAACTCTCGAAGTTCGGCTTTGAATGGCTGGCCAGTCCATTGCGTGTCGCCTTAACCATCACGGCTATTCGAATCGCTTCAGCTAAGGTACCTCCGAAAGGGATACGAAAACCGGTTTAGGAACTAGAGGAAGAACGGCATATGTAGCAAAATGTCTTGCCAATTGAAGGGTTAAAATGTATGTCATTATAATAGATGAAATAGAAACAAGAATAATTCTGGAACTATATGAATAGACTGTATGTCAATTTAAGGCCATTCTGATTAAAATTGTGTTAAAACTCAGTTTTGAATAAATATTAAAAAATTTCATGTGTTGCACCCACATGACTTTCTCTACTCTTGTACTAACAATTCTTACAAACTCTTATTCCTATATCTTCTTCATGTTAGTCGAGATAAACATTTGCAGAAATTACCTTAGTGCTCATTTCCTTGTACGTTCAAGGGGAATATGGGAATACAGTAGGATTTGGGCGATAGTCAAATCTTTTAAAGCTTTCAAATTCCGTTCTCTTTGCACGGCTAACATAAAAAATCTGTGTTGCACTCATATGGCTTTCTCTAATTTTGTACTAATCATTCTTACAAACTCTTATTCCTATATCTTCTTCGTGTTAGTTAAAATAAACATTTGTACAAATTATCTTATTGCTTATTTCCTTGTAGGTGCAAGGGGAATATGGGAATACAGTAGGCTTTGTGCGATAGTCAAATCTTTTAAAGGTTTGAGATTCCGTTCTCTTTGTACACTTAACATATAAAAAACTGAACAACGATGTTCCATTTTACGAAAGTTTTAAGTTTTCCGAAACTCACACACATAACAAGTAATATCTCCGAAATAGTTCAACCTAAACAAATTTATTGGGACATAAATTGTGTATTTTAGCAAGATCTACATTTTCTATACAGTATGATTTGGACTATCTCTAACGGTTTACCAGTTATGGAAAAGTCGTCCAGAGTAAACGCGACTACAGGAGCTGTAGCCAGAAAATTCAAGATATACATTTCATTAGTCATAAAAGTATCTCAAACATATGGCATTTTAATCAAAATCGTTATAGCCATTTTCAAGAAAATCAAAATTTTCGAAAAATTTTCCATCTAAAGGGTAGTTTAGGGTGGGGCTATTTTCTTCAAAATCTTGTGTCACATCCTTGAAAGACAGTAAACTTAAATACTAACTTTGGTTTGTGGCCGACTTTTCGTTTTTGAGTTAGACTGTTCACAGACGAAGTCACAGACACACCACACACGCGCGCGCGCGCGCACGCACGCACGCACGCACGCACGCACGCACGCACGCACGCACGCACACACACACACACACACACACACACACACACACACACACACACACACACACACACACACACACGGAACTTTTTCTAAAAATACTTTTTTTTGGATCCAGGGGGTCTCAAAACGTATATTTTGGGTGAAATCTCGACATTGAATTTTTGGGGGGAATACAATACTTCCTTCTACTTAGCAGTAGAGAAAGTAAAAAACTGAATTTCTCTTCTGTGGATATAAATTGTCCTTTGTTGAAGTTAGTATAAACTGCAAAACATTAAAGGTCAATAAAAAGTGGGAATTATTAATGTTCAAACAAACTTTAGTACACAAGCACAGTCGTCTAAGTCTATAAAAACCTTGACAAACTTGTCCTAAGCTTTGGCATGAGGCCTGGAGCCTAAAGAAAGGAGATAGAAGCAGAAAGCTACTGCAGAAATGAAGTTCAAGCGAAGTACTGCTGGTACTTGGATCTAAACTGTTTTACAACAGCTGAAAATGTAACCAGCTCTGGAATGTATACATTATCAGAACAACTGAAGATAACACCTGCACAGGATAGGCCAAGAACGCATTTCCTCTACATTCCTTGAGGAAATAGATCGCTTGGCCGTCCCAAGAACAGATGGAGACTTCTCAGTGAAGTGGTGACAGGTTTGATGATGCATCACTTGGACTGCTGAAGAACAAGATGAGGATAACCCATGCATAAGAACAAGAACAACATGATGATGGCCATCAAAGACATAAATTGTGAACTGATATGCCTTGCAAACATCCTTAATCATCTTTAGGAAGAGAAAGTGCAACCAGCACCGACAACGAGAGTAGCCTGACACGGTAGAAATTAAAAAACGAGCACAGCGGGACGATAGTGGCCTACTGCATCTAATAGCCTGGATTCCAAACTGCATTCAAAATTGCTTCATATTCTCAGCCGGATATATAAAAAGGGACTTCTATTGAATCATAAAACGGTGACATTAACGGAAATAGGGAGCGTAAATTTTGGACATTTCTGTCCTTATATTGAAAATAAATGTTATTCTTATCGATTTAGAACATGTTTTGTATATATTTTAAGTTTTTAAACTGAGGGGTCTCTTGGCTCTTGAAAGTGTTTCCGAAACTGTTTTTAATGAAAACCAAACTGTCTCGTGTTTTATTTTCACTTACGCTTGCCTAAGATTATAAATTGAAAGTATTTTTAAGTCTTAATGGTTGTCGAGCCTTTTTTAAGTTTAAGAAGAGAAGTGCCGGTATTTTTAGAAGCGAAATTTGGAGCCACGGTTTTGGCCTCAAGACAACTGGACTCTAGCGAGGGGTTCTGTTGGACTATAGCCCATGCACACTAGCTTGAGTGTACTCTTAAGCCACTCCGCCCCCTAGACCAGGGGAAGACAACTTCGGGCCGTGTGACGTATTTAAACGAAGAGCTAGCCTGTACGTTCGTGTGACGTCAGGCGAGAGCGGTGTATTGCTATGCTGCCTAGATCAGCGGCGCTACTTGCACGAAACGGAATGAATATGAAAAATGTTATTTGTGGATGTTTACAACTTGCCCGGGCTGTTTAGGGAGAACCCTCTTCAGCCTATTCTGAGTGTGTTTATTTGTTGTGTGAGGGATCTTAACGGCGTTAGTGCGAATTTTGTTTTTATTTTGTGTTTTTGTTGACGTTGTGTAGTGCTGTGTGTAGTGGTTTTGTGTTTGTGTTCAGTTCCCCGTGCTTCACACCAGTTTGAGATGCCATTGTAATTACATTTTCCAAGACCACTTTTACTTTCTCTACTACGTACTTACAATAAATAGACGAAGTAGCGTATTCCATCCAAAAATTCGATGTCGAGGTGTCACCGAAATACACGTTTTGAGGCCCCCTGAACACAGAAAATGAGTTTAATAAAAGTTCACGCGCACGAACGTCTGTGTCTATAAACAGCATTACGAAGGCGACACTGAACATTTTAGACTGCAATGTTTCTGACTTTTTTTTAACATTTACAGTACTTTCTAATGTTTTGCAAGTTGTTTGTCGCGTAGTTGTTCGATTCGCTCTAACAGTTGGTTAATTATCATAATTTAAAGATTTTATGTTCACTCAAAAATTAGTTTGACTAGAGAATATTTCCGGGCTGTGATTTTCTTACGATTTTAAATCATCAACGCCTAAACAACATGAAGATCGGCTTAGAGATGAATTTGGCGAAGAAGTTCCGCCTAAGGCAACTATTTATACTTGATGCAGTGAATTCAAAAGATGTCCATTTTTTCTTAGTGATGAACTTCCTAAAGGTCGCCCAAGAGCTGCTGTTTCTGATTAAAACTATTTCCGCTGTTCGAGCAATGCTTGAAGAAGGTGGACGGGCGTCTTATGAATTTATTTGGGTGACATTGGGCATTTGTATGAGTGAAATCCAAAACATTTTACATCAATAGTTAGACATGAGAGAGCTTGGCTATCGATGGATTACCGGTAAAAAACGACAACGCATTGATTGGAGCACAAAAATGTCTGAAAAAATCCCAAAGCAGCACTTCAAATCTGGTTTGAAGTAACGTTGCTGGTGATGAATCTTGGATTTATTATTATGATCCTGAGTCAATCGGTTCAATGGGTCTTTCGAAGACAGGCTAAACCTATAGGAGTCCAACGAATTCGTAGTGCTGGCAAGATGATTGTTAGATTGTTTTCTAAAACGGGCCATATTGCTACTAGAGGATTAAAAGATACCATTACTGCCGATCGGTATACACATATCTGTTTATTGCAAATTCTTGAAAGATATTGTGGTAACATCCAAGACGAAAGATAATTTTACATCTGACAACGCACCGCGTACAGCAAAACTGTATACGAAATTTAATGGCGTATGGCTGGAAGAGCAGGTATCAGCCGCCATTAATTTAGTGCCTACCATAATAACTGAGTACCTGGATGCTCTAAAAGTCAGCACCATGAACCCTCCACAATACCTGACCTAACACGTTGTGATTTCTTTTTGATAAGATAAAAGTACAGATAAAATGTGTGGAAACATTTTTTCGGCATCAGATGAAGCAGTAGAACATTATAAAAACCTGGGTGACTCAGCTGGTTAGGTGCGAACCTACTGATTTCAAAATGCGGCTTCATATCCAAACCGATGGTTTTTAAGCGTGATTAAAAACAACAGTTCCATGTCAGTAGATAACTTACATATAAAAGAACTTCTCCAGGAGGAAACTCCGGCACAACGGCGACGCTTATATGGTCCTGATAATTGATAGCGTTGCTAACAAACAAAATATTTTTCCTCCCTCCTTCCTAACAAATAAGAATGGAGAAAAGTGGCATCTTATATACAGTGGAGTGCACGAAGTGCCATGGTTTTGGCATCCTATAGTGTTTTTCTTTATTCAGTACTGGTAGAAACTCATCTGTGTTCCACAACAGTCCTAGATGAGCCAATGTTTTGTTGGTTTGAAGTCAAGTTTAACCATATGCATTTGATCAGCCCATGAACAAAGGCAAGACCTAGTTGAGCGGCGAAAGGGGAGGAGTACATCAACGTTTTACCTTAATGACTGGAAGGTAGGCTATACCACTACTGTGGGAGAGACCCTGGATGAGTCTATCTCGTATTGGTTGGATGTAAAACATCCGGCACTCAAACATTAACCTAAGAAGTTTCAGGATCAGGAGCGAAGGAAAAGGGGGGAATAAACCAAAGATTAAATGGAGTATTAGACCCAGGTTAGATTGGTCACTAAGCGTGGCAGAGGCGGTTTAGCATTTACTTACCAGCATAAACCACATCTCATGAAAAGTTTAATTTCTAAGAGAGATTTGGTAACGTCACGTTAACATTAAACTGTAACTAAACTCATTCGAATTGAAATAAAAAGACATTACAGTATTGTTCACACAATGTTTGCGCGACAGTTAATGAAACAATAAACTACTTATATCAATTCGTCAAGAAGCTAGATGGCCCCAAATATTCCAAATATTTGACACACTTTTTTTGGGCGAAACAATTCTTTGTTGATAATAATTGTATTGGATAATTTACTGGATAATTTGTTACATTTGTTAGAATCCCTGGTTAACGTATGGCCGAAGCATATATTATGAGTGTAACAAATTATCCAATAAATTATCCAATACAATTATTATCAATAAAGAATTGTATATATATCAGACAATTGTCTTACAGAGTTATACACTTACATTTAAAGAATAACCCACGAGGCTTTTTACACATTTTATCCAGAGTCTTAATTTCCAAATTTTGTGTAGGTATATACATTAACGCTAGTCCATTCAACCTGTCTGCTCCCATAGTGCTCCTCAAATAGGTCTTCAGATTCCGTAATGTTGAGAATGAACTTCTGATGTTGCTGTAGTCACCGGTAAAGTGCAGAAAACCTTCTGCACCTTGTGTATGAAGTGCAAAATAATTTCATTACACCTATTCAAAGATGATATGTGCCCCTCCATTGATACTACCGAAGCAATCTATGAGTTTCCTGAAACTGCAGAGCGATTTGTGTTATTGTAATGTCTTAGAAGTTCATACGATTTGGAATGAGATTATGGGAAGCATATTTTATCGCTCTAAATCTCTTTGCTCTGAATTACGATCGCAGAACATTATTATATGTATTTACATGTTTCATTAAATGTACATCCATTATTTTAACGAAAATAATTAACGTAGAAAATGCTCAAATTCTTTGAGTATGTGAATTAATGTGAATACCTTTTTCTTTACTTTTGTTCTTAATAGTTTCCAAATTTTCGTGGGAAGGGAGATAGGGTTGCTATTGGTCTTCCAAGGACAGGGATAGAGAACGAAGAGATAGAGATAAAATTCTACACCGAATTATCCCCAGGTCTCATACTTATTATATTAACAAATACATTTATACTTACATCTGCTCTGACACAATCTATATCGCATTAAAAGGTAACGATGACATATATACATAGAGATACCACTCTAGAAATTATTAAAAAAATAAAATAAATTAAATTTGCGTTGGCAAAATGGTTAAAAATTCCTGTCCTGTGGTTGTAATTGCCCAAATAGCCTTGCATATCTTGGGACATTTTAGAAACTCATTGCTTAGGACACTTAAACAGTTCATTAAAACTAAACAATCAAAAATAAGTGAACTATAAAATACCGCCATATATACCACAGGGACAAAGTGCACGTGGAGTGTAAATTACAACATTTTGAGTTAAGAAACAGGGTGTCACTTATAGAAGCTTTTCGAAACTTTAAACAAGCGTTAATTTATTACTTTTATAATAATATCAGCTGAAACATACTAAGCATGACCTACTCAAATTTGATTACAAATCATTCAGTTATTGTGTAAGTAAAATTTATACTTCGTAGTGTCATGTGTTTACTTAGCTTCCTAATGGGTTCCCAGGCCACTTAAAAATATTACAAATTTGTACCCACACTTACTCTCTCATTCAAACTTCCAGATTCTAAGGAGATTAAACAAAAATCCCATCCTCCAGTCGAGTATCGAATCCGGTACCTCTGCATTTGGGATCTGGCATGCTAAACTTCATAGAGGCATTCGAGACATTTTATTCCAAGCAGTTTACATAGAAGGAAACTGAAGAAACGGAAGACAAAAGACAAACGGATCTGTTTATGGTTGTATACGATACTTGCGGCAATATGTTTAAAATAACTATATAAGAAAGTTTTCCGCCGTATGTTGTAATGGATTTCACAATGTATAAAGAGAGGAAACCGTGTCCTACGTGACAACACACATTACTCACATTTTATAATTAATAGAGCCCGGATTTCGATTACTTCGTATCTTTTTCCTGATGATCCTAGGACGATGCTATGCGGAAAATACCTATACGTAGCTTTTGAGCGAAGTTAAACCACTTTTAGAGGATATTTTTCTGCATTTTTAGACTTTTTATCTGACAGGGCATTTGCTTACAGGTTATGTAATGATAAGTCATTTTTGAGAACAAATGCAGGTTTTTGTCATCTTTTGCGAGTTTGGTCGCATTACTCTTGTGTTGGCAGTATCAAACTTCATAACCTCAGAATCTAAAAATTCTTGGAAGTCTATTGAAATGTGGCTCTGTATTCATATTGTAACAAAACGACAAAAAGTCCAGTCTAATTTCGCTTTTCTCCCTTTATTTGTCTACTAAACTTTTACACAAAAACACAGTTCTCATCTACTGACGTTAACGCAGTCTACAGTCTTTCGTGATATTACAACTCACAACTGTTTTCTTCGCGTAGTTTTGACTCACTCCTTTGACTGTCTTTCTTCACATTTTCTGTTTCTCAAACACTAACTCCGACGATACATCATTCAGCACTCGTTTAAACTTCTTCACTTCGACGTAACATGTCTTTCACAGCTGTCTCGTACTCACTGACTGAGTCAGAAACTGCTGCCCTCACACCCTCCGCAAGCTTTTATACCGGTAATGATGTAGCGAGATTTTGTCGAACTTCTTTAAACAAGCCGGCCGCCGGACACTTCTCGAATCATCTGGAAAATCTCTCGGCTCTGCCGCTATGATTGTTATCACGTGTTTGCTCGCGTGAGTGATGTATTTCAGCATGCCGTAAGTAAAAACAAGTATTTCCGCGAAATTGAAAATCAAATGGAATGGATGAAATCAATTGCAAATAATCAGTCTGTGGGCAAACTTATCTTTGCTAAAACGGAAAAAAAAAAATTGTTGAACAAGAACAGTGGATATGATACAATGTATAAAATTGCTGAAGTGCTGTCAGGTAAGGTATATTCGCTCGATGAAGAGCCGGAAACCAACATCATATGTTGCTTTAAGCATGTCCCAGTATTTTCTGTTGATGTTGAAAGACACCATGTCTTTCTGTTATTTGTAAATCCGTATGGGTTGACAAAGACAGTTTTCAAATTTTGAAAACTCGTGAAAGATGTTCGTAAGGTAGGTACTGTGATTCGGTATTTAGTGAAATGTGTAAGGAGTTCAACAAATGAAAGCAATTTTTAAATCATTTTTTTTTTTGTTTTTTTGTTTGTTTTTGTTTTTAAGTCATTTTAATAAAGTTTAAGCCCATTTTAATATTATTTAGATAATCAAAATCTGGGCCCTAATAATTAACAACTAGCAGACTACTTTGCCATTTTCAACACATTTAAATCGGTATCCTGAAAGCAAGGATATTCATATTGGCCAGTTTATTCCATATTAATATTATAGCCGACACAAAATTAAATGGCGGGTGGCAGACACAAAATCCAATCAGAAGTTTGCCAGGCTTTGCGGTTATGTATAATTAAATATGCTATGAAATCACACTCTAAAGCCGCTGATATAAATATTATTTTCACCCAAAAATCTATTTGTACTCAGAAAGACAATAGTAGTGGTCAGCTGTCATTAAATTTTGTGTCTGCCAGTTTCTGTATTTTATAAGAACAGTGTAACCTTTACGTTATTAAGTAACTACTGGACCAAAGGTGCAAAAGTTTACAATTTTGTCTACCATTATAGTACACGAAATTGTGCTATTTAATAGATTATCCGACAATGTTTCATCTAAGCTACAGACTAAACCACATTCGTAGAACTTAGCTTTTCGGGTAGAGAATAGGGAAATCAGAAATCAAAGATCCTTTACATAATTCATGTCCATTTTCTTGAATATCAAGGAATATTTCACTTGTTATTAGAAATACCCCTTGTCTATACCAGTTTTATTGTGATTATAAGGAGTAAAGAGGAAGTTTCATATACGAATCTTCTAGGTTTCTGTCCAATAATTTCATAAAGGATAGTGAAGAGGTAAACAGGTTAAACATGTCAAAAAATAAGCTTGGTATTTAAACCCAGTGTAATCTCAGGATGTGACACGAAGGTTTTCTATGAATTCCCTCACCAAAGTTATCCTTTATATGAAAAAATTTCGTCATTTCTTGTATTTTCAAAAAAAAAAAAAAAAAAAAAAAAAAAAAAAAAAAAAAAAGCGATTTTAATTAAAATTCAATATCTTTATGGTAGTACTACTAAAATTAATATTTTGAATTTTCAGCGAATAACATGTGAAGTCTTCTTCCCAATAAATGTGTAATTTTACTAGCAATCATAAACGATAGACCAAAATTCACTGCACAAAACACGAAGAGTTCATTGTAATATGAACTTGCTGTCATAAGTTGTAACACAACAGTTTTTGAAACTTTGACTGTTACATCCAATTGAGCCAGGTAGCACGACTCGCAATTGGGAGGTACTGGGTTGATCCCCGGCGACCGCGCACTTTAACTTGGGTTTTTCTGTGGTTTCTGCTGCTACTTAGGCAAATGCTGGGGTGCTTAATTTCACTCCATGATTTTCTTTCATTCTATTTCCTTATTATGTTTCAGGTGTGCTTTCAGGCCAGAAGTGTATAGCTGTGCCGGACAGATTGCGCGTTGTAACTGTTGTTCTCTGCACTAGGTGGCGTTGTGTGGTCGCTTTTGTCTCGTGGAGGGACGTTTGTACGACAGAGGACCGGAGTGATAGTCACTGCTCCGGGGAGCCTGGCGCTAGGACGAGATCTCAGTGATTGTTAGGGACTTCTGCGCGTCTCTACGGCCTGCAACTCTGTGGCGTCCTGCGGTTCCCTCACTTCATCTCTTCCTCTCACAATAGATCTTTGTGTAGGTTTCAGTGTGAGAGTTGCCCCCATCCGTGTATAGCCTTTAACCTTTTACATCTTTTACGGTTTCTTTCTTTTTTTCTTTTTTTTTTTTCTTTTTTTTTCTTTTTTTAAGTTCTCTGCTAGGCGCTTACAGTAAAAAGTGAAAGTATTGTATTCAACCCAAAAATTCGACTTTTTGAGACTCCCTGAATAAAGCAAAAGTTGTTGTTGTTGTTTTCTAGTGCCTTGCATCTGGCAATGAAGCCATTAGCATTCGTGCTTTCCAATACTTTTGAACTGTAGTTTCTTCTGATCTTAATGCTTCACAGGTCTTCAAGTGGTCTTCGTTCATTTCTGCTGGATCGTTACACAGGACACATATTGGTGAGGCTGAGATACCTATTCGGTAGAGATGACTTGCCAAGCAGTCGTGATTTGTCAATAGTCGGAAGGCTGCAACCGCTGTTTTCCTTGGTCTCTGGGGGATTATATCTGGGTTGGAAAGTAGTGTAATCCATTTTTTATCTTTGGCATTTGTTTCTATTTCTTGTAGGTATGAATGAGAAAAATTTTTAATGATCAAGCGTTTTATTGAGGAATATGAGAAATTGAATTTAGACTTTTGTTTTATTGTTGTGCCTTTCTTTGCAAAAGTAATAAAATATAATATATGGTAAGATGTGAGAATGGGTGGTTGTCTGTCTGTCTGTCTGTCTGTCTGAGTCTGTCTGTGAACAGCATAACTCAAAAATGAAAAGTGGTTAAGTACCAAACTTGATATTTAAGTAGTGAGTGAGTTTAAATGGCCTAAGGGCCCGTCGACAACTTAAGCCATATACATTCACTCATTCACCCACTCATTCACCCACTCATTCACTCCATCTTACAAGGATACACATCACGAAGATTTCCAAGAAAGTATCCCATCTTAAACTACCCTTTACATGGAAAATTGTGATTTGCTCAAAAACGACTCTAAGGATATTGATTAAAATATACACTATATGTTTCAGATATTTATATGAACAAAGAAAATGTAGGTAGGTATATCTTGAATTTTCTGGCAAGAGCCTCTGAACTCCTCTTCATTCTGGATGACCCTTTTATAGTTAGTAAACCACAGGAGACAGACAAAATCTAGTAAAAAAGGAATACATCTCGTTAAAGTACACAATTTATCGTGATTCCCTAATACAAGAAGATATGCAATAAGAAGACAATTTTTGCGACTGTTTCCCTCGAATAACATGAAGTAGATAGAAGACTAAGCGTTTGTAAGAATAGTTTGTACAAGAATGAGTAGAAAAAGTAATTTGAGTATAACGCATCAGATTTTTTTGTTTCCCTGGTTGAAGCATTTTACGCGATTCTTATTTTTCAGCGTGGTTTATCTTAACTAATATTATGAAATAAATTTTATGAGTGTATATAGGCTTATCCTAAAAACCACTCAACCGATTTTGACAAAATTTTCGCTATTAAAACGCCTAATTTAACTTCATAAATTATAAAGGGTTAAAAAGGATTTAAAAATCCTAAGAACGTGCTTGCCAATAGGCTTTGACCTTGCCGTGAATAGAAAATAGTAGCCGTTACTCCATAGAATATACATGTAAAAGAAAACAAATAGGCGGCGCCGTGGCCGAGTGGTTAGACCGTTCGCCTACCACCTAGGCAGCCCGGTTTCGATCCCAGGGACACGCATGTGGCATTCGTAGTGGACGAAGCGGTGTCAGGGCGGGTTTTCTCCGGGTTCTCCCGTTTCCCCTGCCACTCATTCCACCAATTGGTTCATTATCACCTTTCCAAATATCGATTTCACCTGCATTTCATATCCTCTTCCTCACTCTCATACCTGGTGTTGGGCTGACCATCGCTTCCAGGTCTTCACTCTGTCTGGTCCAGAGCTTCCTGTACTCCCCGACAGGCGTCTGACCCTAGGCGCTGGCTTGTAAGTCCTAGGGGGTGTAAGTCTTACATAAGGGGAGGGTAATCAGGTAAAGAGAAAAGAAGAGAACAAATGTGTAAAAGAAGACATAGATATGCCAAGGATATTTCATTCCATGCAATATCTTACAGTAGTTTATCACGATTTAGCAGTTAACGCACTGCAATTAAGATGCAGCAAATAAAAGAAAATCGAGTCTGTTTATAACACTGCGAAACGAATGCTATAAAATATTATAATAACCGTCATGTAACAAAGGTTTGCTTTATTTCCTTTGTGCTTATGATAAAATCTACTTCCTTAGCAGGACATGAGAAATCATTATGTAACGAGACTAAATTGCTTACATTATAAATCACTAAACGGTATTTTATAATTAACAACTGAAAAGATTTTTCTCGATAGCCGCAGACTATATGCACATTCATATTCGTACATAACAGCTTTGCAACGAACAGCCATTCTATATTTGTTTATATTTTGTTTTCTCCGTGAATCATATATACGTGCTTGATGAATCTAATTCAAATGTATTCCAATGGAAAATGCATTTCAAAAGCAACACTATTGTATGAAATAACAAATGTTAAAACATAGCTCCAACTTTTGTGCAACTTTCCTATTCGTACAGCAGTTGAGAATGCCTACTGCGTTGTAAACAAGCATGTGTTTCAAAGGTCGCTTACACACTGCAGTGATCGCAGTTGTGTACGTATGTTCTTTCAGTAGGAAAATGGGCAAGGAAAAAGAGCTTAGTTCTGAACTCAGACAGGTAATCATAAACCTGACAGAGGGAAGTCACTCAAACAGTTAATAAATCGCACCCACCATTTAGTACATAGTAAACAAATTTAAGGAGCTAGGTTCTACTCGTACGAAGAATTTATGTCGATGTATATGTTAAAGGTTTCTGTATTATATAAAAACGGGGTGCATTTTATGTTATTAAATAACTACAGGATCAAAGAGAACCTAGGTACAACGGTTTAAATGTTCGCCAACTGTAATTATCTACTTAATTGTTCTACCATTTGGATCGATGATTTTTAGGAACTTGAAGACTATGCAAAGTTTTCAAAACTTGGAAGACTGTCGGGATGTTTCACATATCAGGGATTTTCATCCGTTATTCAGAATAGTCGGCTCTGTACGAGCTTACAGTTCGATGGGGCAAAGGGAAGGATTAACTGCAGGCATCTTTTATATTATTCTGCAATAATTTTAAAAAAGAACAGGGGAGGTAAATGAAAGTAATTAAACCCACTTTCGAGTTGTCCTTTTAAATTGTTTCATTTGTATATCCACTTTAAGTCTGAGGTCACACCATGGGCTTTGACCTTATAAATAACTCGTCAACTGTGGGTTTGTAAGCATTCGTTTTTATTGAATTTATTAGGAAACACACTTCTGACTTCCAGATTCTGCGATGGGGAGGAAATGATTATATTTAAAGAAAAATCCCCCAGTCGGTAATCGAACCGCGGGAGGTTAATAGGCCAGAACACTCACCACTCGATTAGAGAGCAAATATAATTGTTTCTAAATGTGCATGAAAAATTCCATATTGTTTAATTTGAAATGTTTATGGGAGAAAAATTGTAGTCTGTAATGTAATTTGAACAGGATTGATTGTGTGTGAATACTACATGTAATACATAAAGGATTACGTGAAGTTACAACGGACAGAGAAAATCACGTAAAACATAAAATATAATGTATAGTCATACATTAGGGGTTCGCCAAATTGCTAGCCTAGGACACACCCATTATATGAACCAAATACACACAAATAGACACACCTTAATTTCAAGATGTCAGATGTTTCTCGGGAGACAGAGCAATTACATTTAATTTATGGAAACCTTCGGTGATTCCCGCATGGTTATTAGTAGCAGAGATAAGCATTATCACGAAAGCATACCAAGTTCTGAAAATCTGCATAAGTACCAGTAACTAAAGTGTTTCGCACTAAAACGTGTATGAAATACTTGAAAATGTGCAAGATATTTTCGTGGTTTGCATTATTTGGCATATGACTGACTAGCGTTGACCTAGGAGCCCCCTGGTTATTCTCCACGCACGGAAACTTCCATACCACACACACATAGATGGAATTCATGTAGCTACGCATGCAGTGACCTTTAGACGGCACCGCTGCAAAGCCAAGAAAGAATGCAGACTGTTCACTCACCTGTCCTCCACATGACGGCACAACTACAAACTTCACTTCTCCTTCACCTGAGCTTCTCACCAACTGGCGAACATCTTCCAGCTCCTGTTTACTACGCCGTCATTACCGGTCACGTGGTCACTTCTCGCTCCCACCGGACGTTAACCTTGAAATACGTAGTCAAGGTCATCCACAACCTAAAAAATGTGGATTCTGCACTAAAACACAGAAAATTCCCAAGATGGATAACTACGATACAGGAAGATGTGCATAAGACATTTGCGTACATTTCCACAACTTACGTACATCCAAATTTTCCGTTACAGAAGCCATTATTGATAATCTTAGCCGGAGGAGCACATTTCACATATTAACTCAAAGGAATAAATAAACATTAATAGAATACGAAATGTTGTACATGGTTCGAAATGTAAACTAACAACGTTCCTGAAAATGACAGGTTTGCTTGGTTCGTTCGCTTGTGTGGTTTTCAGGACAACTTGAGGTTGAGTGGTAAACATGGTGAGTTCGCGGGTAAAACAACTGCCTATCATTTCATAATGGTATATTGTGCAACGAGAGCATAATGACCGCAATTAAGATGCGAATATATTTTATGAAAAGAGTGGTATCGAGTTCATCTTATTTACCATTACACTTAAATTTCATATGACTATTTTGCCCCACCATTTGTCTAAGTTTGAAACATTTATGAAAGTTTTGTTTTATATACTACTGTCACTGGTATCCGACATTTTAACTATTTGTTACTGGATTCGATTGTAATACGAGAATCGACAGTAGCGCCTTTAACTTTTGTTTGTGTTGGACTTGACCAGGGTTGCCAACTCGTACGATAATTATGGGGGTGTACGATAATTTTAATGTTTGTACGGTGGTTGCCAACTCGTACGATAATTATGGGGGCATACGATAATTTTAATGTTTGTACGATGGTTGTCAACCCGTACGATAATTATGGGGGTGTACGATAATTTGAATGTATGATAGTTCGATATCGGCGAAATATCATTTTCACTGGTTTGTCACTCCAGCGAAGTGAAACTAATTACAAATAACACCACTTTTGTCCTCATTGTCTGTCTCCACCCCATAGCTACTAAGCCTGCTATCCTTTATCCTCTTATTGCCAGTGTGCCCAGGTCTGATAATCTCAAAGAAGAAGGCACTGTTCAGAAAAATGACGATCAATGTAGAAAACTCGGAATACGTGATATTCTGAGTGAAATAAAGAACATGCCTAAACCTGACAGTTTCTGGAGTGCTCTTAAACATGTCACCTTGGTGGAAATACTGATTTCAAAGAACTAGCGGCCTTTGCATTATCAGTGGTTTCCTTGCCCTACAGAAGCACTTCTTGTGAAAGAGTTGTTTTTCTAAGCTGGGTATAATACAAACCAAAGTTAGAAACAGATTGGCACTAGATACTGTAAATGAACTCATTTTGTCGTCTCAACTTATGAAAGAACGTGGTAGATCTTAAAATATACAAGTCAGCGAGATGTTAAGGTTTATCTCAACAACAAATTTATGCAATGCTGCAACAATTGAGGAAGCTGAACTTTCAGATGAATAGTGCGAGAAACATAAGTGCTAAAGTTGTAATATTTGTTGAGGTCATCAATCTTGTAAGTGGATATAATAAAATCATTACTCTTATATTTTCATAAGTATTATACTGATATTTTTATTGTTGTAGCGTTTGCTTTAAGATGTACGATAATTTTGAATCCAAATCTATAATTTTGAGTGGCTGGTACGATAATTTTACTTTTAAATGTTGGCAACCCTGGACTTGACACAATTGATACAAAGAGTATATACGCTGTAACCTTTGAAAGAGTAGACTTTAAAAAACGAGAAGACAAATTGAATTTATTATAGTTATTTACAATATTAAGCGGTGTAGCTTTATTCCGTATACGCTTTCAGCTGCATGGGAATGTGCGCAGACCCCGAAGTATTGATCACTACATGCAGATCTTTTGATTGGCGGCTAGCAGTGTCGTGATGAACAGATGCACCTTTGATTGATCAATTAGCAGTGTCGTTATGAACTTGTGCACCATTGATTGGTGCACAGCATTGTCATTATGAAGAGGTGGATATAATGACGTCCATTACAGTAGCGTATAAGCACTACATTATGGCATGGTCGAGCATAAATAAATACAAACGCACAGGCAAGAACCAAAGTTGAGCTGTTGGAACGCTGGTGAAAAGACACTGAAATTATTAAGCAATTGGCTTCAAATTATTAGCACTCAATTCCAACTTATATCACTAGAAAGAATGCTGACAAATTCGACTAATGATCACTGATAGATAAAAATTGGGTTGAGTGCTGTCTGTAAACGCCAAAAAACTGTACGAGGGATGGAGGCTGGTTGGTTACCCACCATGTCCCTAGCTATACTTCAGCAACAGCTCAATTTTAGTTCCTTCCGCCTTGGCTTTAATGCTGAGGATTTCCTGAGCTTGGTTAATTAATTATTTTGTTGTTTAACGACGCTGTCAATTGCTAGGATCACATCAGCGTCGCCAGTGTGCCGGAATTTTGCCCCGCAGGAGTTCTTTTACATGCTATTAAATCTACTGACATGGAGCTGTCGTTTTAAGCATACTTAAAAACCATCGGTCTGGGTCAGATTTAAACCCGCGACCTTGGGATCAGTAGGCTAGCGTCTAACCAACTGAGCCACCCAGCCTGAGCTTGGTAATGAGAAATCTAGTTCTAAAGCAGGAAGCAGATCTCTTCCAAACATCTTATTGGATGGATTTCTATGGCCAAATAGATGGCAGTTTTCGTCATCCGTAGATTTAGTTGCAGAAACTAGATAACATATTGTAAATTCATTTGAAAATGTACATTATCTGCGAGATTTCTTTTCACTGTGTGTTACTAAACTAGTTCAAACCGCCGCGCAACCCTATTTGATGCTATAATCTACTTTTCAACGTATTCCAGAAGTTTTATGCATACGATTTTTAAAGTGAATTTATATTCTAATTTACGAGAACAGAAGACAATATGTCCGTCCTCAAGTTATCTCGTAGTGAAGAACACTGAGCCAGTAATCTATACTAGTATTATTAAGAAAATCAATGTGTATCTACATTGGGCAATCTCAAAAACCACTCAAATGTCACTGACAATTATTCTTTCACCACTGAAAAGCCCTATTCCAGATGGAACATATGGGCTACAAAACACCTATGCAACGCCCTACTTATTAGAGTTCAAACACATTGGACTTGAGAAGAAGGGTGAGGGATGGGAACTACTATACTATATATGTACTATCTTTCACAAAAGTAAAGAGTAAAAGGATAAAAGGAACAGACACAGAGGGGACACCTCGCTCATTTCTACCTACGCAGATATATTGTGACTACCACCCCCCAGGAGCCAGGGATGAAATGAGGGAACCGAAGGTGTCATACAGGATCGCAACTAGACAGGCCACAGAGACGCGCGGAAGTCCCTAACAAGTGCTGAGATCTCATTTCGGTACCAGGACCTGCCAAGCAGCCATCACACCACGGTTCCAGTGCCGCGACGAGGACAAGGTCGATCAAATGCCACCTAGCGCCGAGAACACCAGTTACCATGCACGATCATCCGCGCCATCTGCCAAGCACTGCCAACACTACACGCCTGAAAGTACACCTGAAAGATGACAAGGAAATGGAATGAAGGGAAATCATGGAAAGGAAACCGTGGTATGAAACAATGCACACAAGCATTCGCCTAAGTGCATGGAGAAACCACGGAAAAACCCTTGTCAGAGTGTACGGCCACAAGGATCGAACCCGCGACCTCCCGAATGCGGGCCACAGACGTTACCGCCTGAGCCATCCCGCTCGGTTTCACAAAAGTAAATATCCAACTTCAACGAGACCTGCGCGAAGGGTCAACTAATTCTCAGGCGTTCTTGTATGGACGATATGAGAATCAAATTTGTCATATGCTTCCATTGCCGTTCAGACGGCAGCCATTGGATCACCTCGCAGTTTTGAAAAGCAATATTTCAGCAATCCTTCTACATTAACGGACAAATACTGCAAATTTCACTTCAGTGCCCCTGTAGAAAACATATTTTAAATTCTGTTTCCATTAAATTGTGTAATACGTGTAAAAACCATTCCAGTGTACAAGGATATATGGACACTACATATCTTCATTGCATTAGAGCGTCTCGCCAAACAAGGCATAAAAAACGAAAATAATTATGTTTTAATTAAGATTTATTTTTACAGTTGGCACTATAACAAATCCAGTAGACTGTGAGAACAACAGTAATTGCAGCGTTTAATCCAGAAAAAAGGAATTAGATACATGATGAATTCTGTTGAAGAATTTTGGCAGTCACATTCCAAATGGTTTTCACGCTGTATTCCTTATAATCATCACTAAGCTTAGTAAGTGAGCTACCCAAAGAATGAAGTACACGTTTTGTCTGTAGAGCAGACGGACAGAACCGGTTCCTCACACTGTGCCGTCACAGAGTGGCGGCTCGTGAGTATACAGTTTGGGTGTTCACAAATTTTAGGTTTAGATAACCCTGAAAATGTGAAATATTATGCTTTAATAGTATATTGTATAATAGATATAATAAATAAAAATTGATACAACTGTAGCTGCTCCCAATAAAAATAAACATAATCATATTAATAGTCGTAATCATAAGAGGTACTAATAATGCATAATTTGTCTGGCAAAAATAGAATTATTTTTGTGCATTTTTATTTTTATGTGAATTGTACATAATTAAGTCTAGTGTAGTACAAAAAACGAAGTAATATGTACTTTTTCTACTCGTCATTTGCACTGTTTCGCCAGCCAAATACACATATCGTATATTACTAATTTGTTATCACTCACAAAATCTCATTTTCTGAAGCACGAAAACGGCATAGTTTCTTCTTATGAAATGTCCTGTCACTTCATATGGTCCACAGAAGGTTACTATGAATACACATTACACTTCACTGTAACACACTACACGTTAAACAGTTACTACAAAACGTCCTATACTGCAAATTGACTGAATTTATTTGTAAAGAAAATCCATAGGTCTGTCTTTTAATCGCGCAAATGTCTCTGATCACTCTATTGGAGTCTTTGGTATGATTCACAAGCTTTTTCTCAATGGCGAGCATTGCCAGTGCCGAAAGCATATCTTCCGTCATTATATTTCGAAGGAAGGTTTTTGTCCTTTTCATTGTTGAGAAACAAGGTTCAGGTTCAGCTGTTGATAGAGATGTAATTATTATTCTCAACACTTCATTTGAATGCGGAAACGTGTCTAGATCCAAGTTGTTTGATAGAAACTGCAGTATAGCAATCTGCGCGTTGAAAATCTCTACTGTAGAGCATTTCTAACTTTGTTCTCAGTTGTGCTTTCAAGAGTCGTGAGTAGATTTCAACAGTAGTGTCAAGTTCTCTCTCAGGAAATTTTGTTAAAAAATCTGATGTGTTGCACTCACATGACTTTCTCTACTCTTGTACTAACCATTCTTACAAACTCTTATTCCTATATCTTCTTCGTGTTAGTTAAAATAAACATTTGTACAAATTATCTTATTGCTTATTTCCTTGTAGGTGCAAGGGGAATATTGGAATACAGTAGGCTTTGTGCGATAGTCAAATCTTTTAAAGCTTTGAGATTCCGTTCTCTTTGTACACGTAACATATAAAAAAAATGAACAACGATGACCCATTTCATGAAAGTTCCAACTTTTCCGAAACTCACACACACAACAAGGTATATCTCCGAAATGGTTCACCCTACAAGAAAATTTATTGAGACATAAATTGTGTATTTTAGCAAGATCTACATTTTTTTGTCGAGTATAATTTGGTCTAGCTCTAACGGTTTACCAGTTATGCAAAAGTCGTCCAGAGTAAATAAGACTACAGGGGCTATAGCCAGAAAATTCAAGATATACATTTCATTTGTCATAAAAATATCTCAAACATATGCCATTTTAATCAAAATCGTTAGAGCCATTTTCAAGAAAATCAAAATTTTCGAAAAATTTTCCATGTAAAAGGTAGTTTAGGGTGGGGCTATTTTCTTTAAAATCTTCGTGTCACATCCTTGAACGACATTAAACTTAAATACCAACTTTGGTTTTTAACCGACTTTTCGTTTTTGAGCTATGCTGTCCACAGACTGACAGACATACAGACACACACACGGACCTTTTTCTAAAAATGCTTTTTTTGGATTCAGGGGGCCTCAAAACATGTATTTCCGGTGAAATCTCGACTTCGAATTTTTGGGTGGAATACAATACTTCCCCTACTTACCAGTAGAGAAAGTAAAAAAGAGAAAATGAAATCACGTTAATTTTGATGCTACAAGGTGATTTGTGAACGAAAATCTTTCATTCATTTGACTTATTATGGCGTCACAAACTTCCTTCGCATCTGTTACTTTGTTTTCTGCTTTTCTTTTGTTCTGATTCTGTTCTTGCGTGATGATGAAATTTCTTCGATACCTTCAAACTCCAATGAATGTTTTTCTGGGGTTTGTTGCTTCAAGATTCCGTTGCTGCAGCTTCCTGAAGAGTATATCTACATGAGGCATGATCCTATGAAAAAATTCTAGCCAATATAAGAAGTCAGGATCTTTTTAGATTGGAGAGGAGGCCGTAGCTTTCTCGTCTCGTTCTTTCATCCGCATGATCAGAGAGGGATATTTCTTCTAAAAACTAGATTAGACTTTCCTAATTCTCTCTCACTGTGTTCACCGTTCGAATGTTGAACACCCACCTTGCAGCTGCTATTCGTAGTGGCCTACTTTGCACAAATCTAGCACATTAACTTTGTGTGCCGATCTGGGGAAAAAAGCTGGAAAACCGGAGAGATTAGAAAAAATATCCCAGCAGATTTGTTTATCGATGCCGCTTTTAACAGGACTAGATTAAGCTGATGAGCATCGTAGTGGGTAAACAAGCCCCAGGATATGCCTGCATAATTCTTACCTGAACACCGTTAATGCCACTGCTCATAACAGCAGCACCATCGTAACACTGCGTGATCACCTTTTCCTTCTTCACATTCCAATTCCGAATGTATTACTCTAAATAATGTCCCCGCATCCTGTGCATCTGGGTTAAAGAAGCCCCAAAACCGTTCCACAATAGAGCCATGTTAGATACAATCCCCAATTGTTGCATGGTAGATACATCTGTTGTTTCGTCCGCCATTATAGCAAAGTAATGTGCACTTAACATTTAAATATGCTTCGGTGACATCAGTTGATGTGAAACGTTCATTTGGGGCTTATAAGATGGTGTTATCTGACAAACGACGCAATTTCTTAATGGAAATCTTAAGAAAGGTGTCAGTTGTTTACTGTGACTCAAATAATTATGGACATGTACAATAAATAAATTGTCAAATGTTTTGGCTAAGTTGTAATGGGAAAAAAAATACTGTCAGTTTTTGTTCGCCTATTTTTACTTTCTCTACTGGTAAGTAAGGAAGTATTGTATTCCACCCAAAAATTCGATGTCGAGATTTCACCGGAAATATATGTTTTGAGACCCCCTGAATCCAAAAAAAAAAAAAAAAAAAAAAAAAAAACCAAAAAAAAAAACGCATTTTTAGAAAAAGGTCCGTGTGTGTCTGTGTGTCAGTCTGTGTGTCAGTGTCAGTCTGTGGACAGCACAACTCAAAAACGAAAAGTCGGTTAGAAACCAAAGTTGGTATTTAAGTTTAATGTCTTTCAAGGATGCGACACGAAGATTTTGAAGAAAATAGTCCCAACCTAAACTACCCTTTACATGGACAAGTTTTCGAAAAATTTTATTTTCTTGAAAATGGCTCTAACGATTTTGATTAAAAGGCACATGTTTGAGATATTTTTATGGCAAATGAAATGTATATCTTGAATTTTCTGGCCAGAGCCCCTGTAGTCGTATTTACTATGGACGACTTTTGCATAACTGGTAAACCGTTAGAGATAGACCATATCACACTACACAAAAAATGTAGATCTTGCTAAAATACACAATTTATATCTCAACAAATTTTCTTGTAGGGTGAACCATTTCGGAGATATTCCTTGTTAGGTGTGTGAGTTTCGGAAAACTTAGAACTTTCGTGAAATGGATCATCGTTTTTCATTTTTTATATGGTAAGTGTGCAAAGAGAAGAGAATCTCAAAGTTTAAAAGATTTGACTATCCCTCAAAGCCTTCTGTATTCTAACTTTCCCCTTCCACCTTCAAGGAAATAAGTAATAAGATAATTTGTACAAATGTTTATCTTAACTAAGACGAAGAAGATATAGGAATAAGAATTTGTAGAAATAGTTTGTACAAGAGTAGAGAAAGTCATGTGAGTGCAGCACATCAGATTTTTATAATTTTAGAACTTATTTTGCTTTGCGATATAACCTATTTTAGGGTACCTAATTCAATATGTTTAGTAACTAAAAGTTCAAGGTATACTGAGGACCCTTCCTGCATATCTATGTACTGTTTGTTTCACATTTGTAATAAAATTACGTTATTTTAGGGCCCTAATGACCAAGTTGTCGACGGGCCCTTAAACCCGACACACTCACTCACTCACTCACGTTATTTTAAAATCCCAAATAAGGAATTTTCTATAGCTGATTACTGTGGTCATCTATGAAAACGTGCAACATCTATAACTAAGATTATTCGTAGCTGTTAAAGGTATGATAATATGCACGGCATATATTTTAATATTAAAAATCTAATGTGCTGCATACTCGTACATATGATTTTCTTTGCTCACACTTGTACAAAGTATTCTTACCAAAAATTATTCTTCTATCTACTTCATGTTAACAGAGAGAAACTTTCATTGCACATTATAAAGGATTCAGTAGACGAAGGTGATAATCAGACTTTTTATAAAACACGTCACTATGTAATGGCCTTGAAATTCCATACACTTTGTATGACGAGGAAAATAAATCAAATTAGCATTAAAATAAAACAGAACCTTCTTCTTTTCCTCCCTCCTCCGTATTCGTCTATTACATTTTTAAAATACATCTATCTTTTAATAAGCGCTGCATTGCAACTATAACCTAAATGTTGAAAAAAGTGAAAAAAAGTGTATTGGAACCACTTAACAAAATAGCAATTGCACGACTATGAGGCACACTTTGTTGTTCCTTCTTTCTAAGATTAATTTTTTTCCTTTGTTAAGTATTACGAAATTTATTTCATAATTTCTTTCTTTTCAACTAAGAAGGCCTACGTTGACTATTTCATATCAATTAATTACAGGTGCTATCAAAACCACATCAATAGCAACTATGGAAATACTAGCCAACCAATACTCCATTGAATATGAAATAGAAAAAGCGGCTCTTGTTCAACACGAAAAGTTGATCAGACTCCCATTCAATACATGGCACAAGAGAAATTTTACGCATACACTAAAGACTAAAGACTCAGGAGAGCTTTCTTTCCAAAATTCAAGACATCAAGAAGGATGTACACCTTCCTAATGCAAAGGAAAACTTCATATCTAAAGTCAATCCGACACAAACATTAGACATCACATATTATTTACACCTGACAGAAGAAGTTAGCAAAAGTGATACTCCAACTAGTGTTCTAAAATTATTGGCATTAGAGACAATCCATACTAGATTTCCAGAACATGAGTGGCTCCATATTTATACTGATGGATCATTGATATCAAACCAAGATGGAGCAGGTGCTGGAGTCACATGTCACCTCTTTTCCTATTACAAATCTTTAAGTTGTGGAATTACTAACTTTGATGGAGAAATTGAAGCAATTCGAATGGCCCTACAAAATCTTTTGTACAGAATTTCACATTTTCAGCAAGCAGTTACTCTCTCAGATTCCAGGGCAGCAATTATAGCAATTACTTCCAAGTTGCCACCAAAAAACCAAACTATTATAGAATGTTGCAAGATGCTTAGCCATCTAACAGCACTTCAAAAACACCTAGTCTTCCAATGGATACCGGCTCACTGTGGACTGAGTGGTAATGAGAAAGCTGATTTCTTGCAAAAAAGGGTACCAGCGGTGTACAAAAATCTATAGTTAATCTACCATTTTATGCAGCTAAAAGATTAGTCAACTCTGAATTCAAAAAAATTATTGCAAAATATTACTATGAAAAATCAAAGAATAAAAGATGGGAACTACCAAACATTCAAACAGTGATTCCTGAGTATCCTCGAAAAAGAGCAGTTGCAACCTTCAGGTTGATTACAGGACATGATTGTCTGGCAAAACATTTAAACAGAATTGGGATATATTCTTCACCACTCTGTCCTCTATGTGATCTGCAAGAGGAAATGGACCGAGACCACCTTCAAATATGCCCGGTCACTTCTAGTGCCCCATCCATCAGTGAAAAATATTGGAGAGCAAGAGGATTAATGACTTCATTGTCAGAAATCCAGTATTAGTTAACAACAACTATTTCATATCAGAAAGCAAGGTAAATAGAGTAGAGATAGTCATACAGTACGGTGGAATTTAAATTGTATCCAAAATAACTGTATTACCCGACCTCCTGTTTGCGTCATCAGCAGACAACTATAGGAAGAGCGATTGGGCGGGAAGCGGGATCCCTGTTCAAGGCGTTTTGTGTGCATTTGACCCATAAGACAGTAATGCAATGCCAGCTACGCATGCGCACAAAGCGTGCACAACTGAGATGTGCTAGTGACCATGATGCCAACTTCATCCAGTTTAGAGGAATAGTGCGGTAGCTTTAAATGCCGTGTGTTTTAGATTACCGCATCTGTGTAATGTTCAGTAGCACTTACAGTAAAATTAACCAATAATGCCGCAAGGTGTCAAAAGTTAGGGTGTTCACGTGCTCTTGTGCTCTAATACAGCAGCCGCCACTGCATTCACATGCACTACGAACGCGCATAACCTGATTCCTCTTTAATGTAGCTGGGTACTAAGCCTAGTCATCACCATTTGATTTCTTTGTTTACAGCCCAATCCCTCATGATATTAGCAACCTGTTCAGTTGGTGTTTCCACTGTGAGTTTGTAACCTCGTTCGTTGCAAAACATCTGAAACTGATTCCATACACACGATCTGCTGTTTTCCGTATTTTTGACGTCTTCTCTTCAATTACAATTTCAATATCCTCATTAGAATATTCGCCAAATCTTTTGTCATATTTGAATGGCCCGCTGTTTTTACTGCGCATGGATACTTCAGATGTTCAGAAACAGAAGCAAATGTTTAGGTTGGCGGAATCGCAAAGAGGTGATAACCAAAGCGCTAATACCACCGCCAAGAAGAAGGAACTATACAAAATTACAGTTATAAAGCTTAAATATTCACAAACACACACACACACACACACACATACACACGCGCGCGCGAACATTTTTCTATTAAAATGTTATTTTTGGTTGGGATTCAAAGAATCACAAAAATTGATTTCGGATAAATCTCGATATGGAAGTTTTGCATGGAATATGATACCTTCTCCTCCTAGGTACTTAACAGAGAAAAATAAAATTCGTAGCGGTAAGAAGCAACCAAAGTGTTATTTCAAATTCGTTGTATTGTTACCCAGGCCTATGAGGCGATCTGCAAACAACAAAAATATCACACAACATTCTGAAACAAGTGACACATGTTTGCAAAACAAATGAGAAAACTCTTTTAAAGCAAGTCTGAAATTTCAAACCTCGTATCACGAAAACTTCGGCAGGGTTTCGTATTAGAAAGAAATCCACACATTGCATCTGTAATCATAAAACTTGATTTCTTTTGTCTGTTACTACAGTTCTATGGTAAGTTAAGACTTATTGACTGATTGTTGGACTTTTTGGTGTGTTTACGTAACTGTCACAGTTATCTTTATTGCTGGGATGATAAACTAATGAGTTCGTTTACCTCCAGGTGATTTTCTTTACCATTCCACCCAACATGTCAATAGCACATTTTAGAGAAAACACATGTTTTGAAGCAACTCTGAACATAAAAAAATTAAAAGACCTGCATGTATATGTCTGTATGAACAGCATAGCCTAAAAACGAAATGCCGCATAAATACCATAAACTTGGTATTTAAGTTCAGCATCTTCCAAAAATGCGACACAAACATTTTCAAGAAAATAGCCCTACTCTAAACTACCCTTTAAACGGAAAATGTTACTCAAAATCTCTAAAGATTTTTAATAAAATACCGTATATTTACATTATTTCTGGCAAAAGAAAGGTATGTCTTGTATTCTCTCGGAAGCCTCTGAGATCCTCTCCATTCTGAATGACTTTTGTACAATTGGTAAACCATTCGAGATGGACGAAGTCTTGCTGCATAAAAATATGTTGTTGTTAGCTAATGCTCGATTTCTGACAATGAAGTCATTAATCCTCTTGCTCTCCAATATTTTTCACTGATGATATTGAAGAGAGCAATAGCAGTAATAGTAACCGATTTTTAGAGAGCACCATATTTTTATGTTTTGGCGGTCACATCGCTCTCTCACAACCCCCAGAATGTCTGGAGGACCACACCTGTCGTTGGTTTACGGGTCTCACTGACCTGACCGGGAGAGTTATCAATATAAATTCACCGACCATATCCTCTGATCACCAATCAGAGATCTAGCCAAAGCACGCAACTACCTATGTCGAACATCTATTTTTTGTGGATTTATTTTTCGAAATATTCCTTTTATTGTCTTGAATATTCAAATATACTTTTCTTAAATGGGAAGTTCTCTCTCTATTATTTTTTCTCTTGGTCATGCAAAGAGAAGGGAATTTCAAGCCAGCATTATCGACGAGATCTTAAAAGATTAGACTATCGTTAAATCTATTGCATTCCTCATATTGTCATTGTAGCTACAAGGAAACGCAATAAAACTATACTCATTAATTAAGGAATAACATGACATATATTAAGAATAAGCTTTCTAAGAACGGTTTGCTGAAGAATGGTACACAAAACCATGTGAATGTAACACAACTTTTTGAGCCTACTTCTTGTTAATCGAGATTAACATTTACAGAAATGTTTTGAATACTTACTTCGTTTATAAGCATTCAAGAATACAGGAGAATGAAGAGACAGTAAATCTATAAATAACGAGTCGCTATAAGCGTGAGATTAAAACCACAGTTGTATAATATCTGATTCTGTAACTTTTCCATGAGAGCAACTGAAAACTTAGTATTATATATATAGAAAAAGGCACAATAACGATTGACTAAATAGTGCATATAGTATCATAGTTTTACTTTCTCTACTACGTCTAGTAAGTAGAGGCAGTATTGTGTTCGACCCAAAATTTCGATGTCAAGATTTCACCAGAAATATGTTTTGAGGCCCCCTGAATAAAAAATGCAGTTTTAGAAAAAGGTCAGTGTGTGTGTGTGTGTGTGTGTGTGTGTGTGTGTGTGTGTGTGTGTGTGTGTGTGTGTGTGTGTGTGTGTGTGTGTGTGTCTGTGAACTCAAAAACGAAAAGTCAGTTAAATATCAAAGTTGGTATTAAGTTTAATATGTTTCAAGAATGCTGTAGAAACATTTTGAAGAAAATTCCTCCATCTTAAACTACACATTATATTCGAAAATTTTGATTTTCTCAAAAATGACACTTACGATTTTGATTAAGATGCCATATGTTTAAGATACGTTTTATGTTAAATGAAGTGTAAATTTTGAATTTTCTGGATATAGCCCATGTAGTCTTGTTTAGTCTTGATAACTTTACATAAGTGGTATACCGCACGGCGTAAGAGATGGGCCAAATCTCACTGTACAAAAAATGTTGTTAGCTAATGCTGATTTCTGATAATGACGTCATTAATCCTCTTGCTCTCCAATATTTTTCACTGATGGATGGGGCACTAGAAGTGGCCGGGCATATTTGAAGGTGGTCTCGATCCATTTCCTCTTGCAGATCACATAGAGGACAGAGTGCTGAAGAATATATCCCAATTCTGTTTAAATGTTTTGCCAGACAATCATGTCCTGTAATCAACCTGAAGGTTGCAACTGCTGTTTTTCGAGGATACTCAGGAATTACTGTTTGAATGTTTGGTAGTTCCCATCTTTTATTCTTTGATTCTTCATAGTAATATTTTGCAATAATTTTTTTGAATTCAGAGTTGACTAATCTTTTAGCTGCATAAAATGGTAGATTAACTATTGATTTCTGAACATTGCCGGTACCCTTTTTTGCAAGAAAATCAGCTTTCTCATTACCACTCAGTCCACAGTGAGCTGGTATCCATTGGAAGACTAGGTGTTTTTGAAGTGCTGTTAGATGAGTAAGGATTTTCCAACATTCTATAATTGTTTGGTTTTTTGGTGACAACTTGGAAGTAATTGCTATAATTGCTGCCCTGGAATCTGAGAGAATAACTGCTGGCTGAAAATGTGAAATTCTATACAAAAAATGTAGATCTCGTTAAAAAGTACGTTGTGTCCAGATGCAATTTTTTGTGGAATGAACCATTTCGGAGTTATTTGTGTGAGTTTTGCAATATTAGACTTTTCTCAAGTGGAAGGTTCTTGTACTTTTTTTAATCTCTTGGCCGTGTAAAGAGTACAGAATTTAAAAGCTTTAAAAGATTTGAGTATCGCTTAAAGCCAACTGTATTCCCATATTTCCCTTGCACCTACAAGAAAATTGACTATCAAATACGTTCTGCAAATGTTTATGTCGATTAACATAATATAGATAGAGGAATAGGTGTTTACAGAATAGTTTGTGTAAGAGTAGAGAAAGTCATGTGAGTGCAACACAATTTCTTCCCCTTGTTTGTGGTGCAGATGCTTCATTTGAGTGCTGCGATTATTTAGGTTGTTTTGAATCAATAGTGAATTTCTCGAAGCAGTCAAGGAAAAAGAGTAATATTATTTTAACAAAGCATTTATTCTAAAATAAAAATCTTTAAGTAGCAAATATGTAAATAAATGGTAGAAGTAGTGCAGTTGTTTTCCGGCTTCATGAAGTAGAGTCTGGTTCGTGACTTGAGCTTGTTCTCCTGAATGTCCCATGTCCGAGTACTTCCCGCAGCCATTTCCTGGCTTTGAACCGCAACCTCTTGCCCCTTGGCGAGGCAGCTGAATCACTTACTCTTCTAGGATGTTTATCATCTGCATCTTCACCTTTAAACGATCACAAATGTTAGTTCTTGAGTACAAAGAACACATTCATAATTTTGGCTGACAATTCTAGGAACAATCATTATAAATAGGATTAAGTCCATCGATCTACGATCAAACTACACCTATAATCTTCGCAAAACTTAAAGGCATATGGAGGCGGGGCGTACTGCGGACACCAGCGAATCCTACGCTTGCCCCGCCTACCAACGCTGCCGAATGTGGTGCATGCATCTCACACAACCTTATGTACAGAACATCTGCCGGTACACGCACTACGCTTGGCAACAGCGCTCTGCTTGAGCATTGGCCAGCGTTCACATGCCTTTAACTTTTGCGAGCTATGGCAGCGTTTCCGCCATCCCAGGATAGGAGCAGTCTACCAGAGGTTCAAATCCCTGGTAAGGCGACTGCTCCGTGCGCATAGAACATCAGCCTGGGAAAATACAATGCAAACTGTAAACCTACAGGAAAAGAAACCCTGGCGGATTATAAAGGCCTTGAGGAAGGACAAGGCCTTATACCAGCATCCTCTGCACGGCACTCGTGGGAGACTCGCTTTTGAGCCAGACGAGAAAGCCACTGTGTTCGCGGACCACCTTGAGGTACAGTTCGAACCCCGGGAGGACCCGCAAGACGAAGACTTTACCGAACTCGTGGATGCAACCGTGGATTACCTCTATGAGGAACCACGGCGGCTACATGAGAGGATCCATCTCCCTATAATCACCCCGAAAGCGGTGATTTCTGAAATCCAAAGTCTGAATCCAAATAAATCCCCTGGACATGACGGCGTCACGGCGCTCATGCTTCAGCACCTACCCAAAAAGGATGTGGTTCGTTTGACTCGGATCTTCAATGCATGCCTCCGTCTTCGTTACTTTCCGGTTTTCTGGAAGGAAGCGAGGGTGGTATGTTTATTGAAGCCGACCAAAAACCCAGTCTTTCCTAACAACTACCGTTCCATCAGCATTCTCCCAATCGTCTCAAAAGTTTTTGAGCGGTTGCTCCATACCCGCCTATTACCTCTGTTTAAGGAGAGGCAACTCCTACCGGATCATCAGTTTGGTTTTCGTCGGGGTCATTCCACGTCCATGCAGTTGCTGCGTGTGGCCGAGATGGTATCTCTGGGATTCCAAGGAAACATCAAGACCGTAGCGGTGCTGCTGGATGTGGAAAAGGCTTTCGCCACAACTTGGCACCAAGGCCTTCTGTACAAACTTAAGCAGGCAAATATCCCTCCACCATATCTCACTATCCTTAGCAGTTTCCTTCAGGACCGCACTTTCAGAGTGAAAGTGGAAGGAAAACTGTCTACCAAAAGACAAATAGCGGCCGGAGTCCCAGAGGGCAGTGTACTCTCCCCGCTACTCTTCGCAGCTTACATGTCCGATTTCCCCACGGAACAACATACTGCGACATGCCAGTATGTGGACGACGTCCTCATCATGGCACAGAATAAAAATGTGAGATATTGCCTCCCTCCCCTTCAACGACAACTCGACGCCGTCGACCGTTGGAGTGAAAAGTGGAGAATGGCTATTAGTCCGGGGAAAAGCTCCGCTCTCCTCCTTGGTAAGGTTCGCAATTGGCGACCGGATCGGTCACTTCGGCTTAGGCGGAGAAATATCCCATGGGTAACCTCTGCCAAATACTTAGGCGTTGTCCTCGATCGCGGGCTAACATACGCCCCACACGTCCGCACAAAGGCCAAAGTTGGTCACGCTGCGCTCAGACAGCTCTACCCTATGCTCAGATCTACTATGCCCAACCACCTTAAATTAAGGATTTACCGGGCCATCATTCCGCCCATGATCCTTTATGGCTGCGAAGCCTGGGGATCAGCTGCACCTTCACACATCATCAAACTACAGTCGGTGCAGAACAGGGCACTAAGAATGATCTTCAATACCGGACGTAGATTCCCGTCTCACATCCTACATACCCAATCAGGACTTCCCTACATCGAGGACTTGGTAAAGGAGCGATCCCGAACCATGTACTCGAAAATTAACTCCCACACCAATCAGCTGGTACGGGTATTAGGTCAATATGACCACTTAGCACCTAGAAGGAAGAAAAGTTACCACTTACCCAAGGACGTCCTTGGATAAGGGTAATGCCACTCCCATCCTCCAACACTTCATTACCCATCACCTATTCCTGCCCCCTTTCTTTATCCTGAATTAGGTATACAGAACAAAAACGCACGACAATACACGGGCAACCTCCCATATCGCACAGATAAAGTCGCATTAGCGGCTAGGTGCTGTGCGAAAAGACACACCGTACAGGAGAACCTGTACGACCTGATTACGGTTCTGGTTCTGGGTATAATTTACATTTCTGCATAGCTTTCTGCCTTTGAGGATAAGGTGTGTAGGTGGGGCTCAATGCGATAAATAAAACTGACGTCTCTATAGCTTACTGATGGTAACAAAACAGTCTTAACATAGTTAACACTTTACTCTCTTCCAGTATCCTAGAAAATAACTCTTTGTCCCAAAGTCTGCAACGTACAAGGGGTTAGAGTAATTTTTGTATGGAATTTGTTGTGTCTCTCATAGTTTTAATTATTAATTAATGACAAAATGACAAAATCCAGTCCGGTTACTTTTCTGTTACTTTAATATCTTCTAAACATTTGCACAAATATAGTTTTCTCTGTGGCTAACGAAAAGTTCCTCGTTGAATTCATGTAAAAGATACAGTTTTATCATGTTGGTGCACAATGGTAGCAATGGCTACCATTACTACGTAACTCCGATTCGCGCCGCAGCCTGTCTTTTCGTTAGTCACTGTTTTCTTCTACTGACGTAACACAGCCTTTCGTGATATCACAACTGTTTACTTCTCGTAACCTGCACTTCATCCTTACAGTTGAAACCGAAATTATGTCAAAATATATATATATATATATATATATATATATATATATATATATATATATAATTGATAATAGAAAGAAACAAAAGGAGATTCTAGTCGATAGTTAAGGGGAAGATGTAATAAAGCTGAATAGATTAAAGTCTCAAGAATGGAAGCATAGGCAGATTTAAATGAGTGATAAGGTTACAATTATTGTACGTACAAAGCTCTAATGATTCCGCGGGCTGATTCCTATCTTACCACGACCTGCTCTAAAGTTGGCCAATGGAAATTGCTTCCTTCGTGTCGCCCACGCAAAACAAATGCAACGCAACACACACTCGTCTTGAATCGAGCCGAGAGAACGCACGTGCAATTTGTGACTTGTACGCAAGCTAGCGCGTATACTTAATTCGGAGGTTGCTAAAGGGTGACAAAGTTAAAGTGTTATAACGTTGTAGTTGAAGTTACAAAGTTACATTATATTTAAATATCGTCGGCAGTTCTCTATAAATCTGGAAATTTGCAAATAAAGTTAAATGTTGGTTAATTCTTCGTTTGGTTCCATTCCTACAACTCACGCATACCCTGCAGATTAGGACCTCTTGCTAGAGCTAGTCCGGACACCAAACACGAGATCTTATAGGTCTTAAAGGCGACGTCTTCGACAGAGAGGAACGTTTGCGTCACAGTGTCTTTCTTCACTTTCTTAGTCTTTCATACACGATATGATCATAGTCACTCAATGCTCGTTATATCCTCTACTTCGACGCGACGTACCACACACACAGTTGTCTCGCACTCACTGACACAATGACCGACTCATGTTTGTAACTAACTCTCTTCTGGTACTTCCTCGCCTCAAGATATAGCGGGAATGACGTCACACCGACCTTTCGCGAACTCCTTCAAACACGCCGGCGATGACGTAGCCTGATCTTTCTCCAAGGCTCTGGAGAAAACCCCTTTTGGTTCTGGCGCTCCGATTGTTGTTAGTCTCGTACACACAATCGCGCGAGGCAGCCTGACCTTGAACGCCTTTGTTTGCTCGCCGACCTGGTACATGGCGTGAAGTAGCCCTAAATTTGTTTTGCACCGTGCGCTGCGTCACAATATTTTATAATGGCAAGTTGCAATGTCGCGCTTGTAGGCGGAGCATCTGCGACCTGGAACTCATTTACATGTCAATAATTCCATTCCTTCACGTTTGCAGTGTTGTCAACATCATTAACAGGCAGCGCGTCCGGATTGGTTTACCTTTCTTCTTCTTCTTCTTCTTCTTCTTCTTCTTCTTCTTCTTCTTCTACAGTCATATTGTTTTGATACACAATAGCCATTGTCTAATTGCTGCGCGTTTTTACAATACAGTGACTTTGCCCAGTTTTCACTGTCGCTTTACTAATGTGATCTTGTTTAATTTTCTCCTTTACGTCACTTTTCTGATTGGGAATAGAGGTGAAGCGAAACGCGCGCAAAGACGCCTCTTTTTCCGTCCACTTCACTCGCTGGGGAGTTGAACATAAGACATCTCTAACTGTCGCAGTAGCAGCGCTCACTGTAGGTCACAACTATCATCGCAACCTCACTCGGAGAATAACTCGTTTAATGTGATAATTTCCATATTTTGTGCTAAATGGCTGATCAAAAGTTTGGGAGGCATGGCTGAATATAACTTTTGTATGGCAGAACATTAATAAACTTAAAAGAAATTCATGTTTAAATTGTGAAGATCAAGAAATGTTGGTTTTTTTAACTCAGTAGAAAACGTTTTTCTACGTTACACATTTTACATGTAACTTAAGCGTAAAAACGCAACTATGCCACAGCACTTTGCAAGTACGCTGATATTCAGCATGAATTACCACAATAAAGTGTGTCCTCATGTGAGCTGCCAAACTCTCAGTTTTTTTCCGCAGCAGAAACGATAATCCGTTGTTACTATCTATGAAGTTGACCTCTGTCTTTGGGGAAGGCTGTATGAGTATCCAAACTGTTAAAATTTTGGCGTGCACAGTTTCTGTAAAGGCGCGAGGATGTGCATGAAAAATAGGTATAGAGATTACAACTACAGCGACTGGTGATGATGCCATAGTTACAATATTGTGGAGGAAGATCGTCGCGTTGTCATTGAGAGCATCCTAATTCAATTACATCTTGTGATTGAAATTGGACACTCATCCACCACAAAGCTCCTGAAGAACACAGAGTCTGTGCCTCACTTGCTGAACGATGTCCTCAAGAGTTCGGCCAGAATCTTTTTGAATATGTGTCAAACAGAGGAAGATCTGCTTTTCAAACAACTTTTCTGGCGATGAGACCTGGGTTCATCATTCCACTCCTGAGAAAAAAGGCCAGAGTATGGTATGGAGGAAACCTGGGAAAGTGCAGAAAGGCAAAGGTCACACATTTGGCAGGAAAATTTATGGCAGCAGTTTTTCTGAGACTGTCAATGGATTTTACTCGTAGACTACCTGCCTCGCAACACCACAATACAGAGAAATATTGTGGTCTTGAGGAATCTTGTCACCAAAAGAAAACGCACTGGACTTTTGCCTCACAAAGATCTCTTCCTGGATGACAATGCTCGGCCTCACTCGGATGACCCAGGCGGCACTCCAAGTATTTAGCTGGGAAACTTTCTCGAATCTTCCTCATTCGCCAGATCTTGCCTCAAAGTGATTTTCACATGTTCCCCCAACTCAAACTTAATCTTGCAGGACAGGCATTTTAACGCCGAAAATTAAATTAAAACAGAACGTTGCTACTGATATTGCACCCGACCTGGTGCAATATCAGTTCGGAAAAACTAGTACCACATACTTATTACATTTCCACGGGGAACTGAAAATCGATTTGAGTCCAATCCCATTGTCAATTTGATCCGAGTTTCCGTGTTGAATTCAATCCGGAATGAAATCGATTTGGATACGCAAGGCTCATGCATAAACAATTTTGGCTTTATGTTGGTCACTTGGTTTATTTTGGCGAACTTGTAAAAGATATCTTTTCTGTGCATTTTAAGTAGGTATTGTGGTTGGTGAATGTATGTTAGAAGAGCATATTGCGAGATTATAGAAACAAAAAAGTGGCTTTGTTGTGTTTTACTACAAAACTTTCACAGAGAAAACAAAATGACGAGCGTGCAGCGTGTTTACGTGTCACGAGTAGAGTAGAAGTTAACATTTTTGGCGGATTCAAATCGGCGCAAATGCGCTAGATGTTTCATGCAACAAAATTCCGATCCGATCTCACTTCTAAGAGGATGGGATCCAACTGAATCCGCTTTACCATGCAGTATCAATCCGGAATGAGAACTCAAACGTAAGATATCAGAAATGTTTGATAAACTGGCAACTACGCAAAAAAAGTAACAGGAATGTTGTAAAATGTAAATAAAATTATTTAAGTAAAATAATTTGTAGTTAATATTTTTATAAATAAATTGGATGAATTTATTTGTTAGACCTCCCTCGTATATACGATATAACGCCAAATAAAGCTTAAATGCTATTAAGAGTTTTTATTATTATTATTATTATTATTATTATTATTATTATTATTATTATTATTATTATTATTATTATTATTATTATTATTATTATTATTATTATTATTATTATTATTATTATTATTATTATTATTATTATTATTATTATTATTATTATTATTATTATTATTATTATTATTATTATTATTATTATTATTATTATTATTATTATTATTATTATTATTATTATTATTATTATTATTATTATTATTATTATTATTATTATTATTATTATTATTATTATTATTATTATTATTATTATTATTATTATTATTATTATTATTATTATTATTATTATTATTATTATTATTATTATTATTATTATTATTATTATTATTATTATTATTATTATTATTATTATTATTATTATTATTATTATTATTATTATTATTATTATTATTATTATTATTATTATTATTATTATTATTATTATTATTATTATTATTATTATTATTATTATTATTATTATTATTATTATTATTATTATTATTATTATTATTATTATTAATTTATTTTATTGGGAAAGAGCTTCCATCGGTAAACAAAACTTTCCTAAGAGGCTAGGGAAGGGAGTAGAAGGAAGTGCTGTTATTTCCCTATAAATAGAACAATTCCATAACTCTCTATTGTTTAATTCAACGGTTTGATTAGTCGTTTTCGTATTTTTGAACAACATTTTCGGCGTCGAAGGTCTCTGGGCATCCAGTAAGGAAGATAGCGCAGGGAAAGAAAGAAAAAAGAAGGCAAGGCACATATAGGTACAGGGAGGCAGTTTGTTCTAGAAGAATGCTGATAAAGTTCAATTAAATGGTAAGCTCATCCTTACTTGTTGTTGCAAGCATCTCTTTGCTGAGACCTGATTGAAGGGGATATGTTTTTGCTTTGGCCGCACCATTTTTATGTTTTGCTGATAATCGTCGAATTTTGTTCCGGTTCTGAAGTAGGTATGACTCAGTATGACACCTGTAACCAAAATGAATAAAAAAGAGCTATAGTTCATGATTCCCAAAATGTATTAAGGCTGGTTCACTACCACCCGACAATGGTAACTATAATGATTCCGGAACGGTAAGCAAGACAGCCCGGCAATGATAAGATACCAGAAAATGAAGGCATGCTTCCCGTTGGTTGTGAACACTCCCGTTTGAATACATGTATTTCAAGTTTATCGTTCTGGTTATCGTTACCGTTGTCGGTGGTTGTGAACCAGCCTTAATGTTGCTGAGCAGATTAAACTCTGAGAACTTCAAAATTTTAAAAACTTAAGACATTTTACATCTGAATTTTGTATTTCCAAATTTCATTTTGAATTCTAACTTTTTAATTTTTTTAACCCTTTTGAGAAGCTTAATAGGGCAGATTAATTGCTTTTGTAGCTAATCAAATCTTAAAATTTGTTTATTCCCTCTTTAATTTGTGCAATCTTTTTTACAGTATAAATTTTTTTCTGCATGAAAAATACACTATATTGTTTTTCATTAACTATAAATTTTTGTATGTTATTCACAGCTAAGTTTAGGGTAATGTAAACAAGTTGATTTTGAGAAAATAAATAAGTTAAATACGACGTTGTTGTTCTTCTAATATCGCTAAACTGACAACTCCTTCATGTATGTACTACGATTAACCTATAAGAGCACATGATGCAACAATATATATTGGTAATAATTAAGATGCGGGTAGGCTTATAAAACGAGAGGTAGCTAGGTTCGTAATTTGCATACGAGCGTCTTAATTACCAAAGTCGTCAAGTTGTACACGACTGTTTGTGGTCGACAACACTATACCTTCAAAACATTGGGTTAAAAAAATTACATTGTAATTTATATAATGAAATGCTGATCGGATGGCAGCACTGATGGCAGGACCTTGAGGGTGTTTGTGAGCAGTACAGATAACGTGGAAACAACACACATCGAAGCAAAGGAAATAAACTCAATTCATTAGAAAATTAAAGTTACTACTTCTTCTGATTACCCACCCCGTATGGAGGACTCACACCCCCTAGGACTTACGTCTGTGCCTAGGATCAGGTGCCTGTCGGGAAGCAGACGAACCTATGGACCGGACAGAGTGAAGACCTGGATCCGGGTGGTATGACAGTGAGGAAGAGGTTGATATGAAATGCAGCCAAAATGAATTGGAAAGATGATGATGGAGAAGTTGGTGGAATGAGTGGCGGAAGAAACAGGATAACCCGGAAAAAATCCATCCAGACGTCGCTTTGTCCACCACGAATACCCCATGCGGATCCTTGGGATGGAACCTTGGTGATAAGCGTAAGGTCTAACACTGAACAGCATTTAATTATAAATACAGGTGTTTTATTGTTTGTCCGAGATCTCTGTGAATGTTTGAAGTTGGGTTAGTACTTATTTGATTCTAACGATAAACAAATAGTCTTCTGAATGAAAGATTATCTACTAGAGCTTGTAACCCCTAAAATTAGGATTCTAGATTCAGAAAGATTACTTGACCGGTCATTCTTGCAAAAACGCAGTAATATCAAACTGCAGGAATTTTCAAAATATCTCGCAGTGTTTGCCAGCAATCCCGAAGTTTAAAATCTCGGAATCACAAAAACAAAGATTTGACATGATTTATGACTTACCTGCCATCTTCGTTGAGAGTCTTCAGGAATTTTGCAGCTGCCGGTGTTTTACATTCTCTCTGGTTGCATTCTGTAGATTTGCAATGAGAAGACTTCGAATTGTTCCCACCTTGTCCAGATGCAGTGCACGTATGTTCTTTATTTGCACTCTTCAGTCCATCTTCCATCGCCGGGATTGCAGAATTTTCGTATGTAGGCATATCATTCTCTTCTCCAATTGTTGGATTGTTTTCGTCTTCTTCAGGTGCAGTGTGCTTATGTTCACCTTTATTAGCACTCTTTAGCCCATCTTGCATCAACGGGATTGCGGAACTTTCAGATATATAATTCTTTTCTCGAATTATTTCATTCCTTAAGTACTCTGTTTTTGTTGACTCCTTCATATTACCCATCATTGTGGAGCAGCATGCATTGTTCTCCTCTGTTTTTGTTGACACCTTCAGGCTTTCAGTCATAAAGGGTTTAAACCCATTCAAGCAAGTCATAGAGGAAGCTTCTTTGATATAAAACGGGATTTCTGACGATGATGTTAGCAAATCCTTCAGCAAAAATGACGCCGATGTACTTTGAGAAAAGTAATTATGATGTTCAGTTTTGTAAGATCCATTTGTGCCTCTCTCAGGGAAATCACATGGGCAGAACGCACTTTTACTGCTAAAAGCTGAAGCATGAAAGAAATCTGAAAATTCTGTTTCACTCCCATAGTTAGCACTAACAGAGGACGACCTCGATGGATATTCGAATTGTATCTGACTATTTTCCTCGTATTTATTACTGCTTTCGCGATGATACAATAGAATGCTCTCGTCACATTGGGTTTCCCTGTCTACCCTCTCAGAGCATATTCCACAGCAAGAGCAAATAAAAACAGATGCTGGTTTGGAAACGTGGTTTTTGTCATCGAAAAACGTCGTTGTATCTTCAACTTCTTTCTCAAGAAATATTGGCTTCCAGATACACTGTGGTTGATGTTGAATGCCATTGTTATTTGGTTTCTTTCCATTCAAATTAATGCACCTCTGTGGAATGTCAGTAGGAAGAAAAGATTTGACAAAGCTCTGTTTGAGTTTCTGCTGTTCAGTTCGCTGTTTCTCTACACCATTGTTTGGGAGACTCATACACTTCTTCTGACCGATTTCTGTCCCCTGAAAAAAGGGGGAAATTATTATTACAAGGCACTGCTATTTAAGCAACACTATTTGCAAAAGCATATAAAAATGACAATCAAACTGTTGAAAGACGTAAAAAGGCGCCTCGGGACTCTTTGAATTTTCTTTCCGCATTTATTCTTTATGAACAGATAAAGAGAGCGTGCTTAGTTAAAGAAATACGGAATGTTTACTTCTATGTAAACAGTATACAATTCTGCTTGTCAATTTATGCAACTAGAGTGTACAGTTACTATCTTTGCACATCTGTTTCTAAGACTGAGAAGTTCAAAATATAGAACGAATTTTCACTAAGTCAATGTAACTAATATAATAGGAACGATAAATTACTCGCTTCGCCAGCTAAAAGGTTTGGAAAAAAGCTTGTTTGAATAGTTATAATTTGTTGTTGTTAGCTAATGCTGGATTTCTGACAATGAAGTCATTAATCCTCTTGCTCTCCAATATTTTTCACTGATGATATTGAAGAGAGGAATAACAGTAATAGTAACCGCTTTTTAGAGAGCACCATATTTTTATGTTTTGGCGGTCACATCGCTCTCTCACAACCCCCAGAATGTCTGGAGGACCACACCTGTCGTTGGTTTACGGGTCTCACCGACCTGACCGGGAGAGTTATCAAAATAAATTCACCGACCATATCCTCTGATCACCAATCAGAGGACGTATTACATGCCATGACAGGTCAGCATGTTAGGGGTTAAGATTTTATAGAGAAATTAGAGAAATGGAGAGGTTGGAAAAATAAAGACTCCCTAGCCCTCAGGAACCCTAATAGCATCGGGGTCGGAAGAGAACAAGAGATGACCAAGGTAAGGTAAGATAGGAAAGTTACAGTGAGGAGCAAAACACCAGTAAGTGGAAGTAACGTTCTGCTCAGCTTGGGTACCTTGTGGTCGCTATTCACATATCCCCTAGACGCTTTTAATTTAAGTTTATAGCAAATTCTGCAACACTGCAGTTATTTTCAAGTTGTTAACAACTCTTTAACACGACTTTCCTTTTAAGAATGGAACATACACAATGATCACAATTCGGAGTATTGTCTGTAACCAAGAAAAATAATCTTCTCAATTGTTAATAATTATAAAACAATGTTTATGTTATGTTGGACACAATTTTTCTTGCTTATTAAATTTTCTTTAGCATGCACTGATAATAATTAATTCGATTAAAATAGACAGGGGAAATACCGTAAACATTTCTTACATAAGGGTTTGGACACGAGGTGGCAGGCGTGGAGAGGGAACAAAGGAGTAACACGTTAATAACAAAGCCGTGGTGGAAAATGAACTAATTTTTAATTCACTCTACACAAATAATAACTTAGTAAAACAGTTGAACAAAACTGAACATTAAATTGTGCATGAAATTCTCTTTTAATGATGGGAATATTATGTTCATATACTTCTTACTTTTATTTCCCGATGAGGATTACTTCTTCGTTGACTTTGTTCACACGCCTATAGGTACAATGTAACTATTTTCTTTCAGCTAGCGGAGGTAAGCTATAGTCGCTCTGCTGCATAGTCATTTATACAAGGACCTAATTGTCCTGCTATGTATCCACAATAATGTGGAACTAGCCGTGCATGATGTTATACATGCTGTTTTCTTTTTGTAGTGTTTAGCGCCCGCTTTTACTACATACGGCACCACAGGCGGTGACACTGATGATACACGGAATGAAGATGGAGCACCGGTGGAATGAGATGGCGGGGTAAACCGGAGAACTCGGAGGAAACTCGCCCCAGCGCCGTTTCGTCCATCACAAATGCCACATGCGGTTGCCTGGGATCGAACCCGGGCCGCTTTGGTGAGAAGCGAATGGTCTAACCATTCGGCCACGGTACGGCCATGCATGCTGTGACAAATGTGTACCATATACAAACCTTTTAGTCTGTGCTCTCTCAAAGTTTCAAAAATCAGAGACTGCCACAGAATGTTTCGCAAGAACTATACTCTCAACTATTAAAACTAGGTCGTGTTTTTCACATACGCTGTCCCAATGACTCAATGACAACTTGCGGAGGGGGACTTAGCACAAGCATGGGCAAAATCGACTCAACTGGGCCACTCCAATGGAACACGTTCTTGCCTCACTCCACCTGCCATCCCTCCTGTGCACTGCTGTTCAGGTTCCGACACGCCTCATTCAGTGGCGAGTATGGCTGTTTCATGAAGAGTGGTAGAGAGAATTTGTTGTGAGTTACACACACAGGAAAGTTTGCTGCTTAATATGCGGATTTCAATTTGCAAATATAAAGTGTTACAATATCGAACGCCACTTTGATTAGAAGCATAAATCAAACTTACGGGTATTTATTTACGGTCTTATGAATAACTATTTATTTCAGTGACTTGTAGCACAAGCGTACTTTTTCCATGCACAATCTGCCATATTCTTCAGTTCCGTATCCTACCAGAACGTGCAACTATGCCATCAGCCTGCAATAGACATCCATCTTGTTATACTGCACTGAAACCAAACTATGACCACCTACGTGTTCAAGTGGTCAATGTACCGCCTTCTCATCACGTGCCGGGTTTGATTTCCAGCTGCGGTGGAGAATTCTTATTTTTCCTATCCTCCGCAGAGAAGGCATTGGAAGGCTTAATTTAAAAATCTGATGTGTTGCACTCACATGACTTTCTCTACTCTTGTACTAACCATTCTTACAAACTCTTATTCCTATATCTTCTTCGTGTTAGTTAAAATAAACATTTGTACAAATTATCTTATTGCTTATTTCCTTGTAGGTGCAAGGGGAACATTGGAATACAGTAGGCTTTGTGCGATAGTCAAATCTTTTAAAGCTTTGAGATTCCGTTCTCTTTGTACACGTAACATATAAAAAAATGAACAACGATGACCCATTTCATGAAAGTTCCAAGTTTTCCGAAACTCACACACATAACAAGGAGTATCTCCGAAATGGTTCACCCTACAAGAAAATTTATTGAGACATAAATTGTGTATTTTAGCAAGATCTACATTTTTTGTATAGTATAATTTGGTTTATCTCTAACGGTTTACCAGTTATGCAAAAGTCGTCCAGAGTAAATACGACTACAGGGGCTATAGCCGGAAAATTCAAGATATACATTTCATTTGTCATAAAAATATCTCAAACATATGACATTTTAATCAAAATCGTTAGAGCCATTTTCAAGAAAATCGAAATTTTCGAAAAATTTTCCATGTAAAGGGTAGTTTAGGGTGGGGCTATTTTCTTCAAAATCTTCGTGTCACATCCTTGAACGACATTAAACTTAAATACCAACTTTGGTTTTTAACCGACTTTTCGCTTTTGAGCTATGCTGTCCACAGACTGACAGACTGACAGACACACAGACACACACACGGACCTTTTTCTAAAAATGCTTTTTTTTGGATTCAGGGGGCCTCAAAACATGTATTTCCGGTAAAATCTCGACTTCGAATTTTTGGGTGGAATACAATACTTCCCCTACTTACCAGAAGAGAAAGTAAAAATATATTTTAAAACTCCACACTTCAGAGTGTAAAACACCATCATTAACTTGTTTCTCAAGTTAAAATCCCGATATGACTGGCCACAGATGTTAAAGGGAGCTACACGTATGAAATAAAAAAAAAGCTCACTATAAAATATTTTTCTGTAATGTTTAAAAATATGGAAGTACACAATTACCTTTTGTTGGATGCTAGTAAGCGATGAACATCTAGCACTCCTGTAAGATTCTCGGGATAAATATTCACACTCTTCTCGAATCTCAGGCCAGTAGTAGCACAAGAATAGAAGAAGTGGATATTTTTGACGGATTTCCTGCAGAGATCAACGCAGTGAATTAATATTTCTTCTGCATAGACACAAGCGTAGTTAATGTACCATAATGCAGAACAGGGCATAAACAACAGTATCTTTTCACAATGAAAGCCACTAATACTCATATCACCGTAACAAAAAGTGTATAAATAAATAGAACACAAAAGGCCTTTACTTATAGAGATATTTAGGAAATTCTCAATTTGTTTTCAGCAAATTAATATGAAAATACACTGCATTCATTTCTTTTTTTGCGTAAAAACTCAGCGAGTGTATGAGAAAATGAAAATGAAATTGACTTTTTGTTGATGGAGGCTCTTTAACTTCTGTAGTTCTCAGAGTTGCATTTTATATTGGGCATGAAACACACTTAATTTTGTTCAGTGGCCTTTTTATCAGACTTGAGGTTCTTTCGCGTGCCGTAAGTATACGACAAGAGACAACGGGCTTTACTTTCCTCCCGAAGGAAGCCATGCTAAGGATTTATGCGCTCGAAAAAAAAAAAAAAAAGCCATCGCTCTCCGCTGGGTTTGAAACCGCGAGAAGATAGCATGTTAATCCTAGATCACGGAAGACGACATGCTGTACGAGAAAGTTTGTTGTTTTTTTCATTTTAAAGTTTCCGCAAAAGTATCGTAAGATTACGAAGGTTGGAACTTTAATAGTGGCAACTATTTATTCATAAGTGATGCAAAAGAGATAGACATATGTTGCTACGTTTTACATCCCTCAATATAGTCACTTGCACTGTTGTCAACCGGTTGGTAGCGATGTGGAAGTCAGGATATCTTTAACGGCGTCTGCTTGTTAATAGTTTGAAGCAGTTCTGAAGTGAATGCCAGGTTCCTTCTTCATCTTAAGAAACAAGTGAAATTCACAAGGAAGTCAGACTACGTTGGATGGTACGGTACTTCCTAGCCGCATCGACCGAACTAATCAGCCACAGCTTGCGGCTCTTACGATTCTGTCCACGTCTCATCTAGCGATCTGGCGTACAGGGGCCTCACCTTTGCGCTCATAACACTCTTTAAGTGGTTACGAGCAGCGTCGTATCGTAACCATTTCTATATTTTCGCTAAGTCAAGTAGAATCCATCCTGGTGCAATATTTCTAATGCCCAGGCATTCTTTCAGAATGTTGTTTTCTAGTGCCTTGCATCTGGCAATGAAGCCATTAGCATTCGTGCTTTCCAATACTTTTGAACTGTAGTTTCTTCTGATCTTAATGCTTCACAGGTCTTCATTCTTTCAGAATGTGAAGCACAGTCATATTCGCTGATCCGGTGTCTCAGGCCAGTTCACGTATCGTAAGGTGTCGATCACCGTCCAGTAACGCAACAAGAGATGCATTCCTTCACTAATATTAGGACAATCTGGCCGACGCATGTCTGCCACATTTTGATGTCCCTCGTTGAAAGCTTTTTACTCATCGTGCCACTGTACTGTAAGACAATGTAGATTCCTCCCAAGTCTCTTGTAGATCGTGATGACACTGTCATACTCTACGACTTCAGGACATTTAATCTTTATCCAACTTCGTTGTTCCCGTTCCGAAAACACTATATTAGACCTCCAGCTAACACGAAGCTCTGTTCTTCTCGCCAGTCACATAAGCGTGTTATGGGCAGGTAGAGTCCATTTGCTCTGAGAAAAGGCAGATCTATAACTAACGTGTGCTTTCAGCGACATTGTTACGTTCCATTGCATGGGGTCTCTACAGCAATGATGCCACTATTAAAGTTCCAACCCTCGTAAATAATTCAGGGTCACAAAAGTTAAGTTTTTATCTATTCATTTAAGGGACACTGGGAGTGAAATTTGAAAGTTCCACATTTCTTGATAGATTTTTATGAAATTTTTACTGTGTTTGTATTTATATGAGAATAGGCGGTACACCAAATTTCATTAAAATTGGATAATTCGTTTAGGATATATAAATTATTTTATGAATTTAATAGGCACATTTTCAAAATAGAGCTCGCGTCTATTGACTTTTCAAAAATCATTTATATTGGCAGAACTGGTGCTCTAAAACATGGGTAACAATTGTATGAAGAGATATTTCAAATACGTTTGCTGATTATGCTGTACATATTTTTTTAATAACAAAGAAAATTTAATCTTAAAAATTATTGATTTTTTCATACAAAAAAAATTTTTTTGAATTCATGTTAATGATAACATCAATATTGAAGCATATTTTTGTTAGCTGCTATTTATGAATACTTTTGGAAGTTTTAATTGAATTTGAAGCAAAACTCAGGCGCGACCTTCTTTTGGAATGTGCAGAAATGTAGTTTTGAGAAAAACAGGCTTTTATATAGGAGCACTCTGTGTACCTTAAGGGAAGAGCACTATTTGAAAGGGCCGTAGTGATCTCATTGAGTGGGGGATATGAAAAATGTTAGCTGATCCAAATGCACAGGTGTTCCAGGAACGTTTTAAGGTAAAAAAAAAACAATTTTCGACTTTTTGACAATTTTGACCAAAATTTCACTCCCAGTGTCCCTTAACATTTCTATCTTCGAGTGATTTCCCACTGATTACACTCCGAGATCATGTATCCACTATGCTTGCCGCAGTTTAGACACAGCAATTCTATAGAACAGTTCCGTTATTTTGAAAGCAAATTGACGCACCCGGAAGTAAATGTAGGGGGGACATGCGCGGATTCTAACGAAAATGTAACTCCTTCCTTCAAGCACTTTTCACTTCACCACCAACAATCAGATCAGCATAAGCCTTCTTGAATCAAGCTGAGCCTCCGTAATTCGAACTGTGCACAGCAGGCTCATTTTTGCTCTTGCCGAAGACTTACGTTGAGCTGCTAAGCCTCTTGGTCAAAACCTCAAATTATTAGAGCCCTTTTAAAGTTTAGTTATATGTTATTTATTTATTCATTTGTGCTATAATAGAGCAAAGCTCCAATTACAGAAGCTTCATGTAATTTATTCACACATGCTTGACTAAATTTTATTGAAGCCATATTCAAGGGTATATTCTTCCAATGAGGTTTTTCGCCATATCGCTAAGCATTTGTAATAAAACAACCTTCAACATACTCACCGAGGATGTAACTCCAGGCTTGTATGGTCTGGAGACTAAAGAAGGAATGAAGAGGCGTACTAAGGCCATCACCGCTGTTTTGTTGAGATCTTTAGTTCGATCATCCATTGCCAGGTTGCGCATCAGTCCCAGTAGAGCTGCCACGGTCAGAAATTCACCCACACTAAGTCCTTTTAAACATCTGCGTCAAAAGAGGAGTTTTTGGGTTCAGTCTGGATTTCAACTGTATTCCTCGCAATACAAGATGAATGCACAAATATATACTTTTCCACTTGATAAAGCAACTGAACAAAATTATATAATAAAGGCTATTATCTTGTTTGGCATTTTATATAAATGAGAATCTGCGGCTGAATTTTCAACTATTGTATTTTTTAACCAAATCTTTTCAAATTTGATCATAGATTGTGCAACTGATATGTGCTAAGCAGCACATCAAATTTGCAATTAAAACGGTGCCACAGAAAAAGCTGTTAATAGCATTTTACTACTGCCGCATACATGCAATGTGATTTTCACTGTTCTGATGCGACTGGCAGCCACGAGTCTCGCTCGATGCAGTAGCCCCGTAGTACACGCGTATATCACTACACTGTTTTTATTTCCGAAAGTTGTGCATCATTCTGACACTTCCCGCACATGAAAGAAAAGCATATTGCACAACATTTAAACCTAACACTTTCACATAATGAACCCGCTGAGTGGACGGCATAGGTGAAATAAGTTCAAATCTTTTGTCGAGAAATTCTTTTGCTTCTTCAATTTCAGGCAGAGAAACCTCAAGAATACATATTTTGGTTTTCTTTCTAACAGTATTAACAAATTCTTCAGCACTCTGAATCCTGCTTCCTGCTTTCGCAGCTGTCCATGCCATCCTCTTCACTTGTCCTCCAATCGCATCTACTGCTCCCTTTCCATGATAGGATTCGAATAAGTGCCATTCAATTTGGATTCCAAATACTTCGGAAAGATATGTCACATGACTCAATGTGTATTTCTGCTTAAAATGACTAGCAGCTCCATCAGAAAACACTTTCACAAGTTCAAGATTCGGAACAATATCCAACATTTCCGAAAATATATTCCTTAAGCAAATATCAACTGCATATTTGTCATGTGATACATAATCAGACACCAAAGCAAAAGATTGTTTCTGAATTTCACTAATACCTTCTTTCCTATATCAAGCAACAGCAGTAAATATTGAGATCTGTGTATTGCTCCAGTGGGCAGCTCCTTGCATGTGTAGTTCTCAAAGAGGTCGATCTGTATCACAGCTTCACTAATTGCAACATTTTCCCGAGCCTTCTTAAAGGCCTGGGATTGCTGTCTTTTTTCGTAAACGTGATTTAGGAAACGTGGCAGGCAATTGGTCAGTTCTTCAATTCAGTCTTTTACAGGTCCCTTTTTAACTTCTATTTCCATTCTTCCATTACGTGAACTCCACAGTTTCCATTCGCATGGAGAATTAGCGAGTTCATCCGAAATGTCTGCTCCACTCAATCCCGGGCAGTTGGAGCATCCCCCCTGCATACATTTACTCGATTTATGATCAGAAATCACTTGTGCTATGAACTTACGAAATTCAGTCTCAGTGAGTACGTGATTTTACACAATGCTTTGAGAAGAAACTTCGTATTTTCATGTATAATGCATGTGAACACATTATGTGGGATCTGACTTTGAAGACGCACGTTAGCAGGGCGTAATTCAGCGAATTTTGTCAACTCCACGGACATTTCTTCCCGGTCTTGTCGAAAGAGTGCATGTGCTTCTTTTAATGTTACCACTAGATACCTAATGTAAACTTCTTTTGTTTCTTCTTGAACGCGGATTCCAATAAAATCATTTCTTCCAAGAGCTTGGTAAGATATTGAATCATCCTGATAGAACTTGATGATTGCACTTTTAAGTTCCTCAGATAGTTGTTTTCCTGATACCGGGACAGAATGCTTTGGTTTTACCACATGTAATCCCTCTTCAACTGCTAACTTACGAATCATTTCTTTTCTTTTGCGTGGAGATTGGGACAATGCTTCCTCAACACGTTTTCTGCACTTTCCAAGATGCTATCTGCTTTTGAAAGTCGCTGATGTTGATGGAGTATCTTATTAATCCCTTCTTGGTCTCTTATCTTCTGTCTTGCCCGCTGTGCTTGCTTATGTCTCCTATATTCAACTTTGATGTGTCCTCTTCCTTGTTTTGTTTGTTTCAGTATTGCTGTTCCTTTGCTCGTTGTCACTTTTATTTTTTCCTTCCATTGTGCATAACTGCCTTGCTCCTTCAGACATTGTTTGTATTCACGTTGTCTTTGGGCTGGTGTTTTAGCCATGGAGTCAGAAACGGACTGATACGTCTATCCTGACTGAAGTCTCACAAGCACTGTACGCGTATGACAACCACAGGGCGCCAGCACTAATTGTTCGTTAGTCACCTGTTTTGTGGGAAAACGAATGACTATAGAGGACAACTTTCTGATACATTTTTATTTGTTATATTGTAATGACGCAGAATCAAAACGGATATTTTTTTCAGTCTGTTGCTTTTCCCTGCAGAGGACTTTATCCTTATTTACCGTGACTAACTGACATTGACACACAGTAATAATTAAACAGGCTCTAAGGATTTTTTATAAACGTCGAAAATTATTAGCCATATACACGTTTCAAAGGCGAAGAGTCATTGTGTGATGTACAGAAAAAAATTAAAACATTTGTACATAGCTCCTGAAATATTGATATGAAAATCACCGTTATTCACGCTTGTTTTTAGTGTTTTGGAAATATATGGGTAAGAGGTGAAATTTGAACCCATATTCACGTTAAAAACATTTATTTTTAACTTCATAAGATACTTTGGAGTATCTAGCATCATCTTTCCTCAGTAAAAAAAGTGAAACATTAATTTCAAATTTTAACACTCGGTATGACATATTCGCGGAATTGCTCGATAGTAGAAATCACTACCTCTTGTTATAAGGTGTTTTATGATAGCAGAAATTAGTGTTTCGTATTACAAAGTCTATTTATGATAGTAGAATCCACTACCTCGTACTACAAAGTGTTTTAAGATAGTAGAAATCAGTGCCTCTTATTACAAAGTGTTTTTGTAACAGTAGACATCTTTGCCTTTCATTACAAGGTGTTTTTATGATAGTAGAAATCATTGTCTCGTATTACAGTGTCTTTATGATAGTAGAAATCCTTGTGTCGTATTACAAAGTGTTTTTATAATATTAGAAATCATTCTCTCTTATTGCAAGATGTTTTAATTATAGTAGGAATCACTGTGTCCTATCACAAAATGTTTTTAGGATAGTAGAAAACACCGCCTCGTATTACAAAGTGCTCTTATGAGCATTATCTAGATTCTAATGCAGCGATGTCCAACCTTGACTCTTGTGTAAAAATGACGTCACCTTGACCCTACATCCCATTTACTTCGTTTTGTGCATTAAGATGAAACAATGTACATATTTTTCCTCAGAGGTAATCAAATTAATCATGAACTTGACTTTATTCATATATCTATTTGACTCTGTCCCATATCCTTATTTCATTGCCAAGAAAATTGTCTATAAGGACGATAATTATTGTTGTACGTTATATTTCAATTGTATTTATGTAATTAAGGGCTGTTTTGTATGTATTTCATGTCAAAAAGCTAAATTAGTATCGTTTTCTTAGCAAATTGGAGATTATAGCGAAACGCGAAATAAGACATAAAATGACGTCAGAAGTAAGTATAAATAAGCGAGAAAATATTCGAATACATCATCTTAGCGACGCGGTGATATTAAACTTTCTCATGGCCGGCCGTCTTTGAAGAGAACAGGCGTCTTTTCTATGCGCGGTTCAAGTAAGTGATTGCTGAATAAAGTTAAAGTTAATCCTGTAAACAAGGGATATCAATGAACAAATCCTGTTATAATAGCAAAAACGCCTCCTATTGATAATATATAATGAAAATAATGGAACTTCAATATTATTTGTATTTGTCATATATATGCATACGATGACATGATATTTGCAGATTTTCTTATTGTAGCACCTCATCAGATCTCTCCCCCCACTTCCAGAAAAATCGTGCGTCCGCTCCTGTGTTAAACTGCATGGTCAATTAGTAATTTGTGTATACGCAAAGTTGATACAATCTTCTAGTTGTGTTCAGGTATTAGGATGTAATATATCGACAGTTTTGAGCTCATAGTAGATTAATTAAACACACTCAAAGTGAAAGGTAGTGCAAGTTATCGAGTGCAACAATATACTGCGAAATTTAATGGTATTTTCAATTGAGATAGTAAAATCTTGTGCTATAAGCCATGTGGTAAAGCTATAAGGCAGACCAACGTAACACCACATTTAAGTAGTAGCAAACATAAGGCAGCTATTTAAATCTTTGGTAATGTTCCATTGCCAAGTACTTCAGTAGAGCCTTCCGAATTTTCAGTGTATTTTGAGGATTTATGCTTCAACAGACATACTCTTTTTGAATGTGAACCAACCTCAGTTTAAAACATTCCTGACGAAACAGACAAATATGTTGTTGGTTAATGCTGGATTTCTGACAATGAAGTCATTAATCCTCTTGCTCTCCAATATTTTTCACTAATGATGGGGGGCTAGAAATGGCCGGGCATATTTGAAGGTGGTCTTGGTCCATTTCCTCTTGTAGATCACATAGAGGACAGAGTGATGAATATATCCCAATTCTGTTCAAATGTTTTGCCAGAAAATCTGGGGGTTGCAAGAAAGCGATCTGACCGCTAAAACACAAAAATATGCTGCTCTCTAAAAAGCGGCTACTTTGTTGTTGTTGTTGTTTTCTAGTGCCTTGCATCTGGCAATGAAGCCATTAGCATTCGTGCTCTCCAATACTTTTGAACTGCAGTTTCTTCTGATCTTAATGCTTCACAGGTCTTCAAGTGGTCTTCGTTCATTTCTGCTGGATCGTTACACAGGACACATATTGGTGAGGCTGAGATACCTATTCTGTAGAGATGACTTGCTAAGCAGCCGTGATTTGTCAATAGTCGGAAGGCTGCAACCGCTGTTTTCCTTGGTCTCTGGGGGATTATATCTGGATTGGAAAGTACTGTAATCCATTTTTTATCTTTGGCATTTGTTTCTATTTCTTGTAGGTATGAATGAGAAAATTTTTTAATGATCAAGCGTTTTATTGAGGAATATGAGAAATTGAATTTAGATTTTTGTTTTATTGTTGTGCCTTTCTTTGCAAGTGAGTCTGCAGCTTCGTTCCCCATGACTCCACAGTGTGCTGGAATCCATTGGAGATGAACAGTCTTATTAACTTTTTGGAGTTGTGTTAACATTTTGTAGCATTCTCTAATTTTTGTTGACTTCTTTGTAGTATTTGAACATATTCCCTGAATTGCAGCTTTAGAATCTGAAAGAATTACTGCCTTGTTAAATTTATTTAAGGGAAGATTTAATAATTGTCGGAGAGCAATGTGTATAGCCTCTACTTCTCCATCATAATTTGTTGTGTCTCTGCCAACAGAATGATAAAAGGAAAAATGTGAACACGTAACTCCAGCTCCAGTAAGGTTTTCCTTGGAGGATCCATCAGTATATATGTGCAGCCATTCTTCTGTGGGATACCTAGTATTGATTGTTTCCAGAGCTAGAAGTTTTTGTATTTCTTTTGGTGTGTCTGATTTACTTATTTCCTCTATTAATTCCAAACTGAAGGTAGGTTGCAATAATTCCAATGGATTTTCTCTTATAAGTAGATTTTCTCTGGTGTTAGGAATGTTCAATTTGGATTTAATCTGTGTTACCTTTTCTAGGAAACTACTATGAGTTTTAAGGATTGAAGGGGGGAAGTTCTCTTCTGTCCATTTAGAGTTTGGCAGTCGTAACATTTTCTCGTGTTGGAGCAATGCTTGTTCTTCTATTTTTGTTGTTATTGATGGGGTCCGTGTTAAGGCAAGCATGGCATCAATAGGTGTGGATTTAACTGCTCCAGTGATTAGGCGAAGAGCCTGATTTTGTATTTGTTCAAGTTTATTGATGTTAGCATTTGCTGCTGTTATTAAAGCTTCAGAACAGTACAAGAGGTTTGGTTTAACATACATTTTGTATGTTGTGTTAAGGACTCTCCTTGAGCAGCCCCATTTAGCACCAGCTAACCTTTTCAGGATTTGCAGTTTCTTTTCAACCTTTTCTGAGATGTTTGTTATATGTTTTTTCCAAGTTAGCTTTCTGTCGAAAGTGATGCCTAAGTATTTGGCATCATCAACTGCTTTGAGTGGTTTACTATTATAATTTATGTTAATATTAACTGGTTTGTATTTTAGTGTAAATAATTCATAATTTGTTTTTTCCACATTGATAGTCATGAGGTTTTTGGAGCTCCATTCATGTACTTTGTTTAGGGCTGTTTCTATTCTGCCACATACATGAAAGCGGCTACTTTTACTGTTATAAATATACGAATATTGACCCACCTGATGAATCAACTTTGCAAGGACCTTACCTTCCCAAGTGCTACGAAGAAACTATGACGCGTGCACGTAAAAGTTGCGCTAATGAAAAAATATGGATGAGCATAGATGAAACTCCAGATTCTACTGGCAGAAACATTGAAATATTATGTTGAAGTATTGAAAAAGATTCTGAAATTTCAAAGTGATATTTTCTACTGACGTGCCAAGATATACCTGCTGCACACTCTGTGACTATTGACAGATTATTTAATGAAACAATACATATATTCTGGCTAAATGGTGTACGATATGACAGCGTTTTGTTATTTTTGATTGGTGTACCATATATGAAAAAGGCATTAGCAGGACTTGTAGTTATCCTGAAATGACTCATGTTACTTGTGTTGTGCATGGATTGCATAAAATATGTCTGGAAATCATAGCCACATTTCTTAACAATCACAAATTTATTTCCAATAGGAAAAAAGTGTTCATTGTCACCTAAAAGGATTGACATTTTTCACAACAAACATTCAAACACTCCGCTACCTCTTGCGCCTGTGGTGACTCGCTGGAGAACATGGTTGGCCGCAGTTCAATACTACGGAGGAAACCTGGATAGCTTTACTGCTGTCATAAGTGAACTAAACTGTAAAGATGCCAGTTCAATTAAAATTCTCAAAGAACTGTGACACTGTGTTAAGAAATTACTTAGCATACATTTCCGCAAATATGTTTCCTCTGTGATTCCATAAAGACACTAGAATCAGCAGGAATGTCTTTGAGTGAAGCAGTTCAAGTAGTTCAGGATGTGAAAATAAAATCACTTAATGTTCTTTCTGGTCCTGCAGCACGAAACGTAAAAAGTGCTAGGAAGTATTCGAAAATAGTGAATTTGACACTTCTTCTCCTTCTTTATCTGAATATCCTCCCCTTATGGAGGACTTACAAGCCAGTGCGTAGTCAGACGCCGGTCGGGGAGTACAGGAACCTATGGACCGGACCTGGAAGCGGGTGGTCAGCCAAGCACCAGGTATTACCTGGCAAAGCCATGAAGCGTATCGGAAAGAATGTGAAACTGCCCAGATGTTTACACGAGGTTATCGCACAAACATGGCTAGACGGTGTCCGTACACTCTGTTCAGATGCAATCATATCTTCAGGACAGCAACGTCTCATATATCCGCAGATAGAGATTATCTATTTGTGTTTTATCACTGACTATACGCCAAGTTACTATTATTTCGCTCTTCTAATAAACAAGATAAGAAGCGATCGAAGCGCTCGACCACCAAGGTCAATACGCCTCAACACTTTGCCAGCTAATACGATGGTGAGGGAGAGGATGATACGAAATGGAGGCGAAATGGATGAATGGAAAGCTGATGATGGAACAATGAGTGGCGAGGGAAGCCGGAGAACCCGGAAAAAACCCACCAAGACGCCGCTTCGTCTACCGCGAATACCACATGCAGGTCCCTGGGATCGAACCTGGGCTGCCTAGGTGGTAGGCAATCGGTCTAACACAGTGCGTAAAACTTACAAATCCTTACTCCTATATCTTCTTCGTGTTAGTTGAGATAAACATTTGAAGAAATTCTCTTATTGCTTATTTCCTTGTAGCTGCAAGGGGAACATGGGAATACACTATGCTTTGAGTGATAGTCAAATGTTTTAAGCTTTCAAATTCCATTCCCTTTGTACGCCTAACGTATACAAAAATGAATAGCAATGTTACATTTGACATTTCGCAGAACCCATACAAATAACAAGGAATATCTCCGAAATGGTTTACTCTACAAAAAAGTTAATTTGGACATAAATTGTGTGCTTTAGCAAGATCTACATTTTTTGTAGAGTAAGATTTTGTCTATCTCTTACGGTTTACCAGTTATGCTAAAGTCATCCATAGTAAATGGGACTTCATGGGCTATAGTCAGAAAATTCAAGATATACATTTCATTTGTCATAAAAATATCTCAAACATATGTCGTTTTGATCAAAATTTGATCAAAGCCATTTTCAAGAAAATCAAAATTTTCGAAAACTTTTCCATGTAAGGTAGTCTAGGGTGAAGCAATTTTCTTTAAAATCTTCGTTTCGTATTCTTAAAAGATATTAAACTTAAGTACCAACTTTGGTTTTTAACAGACTTTTCATTTTTGAGTTATGCTGTCCACAGACTGACACATAGACACGCACCTTTTTCTAAAAATATTTTTTTCCGGTGAAATCTCGACATTGAATTTTTGGGTGGAATATAATACTGTCTCTACTTACTGGTAGAGAAAGTAAAAGTGTATTTCTTTTTTTTTTTTTTGATTCATGGGGTCTCAAAACATATTCCGGTGAAATCTCAATATCGAATTTTTGGGTGCGATACAGTACTTACTCTACCTATCAGTAGAGAAAGTTGTTGTTGTTAGCTAATGCTGGATTTCTGATAATGACGTCATTAATCCTCTTGCTCTCCAATATTTTTCACTGATGGATGGGGCACTAGAAGTGGCCGGGCATATTTGAAAGTGGTCTCGATCCATTTCCTCCTGTAGATCACATAGAGGACAGAGTGGTGAAGAATGTATCCCAATTCTGTTTAAATGTTTTGCCAGACAATCATGTCCTGTAATCAACCTGAAGGTTGCAACTGCTGATTTTCGAGGATACTCAGGTATTACTGTTTGAATGTTTGGTAGTTCCCATCGTTTATTCTATGATTTTTCATAGTAATATTGTTCAATAATTTTTTTGTATTCAGAGTTGACTAATCTTTTAGTTGCATAAAATGGTAAATTAACTATAGATTTCTGTACACTACTGGTACCCTTTTTTGCAATAGTAGAGAAAGTAAAAATAAATAAAAACTATATAAATAAAATAACACAAGAAATTACAAATTACAAGTGGCTACAATTGCACAGTTCCAAAATTACCAAGAAAATCAGCTGTTCCTACCTTTCATCTCATAACTGGACATGATTGAATAACCATCTCTATAGGATTTGCCTTTCAACCTCACCAAACTGTCTACTGGACCAGAGAGGAAATCACAAATATGGAACATCTAGAATCATGCCCAGCTTTGAAGATGTGTCCTGACATTGTCAACAAATACTGGGAAGCTAGAAGGAGAATGACTTCGTTGTCTGTTCCTGAACATATCTCTCTCACTCTTTGCCACACGCACACGCGCATTAAATTATTTTGTTGTTTAACGACGGTGTCAATTGCCAGGACCACATCAGCATCACCAGTGTGCCGGAATTTCGTCCCACAGGAGTTCTGTTACATGCCAGTAAATCTAGTGGCAGAGCTGTCATTTTTAAGCATACTTAAAAACCATTGGTCTGGGCTGGGTTTCAACCTGCGACCTTGAGATAAGTAGGCCAACGTCTAACCAACTGATTCACCCAGACCGACCACACACACACACACACACACACACACACCACACTCATTTTTGTACAGCAAGATTTTGTCCATTTCTTATGGCTTACTAGCTATGCAAAAGTCATCCAGAATGAAGAGGGCTTCAGAAGTTATTCCCAGAAAATTCAAGACATACATTTCATTTGTCATAAACATAAGTTAAACACATGGTATTGTAATCAAAATAGAACTTTTTGAGAAAATGAAAATTTCTGATCCTTGTGTCGCATCCTTGAAAGATGAACTTAAATACCAATCCCACTTCTCGCTTTTTAATTATACAGGCTGTCCCAAAAGCACTGACAACGCTTAGTATGTTGTACGGGACGGAAAAATGATCAGTTTTTCAAATAGGAACCGCTGTCCGAAATGCACGGTTTGGACACTGTAGCACATCGAAGTGAGATGAGTGTATGTTCCCATTTCATCAATAAATCCAACATCGAGCTGTTTACATTACAAACTGTCTTCGAACTATGGCGAGAGGTGTGCTATCCCCACCACAGTTGTTTCAATCGCTCTATGGACTCGAGCCGTATGGTCTGTTCTCAAAGCTTTGAGAATGAGTTTGGAGTCAACTCGAAACTTTAGTCAGCTTTGCACCAAGAACTTGCAATATTACTAAGACAAGTGAAGTTTTTAGTTTCTAATTTGTTCTTACTTTAGAATCTTGTTGCTTCACTGTTAATAGCTTCAATTTCCTTAATTAATTCAATGTGTTATTATTTATTTATGCCAACAAACTTACTGTTGGTGCGGGCAATGTTTGAGAGGTAGAATTGAAACTTCTAGTGCCCCATCCATCAGTGAAAAATATTGGAGTGCAAGAGGATTAATGACTTCATTGTCAGAAATCCAGCATTAGCTAACAACAACAATAATTTATGCAAACAAACATACTGTTGGTGTGGTTCAAATTCCAGCTGTGGCATTGAGTTTTTCAGTTCGGATTCTACCCCTCATTTAACGTATGTATTGATTTCGGAATATTATATTTTATACTTTCAGTCTTTTTCCCTTCTCTCCCTGCTGAAATTTTCAGCAGTTTGTCGATTCTTATGCTCTGCTTTAGTCATTTATGCTACCTTTTACTTTCTCTAGCACATACCTATGGTAAGAAGGAAAAAAATTGTATTTCAACCTAAAATTCAATAAGATTACCCATAAATACATGATTTGAGGTCCACTTAACCTAAAAGGCATCTTGGAAAAGAATGAGACAGGGAGAGAGAGAGAGAACGAGGTAAGTTTGATAAGGTTTGGTATTTATGTTCAGCATCCTCCAAAGATCCAATACTAGAATTTTCAAAAGATTCCTGCTATTTCAAACTATCCTTTACAAGAACAGTTTTTCATGTTTTTTATTTTCTCAGTAACAATTATTGTGAGTAACATACCAAATGGCCAGTAGTGTTAATATAGAGAAAATTGCAAGGAGTCTTTTATTGTTTTAAATTATTTTATTACTTAAATTCAATGCGGCAGTTTTATTTAAACAGGTACACGTATTAAGGTCCCTCCAAAAATTTTTGTATGATGAATAATTATTCAGACTTTCTAATGACACTGTGTACAAGACAAAGACATGAGATTCGAATAATACACAGTGGCATCTTTGTTGAATGCGAAATATTAAAATTTATCCCTAGTAATCAGTAAAACACAGCACAGGTAATTGTAATGGCTGACAGTGGATTGCCTTTTCGTGTTTCTTCCAACTTGTTGAAGCACGAGATGCCAATTCAAAATCTGTCAGTTACTGTTAGGCAAGAAGCATGAGCTTCAAGAGCGCCACGTTTTATTCTCCAGAGGTTTGTGGGGTTGCCGGTGGACCCACGACTAGGAAGCAAGTCAGCAGCTGTGAGGCGACAACTTAGAGTTGTGGAAGAGGTAGCACAGCAGCAGCTGAAGAACAACATCTACCATCATCACAGCAACCACAACCAGCACCAGCAGCAGCACCATCAACACCACTGCCAGCGGAAAAAGAATATCAAATGTTGCTTAATGAGCAACTTGCATCAGCATACAGTGATGAAGTAAATCATATCATGGAGGGCCAACAATTAGGTACAACAAAAGAGAAAGTACTTCAAATTACTAATAAACATAAAATAACATAATTTATTTATGCCAACAAACTTACTGTTGGTGTTTTTAAACACACAAGCCGTGTTTGGGCAATGTTTGGAACTTACAAATTCAATGCCACAGCTGGGATTTGAACCAGTTCTACCCCTCAAACATTGCCCACACACGGCTTGTGTATTTAGAAACACCAACAGTAAGTTTGTTGGCATAAATAAATAATAATTACCATCTGAAGGTTATTTAATCCCGGGATATAAGGTACTTGCAATAGTAAGTCACCATTAGGGTAATTGTCTCTGATGTAAGACTGCCTTTGTGGTTTACCGGGAAAAATACGAACTGGTTTGAGAATTCAATGTCAATTTGGCAGCTTGTCACAGTAGCTTAATAAGCGGAGGGTCTGTGGTTCAAATCCCAGCTGTGGCATTGAATTTTTAAGTTCCAGTTCTACCTCTCATAAAATAACATACCACATGTTTAACATATTTGTATAAAAATCAAGTTTATAACTACCTTGAAATTTCAGTGAATAGTCTGCAAATTTCTCTTCATTCTCAATGCATTTTCATGTTAAGTAACTAGTAAAGCATTAGCGGTAGACAGAACCTAATAAAAAGGTAAATCTCGTTAAAGTACAAACATTGTCAAATACATTCTTTCGTGACATTAATCATTTGCGAGATATTCCTTGAATGTTCCAATACTTCATCTTAAGTACTACGACAGAATCGTTCATTTCTTGTGGCCATGCAAAGACGTTGAAGTGTCGCGACCCACATTTTAAGTCAAGAACAATGAAATTTGGGCAAACATAATGAAAAATCTGACTTTTTGTTTTTTGCTTTAAATTGATATCTGTACCTTTTACATTCAAAATCTACCATCACTTATGTCCCATCACCATTTAAAAGGCTGTTACGTGAAGATTTAAATGCCCATGTGCAGGTGGGCGTGGCACCTGAAATACATTCATTACCCCCTGCAGCAAAATCGCGTACAATTTTGAAGTTTAAATCAGGCAGTCAGATTTAATGATGGTGGACGTAAGAAGGGACAGTTTGTGAGGTTTTCTGTAAACATTCATCCTGATAGAACAGTGCTAAATAATGGCAAAATTTTTGTCTGTGTACATGTGTTCACTATGTGGTCGTGTTTTTCCTAACCTGAATTTTTGTTTCTAAAAAGAAATTGAAAACTGCAGTGACTTCAGCTATTGGTGAACTCAATATGGACTGTGAAGTTACTCTCTATATAAAGCTAAGAGTCACAGCCAGTAAAGCAAGTCTAATCAGCAAAAGAATTTTTGATGTTAGGGATAAGTGAAGATTAAAGCAGAGTGGATTAAGTACATTAAACACATTTAAATCAGAATAAAATTAAAAATAGCAAAATTTAAGGAAGAAAAAGCTAAACAGTTAGCTGAAGGACCTTCACATTATCCAGGGAAATTCTAAAGCAGTAACTATACATATGTTGTCATACACTTAAAGCTTTAAGGTAATTTTCCTTCGCTTTCTATATGTCTACATATTTTAATCTTCAAAATAGTCCTTCTAGTGCAATTGTTAATAAATTTCTTTGGAATTTTGCACACATATTCTTAGATAGTTATTTTATAAAACTTTATATTTCAAATACTCTAGATAGAATAGTTTATTATTGCATTTTGATTTTGAAAATGATTAATAATTTGAAAAAATAGCCATCGATGTATTCAATATCTTTTTTCTCCAAAACTATTTGACTAGCTAAATAAAAATAGCAAGTTTTGTAGACATAATCAAAAGGAACAAATACCCAGACTTTAAGAGGTAGAACTGGAACTTAAAAATTCAATGCCACAACTGGGATTTGAACCACAGACCTTCCGCTTACCGGATGGCTGCTCTACCACTGAGCTATTGTGACAAACTGCCAGAATGGCATTAAATTCTCAAACCAGTTCGTATTTCTCCTGGTAAACCACAAAGGCAGTCTCACATCAGAGACAAATTACCCCAATGGTAACTTACTATTGTAAGTACTTTATATCCCAGGATTAAATAACCTTCAGATCGTAATTATTATTTATTTACAATAGTAAGTTACCATTGGGGTAATTTGTCTCTGATGTGAGACTGACTTTGTGATTTACCAGGAGAAATACGAACTGGTTTGAGAATTTAATGCCATCTGGCAGTTTGTCACAATAGCTCAGTGGTAGAGCAGCCGCCCGGTAAGCGGAAGGTCTGTGGTTCAAATCTCAGTTGTGGCATTGAATTTTTAAGTTCCAGTTCTACCTCTCAAACTTTGCCCACACACTGCTTGTGTGTTTAAAAACACCAACAGTAAGTTTATTGGCATAAATAAATAATAATTACCATCTGAAGGTTATTTAATCCTGGGATATAAAGTACTTACAATAGTAAGTTACCATTGGGGTAATTTGTCTCTGATGTGAGACTGCCTTTGTGGTTTACCAGGAGAAATACGAACTGGTTTGAGAATTTAATGCCATTCTGGCAGTTTGTCACAATAGCTCAGTGGTACAGCAGCCGCCCAGTAAGCGGAAGGTCTGTGGTTCAAATCCCAGTTGTGGCATTGAATTTTTAAGTTCCAGTTCTACCTCTCAAACTTTGCCCACACACGGCTTGTGTGTTTAAAAACACCAAGAGTAAGTTTGTTGGCATAAATAAATAATAATTACCCAGACTTTACTTTATTCATAACAAATACTTTATATGAAGCACTTTTTGTAATGTAATGTAAACCCCGCGCGACAGCCCACGAAGGGCCAAGGCCTACTGCCCAGCCGCTGCGTCCCCCACTTCTGCCCACTACAGGCGTCATTGGTGAGGTGCAGTACTGGAGGGTGGGACGTGGTCAGCGCCCCGAGCCCTCCCGGCCAGTTATGCGGTCTTCTCGACCTGGGGCCGCTACTTCTCCATCAAGTAGCTCCTCAATTGGTACCCCGGGACCTAACGAGGCTGAGTGCACCCCGTGCCAGACCTCCCAGAGGGGATAAAATCCCCATGCTGGTACCGGGGATCGAACCCGGGTCCTCCACGCCACAGGCAAGCGCGCTGCCAGCTGCGCTACGGAGGCGGCCGAAGCACTTTTTGTACTATACTAAAATTGCAGCAAAAACCAAATGATCTTTTGTCAAAGCTATCTTGTATAGAGAAGTGAAAATTGGTAGATCTATTAGTTATGCTTTGGCACATATGCATACAAATTGTCACATAATTCTAGCAAAAATTGTGGGTTTCAATCATTTTCACAGATGTCTCCCCTTACAGGTATAACTAACACTTGAGCCGTCTGTATTCTACAATGAAATGTGTAATAAAACAGTCTCTGCAAGCTTTATGTCGATATACATAAAGTAGATAGAAAAATAACCTTTTATAACAATATAGTTCAGAATAGGTACAACAATATACGATTTTGGGTAGAGAAAGTTATGTGACGGAACAGTGGCATGTATGTCCCCTTTAGTTCTATGAAAATCGCCGCTGGGGAAACACGGTGAAAATAACACTTCTCGAGTGATAATAATTTTTTGCATGTTTTAGATAGGAAAGAAAATTTTTAAATCTATCAACATGACTAAACTTCAGACAGCTCGTCATGAACTCCATGCGAACTACCTGGGTGATCCATTTAACAACCTGAATTCCATGCCACTGATACCAGCGTATAGAGACTTGGTTCTCTGCTAATTAGCTCGGCCGGATAGCTGATTCAGTACAGCATCTGTTATTGTTATAGTCACGCGTATCAAGGAACATCAGTAAAAAAATATAACGAAGACAAGGAAGTCAGCACGTTCTTGAAATGCCTTTTATGAAACAATTTTTTTAAAATCAAAACTTTTTGAATGCTTAATTTAGGATCTTATGTTAATATTACAGGAGGCAAATATTTGGAGTTTCACTGACTTTATACAAGAAACTTTCATTAGTGAAGAAAGCCTTTTTTAGTACAAGATTTGACACCTCATTCAATAGAACGACAAATGGATGCGAAGCGTTCCATTCAAAACTAAGCAGAAGGTTTTCCACAACACATCTAAATATATTTACATTTGCAGATATTTTGAAGGGCATCCAGTCCAAAGTATATATCTCTATGCAATGATCAAACTATCATAGTAACAAAGGGAAAGCTTTCTAAGAGAACAGATGCTATACCAAAATGTTCAAAAAATGAGAACGGAGTTCTTAAAATCAGTTTCATTCAAGTTTCTCTCAAAAATGTAAAAGCTAATGACAAACTGACCAAACATGAGATCTATTGCTAAAAACTGTATGACAAGGTTGAAAGCTGATTTGAGGTTTATAATAATTGTAATAGTAAGTACTTAACAACAAAGAAAAAGGTTAAAGGAAAAGAATTAGTAAAAAAGGAAATTAAATACCAAATAAGAACTTGCAATGTATGAGAGGCTAAGCAGTCAATCTCCTAGTGGTGTCTTCTGGGCAATGCTAACAGGCCACAAAGAAAAACGGACAATAGAAGTGATTGATAACCTTTCAGGTAGCTCGCACCCAACTCAGGTGTATCCTTCAGGTAGCCCGTTCGGTGCCCAGGAATATCACATGGAATTCAGGATAATCACTTGAGACCTATCTTTCCAGGCCAATATTCACTAATATTTAGAACAATAGCCCCATTTTTAAGACAGATTGGTATATACACATGGAACACAGTGTTTCGATATAGGAATGTTTTAAGGGGACTGAAAAATTCATTGCCATAGTCAGGATTTGAACCACGGATCTTCCACTTATCTACTCTAACCACTAAGCTACCATGGCTGACTTGGCAGTATGACATTAAATTCCCCAACGGATTCTATTTTCCTGGTAAACCACAAGGGAATCTCACATCAGAGTTAATTACGAATCGATTGGGGAATTTAATGTCATACTGGTAAGTGAGCCATGGTAGCTTGGTGGTTAGAGCAGCCGCTCGATAAGCGGAAGATCCATGGTTAAAATCCCAGCCACTGAATTTTTCGTGAGTCCACTTCTTAAAACATTGCTCACACACAGGTGGCGTGTTTAATAACACCAGCAGTAAATTTGTTGGCATATATAAATAATAGGAATGTTTCTTACCTGGCTAATTTTTGTATGAGAAAGCAGGTGTTGGGACTTCCAGTTACCGCCTTTTCCACATATTCCTTGCATTCTTCCGACAGCTGTGTCCAGATCTTCTCGCCAAAAATCGGAGTTGGTAGACAACCTGCAAGTAATCCAAAAGTTTGTAGTAAGGCGATCCGGTGAGATTCACAGCACAGAGTCAAATTTGTCATAACATTTTCCATAATTACAGGTAAAAGTGAATAGTGGACTACCCACAACGAGACAATACGGCCCCTTTCAGCACAGTATTCCGCGTTTCATAACGATTTTGCATAATCCAAACGCTTTCTGATTTAAATAGTTTTAGAGTTTATTTCATATGGGCTATTGTGGTTTTAATTTAATAAACTGAAATAGCTCAAGATTCTTGTTAAGATTCTTAAGAATTCAGCGATAAAACTTTTGTTCTTCAGATTTGATTTGTTTACCTTGGCTTCTTGAATTAATTTCTGCTTGCAAATTGTTTTATTTTTTCTGGGAAATTTCATGATTAGTCCAATGGAGTGAAATAATGAACAAACTGAGGCTATTAACACTGAAGCAACGTAAATCTATAATTGTAATAAGTTAGAAACTACAAGCTTCAAGAACTTGTAGCAGATAGTAAGATAAGTGAAGGTTGTAGTCTCTAAGTTATTATTACAATATAGAGTCAAGTGTTTGATAAAATGCTAAAATTTACTTCAAACGTTAGTGTTAGTGTTGTAATACATATCCGAGATGCCATTTTAGAACATATGATAATTACCATGGTGGAAGGATAGTAGGAAAAGGAGAGATACAGAGGGATTCAGCACTAAAGCTAAGCATATTGCCCAAGGGGGCATCCTGGGAGGAAGCACGAGGTGAGAGGAGACACCAGGTTGCCAGATCCAGATTAGCGGTACAGACACTGATAGAGGTCCCTAAGGTTTACTAAGTGTCACCACACCTCGAGATCTTGAGGTCTTTCGGGACCCGGCAGGGTTCAATGCCCACATATACTGCCCCCTACCTGGACCTCCATCACAACGAGGAATGGAAAGAGTTCCTGTGCACATATTATTTCTACCAACATGCACTTAATGCCTTCGCTGACACTTGTGGCCCTGAAAGAACCAACGGGATGAACATGAATGGAATGGAGGGACAGAAAACTTGGGGGATGTAATTATCCTTTCCAGCATTCGCAGAACGACCAGGGAAAACCGTGGAAAAGTCCATGACTCAGGAGGGTCGGCTATGGGAATCCAATCCATGGCCTTCCGAATGCGAGTCTCACATGTTACCATGGAGTAATCTCACTCTGTGGAATGATGGGTGTGGGACAAACGCTGCATGTTTCCGTTCGATCTGAACAGTGACGTCGCACCGATGGAAAACGCGAGGAAGCAGGCTAGTAGTTCAGGTTCATCGTACTCATTCGGTCATCATTCTCCCAGCGAGAGCAGCAGAAGCAGCATCGTAGCCGCGCAAGCCAGCCAGCGTTCCAGTCGACAGGCAGCAGTCCGGCCAGTCAACACCGATAGTTCCAAACTGCACCAGCGTGGACTCGACATCCCTCTCCAGCGGCAAAGCAGTGGGCATTGGGCTCCTTCCAGCTTGCCGCTCGACCGCCAGTGTGCGTGCCACATACGTTCGATAGAGTTAGAGACTAAACAGTGGCAAAGCAGTGGGAATAGGGCCACTTCTAGCTTGCCGCTCGGCCGCCAGTGTGCGTGCCGGATACCCTCGATCAGCCTAAATAGCTGCAAAGCAGTGGGTATAGGCCCTCTTCTAGCTTGCCCCTCGTACGCCAGAGTGCGTGCCGGATACCCTCGATCAGCCTAAATAGCTGCAAAGCAGTGGGTATAGGCCCTCTTCTAGCTTGCCGCTCGGCCGCCAGTGTGCGTGCCGGATACCCTCGATCAGCCTAAATAGCTGCAAAGCAGTGGGTATAGGCCCTCTTCTAGCTTGCCCCTCGGCCGCCAGAGCGCGCGCCGGTATTATAAGGCTCCTGCTTTCTTCTTCCTTTCCTGTGCTTGCAACAGACTGACGAATCACAACACAGCGTGCTCGCAAGACCACAGTCAAGGGTTAGGGCCTCCGGCCCGACACCTCGAGCCGATATGGCTCGCTTAGGCGCCTCCTCTATGGAGGTCCGGTCCGCTGTGAGCAGCTAGAAGGTAACCGCGATGACAGTAGACGATGGTCAGCAACCAGGATCTCTTCTTCCGAAGCGGCGGAACCAGCGCGTAAGAAGCGCAAAAGCTCTGTCCCGCGTCATATTGTCGATGTAAGGCCACTGGAATCCCAGCAATCCCTTCTTACAACTGACTCCGAGGACGAGACCGACCTCGAAAACTTTATCCTAGTGGAGGGTCGCAGAAGCAGGCGGAATTCCACTGGTTTGCAGCCTAAACCACAGGACGCTACCCAACCCCCAAACAATGGGGCTCCAAACTTCCGCCCACTGTAGCGGATGCTTTCACTGACCACACTAGTGTTAAGCGGCTCGTAGCCTCGTGCCTGAAAGGGCGCTTTGTGACTATCAGGAAGCCATGAAAAGTGCATATCAAGACCTCCGCGTTAGAAGACTTCGAGGCAGCTAAGACTGTATTGCGGGAAAAGAAAATCCCGTTCTATAGCTTCTCACCGAGGCACCCTCACGTCAAACGCAAGATAGTCAGAGGCCTTTCCTCTGATTGCATCCCCAAGGACGTCAAACTGGCGCTCCTCGAGGAGCATACCATAGCAGATCATCGGTGGCACAGCTGAAAAAGACAATTGTCTCAGACAGCGGCCCCCAGAAGGTGCCTATGCCGCTCTTCTTGGTCGTGGTGGATAAAGTACGCGACCAACAGGTAAAACCCATTGACACAGTGCGCCGGCTCATCTACACTGCCGTAAAGGTTAGCGCTTTTACGGCAAGGAAGGACCGGTGCTATGCCGTAGATGTATAGGTTTCCACCACTCCAGCATGGTGTGCGAGCACGCGCTTGCATGCCTGCCGTGTGCGGGAACTCACATGGTGCAGGAGTGTCCCAAGCCGGACACGGCTCGGGAGTATGCTAAGTGCAAGGGCGCGCACGCCAGCGTCTATAAAGGATGCGCGACGCGCTTCACAATCATTGAGAGCCACCGCAAAGGACGTCCAGAAGTGGCGCAGGTCCACCCTGGAGTCTCTTTCGCGAATGCCCACACTGGGTTCGCGAACACAACAGACCAGGCTGAGGCAGCAGTAACTGTAGCTTTAACTGCCCCCGCCACGACAGAAGCTACGGCACCACCTCCAGGCCACACATGGACGGAGGAGACTGCAGCAACCAAACCCTCTCCAAAACATCAGCGTCGAAAGAAAAAGAGCAGGCGCCCAGCCGCGGAGAGTAAAAGTGCAGCTCCTCATGCAACAACTAGAGGCACCAGTTGAGCAGTTCACTGAGGCGACTCCGTCTCCAGTAACTGCTGACGCAGCCGGTGCACAGGTAGCACCTGTGACACCCTCTGCACCCATGGCCAACCCCAAACTAATGGGCTTGCTCCCGTAGGCAGACCTGGAGGAATTTCAGGCCCTCGCCCTGTGGTTTAACGACCTCATACATCGGACTTTGCCTGCTCTCCGAAAATTCAAGCTGCAATATGAGAACGTTACTCAAGTGTTTCCTACTCGATATATGCTTATTAACATATTCATTTAAATTGCCTAGGTCCTTTACGTCACTTTTTGACCAGGAATCATTCATTACTTCCGAACAACAGGCAAGGAAAGCAGAAAAGGACATTTATAACTTCGCAATCGCACATCCATGAATATTTCGCCAAAATGTCACTATGAAAACGTCTTGTGGAAGTACCAGTAGCTTTTCTTTCCTTGGCTGTCTGAATAATGCTAATATCAGGAGTAGGTCTTCCAAGTGTTTTCACGTGATTTTTTCTTCAAGGGATCGCGTAGAGAATGAATTCTTTAACAGAGTCACTGAATTCATTTCCGCGAGTTTATTTAACACGGGTGCTTGAGAGGAGCAAGCAAGCTAACCAACGGAACGTGCGTCACTAACTGCAGCACGGTACAATGTTAATTTCTGCGAATGTAGAGGAGGCGGGGAAAGGGAGATGAGGGGTGAACCTATAACATTGCTATCTTACAACGCTCTTCCGTGCTACTGTGGACGACGCACGTTGCGTTTGTCCAGCACACTACTATAGGAATTTTCACGTCATGAAGGCACAAGGGGCTCTTATGGACCATGCTTTTCTTATGGAAGACTCAAGTCGCCGTTGCCAAATGTGCGTGTTATTTCTGAAATTGTTTAGCATGCTGCAGCACGGTAGCACGTACAGAGGTACCGCCCCTGTATCAGTACAAAATTTACTTATTAGACAAAACAAATTTTCTAATATGTATAGACTACTTATCTGATTCCAAATTCGCTATTCAAGCTAAATATCAACACATTAGCCAGAAACTGCAACAATATATTAAATACAACAATTACAAAAATTACATATAACAATTTTTCCAATGGATTCCAGTTCATTGTGGAATAACTGGCAATGAACGAGCGGACATGTTAGCGAAGAAAGGATCCAAAATTATTTATAAAGTAAAACAAAAAATCCCATTTGTGTCAAGCAAATAATTAAAAATATAGTCACACTGAAATTTGAAGGACATCTCTCCTCTTTTGAAAACTTCAACTGGCAAACAATGGTGGGAAAAAAAAAATCAGTTCAATCCCAATCGCTATTTTTCGTCTTCTCATAGGCCCATGATTGCCTCGGTAAACATCTATACAAAATAGGATTATGAATGTTGTGCACCAAACAAGAGGATATGAATAAACCATTTAGCAGTATGTGAAAGTCTAAAGAGCCAAGAAGATTTAATCTGCAAATATTAGGAAGCCAAACAGAATGATTTTATTATTAACTCCCGAGCATTAGACACACACACAACACACACCCACACACACACACACACACACACACACACACACACACACACACACACACACACACACACACATACACTTTTCTCTCACCTAGAAAATGCTCCAGCAGACCGAGAGGAGCTCCGGGAGAAGTTGGGGTCGCCACGATCCATTCTCCTGCTTCTAGACGCTGCTTCAAGAATAGTCTTTCTCCAGAAGTTCCTAGTCCATAACCTCGAGGTCTACAAGAATCACAAATTACATCATCTCCATCGTGTCATTAATTTTCAGGTATACATTTTATCTGGTGTATAAATGATCTAATACGAGGGGCATTCGGAAATGATTTATGATTTACAATTGGTTGTTTAAAAAATACTGCTGCATCTACGGGCACGTCCTCTCGTAGGACGATAAACTGATGTTAATATACCACGCAAATACTAGATGGTAGTAGTGAAGACAGTGTATAATGGAAGAACAGCGCTTGTTTGTTGTTAAGTAGAGAAAACCATGTACAAGATGGGTGGCTATCATGAACAAAGATGAACCGCATTGTTTCTGTGGAAGGACATTGCATTCCACGAGACTTGACACATACCCAGGAGAGCAAAGGTGAAGTCTGTTGTCGACTAATAGAAATGCAGAATGGAGATTCAGATTTTTTGGAGAAACTGGTGACGAATCACTGCCATACACCCGAGAAGAAAGTATTTGTTGATAAAATGAAGGTAGTGCTGCAAGGTAAATTTTGGCAACAATAAGGAATTATTGCAGGCGGCTGTCCACGAGTGGGGGCGTAGTAGCCCCAAACAATGGTTCCGTGATCGAATAATGAAGTTCCCAGGAAGGTAGCAGCGGTGTATTGACGTTGATTGGTAGTAAATTGAGACACTATGTACATTGAATCACTTCTATTAGTAAATAAGGTACAAAACTATTATCGTAAATAATTTCCGAACGCTCCTTGTACATTGTTAACTCTAACAGAGACTACACAGATAGATATTGTTTTATAAAATAGGGTAATCCAGGCTAAGTAAAAAGTGGATTCTGTGAGCTAATTTCCTTGCATCTTAATGTCTTAACACCTTAACGTGGTGTGTGCATGGATTCCTGGTCACGTAGGTTTGCCTGGGAATGGAATGGCAGAGGTGGCAACCACAGAACCCGGTATTACCACCCCTCGTGTTACTTCGGAAGACTTTGGGCTTGAAGTGAGGAGAGCGGTGCTGTTGTGCTGGCAGAACAGTGGTCAGCTCTCTGCGGTAATAAGAACTTCTCATAAACTGGGTAACTTCCTCTCGCATATCTCGTCGCGAGTAGCTTAATTTGGCTTGGTTGCGAATTGGCCACTGTATTTTTTCTAATGGTTACCTCTTTAAAAGGGACCCCACTGTGTAACAGCCTTTTATCGGTCGGTCATGTGTTGCTAAGTGTTCTTCCCTAGCGCACCTTTGGGGCTCTCTGCAACTGCCTGGCAGACTTGCAGAGGTCTAGGCGGACGACACAAAAGGTTTTAAATTTTTAGCGGAGAGGAAGATGAGTTTTAGCATTTGAAATTTTTTTTATACTTTTTTGACAGTTTTATCACTGTTTTAATCCTTGCTTTTGCCACTCTGTTTTGCATATTTATGTATATTTATTTTCCTTTTTACTAGTAATTTTACGGTTTGAGTTTATATCTGGCTCTTGCCATGAATTGTTTTTAAGGGAGCTGATGGTCATGCAGTTGAGCGCCCTTAAACCTACATCTCCTCCTCTTGACTGTTTTTTCCACTCTAATATTCATACATTGGTAAATAACCTGTAACTTTGATATCACTATTTCACAATCTCCTGAATTTAGAAATTAAAAAGTGACTACTCATTAGAAGTAAAGAAGTAACTAGGGACATGCCGATTAGTACACATATTCTTAACTACTCAAGCAACGTTACTTTAGTGTTTAGAAGTGTTTATTCATCAGGTATTGAAGCATTAGTACTGGCAAATTTTGTGTTTTAATTGCATAGCATTATGCTTTAGAAAAAGAGATTCCACTCACTCAAGAAGTTTTATTACAGTGTGTGAGACATCCGAGTTGTCTTCTGGCTGGTTCCTCTTCCGCCTAAGGTTGCCTTCGCTATCAGCACACAGATGAGCTTTCAGGAATAGGTCCTAAAAACAAACAAAGTATGTAAATCAAACTAAAAACATTCAGTTGCGCGTTGTCAGTTATACGACACAAGAATGTACCAGAAATAGTAATAATTGTAGAATGGGACGCTGAGAATAAGCAGTTAAACAGCATCCAGGAAGCCCAACTCATCCGTTTTTGGCATAGTAGTTCTGTATCCCTTTGTACGTTAAAACAGTTGCAGAACGCAACGGTGCAATGTGCAATTCATATGAAGCGGGCGCCAGTGGCGAAAGCAAACTTCGTTGTGCTTATCAGAGAAGACGAGCGACGAGAGGCCGTTACCAAGCTTGAACTAGCGTGTGTAGTCCGTGATAATAGACAAAAACAGCATAAACAACCGAAAAGATCTTAGATTACTTGCCACTTTACCCACAGGATCTTTATTTTCTAGAACATAAACTCACTCCTGTATATGCTGCTATTGTCTTAACATTACGGATCACAGATTGTAAATTGTCGTAACAAAATCCATGCAAATATGAGGGTAATGCTTCGTTGGTATTTGTTCATGTCTTATTAATGTTATTGTATTTTATTAGTTTTAGTTTACTGACTTCAAATGAATCAAAGGTGTAAATATAACTTACATAGCCACCATTAAACTTTTAACATCATATACCACACAAATATATGACTCAATAACAACTTATGAACGGGGACTTAGCACTTCGACCGAAAGTTGATCTTTTGTACCTATTCCCCAGACGGGGCACTGCCAGGAGGATGGATGAGGCGAATGGACCCGAAAGGCGGCCGGAACGTTGCCACGACAGGGCAGGGTCCCTACATTCTCGCAGTTAGAAGCATCCCCCACCGAAGCTGGCCCAGACGGGTTCCTCTCCTACCCCACCGGGTTCAAGCCAAGGGGAAACTGACTCGACGCCCGCCGACGCTTCCAACCCTGAAGGAGATCTAACGGGATGAAGGGTCAAATGAAATGATTAATGTAATGGAATGGATGGACAGGAAATTCGGAGGATATGAAAAACCTTCAAAGCATTGGCCTGGCGACCCGGGGAAACCTCCGAAAAAAACATAGGTCAGGAATGTCGGCCACGGGGATCGAACCCGCCACCTCCCGAATGCGGGCCACAGACGTTACCACCAGAGACATCTCGCTCGGTATACAAGTATATAGTGAAGTATTTCTGTTGCTCATCACTGTGTTGATGGTAACTACGTACATAATTTTGTATAACTCAATTTTCAGTCTACATCAAGACAAAACTTTTAAGACTTCTCTCAGTACAAAAATATAACAAATCTGTTCCGGATTTATCACTTATTTAAATCACAGTAGTGGATGGTGAGGTCTTCATATTCAACAAATAATCATATGAAATAAGTTAAATATTGAAATCAGAGTTGTTGATTCACAAAACTTTGGCATCTGAAAACCATAAAACCAGGCACATTAAAGAAAACTTACCGATATTTCAGAATATCCACAGTAAAAAGCTAAGTGCTATAAATTCATGTATATTTTCTTGACATGGCCGAAAGCAATAGTTGGTTATGTCACGTTTTGACATTTACAAATTGTGGAGAATGGGCTAGGTGAGTGTGTTGACACACAATAAACATGCTCGATATAGTCGTAGTCTTGTTTCATAACATGCACCTCCTGAAGATGCCTTGCCGAATGTTTCTGAAGACACGTTCTCTGAAGCGAGGGTAGTGGCGGCGCCGCAACTTTGCGACTCGGATTCGGAAGGTCCTGGGTTCGATCTCCAGCGATTGTGTACTCTGGCATGATGTTAACGTGGTTTCCTTTTGTCCCTTAGGCGAATGCTGGGGTGATTAATTTCATACCATGGTTTCCTTTCCATCATTTCCTTACCACTTTTCAGGTGTGCTTTCAGGCGAGTAGAGTTGGCGGATTGGGCAGATGGCGCGGATGCTTGCGCATGTTGTTGTTTTCGGCGTGAGGTGGCGTTTGGGTGGCCACTGTCCTCCGTCGGGGGAACGCTTGTGCAATACCTACTGGACCCGCGGTGTGGTGGGTGCTCGGCGGCGCCTAGTGCCGAGATGAAGAGATCTCAGCACACTTGTTAGGGACTTCCGAGCGTCTGTGTGATCCGTCTAGCCACGACCCTGTGGCGCCCTGCAGTTCCCTCACTTCATCCCTGCCTTCTAGCAGCTGTTAACCACAATAGATCTGCGTAGGTCACAGTGCGCGAGGTGTCTCCCTCAGTGTACACCCTATACCCCTATATGTTCTCTGATGTGGTAGCCGTTAATTTCGTTATAGTATAACATATCTAATTCTCTAATGATATCCTATCGTACCGTACTTCTCTGCAGAGTTATCTGATGTCTCAGCAATTGATATCGTTAGATAATTTTGCCCTTTAGTGAAAAACGTTGAATTAGCTAAAAGTTACCCCCAGTATCCAATTGGACTACATAGGGGGGGGGGGGAGGATTTCACACTTTGCGGACTCAAGGCAATGTACCAAACCCCTGGGAGAGAGTGAGAGTGCCCTATGGGCATATTGGAGTCCGGTTAAGAGGCGCGAGCCTGCATGAAGGTCCTTATAACACCTGCTGGAGATTAATCTCGATATCAGGGTTTGCCAAGGAACCGCCATTCTCTTGGGTTTCCAAATAGCCCCTCTCAGCAGCTCAAGCGACTACAATGTCACCCCTATGCCGAGAACAGCACTTAAAGTTTGCAAAGTCCTCACACAGCAGTGCCAAACTCGTACATCGCCAACACTTCCGGCCCCAAGAGACCGCATTGAAAATAAAGGTGAATTGAAATGGAGAGATGGTCGATTTGGGAGATGGAATTATCCTTCCAGCATTCACCTGGCGACCCCCCGGAAAAAAACCGAAAAACATCCCTGCGTCAGAATGTAGGCCGCAGGAATCGAACCCACGAACTTTCAGTTGCCAACCTCATCGCCAGCCTCACTCGTTACCGCGGAATCATTTCACTAAATCCCAGAAGTCAAAGTACGCACACATTTATTGATAATCATAAGTGTGTTTGTGCAATGCATCTAGTTTTAGCGGAAGAAATAATAAACAAAATGCGAATGGTTATGTGTTAGGAATATGGTGCCTAAATCGTATATGTAGCCTAAGATAGCATAGTCCGTCCAGAGGAGCTGGAGCTCACTTTGTGCTTCTAAGGGATAAGCTACAGATTACAGGAGCATCTGTCGCTTACATTCGGTGTCAATGCAGTAGCCACGTGAATATAGTAGCATGATCCCTAGACATAAAAAGGAATAAAGTGTTACATTCACATGACTTTCTCTACCCATTGTTCAACAAATTATTCCCACGAAAGTTTATTCTTCTAACTGCTTTAGGTTAAAGGAGATAAATATTTATAGAAATGGCTTTATTACAAATTTCCTTTTGGGTACAATGAGAATAGGAGAATATAGTGCAGTTAACTGATAGTCAACATTTTAAAAATATGGTCCCTATGTAATGGGTTTTGAAATTTGGCAGGAGGGAACGGAGGGAAAGAAGGAAGGGAGAAATAAATAAATAAATAAATAAATAAATAAATAAATAAATAAATAAATAAATAAATAAATAAATAAAGAAAGAAAGAAAGAAAGAAAGAAAGAAAGAAAGAAAGAAAGAAAGAAAGAAGGAAAGGAAGGAAGAAAGAAAGAAAGAAAGAAAGAAAGAAAAAAAGAAAGAGAAAAAGAAAGGAAGAGAAAGAAGGAAGGAAGGAGGGAGGGAGGGAGGGAGGGAGGGAGGGGAGGAAGGGAGGGAAGAAGGGAGGGGAGGGAAGAAGGGAGGGGAGGAAGGAAGGGAGGGAGGGAGGCAGGCAGGAAGGGAGCGAGGGAGGGAGGGAGGAAGGAAGGAAGGAAGGAAAGAAGGAAGGAAAGAAAGAAAAATGAAGCAAAGAAAAGAAAAAAAGAGTTTATTATTTTATAAAAACCCCATAAAGTTTAGCAATAAACTATAGCAGAAAGATAATGGTATCGTATTAGACACGTAACATTTTAAGCACTCTCTAGTATGCAAGCAAATAGCATATAACTTCCACGAAAGTGAACTTACAGGAACTATTATTTATTTGTGTCAACAAACTTACTGTTGGTGTTTTTAAACACATAAGCCATGTGTGGACAATGTTTGGTTGGTAGAATTGGAACTGAAAAATTCAATGCCACAGCTGGGATTTGAACTAGAGACCCTACGCTTACCAGGCATGTGCTCTAACCATTAGGCTACTGGGACAACCTGCCAGAATGGCACTGAATTCTCCAATCGAGTCGTACTTCTCCCAGTAAACCACAAAGGCGGAATGGCGACTAACTATCTTAAGTATTTTATGTCCCAAAGTTAAATAACCTTTAGATGGTAATTACTATTTATTTATGCCAATAAACTTAATGTTGGTGTTTTTAAACACACAAGTCATGTGTGGGCAATGTTTGAGAGGTAGAACTGGAACTTAAAAATTTAATGTCACAACTGTAACTCCAGGAACTAGCTCAGCCTGTGAGGGCCATTGAGGTAGCTCTAACTTGGTAAGGGACCCTTGCCGGGCTATCTTTATCTTTATTATACATGTAGATACATATTGTGCTAAATTTATATCTGTTAGGTTAAGAAAAGCAGTTTAGGAATAATTACAAAACCAATATACTGTAAGACCTAATGATGAATAAAACAGATTGATTAATGTCGATTTTCAATGCACCATTTAAGCTTTCTCATTAATAATGGACGTTGCAGATCCCTTAATATTGACCTAGCCTTGGCATGGGACCATTTTATCTCTGGAGGTCAGTATGCTGAGAGAGAGAGTTAAAGGTCATATATGGAGGGAGACACCTCACGCACTGCGACATACACAGATCTATTATGATTAACAACCCCAGGAAGCAGGGATGAAGTGAGGGAACTGCAGGGTGCCACTGAGCCGCAGGCAGGTGGGCCACAGAAGTCCCTAACAAGTGCTGAGATCTCTTCATTCATGCGCCAGGTCCCGCCGAGCATCCACCAGCCTGTGGGTCCGGTGTCATACAAGCATCCTCAACCACGGACAGCAGTCGCCCAACGCCACTGAGCGCCGAGAATAGCAGTTACAATGCATGGTAAGCATCTGTTCCATCTGTTCAGCATCACCAAACACTACGCGCCTGAAAGCACATCTGAAAGAGAAACCGGCAAACATGTACTCAATGAGGACTCACAACTATGACAAATCAGGGGCAGCGCTTATTCTGTCTCCCCTTCCCTTGCAGCCTTAACTGTCAGTGGATACACACCGATCACAGGCGGACTGTCCTGTTGTATCCACCTGTACTTCTAAACATGTCTCTGTCAAAGTCAAGGGTGGCTGCGTGGAAACATGCGTTTCAAGAAGCATAGAAGCATTTTTGTTACACACAAGAAGACAATGTAAGATGTTTGTTGTGCTCTAAAGTTCAAAAAGACACTCATCAATGGAACATCAAGTGACATTATGATACATGTCCTAAAGATCACCATACAATTACAGGTAAGCATGTATTCATAAATTTACACCATGATTTAAAGCAGCATAACACTGACATAATGTCCTTTATTCCTTTTATTTTTTTCAGGTCTAAATCGGACTAACCAATTGCAACAGCTCAAAGAGCAATATTCAGATAATACACCTAATATTAATTCAAATATTATAACTGATAGACAACTTCACGCCAGTTATACTGTTGCTTTGGAGATTGCTCAGTCACTGAGGTGTTTTAGTGATGGAGATTTCATAAAAGAATGTATGAGTAAAGCTGGCAACATAATTTGGCCTGAACAATGTGGTATTTTAGTGATATTGCATTATTACCACGAACCGTGCAGAGAAGGATACATTAAATAGCAGAAATAACTGAAAAAAAGACTACAAACCAAGGTCCATGAATTTATAGCCTTTGCTCTCGTGTTGGATGAAAGCATTGACAACGTTGACACAGCACAATAATTTGGTACTTTTCATCTGTGGAGTTACTAACAACCTCTCGATACAACAATAATGCTTGAAGTCATTCCACTTAGGGAACATACACCAGGGGCAGCATTATTTCAAGCATTTAAGAAATGTGTAGAAGAAAAGAAACTGATTCTAAAACATCTTGTATCCATAGTAACAGATGGGGCTTGAAATATGACTGGTGAAAAAAAGGTCTAATTGGTAGAGTGAAACGTTATGTAAATGAAATGGGAATAAATAACATAAAATGTTTTCATTGTATAATACATCAGGAAGCATTATGGACAAAAATACTAAATATGAAACATGTAATGGACATAGTTATACAGACTAAATAAAATCAAACTCCTTGAAACACCAAACATTTCGTCAAGTACTGGAAGATTTAGGACTTTCTTATGAAGACCTTTCATACTACACAGAAGTCAGATGTTTAAGCAGAGGAGACATGCTCAAACGATTTTTCGAAGTGCATGAAGCGATATCTGAATTCTTGAAGGGGCAGGTATGTTGATATTAGTGCTTAATTGCAATATATGTTTATGTTGTACTGAATATGTGTTAAAATTTCCGTTTTCTTTCTTTGTTTAGGATATAGACATCCATGAATTGGGAGATGAAATTTGGATAAGTGATTCAGTCACCCTCACTGACACTTCTCAACATTTCAATAATCTTAATCGTCTTCAGGGAAATTTCCACAAAATAGTTCATATGTATGATATGGTTACATCATTTGTAAAGATGAAAGATTTATGCAAATCAAATCTCATGAGAAAATAGTTTCATCATTTTCCATGTCTAAAATCTCTTCCCAATATTTCTGTAACAAATCTGAATAAATATACTGGTATTTTAGATAAAGTAAAGAGTGAATTTGAAGTAAGGCGATTCAGTTTTTAAACCCATGGAAAATGATTTTGCTCCTTTTGCTAATCCTCTTGCAATGGATATACATAAGGTTAAACCAGAATTACAGCAGGAAGTCGCTGATTTACAATGTGATATGTATATTCAATTGTAGTGTAAAAAATTGACTGATTTGGATATATTTAAAAATCTGAAAGCAGATACATATCCATCTCTTAGATTGTTCGCTGTCGCTGTTGCAGCTATGTTTGGATTCACATATGTTTGAAAACAACTTTTTTTCCAAAATGAAACTTGTAAAATCGAAGCACCATCGCCATTAACAGATGATAATTTACGTGCTATACTGAGAGTGGCTACTTGTGATATATCACTAGATTTTCATGGTACATTGCAAATATAAGTGAATTGAAGTATAGTGCTCAAATATCTAGGTCTACCTAAAGTATGGTAGACCAAAATAGCTGGATTCAATTATGTGTACTATTCCTTATTGTACTCTGTAGCCAGCGAGTCCAGCACTCTGAACGAAGGTCAATCCTTCCCCTGTTCTACAATAGGTCATGTGCATTGCGGGTTGCATGTTGAGACGTCATATTGATATCTCATTGAGAAGGTACATGTTTGCCGATGCCTGGGAAAGAGGACAAGGAAATAGAATGAAGGGAAATGATAAAAAGAAACTCGTGGTATGAAATTATGCACTCCAGCATTTGCTTAAGTGATAAGGTGAAACCACGGAAAAACCCAAGTCAGAGTGCGCGGTCGCCAGGAATCGAACCACGGACCTTCCGAATGCGAGTCTCACACGTTGCCGGGGCGCCAACTCGCTTGACATCCGTGACCAAAGACAAAGAGCTTGAAGGGCATTGCGACATATTTTACCATCGGATGGCTCGAGAACCCGTCATTTCTGAACTTCTCAGCAGACGTGCTTCCAGCTGTTTTAAAATAAATTCAGAAACAAAATGTTGTGAGCATTGGTTTAGCAACCATCGCCAGTGACTAACAAAAGACAAAACGTCATACTAAAGCACGCGAAGCTTAGTTTAATTAGCAACCAAAGTTGTACCAAAGCGATGCCTATGCTTCACTACTTACAGTTTGTTCATCAGCTCTTGGCCCTTAGCAGAAATGCAATGTTCTGACTCGTTGATTTCTGTATATAAGCTTACGCTTCTGATTCTCGCCATTTTATTTCGTATTAATAACAATACACTGTCTTAGCATTTACGTTTGCATGTGCGGGAAGCGAACACGAACAATAACAAATCAAAACATCGCTAACCCAGCGGATTTCGCTTCACATTTAGAATGGTAGTCCACATTGCGCATGCTCAGTAGCGGAAAAATGGCCATATTTGTCATTTTGCAATCATGTTGCTATAAAGGAAAACATCCTTATGGCTGGCCCCGTAGCGCAGCAACTGCCTGCTGTGCAAGGGGACCCGGGTTCGATTCCCGGCAGGGGGTTTCCCACGCCATTCATCCCACCAATTGCTCCATTATCACCCTTCCAATCATCCATTTCGCCTGCATTTCATATCATCCTCTCCCTCACTCTCATACCTGGTGCTTGGCTGACCACCAGCATCCAGGTCTTTACTCTGTCTGGTCCAGAGGTTCCTCTGCTCCCCGACTGGCGTCTGACCATAGGCATTGGCTTGTAAGTCCTAGGGGGTGTAAGTCCTACATAAGGGAAGAGTAATTTGAGAAAGAAATAAAAGGAGGAAAAGATCCTAAAAAATGGAGAGATAACATCAGCACCATACAACACTCCTAAGGCAAGCACGTGCTTCTGTTTCAATTTATTGTACTTGTTCTCGAGCCGTCTAGTAGTAAAAAATAACCGACCATTGTGAGTGACGTAGTATTAGTAATATCTTATAAATTTATTGTGGAAAGTTTTTGCCTAATGACTGTTGTTACAGCAACTACATACAAATTGAATACGCAACGATCACTTACGAAACAGTTTCGCAACGCATTTTTCATAAAATACTTAATACTGCCGATATCCTTTTTAGATACTGAATTACACAAACCATAAGTTTAAGAACATAAAATAAAATATACATACCCGCAAACCAGGATGAAGCCGACCTTCTGAGCATAGTTTATCCAGCGGAACACCAAACGCTAGCCTGCGAAAGAACCAGAACGTAATATACTTAGGAAATTTGAAAATGAGTAACCCTAACTGAGAAAATATTACCTTGGATTAACTGCTACTCGTGTAATACTCCTGTTGTAACCATATGTTGGCATAACAAATATGAATTATCCACCGTTTGCCCTAAGTCCCATAACGGAAAATTTTAACAGACGCGTCTCTTGGCTACACTTTCATTGTTGAGATGGCGTTGTTTAAGCGTGCGTAAATTGTTTCCCTATGGCTAAAACAAAATTTACCTTCTACATCGAATGGAGTTGTAACACAACTCTTTGAAAAAAAAAAAAAATCCTTGACCGATCGCCTCGAAATTCGGCAAGTAAGTGTATTTTTCTGGAAAAGGCTTGTGTGCTTATCTACTCCCTCTTCCACAAACAATTCATACAGTTTTCTATATGATTAAAACAGAAATTAAACGCATTACATTCAGAAGACTTTGTGTACTCGCTTTTTCTCCTGTAGTATTTGTGATTGTCTAACACGGCATTTGTATAGTGTATTCCCTGTGTTTTTATTTATTTTGTTTATTTTTTGTTCTTTATGGTATCCTAAGAGTTTAACTCTTTGTTTAAGTGTATTAAGTAATATTTTTAATAGGGACAAATCGTTAAACTATTGGCAACGTCGCGTATTTCAGCTTGTTAAAACGTAAATTGCAACTTGAAAAGGCTGGTGCTTTCAATCGGCAGCTTTATTAAAACATTTTCTGTATATTGATATATCATACAACGGTAGATTTTATTTATTTATTATTTTTTATTTATTTAGTTTTTGCACTATCACTTGTTAAAAACCGAGCGGGATGACTCAGGCGATAACGTCTGTGGCCCGCATTTGGGGATGGCGGGTTCGATTCCTCGTGGTCGTGCACTCTGATATGGGTTTTTTTCGTGGTTTCCCCATGTCACTTAGGCGATTGCTGGGGTGCATTATTTCATACCACGGTTTCCTTTCCATCATTTCCCTTCATTCCATTTCCTCCCCAACTTTCAGATGTAGTTCCTAACGTGTAGTGTTGGCAGTGCCGGGCAGATGGCGTGGATAACGTTTTGCAGGCCCTTGTCCTCCGTTGGTGGGGGGGGGGGGGGGGACGCTCAATGCGATACCGGACCCGCGGTGTGATGGCTGCTCGGCAGGGTCTGGAGCCGGGATGAAGAGATCTCAGCACTTGTTAGGGACTTCCGCGCGTCTGTGGCCCTTCTAGCTGCGACCCTGTGTGATACCTTCGGTTCCCTCATTTCATCCTTGCCTCCTGGGGGGTGGAAGCCACAATAGATCTGTGTAGGTCGAAGTGAAAGGAGTGTTCCCCTCTGTGTCTGTACCCTTAACCCTTTTACCTTTCACTTGCTAAAAAATCTGATACATTGACAATATAGCCGTGTTGCTTAAGCGAATCAAGCCAAGTCCTTTAATTGATATTTGTAATGTTCAGCAAAACTTCATTTTTTGTTGATAATTCCTAAAGGAAGCTCACAGAGAGAAGCTTCTCCAGCAAATAGGTTTCTCGTATTTCAAGAGTAAAAAACTAGAACAAAATTTATGTATAAAGCCAATCGACGTTAAGTATTAAGGAAATTAATCTTAGTTTGCATTAATTCAATTTTTAGTAAAAGCAATGAATACAGATTATTACAATATTGAAGTTAGATGTTACATGAAAGTGGTTGTACAGCTTTGAACCAATCATAATTATTTGAACTTTGGACCGAGGAAAGTAACTTACTATGGTTCTTAATCTTCTGAATCTTTGTTTGTTCCATACGCGTTCATATACAGTGGCACCATGACCGAGTGGTTAGAGCATTTGTCTACCACCTAGGTGGCTCGGGTTCAATCCTGGGGACCTGCATGTAGTATTCGTGGTGGACAAAGCGATATCAGGGCAGGTTTTCTCCGAGTGCTCTGGTTTCCCACGCCACTCATTCCATTAATTGCTCCATTGTCACCTTCCCAATCATCAATTTCACTTGCATTTCATATCATCCTCTTCCTCACTATCATACCTAGTGCTTGGCTGACCACCCACTTTCAGTCTTCACTCTGTCTGGTTCATAGGTTCCTGTACTCCCCAACGGCGTCTGACCCTAGGACGGGCTTGTAAGTCCTAGGGGGTGTAAGTCCTACATAAGGGGAGGGTAAAGAGGAAAAGAAGAAGAGGAAGAAGCATTCATATACTATTCATCCGATTGTGATGGAACTTTGGTAAGTTGTGCATATCCCCGCGAAGGTTTCTGAGTTGGTCAAACTATTTTAGTTATAGAATGCGATTAGTTTCAACAAATATGTATAAAATGGATGTCAGTATGTGTGAAGCTGATAAACTCCAATGTTGGTTGACCGATCACCTTGGAAATTGGCACATCTAACTGCTCTTTCATAGAGAAGGACTTTGTGCTATTCATTTTACTATGCAACATATTACATTCATATGGTTTTCTCTATTCGCTTTTATTTTACGTAACTCACTCACATGTCCTTCTCTACTCACCCTGATAATATAAAATTTATACAGGTTTCTATGATTGAAATAGAAATGCAAAGCATTACATTCACAGTTTTCTCACGCTTTTCTCTACTCACCTTTCTTGCATGTAGGTAACGCATTCGGATGTCCTTTCTACTCATTCTTCAACATACCAATTGATACAATTTTCTACATGATCGAAATACAAATGCAGTTTTCTCTACTCGCTTTTCTTTCTCTGGTATTTGTGATTCTTCAAAAGTGCTTTTACAATGTATCTTCCCAGTGATTTCATTTATTTTGTTTATTTTTTGTTATTTATAGTATTCTAAGGGTTTTAATTAATTCTTTAAGTGTATTAAGTAATATTTTTTAAATGTTACAAAGCTATTGGAGAAGTGCAAAGTCTAAGTGCTAAGTCTAAAAGTTGTAGGGATATATTGTCAAACCATGGGCAATGCTGGTATTTCAAGTGGTCATGTTATAAAATTCAATGCAGGTTGCATTCTTCATATAGTATTGTGTCAGGAGTATTGCAATGACTGAAGTTAATGTCAGCTTGTTCTTGGTTCTGTCCATTGTGGATTCATTAAAGAAAACACTCTCCACATTGGCATTATGCCCAGGAATGTACTTAAACTGCTCTTCAGAAACATAACCCCTTAAAAATGATAGCCATTTAATACGAGGCATGCTCAACAAATTGATCTTCGTCCCCCCTCCCCCATAGAGAACATTTTAATTTCAGTCTTATCAAACAATAACCTCTCATTCATTTTATGAGTTGCATTTTCATGCATCCATTTCAGCAAGCACTCTAGATTTCAACAGTCTGATTCAATCACAATGTCTTAAGTTCATAAAAATACTTGCTCCTTATATTTCACCAGCTAATCTATAATTGTCAAATTAATGATATTGCTTCCTCTTGAAATTTTCACCCCTGGCCCATGTGAGCACCATTTCTACCACTATGTTCATTCACAGTCCAATATGACCTGCCTGTCAAACCTCAAACCACTTCCTCCCCCAAAAAAGCAACTCTACAAACTTATAATAAGAGAATGGTAGCAAAACACGATTATTCAGAACAAAAATTTTCATACTCATACTAGCCACCTAACATTAGTGGACTTTTATATCTTCGTTTGGGACATCATCTTTCAGCACAAAACTGGAGTGTCTGTGAAATCCTAGGAGGCAAACCATATAATTAATTTTTATGTATGTCTTGGAGCATGTAGTTATACTTGCTATTTTATGCCAACCAACTTACTGCTGGTTTTTTAAACAAACAAGCTATGTGTGGGTAATGTTTGAGATGTTTTCTTTTTCTTTCTTCTTTTTCTCACATGATTTTGGTTAAAATACCATAGGTTTAAGACCTTTTTATGTCAAGTGAAATGTAGGTATATCTCGAATTTTCTAGGGAAAGACACTGTACTTGAATACCAAGTTTGTTGAGAGGTAGAATCAATACTGGGGGATTCAGTGTCATCACCAGGATTTGAACCACAGATCGTAGGCTTCACACATGGCTGCTCTATCCACTGTGCTACCAACACAGCTTGTGTGAAAAACCAGTAGTAAGTTAACTATGTTAAGTAGATTTTCCGGGTTTGTGGGCCGTGGTCGAGTTGGATTACCTTCCTCTGACGTTTCGCTGGAAACTGCGTCCAGCATCTTTAGGGTCAACCTCTGTTATTAGCGGCCCACAAACCTGGAAAATCTACTTAACATAGTTGATAATGCCGGCCGTGAAAGCCTCAACACTTACAGTAGTAAGTTGCTTGGCCTAAAATACAATTACCATCTGAAGGTAATTTTAATCCAGAACATAAAGTACTTAAGATTGTAAGTCTCCCTTGGGATACTTATCTCAGATGTGAATTCCCTTGTGGTCTACCGGGAAAATACAAATTGGTTGGGGAATTTAATGTCATACTGGTAAGTTGCCATGGTAGCTCAGTGGTTAGAGCAGCCGCGCGTGAAGCGAAAGATCCGTGGTTCAAATTCCAGCTATAACACTGAATTTTTCAGTCCTGATTCTATCTCTCAAATGTACATATACCTTTATGCTGCTACTTTCCCTTCAGCTTTAATAAAGCATAGAAACACAATTTTAAGCTTTGTTTGAAAGATTAAGCAAGGGCTGCAAGGCAATCACATTGCAGATTGGTTTGCTGTGTATATTGTAGGGCATAGCTAACAGTATTATGGAGATTTTTATGGTTATAGAAGGGGGATTGTTTGAATGAAAATATTTGTCAATAACTGCATTTTTTTTACTTGTTCTTTAATTATTTTGAGTAGCTCCGAGAATGTTATTGTGCTCAATTGTACATGCCTATCTGGATTGCTGAAATGGCAGATCTTCACAGCTAGCTTCTGAGCTACTTTCCAAGTATATTCATTGCGGCATTTGTGAGTTACAGTCCAAGTAGTCTCATTCTTCCTAGTCTAGAAGAAGATGACTTGTTCACCTCTGGTTCTGGGGGTAGTCCCCCTTGCCATGGCACTACGTTAAAATGGGGAAGAAATACATATTATAAATTGTTTGTATACTCTGAATGCAGTCAGGCTTACTGTTCTTCAAGGCGCAATGAAACGTGTGGCCTAACAATAGAAAACAACAGAAGCTGACGCAAACAACTACAAGTTTTAAGTCTGCAACACTATAAGGTATGCATTACTATTCCATGGATCCATGGCACTTCAAATGTGGCTTGGATTCACAGTATTCTGATGCTCAGTTGGGACTCTAACAGGGTTTGGAGAGGCAAGGAGATACCTCAAATCCATGTTAGTTAGTACCTGTCACAGCTATCATTGGCAGCACATACAAATCACAATACCAGACGCTTTGGAAATATTGCATGTAGGAGTTGCAACGGTTTTTATGTTCAATGGCAACTTCAGAGCTGAATGAGCAGTCCTTCCACCTGAAAACAACGTCGCAGCTATTCCAGACAAAGCGAGAGCTAAGACTATATCATTCTTTGATCAAATTGTTGCCAGAATCAATCTGATAAGAAATGTTTTCCGGTTCCTCGTGGTGCATCAGGTATTTTACTGATGCAAGAAATAGATATAAGCAATCTTTGAAGCGGGTTGTATATCATGTCAAAATTTGAGCTAAATCGATGCAGAACTTTTTGAGTTTTTGAAGCGTACACAAACCAACATAACACTTTTATATATATGTTGTGTAATATAAGCTCTGAATAACTCTTATTAGATGCTCTGGATAGCCTCTTTGATACATTATCTGCCAAAGTTTCCTCTGTATAAAATGTCAAATGCTTTCTCATGCCGTGTTCATGATCCTGTAGTGAAGTGGAGGTAGACTTGCATACACTGGCTAACACGCAGTGTTCATGATCCTGTAGTGAAGTGGAGGTAGACTTGCATACACTGGCTAACACGCAGTGTTCATGATCCTGTAGTGAAGTGGAGGTAGACTTGCATACACTGGCTGACATGCAGTGTTCATGATCCTATGTGAAGTGGAGGTAGACTTGCATACATTGGCTAACATGCAGTGTTCATGATCCTGTAGTGAAGTGGAGGTAATCTTGCATACATTGGCTAACATGCAGTGTTCATGATCCTGTAGTGAAGTGGAGGTAATCTTGCATACATTGGCTAACATGCAGTGTTCATGATCCTGTAGTGAAGTGGAGGTAGACTTGCATACACTGGCTAACACGCAGTGTTCATGATCCTGTAATGAAGTGGAGGTAGACTTGTATACACTGGCTAACATGCAGTGTTCATGATGCTGTAATGAAGTGGAGGTAGACTTGCATACACTGGCTAACACGCAGTGTTCATGATCTTGTAATGAAGTGGAGGTAGACTTGCATACATTGGCTAACATGCAGTGTTCATGATCCTGTAGTGAAGTGGAGGTACACTTGCATAGATTGGCTAACATGCAGTGTTCATGATCCTGTAGTGAAGTGGAGCTAGACTTGCATACATTGGCTAACATGCAGTGTTATTGATCCTGTAGTGAAGTGGAGGTAGACTTGCAGCCTAACATGCAGTGTTCATGATCCTGTAGTGAAGTGGAGGTAGACTTGCATACACTGGCTGACATGCAGTGTTCATGATCCTGTAGTGAAGTGGAGGTAGACTTGCATACACTGGTTAACACGCAGTGTTCATGATCCTGTAGTGAAGTGGAGGTAGACTTCCATACATTGGCTAACATGCAGTGTTCATGATCCTGTAGTGAAGTGGAGGTAGACTTGCATACACTGGCTAACACGCAGTGTTCATGATCTTGTAATGAAGTGGAGGTAGACTTGCATACACTGGCTAACATGCAGTGTTCATGATCCTGTAGTGAAGTGGAGGTAGACTTGCATACACTGACTAACATGCAGTGTTCATGATCTTGTAATGAAGTGGAGGTAGACTTGCATACATTGGCTAACATGCAGTGTTCATGATCCTGTAGTGAAGTGGAGGTAGACTTCCATACATTGGCTAACATGCAGTGTTCATGATCCTGTAGTGAAGTGGAGGTACACTTGCATAGATTGGCTGACATGCAGTGTTCATGATCCTGTAGTGAAGTGGAGCTAGACTTGCATACATTGGCTAACATGCAGTGTTCATGATCCTGTAGTGAAGTGGAGGTAGACTTGCATACATTGGCTAACATGCAGTGTTATTGATCCTGTAGTGAAGTGGAGGTAGACTTGCAGCCTAACATGCAGTGTTCATGATCCTGTAGTGAAGTGGAGGTAGACTTGCATACATTGGCTAACATGCAGTGTTCATGATCCTGTAGTGAAGTGGAGGTAGATTTGCATAGATTGGCTGACATGCAGTGTTCATGATCCTGTAGTGAAATGGAGGTAGGCTGCATGCACTTGCTGACATGCAGTCTTTGTGATTCTGTAGTGAAGCGCAGATAGACTGCATACACTGACTGGTCTTTTTAAAGACTGAAGGAAACAATATCATAGGTATTTCGAAGTAGGAATAAGTAGTGGTAGCTGTAGTGGTGATATGTAGTTAATCATGCTCAGTAAAAGCTGAATACAACTGAAAATGGTTTATTACAAAACAAAGATATAACAAAGTATGGAACTATGAGACAAATGTTATCATGATTCATGATTATCATGGATCACTTTCCTTCTTCTGCTGAAGTTCTATATGCTTATCTAAGTGTCCTACTACTGCCTGTTGGTGAGAGTTCAAGTTCTGTGTCAGGGACACAGCAGCAGAATTCAGCAGTGTCACCAGACCAGCTTGTGCATTAGGCAGCGTAGGAAGCTTGCTGTAGTCTACCAGTTCATTATAACTTAGAAATTTTCCATCTATTATGCCAGCTGAAACATAACGAAAACTTGTTGTGAAGAAACATGCCTTAATATTCACACAAAAGATTAACAATATATTTCAAATAAGACAGCAATGACACTATAAAAATGAAATGCAGTTGAACCTTTTTTATACATAACCCAGTTTTAAGTAAGTGAAAGGTCTGTGGTTCAAGTCCCAGCTGTGGCATTGAAGTTTTAAGTTCCAGTTCTATCTCTCAAACATTGCCCACACACGGCTTGTGTGTTTAAAAACATCAGCAGTAAGTTTGTTGGTTTGGAAACAGCTCTAACGATTTCGATCAAATTTTGTATTCATACATGGTTTTGCTTGTTAAGTTTATCTATATAGGTATCATTCCTGAGAAAAACGTGATTTTACGCGTAACAGTCACAATTACTCTAAACCTTATTTTGGTCATAATTTCTCTGTTAATGGGCTATAACACAAGTGAAAATGTAATAATACTAAGCCAGGACATTAAGGAAGCATTGACTTTCAGTCAGCATATAATTCAGACTGGAGGAACAAACTAATTGAGAAACTAAGTCTAATAGGAGTAAAAGATAATATGCTCCATTGGATCATCCAGTTCACTTCTCAGCGATTTTGTGCTACTAGATATAACACTTTTCTAACCAATATAAGCAGACCCAAAGGAGGCCTCCCACAAGGAGTTGTACTAAACATTACACTCTTCAACATATGTATAAATGATCTTCCAACCACAATACAAGCCCCAGAAGTAAAAACGGCATTGTTTGCAGACATCATTTGGACAGCAGAAACTTTCAAAAAGCCAAACATTGTCAAAGAAAAGATGTAAACATCTCTCCAAAAATTATATTCATTGTGCTTGAGAAATCTCATGGAAATTGATGCAGCAAATACACAATATGAGCCCTTCACACTGAAGCATAAGTCAGACAATATCGTCATCCATTACAGTGATTCACTAATACATCAATGTCACTTATTTAGGAGTTAACTGTCACACAAAGCTAAATTGGAACAAACATGTAAATAATGTTATACAAACAGCAGAAAAGAAACTATACATTCTCAAAAGACTTGCAGGTGCCAAATGGGGATACTCTAGGAAAATTCTAAATACAACACATAGTATGTATGTCAAGCCAACCCTTCTATACCACACAGAAACGATGATAACAGCATCTCAAACCAATACTAGCAAATTAGAACAGTTGCAAAACCAAGCACTGCGCCAGACCACAGGTGCTGTTAAATCTACCCCTACAGGTGCTATGCTTGTGCTAACAACAAAAATACAAGAGCAAGCACTCCTACTACAGAAAAAATGCTAAGATTACCAAATTCCAAATGGAAAAACAAGAATCAAACCACTACAAACTTTTAAACCCAACCAACTTTCTTCGCAAAAGTAACTCACCTAAAAAGAAACCTGAACATCCCAAATACTACAGAAAATGCACAAATAAAAATAAATCCACTTAACCTGGTGCAAATGAATTATAATTTACACCTAATGGATGAAGTAATAAAATCAGAAACATCCAAACAACAACTGAAAGCTCTTGCCCTTGAAATAATCAACATGAATACCATGCAGAAGATAGCTACACATATATACAGATGGATCATCAATGGAGTATCATACTGCAGCAGGAGTCACATGTTCTCTCTTCTCATATTATTGTGCAGTAGGCAGTGTGACACTACAAATTATGAAGGAGAAATCATGGCAGGCTTTACAAGAATGGCTTAAATGCCTAAATATATACATGAAAGCAGTCATCCTTTCTAATTCCTGAGCAGCCATCCAAGCAATTTGCTTCTACACCAACAGGAGATCAATGCAAACTACAGAATACTACAAAATGACTACTCAGTTTCAAAAATATGGAAAAACTATCTATTTTCAATGGATCCCAGACATTGCAGGATCACTAGGAATGAAACTACTGATGCCCTTGCCAAAAAAGGCACAATTCTTCAGAAAAAAAATAATAACCTCTCATTCTCTTCAATAAAATGCCTAATTTTAACTAAACTATCTCATTTTTGGACATCAGAATTAGAAAAGCATGCTGAATCTAAAAAGAGAGGTACGAGTGTTTTGTCTCCTCTCTGATTGTAATTCCACAAGGTCCATGAAAGTCAGCAGCAGCAGCCTTCAGACTCCTGACAAATCATGACTGCTTGGCGAGTCATCTGTATCGACTTGGTATCCTGACTTCTCCATTATGCCCCCTGTGTGAAGATCATGCTGACATGGATGAAGATCACCTGAAATCCTGCACTGCACTTCTCTCTGAGAAGAGTGCTATTCCAAAATACTGCTAGACTGCTAATGGCTTCACTGCCAGATGCAAGACATTGAACAACAACAACAACATTTATTCACCTGTGATGCCGGAAACCCAGATATTTTAGACCAATCTCAAATAATTCTGGATCAAATTTTAATTAAATTTTGTATAAAACCATTATTATATTTCGAAACAGCCCTTTTAAAGGTTACATGAAATACCTGTATTAACACAATTTGTACTTTATAATTATTTTCAAAATTTACGACACTGTATTGTGAGGGGGGAGACAACTGTAATTATACTGGTAAACTGGTACATACTGAAATTTGAAACAAATTGCACCGAGCTGGATAAAGGCCTAAAGCAGTAGATTTCCATTAAACCCATATTCACCATATGCAAGAGTATGCAGAAAGATGAAAGAGAAATATTTACCCATTACAATGAGTTGTGGGGATTTTTTCATAATACGAAGAAGCTGAGGCACCCTTGGTTCCATTCCAAAAATCATCATGGTGGTCGACACAAACAGCTGAAGAACATTTTCATACTTTGTGTCTTCTAGAGCCATTTGAACTACTTTTTTCCCATACTGCTTCAGTTCCATGTTTTGCTTCCTTAGCGACAGCCTTGCCTGAAAAGTAAAGCAAAATAAAAGTGTTAAAGCAAATGCAATAAATGTTTGAACTAAGTGTATATCTCATACAAGGTACATAACTTGAAGTTAACAACAAGGTTGAAGACAAAGTATTAAATTGATAGATGTGCTAGGTATCAGTTAATAGAATAGAGGCCAGTTGTATAAACTTTGAATAAACTCCTGATTGATGCTACTCCCTGTTAGTTGCTAAACTGTGTTGTACAATACTAGTATAGAGTCCATCATGGGTATAATTCATTATTAGGAGTATCAAAATCAAATGGCTGCTTAGGCACTGGATAGAATTTGTTAGATAAAAACAATCAATATCTTTATATATGTTTTTGAGAACAAGAAACGCCTAACACAGTATATTGATCCGATAAATGAATACATTGACAATGACATTCACATAGAGAAAAGATACCATGCTGAGATGATATAGAACTAGTGATGGGACGATACCACTATTTCTTGATACTTTCATAACTCATGCTATTCATTCTTTTAATATAACAGTTAAAGGACACATCAGATTTACACATAAATATTTACAACTTTATAAACATTATGTTGCTTAATTTATATTCTTCTAAGCTATAAAAAGCATTATCTTGCAACTATTTTTTTACCAATTTTAATATTGTTGTTAGCTAATGCTGGATTTCTGACAATGAAGTCATTAATCCTCTTGCTCTCCAATATTTTTCACTGATGGATGGGACGCTAGAAGTGGCCGGGCATATTTGTAGGTGGCCTTGGTCCATTTCCTCTTGCAGATCACATAAAGGACAGAGTGGTGAAGAATATATCCCAATTCTGTTCAAATGTTTTACCAGACAATCATGTCGTGTAATCAACCTGAAGGTTTCAACTGCCATTTTTCGAGGATACTCAGGAATTACTGTTGGAATGTTTGGTAGTTACCATCTTTTATTTTTTGATTTTTCATAGTAATATTTTGCAATAATTTTTTTAAATTCAGAGTTCACTAATCTTTTAGCTGCATAAAATGGTAGAATTACTATAGATTTCTGTACACTGCTGGTACTCTTTTTTACAAGAAAATGAGCTTTCTCATTACCACTCAGTCCACAGTGAGCTGGTATCCATTGGAAGACTAGGTGTTTTTGAAGTGCAATTAGATGGGTAAGGATTTTCCAACATTCTATAATTGTTTGGTTTTTTGGTGACAACTTGGAAGCAATTGCTATAATTGCCACCCTGGAATCTGAGAGAATAACTGCTTGATGAAAATGTGAAATTCTATACAAAAGATTTTGTAGGGCCATTCGAATTGCTTCAGTTTATCCATCAAAGTTTGTAGTTCCATAACTTAAAGATATGTAATAGGAAAAGAGGTGACATGTGACTCCAGCGCCTGCTCCATCTCGGTTGATATCAGTGATCCATCAGTATGATAATGGAGCCATTCATGTTCTGGAAATCTAGTATGATTGTCTCTAATGCCAATAATTTTAGAACAGTAGTTGGAGTATCACTTTTCTTAACTTCTTCTGTCAGGTGTAAATAATATGTGATGTCTAATGTTTGTGTCGCAAATTACCTGGTCCTCCAGGTTGGGGGTTGGATCGTGGGACCGACTCCCCCACATCCATAAAAAACTAAACAGGTTGAGAAGTCTTTATCAAAGCCCTGGATTGGATATCGGAAACGACTTAGGCAAAGGAATATGGTATTTGATTTTGGAACATGGAATATTAGAACACTGTTTGAAACGGGAGCACTAGCCCAGATCGTAGCGCAAACTTAGAAATATAATTTATCAACAAATAAAAATATGTAATACAAAGAATAGAAAGGCGCCTTTCACTGTTAAAACGTCTAACAGGAATGAAGTGGGGATGTTCCAGAGCAACTCTTAACACGACATAGAATGTGTATATAAAGCCATTATTTACTTACTGCCGCAAAGTTCTGTTAACAGCAAATACAAAAAGTTTTTCAAGCTGTCAATGAAAGAAATGAAATTTCTAAATATAACAATGGGAGTCTGATCAACTTTTTGTACTGAATAAGAGGTGCTTTTTCTATTTCATATTCAATGGGGTATTGGTTGGTTAGTATTTCCATAGCTGGTATTGGTGTGGTTTTGATAGCACTTGTAATAATTAGTCTCAGACTTTGATTTTCAAAGATTTGAATTTCATTCTTAACCTTAGCACACAATTTATTTCCAATAAACTGCGGATTTTTTAACTTCAGTGATTCCTTTGCCTAGCCATCTAGTTTCTTGGATAGCTGTTACTGATAAATTTGTTTGGTCCATATAAGTTTGGTATCAAATATAACCATTATGTTGTTGTGGAAGTTTTTGTTAACAATAAATGCCACTCCACGCTCATGTGTCCCTTCCTTCTTTCCACTATATAAAACTGGAAACAAAGAGCAAAGTATTTGAGAATCAGGTGTGAAGTGTGCACTGGTTGCAGAAGACTTAGTAATGTGGACTTCAAAACCAAAAGCAAAAGTACAGAACTAGAAAAAAACCATGCAACAAACCTTAACCAACCTACTTGGTCCACTTTTGTAGGTGATAGCAATAAAGCCATGAAAACACTGGACCTTGTATCCCTATTTTTTCTACTTTTTTAGTAGTTTTGTTCTGCATATAGAATCATATGCACTTTGGAAATCAATAAAAACTGATACATTATCTTGTGGCTCTAACAATTTTTATTTAAACGCCATATGTTTGAGATATTTTATAGTAAACGAAATGTTGTTGTTGTTGTTTTCTAGTGCCTTGCATCTGGCAATGAAGCCATTAGCATTCGTGCTTTCCAATACTTTTGAACTGTAGTTTCTTCTGATCTTAATGCTTCACAGGTCTTCAAGTGTTCTTCATTCATTTCTGCTGGATCGTTACACAGGACACATATTGGTGAGGCTGAGATACCTATTCTGTAGAGATGACTTGCCAAGCAGTCATGATTTGTCAATAGTCGGAAGGCTGCAACAGCTGTTTTCCTTGGTCCCTGGGGGATTATATCTGGATTGGAAAGTAGTGTAATCCATTTTTTATCTTTGGCATTTGTTTCTATTTCTTGTAGGTATGAATGACAAAAATTTTTAATGATCAAGCGTTTTATTGAGGAATATGAGAAATTGAATTTAGACTTTTGTGTTATTGTTGTGGCTTTCTTTGCAAGTGAGTCTGCAGCTTCGTTCCCCATGACTCCACAGTGTGCTGGAATCCATTGGAGATGAACAGCCTTATTAACTTTTTGGAGTTGTGTTAACATTTTGTAGCATTCTCTAATTTTTGTTGACTTCTTTGTAGTATTTGAACATATTCCCTGAATTGCAGCTTTAGAATCCGAAAGAATTACTGCCTTGTTAAATTTATTTAAGGGAAGATTTAATAATTGTCGGAGAGCAATGTATATAGCCTCTATTTCTCCATCATAATTTGTTGTGTCTCTGCCAACAGAATGATAAAAGGAAAAATGTGAACATGTAACTCCAGCTCCAGTAAGGTTTTCCTTCGAGGATCCATCAGTATATATGTGCAGCCATTCTTCTGTGGGATACCTAGTATTGATTGTTTCCAGAGCTAGAAGTTTTTGTATTTCTTTTGGTGTGTCTGATTTACTTATTTCCTCTATTAATTCCAAATTGAAGGTAGGTTGCAATAATTCCAATGGATTTTCTCTAATAAGTAGATTTTCTCTGGTGTTAGGAATGTTCAATTTGGATTTAATCTGTGTTACCTTTTCTAGGAAACTACTATGAGTTTTAAGGATTGAAGGGGGGAGGTTCTCTTCTGTCCATTTAGAGTTTGGCAGTCGTAACATTTTCTCGTGTTGGAGCAATGCTTGTTCTTCTATTTTTGTTGTTATTGATGGGGTCCGTGTTAAGGCAAGCATGGCATCAATAGGTGTGGATTTAACTGCTCCAGTGATTAGGCGAAGAGCCTGATTTTGTATTTGTTCAAGTTTATTGATGTTAGCATTTGCTGCTGTTATTAAAGCTTCAGAACAGTACAAGAGGTTTGGTTTAATATACATTTTGTATGTTGTGTTAAGGACTCTCCTTGAGCAGCCCCATTTAGCACCAGCTAACCTTTTCAGGATTTGCAATTTCTTTTCAACCTTTTCTGAGATGTTTGTTATATGTTTTTTCCAACTTAGCTTTCTGTCGAAAGTGATGCCTAAGTATTTGGCATCATCAACTGCTTTGAGTGGTTTACCATTATAATTTATGCTAATATTAACTGGTTTGTATTTTAGTGTAAATAATTCATAATTTGTTTTTTCCACATTGATAGTCATGAGGTTTTTGGAGCTCCATTCATGTACTTTGTTTAGGGCTGTTTCTATTCTGTCTTTAATTAATTCAGGTTTTTTTGAAGAGCCTGAAGTCCAAATGACTACATCGTCAGCAAATAGAGCAATTTTGGTTTCTAAAGTTTTTATTATTGATGGAAGGTCATTTATATATATGTTAAAGAGTGTTGTGCTCAGAACAGCACCTTGTGGAAGTCCTCGATGTGTTTGTTTATATTTGGAAATGTATGTATTATATTTTGTGGCACAAAATCTTTGTGAAATAAACTGAGTTATCCACTTAAGCATGTTACTTTTCACACCTATTGATTGCAACTTCTCAACTAATTTATTTCTCCAGACTGAGTCATATGCTGATTTAAAATCAATGAATACTGCCAAGGTATCTTCCTTTCTATTGAAAGCTTCCTTGATGTCTTGGCTTAGTAGGAGTACATTTTCACTTGTACTATGATTCTGTCTGAAGCCGGTCTGTGAACTATTAATTAAGTTGTAATATTCTAGGAACCAGTTAAGTCTAGATGCCACCATTCTTTCCATCACTTTTGCAATAACACTGGTCAAAGATATTGGTCTGAAACTATTAATATTGTTTGAGGGTTTGTTTTTCTTTAAAATCGGGATGATAATGGCTTTTTTCCAGTCGGAAGGTACAGTCATTCTCCAACACGTGTTATACAGTTTAAGTAGGATTTCTTTTCCTTTCCTGCCAAGGTGTTTAATAAACTCTGGATGGATCTTGTCAGGTCCAGGAGATTTTTTGTTCTGTAATTGTTCTATTGCTAAATCCAGTTCTGTTTCATTAAAATCCTGAATAAAAATATCATTTCGTATACCTTTTGGCTTACTAGTTTCTCTGATAGTTTTTTGGATAGCCTTATCTTGTTTTTTATACGCTTGGGGTACTCTTTGTGACTGAGCATAAAACTTGTTAAGGGATTCTGCTATTTCCCTATCTGTAGTTAAGCTTTTGTTATTATATTTTAATGGTTCAGTTGTATTTTTTGATAATTTTGTTTTATTAAGGAATTTGTATATTTTATTTCCATCTTTCCTATAGTCCATATGTTCTACAAAATTTGTGAAACTGGCCCTTTTTGCTGTAATTAATTCTTTCTTAAAAATGGCTGCTTTTCTTCTCCAGTTTTGTACATCTTCTGGACACTTGGTTCTTTCGGCTTTGACTCTTGCTATATTTCTTTCGTGTTTTAACTTAGATAAAGATGGAGACCAAAAGTAGCTATATTTCTTTAACTTTCCTTTGGGGATATGTGTTTTGGCTGCTGTCAATAATATTTCACAAATTTTTTTATTCATTTCATTTGTTGACTTGAACTCTGATTCTAACAGTATATTATACTTCCCTTCTATCTCATTTTGGAAACTGGACCAATCTGCTTTTTTAAAATTCCAAGAAGTTTTAACTTTTGGTTTGTTACTTTTATTTATTAGACCTCTTATGGAGTTTATGGTGATTCTGTGGCCTGAACCTGGGTCTTCTATTATTTCTCTTTTTGTATTGTCAATTATGTCAGATGACACCATCAGAAGATCAGGATTTGTACCCGAACCATTATAATGAAGGTAAGTGGGTGGATCATTTGGATTAAATATTAATTCCATTGTTGACGAGTTTAATAGGTCTTCTATGACTCTTCCAGCTGAATTTATATCTCTGTAGCCCCACCTAGGGGAGTGTGCATTAAAATCACCTATTAAAATACTTTTGGGTTCTATGGGAATAGAATTTAGATCTAGTGTATTGTCTGGAGGATTGTAGATACTGTAAATTCTATAGTGGTAGTTACTTTTCCATACTTCAATTTTAACTATTTCTGATTTATCTTGTTCTTCCATTGTTTTTTGGATTTGGATAGTAGCTATCATATTTCTTTTAATCCCTGTAAGAATACCACTTGCTATTTGACGAGCCTTTGGAAGTATATGTGTAGTGTACTGATCCATTTCAAAGTATATTTCCTGTTCTTGTGATATATTGGCTTCTTGTATATGTATAATGTATATTATATTTATATATGTATATTTTGAATTTCCTGGCTATAGCCTATTTAGGCCTGTTTACTCTGGATGACTTGCATAACTGGTAAACGGTAAGAGATACACCAAACCTTACTATACAAAAAATGTAGATTTTGCTAAAACATACAATTTATGTGCAAATAATTTTTTTTGTACAGTGAACATATTCCCCTTGCACCTACAAGGAAATAAGCAATTAGATAATTTCTGCAAATGTTTATCTCAATTAATGCGAAGAAGATACAGGAATAAAGTTTGAAAGAATGGTTAGCACAAGAGTAGAGAAAGTCATGTGAGTGCTACACATCATACTTTTTGTAACTTGCAACTAGAGAGTGCTCTAGTGGCTGTCTCATGGCACGGCTGCCTGGAACAATTTCTTCAACAAAAAGTCTATGAACAACATGACAACAACAGGAATGAGAAAGCTGAAGCCAGGCCAAGTCTTCTTTCCCATTCTCAGGTCTTGGGAAAGCTTCCTGTCAGATGTGAGCACTCCCATTTGAATACATGTGTTTCAACTTTCTTGTTCTGGTTATCGTTACCATTACTGGTGGTCAATAACTAGCCTTATATATTGTCATGTCATATGCATATCCAATGGCTGGGCCGCCATTCCTTAAAAGTAATTCAAATATATCATTCACATATACCAAAAATAAGAATGATCCTAACTTAGTATCTTGTGGATACTGATACCAATTGTGATTTTTCATCACCGATACTCAATACTCATTGTATAAAAAGCTGTAAAGGCAATAGCTTGTACACTGAATTAAGCTCTTTTTAGTAGTTTTCTGTGAAAAAATGCACAATATCAGTTTTGTTTCTGCTCATCATTTTCAGATGTTACATGCTCTGACAGTGATAGAAAACTCGAACATTGCTTTTTCAACAGAGGTTCTGTAAACTTCGCTTGCTATGTCAATTCACAAAGCTTGCTTAAATTTGTTCCATTGCATGACTTACCACTGTGCAAAAATGTTTTTTTGCATATTTTATACACTGTTCTGTTATTATTAGTACTGTCTACTTCAAAATAGTTCCACACTTTACTTTTGTTTTATTCAACGTCACTGTTGTACATTGGTAAAGCAAAATACTTGTTGAAATTGGTGTTTAACTTGGGAAACACAAACTAACAGATAGAAGGAAAGAGCAAATATTCTCATGCGCTGTATTATCTCATGTCTTAAGTTCTGATTTATTTCTTCTGGATTCACAGATTTTGGTCTCCAGAATAGGTAAATGCAATGACCAAGAACAAGTTACCAAGCCATGCTATTGCTGAAACATGAATCAATGTGTCAGCTAAATTAGTATCATTCACAATTCATCAATCTGACTCTGGGTTCTCCATCTAGGGGATATGTGAATAGCGACCACAAGGTACCCAAGCTGAGCAGAACATTACTTCCGCTTACTGGTGTTTTGCTCCTCACTGTAGCTTTTCTATCTGACCTTACCTTGGTCATCTCTTGTTCTCTTCCGACCCCGATGCTATTAGGGTTTCTGAGGGCTAGGGAGTCTTTATTTTTCCAACCTCTACATTTCTCTAATTTCTCTATAAAATCTTAATCCCTAACATGCTGACCTGTCATGGCATGTAATACGTCCTCTGATTGGTAATAGAGGATATGGTTGGTGAATTTATTTTGATAAGTCTCCCGGTCAGGTTGGTGAGACCCGTAAACCAACGACAGGTGTGGTCCTCCAGACATTCTGGGGGTTGTGAGAGAGCGATGTGACCGCCAAAACATAAAAATATGGTGCTCTCTAAAAATCGGTTACTATACTGCTATTGCTCTATCAATATATTAAATATTGGAGAGCAAGAGGATTAATGACTTCATTGTCAGAAATCCAGCATTAGCTAACAACAACAATTCATCAATCGGAAACACGACCAAGTTCACTGACTTTTGTTATAGTTGAACTAATGTAACTTACAAATTCTGACAGTTGCTTTCCTGACAAGTGCGTTCCTGCTGTGCTACATGCAAACATGCAAGTTGCCAATTCGTTGGTCGTTTGCCAGTCGTTTCCCAGCCGAATGTAAAAGGATATGCAAGATGTGGCAATGTATGGGCATAGCATATGGAAGGGGGTGAAAAAGCGATTGCATGACCATGAAGGCTATTGGCTATTTCAAGGTTAAAGCTGGTTGTCATGACAACAGATCCATATGCTGCCGATACGCCATGCCCAAAACGCATGCCAAGTGAGCTCTCAGAACTGCCAAGTGATGTTAATTCAAGCATAGTACAATTTGCACAATATTAACGTGTTAACTCACCTTAAACTGATCTTCAGCTGATAAAGGATTTGCATGAAGGAAAATAATCATTCTGGAATGATTGAACCAGTTCAGTACCTCCTTTGCCAATATTCTTTCAAATGGATTCTCCTAAATAAAACAAAAAATACATATAAAGTATTATATTCTCCTTGACTGCATTTATGTTTAGTGCTGGTCTATCAAATAAAGTGAGGGTTTACTTATTAAATACAATTTTAAAGCATTTCTAATTCTTGTTTCCAATAATGTAAATATTAATTCCTAAAGAACAATATACAAACAGTTTAAGAGGTAGAACTGGAACTTAAAAATTCAATGCCACAACTGGGATTTGAACCACTTAAACTTTGCCCACACACGGCTTGTGTGTTTAAAAACACCAACAGTAAGTTTGCTGGCATAAATAAATAATAATTACCATGTGAAGGTTATTTAATTCTGGGATATAAAGTACTTACAATAGTAAGTCACCATTGGGGTAATTGTCTCTGATGTGAGACTGCCTTTGTGGTTTACCAGGAGAAATATGAACTGGCTTGAGAATTTAATGCCATTCTGGCAGTTTGTCACAATAGCTCAGTGGTTAGAGCGTCCGCCCGGCAAGCGGAAGGTCTGTGGTTCAAATCCCAGTTGTGGCATTGAATTTTTAAGTTACAGTTCTACCTCTTAAACTTTGCCCACACACGGCTTGTGTGTTTAAAAACACCAACAGTAAGTTTGTTGGCATAAATAAATAATACAAACAGTACTTTTAACTAAGATCTATTTTTAAATTAAATAGGAGTTCTATCTAATATTTTTGGGTAATTCATTTTCTATCCAATTCTGTACATCTTAACGTAATTGTTCATCTTAACATGTGATAAATTTTATGGATCCTTCTCAGAGAAATTGGCAGAAATCCATTTAACCAGTTTGTACAATTTTTTAATTAGTATTTCTAAATCTTCAGCTGGCCATACACTATCAATTCAATAGCATTAAGAAATCTAGCAACCAAATCAACAATAGTTCAATTCTGCACAACACAGGAAAAATGGTTCCTAAGTTTAACCTATAATCTTGATATGCAGCTATTAAACCCTATAGGTGAACATAGCAGATTTATATTAACTGGAATTTTTGGCCTGACCGGAGGGTTTAACACAGTTAAGTAAAACAAGATAAAAATGCACATTTTAAAATAAATATTTTTATGCATTTCATATACTTCATGTGCAACAATAGTACAACAATATTTCTCAATAAGGAATGCAACAACATGCATGACAGTAGACACTCAGAAAGACTAACAAAAGAAGTTACAATGTAACATTACTATTCATGGATTCTTGCCTAGATAGGAGCAGTACGATTCACACATGTGCAGAGGAATTCAGTGCTTCCACTTATATCCCCTCTGAGCATAGTGGGGACTCATGTAAACACACGGTTATATTACTCCACTAACAAATACATGTTGTCATTCTCTGCGCTCAGCTATTTACGTCTTGCTCAGAGATATTGCAACTGTGTGTTTCACTGCAGCTGTGCAAGCTTAGAATTGCACTAGGCTTGTATCTACTAAATTAACTAATCAAAGAAATTGATTAGGAAAAGTTATGAAGTATAATTTATATCTGAGTCGTTAATATGAGCCGTTAGCGGCACAGCAGCCAGCTCAGAATGAGAAGTAGTCATTTTGCGAGTCCAGGTTTATAACCACCAGGCTGTATGAGCCTTTGAAGTGACATGTGCCTCATTTACCCATGTTCATCTATGCAATAAATTGTGTGCCCTTCTATGCAGTATTGCCTCATAGATTTCAGGAAATGTTTTCTCCATAGCACTATGTCCTGCCGATCAATTATTGCATTAATGTTATTTCTTTTTACAAACTGAACCCCAATGTCTATCAGCAAATTGTGGAATGTAGTTTTCTTAAAATTTCAAAGATCTGGGTCACTGTTCTCTAAAGAAACCACTTTATCTATGCAGGGATACTTGCAGTTTAAAAAGAAACTATGCAATTTAAAGCGAATGGCACTTCTAACAAAATCATCCACTTGCCCTGAAACACTAAATGGCCTTTCCTGTTTCTTTTTAGGGTTTTTTACAGTCCCTGTTTGTTTAATTTCAGTGAAACAGTGTTCACAGATACACCACATAATTAAGATGTCCTGGCTGCCACAGTATAGCTTCACTGCAGTAAACAATGCAATTGGGGAAGTATCAACTACCACGGACAACAAATGGAGGTAAAATATTTGAGCTCATGTTTAAATGTTTTGGAAGTTGAAGTAGAGTATTATTCACCCTGTTTGTTATTTAAAAGTATCAAATGAGCAATAATACATGCAATGTAGTAACAAACTATTTTCACTCACTCCAAAAGTTGTGCTGCAGTGTAATGTTGACACCTGTACAAACTCAAAGGCCAGATTGGGTATAGGATTGTGCAAGAGTCGAGGGGTAAGAGGATAGTACATATGTGTGCCAGTTATGTATCAACCTGCGCAGTGGAGTACCAACATTGTTTTGCAGAAAGAAAAGGTGTAATGTCAAATAAGGCATTCATTGGTACTTTAAAGTGATTAACTTTTACATTGCAATCACATTGCCTAGAATTAGAATTATAGAACTGATTAACAAATGCAAGGTTTGAAGGGTACAATTCATTAGTAAGGGCAAACAATATATTCAACAACACATTTACTGATGTGATGTTTAAAACTGTTAATGCTTGTGGGATAATTCTATCAAAAGTACGGCTAAATAGGCTATCCAGTATAAAATAATTTTGCACAGGACGTTATCTGAAGAACCATATAAGGAATCATAGAAAACAGGTTACCAGTAGGAGTTGAATATGTACATATAGACTACTTAAGTAGCGTAGAATAACAACTTCAATTTTATTTCTCTGCCTTTAATAGAAACGTGCCACATATGGATTTTGGGGTAAAGTTGAACATTGTGCGGTATGCTTTCTCAAAATTAAATATTACCAAGTATGGATCCCGTTCATTGAATTACAAATAACAACTTTCAGGAAGTATCAGTATTGAGATTGTGCAATAATTATATTATTTGACAAGCAGTATTTTATTTAACATATCCTATATCAGATATTTCCTAGTTATTGTTCATTGGTTCTTCTCCATGTATGTTACACCTATGTATATAAATGAGTAAAACCTTGAAAGCAACAAATTTGAATAAATCCTATAATTGAATATAAATGACTCAGGGGTCTCCGTCTAGGGGATATGTGAATAGCAACCACAAGGTACCCAAGCTGAGCAGAACATTACTTCCACTTATTGGTGTTTTGCTCCTCACTGTAACTTTTCTATCTGACCTTACCTTGGTTATCTCTTGTTCTCTTCCGACCCCGATGTTATTAGGGTTCCCGACGGCTAGGGAGTCTTTATTTTTCCAACCTCTCCATTTCTCTAATTTCTCTATAAAATCTTAACCCCTAACATGCTGACCTGTCATGGCATGTAATACGTCCTCTGATTGGTGAGAGGATATGGTTGGTGAATTTATTTTGATAACTCTCCCAGTCAGGTCGGTGAGACCCGTAAACCAACGACAGGTGTGGTCCTCCAGACATTCTGGGGGTTGTGAGAGAGCAATGTGACCGCCAAAACATAAAAATATGGTGCTCTCTAAAAAGCGCTTACTATTACTGCTATTGCTCTCTTCAATTTATTGGAGAGCAAGAGGATTAATGACTTCATTGTCAGAAATCCAGCATTAGCTAACAACAAAGTTAAACAGCAAAGTAAACAGCAGAGTTTCCCAAACGAGAGAATGGTGGTAAACCATGATTTAAATATTCAATCATCACAATTTCTGCAAACCTTCATAAACGTACAATAAGGAAGCGGGCAAAATCAATTATATGGTAATTTAATACTAAACTGTATGCATCACTGGGAAAGCTGGAGCTTGGATTATGGAAACAAGAGGGATGTATGACTCTGACGAAACTCATACCTAATTAATAAGTAAATTTTCTTAGCACCTCCTTGACATTGCCGATCCATTCATGCTTCAGCTGCTGTAGTGCATGCGGGCAAGTGTTTTCATAATTCCATGCATACAATTTTACTCAAATAATTAAAGGTAATGTTGGTAGTGTGTCTAAAGAGAGCACTAACATAAGGAAGGTTTCTCGTTAACTGCATCATGCATGGTTTCTCAGTGTAATTCAAAATGAGTGAATTGAGTGTGGTGTTTAAGGGACCATCAAACATTTGGTCATTAGGGCCCTGAGTCTAAACGTAAAATTACTGAAGCTCAAATATTAAAATCTCAGCCTTAAAATGCTAAAAAGTGAAAGTTAAAATAGCTAAAAACAGGGAAATTCAACTATTAAAATTTACACTGGAAAAAGTAAAACTTAAAATTGCTAAAAGTTAAAAGAGTTAAAATGGAACACTAAAAATATGTTGTTAGCTAATGCTGGATTTCTGACAATGAAGTCATTAATCCTCTTGCTCTCTAATATTTTTCACAGTGATATTGAAGAGAGCAATAGCAGTAATAGTAACCGTTTTTGTTTTAGAGAGCACCATATTTTTATGTTTTGGCGGTCACATCGCTCTCTCACAACCCCCAGAATATCTGGAGGGCCACACCTGTCGTTGGTTTACGGGTCTCACCGACCTGACCGGGAGAATTACCAAAATAAATTCACCGACCATATCCTCTGATTACCAATCAGAGGACGTATTACATGCCATGACAGGTCAGCATGTTGGGGTTAAGATTTTATAGAGAAATGAAGAGGTTGGAAAAATAAAGACTCCCTAGCCCTCAGGAACCCTAATAGCATCGGGGTCGGAAGAGAACAAGAGATGACCAAGGTAAGGTCAGATAGAAAAGTTACAGTGAGGAGCAAAACACTAGTAAGAGGAAGTAATGTTCTGCTCAGCTTGGGTACCTTTGGTCGCTATTCACATATCCCCTAGACGGAGGCCCCTGAGGAACAGTAAGTAGGTATATATAAAAAGAAAAACAATCTTTTGCACCAACTAAAAATATTAAAATCTTAAAAAGCAAAAAAAGTTGTTGTTGTTAGCTAATGCTGGATTTCTGACAATGAAGTCATTAATCCTCTTGCTCTTCAATATTTTTCACTGATGGATGGGGCACTAGAAGTGGCCGGGCATATTTGAAGGTGGTCTCTGTCCATTTCCTCTTGCAGATCACATAGAAGGCTCTTCGATAAAAGCAAAAAAGTAAAATACCCTAAAATGCTAAAACCTCCAAAATAAAATAAATACACGTTACACTTGCTTACAAAAATAAATATTGGCAACAAACCATAGCACTGTATTGACAGCTACTGGGTTGTTACCTAAAACTGAGTAGTTAAAAATGAGAATCTCTGACTTTCAGCTGTTAGTGTGTTTCAAACTAGGTATGTTGATAACACAGATCTATAGTTGCTACTTCTCTACAACAAAATTTGATAGAGTTTCATTTTAATATTAAAGGCAGTATTATGAACATAATGCAATTGAGAATGGAAAAATCATTTGATGAGAATGGAAAGAACTAGACTCCCAAAACTGGCATTTCAGTATGCTCCAACTGGTCGCAGGGACCAACGAAGACCAAACCAGTGGTGGAAAGATCAAAATCATCTTTGCTAGGTTTATTGTTACAGGCCACATGGTCTAAAACAAACTTGTTCATTATGATGATGTGTTGAGGTATAAAGAATTTACATCATGACAACTGTAGATAAACAAGTAGTTCTTGTTTATGCTCAAGGTTGAACGGTCTGGGGTAATGATGTACTGTCCCCAGTAGGCAGGGTGCATATACACATCCCAATCCCTTTCCTGTACTAATCTTGAATTTTGTGGGATATTTCATCTCCTGTTTTTGACATTCTACCAGAATTATTTTCATGGGTAAATACAGTTGATCTTGCTTTATATGTAATCCAGTTCTAAGTAATTAGTATTTATATGTAACTTTCTGTTGTACGTATTAAGTTTCAATGAAATACAACTGAGTTTTACATAATTATGAGCATACAGCATAAGCCATTTTGAAAGAAACTTGAGGTGCATTTTCCTTATCTCAGTTGACAAAAATTGAAAGCTGGGTGGACGGCTTTCAGCAGTAGAAACAAAAGACAAAGACATTTGCTGGTAAAGCCAGTGTTTTTCAGCACGACAATGTAATAGCAACAAACGAGAAGTAAAGATACAAATTATTATTTATTTATGCCAACAAACTTACTGTTGGTGTTTTTAAACACACAAGCCGTGTGTGGGCAAAGTTTGAAAGGTAGAACTGGAACCTAAAAATTCAATGCCACAACTGGGATTTGAACCACAGACCTTCCGCTTACCAGGTGGCTGCTCTAACCATTGAGCTATTGTGACAAACAATATGGTGGCATTGAATTTTTAGGTTCCAGTTCTACCTCTCAAAGATACAAATGTTCAGTATCTGGTGTTTACTGTGTGGGAAACTACAGGATGAGGAGATTACTCCAAAAACATGGTGGTGATCAAGAAAGTGGACCAGCTTCAAATGACATTAACAATAATGGGGATGACGATTCATATCTTGAAATACCTAAAGTGAGTAAAGTGTTAATTGCAATACATGTTTGTAGGCTTCACATCAGTGTGAACAGTTGTAGTAAAAAACCTCTAAATTCATTAATAAGTTTGCTAAACGAAGTGTATGTGGTTAATGCAAGAACAGTAAAATATGCCAATATAAGTGATTTCTTTAAAGCAGGGCCAAGTTCAAAATAATGCTTTCTTTGTACATATCTTTATTGTCTGTAACATTTTACACATATAGGTCCACTGTGTTGCCTTTTCTAAAAGAAGAATATGATGCATTATCAAAATCTCATTTGTAGGTAATTCTGAGTTATAAGTAATCTTTCCTCTTCCCCTTGATATATGCATAAATCAGGTTCAATTGTATTCCACATTGCGAGTAAAATATTTTGACATTTAACCTAAATTTTAAAATGGTGGCACCTATTTAAACTCAAGTATTTCAAAATAACAAATATATAGTTAAAGAAAATAATATTGTGATGTCGGGGTCAGCACTCAATGGGGCTGGGCTGCCTCGTGGGACTGCTATGTGTACATAACTGTCAACAATTGAGGCAATAGAAACCAAAGGGGTATCCAGAATGTTCTCAAGATTTCTAGCTCTGTCATTTCTGGCGTGTGCGTGTGTGGACTCAAAAAAGGTCCTTACGACATCATCACCAGTGTATAAGGAGGCCAGAGAAGAACTGAGGATTGAGTTTTGAGAGTTGAGTTATGGACATGAGTCAGTCAGTGTGTCAGTGAGTGTGAGACAGCTGTGCATGTTTCTGTCATAAGAAGATTCAATGAGCATTGCGTGTGATTGTAACACTGTAATTAGAGTATGACCAACACAGGAAGTGAAGAAAGACACTAAATGGGCTGAGCAATGTTATAAGAACAGTTGTGAGTTGTGAGAGCCTAAAAGACAGTAGACTGTCTTAACGATGAGAAGAAAACTGTATTTGTGGTAACATTTTTTGAAGACAATAAAGTGATAGAAAAGCAACCAGACCTGATTTTGTTACCATATAATGACTATTATAGCATATTCTATTAATGTTCTCAATTTTTATTTATAAGTATTGTTATTCCAAAGAACATTATTTTTTATATATTTATATTCAACAATGACATTTTTCGTGAAATGACATCTATTGAATATTATTTAATAAAGGACTTTGCACAGAGGTCTGAAATTTCACACAAATTGTTAAATTGTGTACTTCAACACACACACAATATATTGCTAATTTTACCGAATATGAGGTAACCTTTCCTTTTCCTGGCTGTTTTGAAACAGACTGACCCATATGTGAAATGCTGACATATTTAGCCCAAGAATTTATACTGCTCCTGTATGGCTAGAAGTGAAGTGCCAAGACTGCACACAAGGAGCATTACACAGTGTACACAGCAACGTTTGCTGTGTATTTGTTCAGTAGTGGTGCAAATGAGAAAAAAAGTCAAGTTTATGGCCAGCTAAAGATCACATCAGCGAGAAGAAAATCATTAAATTTTATGGGCATGTACTAGCTTTTGACACAAACATCTGTAACAAATTATTAATTATGAACATTTATGAGATCAATGATAGCATTACATCAGAGTTCTTACCACATCGTGCTTAAACCAAGTGATTTCAGCTGGTCTTCGGCATAATTCTGCTAAAGGAAGGCCTCTTTTAGTACTTGGATAAAATGGTTCACAAACTTTCAGATATTTTGCTCTTTCAAAGTGAGTTTGCCTTGGCCTTCGGAAATTAATTCGTCTACCATGTCTCACAAATTGCAGGCTTACACTGCGATTCACATGCTGAGTGGCTGAAAATTTACAAACTAGATTATACAAATTGAGTTAAAAAGGTAGCACCATTCATTCAGGTATAGTAAACATGATACAGAAGCACAAAAAGCAACCCACATTTTCGTTGGGTTGAGTTACACAGATTTTCTTTTGTGGTCTTTCCTCATTCTCACGAGATAAAATCAGGTCACCATGCACTCAATGTACCTTTGGCTTATATAAGTGTTGTTCATTCCCTATCATTGTAGAACCAGTAAGATGTTAAAACAAACATTAAAAATTAAAAAGAAAAATATGTGATGCACTCAAATGACTTTTTCTACTAATTCCTGTACAAACATTTATTCTTCTATCTACTGCATGTTATCACGATAGACATTTGTAGAAATGGTTTCATTACATGTTTCCTTGTAGGTGAAAGGAAATACAATAAACCTAAGCCAGGGCCTCTCAGCATTGTATTGTATTGTATTGTTTTATTGTCACATAATGTTTACATGGTGAGCCTAAGCTGGTAAACTGGTGATTCGTCAAGATATAAAAACAGATTTAGGATAAAAGAGAAAACTAATTCTAATGTATGGTATACAAGGTATTCTTTATACAATATAAATTGTCAATTACAACTAATTAAAGTAATACTTATAGTATTGTGTCATCCATATATTCTTGTACGGAGTAATACGTCTTATCTGATAACAACTCTTTTACACTTTTATTAAATAATTTTTGAGTCTTTATCTCTCTGAATCGTTGAGGCAGTTTATTATATATTTTTATGCCCATGTAATAGGGTGTTTTTTCATATAGTGTTAGTCTATGCATAGGGTATTTTATGCTGGACCCTTTCCGAGTGCTGTAATGATGTTGATTTTGTTTTTGCATGCACTGGTGCAAAATGTGGCTATGAAAAGCTGACCTTGGTGCAAACATACACTTGCGCTCTCTTTATACCTACTTGTCTCACTTGCTTTGCCGTTCCTCCCTTTTTCACTTTCAGTGTTGTTTCTTCCTCACTGTGTAACATTTATGTGCAGTGCATAATGTTATGCTGTTACTTTGGTTTCTTATCAACAAATCTAGTCTTTTGTTTTAATGATTTAGAAAACAGTAATGCAAACCTCATTTCTGGATAAAGATGCAACCACCTCAATACGTCCTCTCGAGTGTTCCCTATGCTATAATTTCACCATTACGTTAGGCGAGTACTACGTTACAGTGTCTTTCAACAGATGATTTTCTTACACACGTAATTACAGTACCAAAGATGAGATAAAATAAACTCAACATACACAAAACAATTATGTGGCAATAGGAACACATGCAAAATATCTAATCTTGGAAAATAGTAAAGGATACGTTGCAACAATTATACATATTTAGAGGTCAAAATAATGAAAGATGGAAACCATGAAGATGATATACATACATGGCATAATCAACAAAAGAAGGTTAGCAATATCAAAGTTAAACAGTGTTTTATGGGATAAGGATACAATTAAAACAAAAACAAATATATATAATTCTATTATAAAAAATGTGATCACATATGGATCAGAAACTTGGCATTTGAAATCAAGAACACTAGCTAAATTAAACTCTACAGAAATGGATTTTTGGCAACAATCTGCAAGGATCTCATGGAGAGACAAAATAAGAAACACAGTTATAAGTGGAAAATGACACTAAAAGGTTAATTGGTAGAAAAAATTAAAACAGAACTATTAAGATGGTTTGGGCACATTAAAAGGATGGATGAGGACAGACTGCAGAAGAAGATACCTGAATGGACTCCAATGGGATGTAGGAAGAGGGGAAGATCCAAATTAACATGGAAGGAAGGAATAGTTCAAACAATGAAAGAAAGGAGATTAGAAGATGGATCCTGGGAAGAAAGAGAAGAGTGGAGAGCGGTTGTAATTCCTAAATGAGTGCAGGAAGATGTCAAAGACATTGTAAACCTGGAAAAATAGATAGATAATGTGTTTGGTTCTATCGGCATGACTTTAAAAAAAATAAGAAAGTTCCTGCTCTGATTTAAATATATTTTCAGCATTCTTTGCTTTCTCTGGAGCAGGTTGGTTCATTACTAGGCAGTTGTATCATAAATATCTCTTTCCACTGATAAGCAAGCCATTTATGAAGCAAGCAAGCCTCGCTTGTTTGTCCTGCAGTACACAAGATGAGCCAACATTAACCAAGTCATCACAATACATGGTGCAAGGAACCTCTGCACCTTGCATTGCACCCGGTGCGATTTTAAGCTTTGAGAGGCCCTGATCTAAGTGAGTCAAATTTTTGGTTATTATGCAGAAAATGGGTCGCTTGAGAAAATGAATGAAATATAGTACAATTGATAGATCTTTTCCTGATAGTGATTTAAAGTTTTATTTGGCAGTCAAGCTTCATTGTATAAGAGCTGGTTGCTATATGATGTCTATGAAATTTCATTCTCTTTGTATGACCAGAACGGTAAAAAAAGAAAGAAAAAGATAAAAGGACTTGCTATTTGAAAAAGATACATGGGAAAATTCAAACCAATAACAAGAAATATCTCAGAAATCGTGAACTCCCCCAAAAAAGAGCATCGTTTCCCCAAAACACCAAGACAAAGATACTATTTGACATAAGTTGTGTATTTTAACATGATTTATATTTTTTCGTGTAGTAAGATTTTGGGTAACATTACTTCAAAATTAATGGCATACGATCTTAATGCACAATGTCAGGTACCAACAGCTGAACACAAAGATCACTGCAGTTATAGTCAACACCAAAACAGTTGGCAGTTATGAAATGTTACATGCTACTGTACAATAATAATAAGTAAAGCTAAACACAATAAGAACATCTAATACAACTAATACCTGTGAAATATTGTAATGGAATCTAACACAGGTAAATAATAACAGATATAAAGCAGAAACAATAAGGAAATGTAATAAAACTAACTGTGAAGCTGTAATAAAATGTAATATAAGTGAATAATAACAGACATAAAGCCAAAACAATAAGGAAATCAGATACAACAAAGTGATAGCCACCAAGCAGTAAATAAACCTAATACAAATTACTGTGAATAAAATAGATGTAAAGCTCTAAGCAGTAAGGAAATACAATACAATTAAATAATCACGAAGCAGTAAACAAATCTAACACAAGCGAATAATTATGATGAAGGTGGTGATGATGATGATAAGATTATGCCCAAGAACATACTTGCACTTTCATTGGCCTTAATAAAAGCTGTTTTGCATCAGTGCTGGAAGCGAATAAATTGTACTAGAATATGTAACCAGAAATAGTGTAACAACTTTATGTATTTAAAAGGCCAAAGGTGCATGCCAGTGTAATTTTGGCATTGTACATTTCTACAAGATTGCCTGCCTGTAGTTATATGTTCTATGTGCCTGATGTTATTCAGTACCCACCATGACATGTTGACCTCTGAAGCAACATCTCTTACAGTTTACATTATGCGGTAATAGAGGAATTGTATGGTCCTTGAACCTCACCTCACATTTTCCCTCCTTGCAACCTCCCACATTGACCAGTTATGAGAAAAGCTAAAATGTCTACAAATTTACTGAAAGGGCCCTAATTTCAAAATTTTAAATTACATATGTTTACATATTTTGAGGTATAATACAGATTTCACATACTATGTACTTTTGCATATTTTAATATTATTGTGGAGTTGTTATACATTTTCTTACACAGCGACAACAATGACTTGTTTTAAACTTTTCCTTTCTAGACATGTTCTCAAGCACTTTAGAATTTGTAACAGTAAATTGCAGTTTATAACTGCATATACAGAAGGAGAATACACAATTACATAAAATCATGTTTAAGCATATGAGAAATTATATGAATTGTATGATGAATGAAGATAGTGGGGCCAACTATGTCATTCCAGAGGGCGGTCACAGTGGGAGGTTGCAAAGAGGGAGGGCGATCACGTGTTACTGTACTGAGGTGTGATACAGGTCGTGAGGTGAGACATGACAACTCTTGTGCATAGAGGAAACTGCTTTCCTTCCCTCCCTTTCTGCAATGACTGAGAGAGGGGAAAGGCAGGTGAACTTGCTGTGAATGAGTAAACATTACTATAACAGCATGCAGTTGAAACAATTGCAGTTCACATGAAAGTGATTGTTAGCTTATAGCCATTGTTATAGTAAATCACTTTGTTAAAATGCTAATTTTTATACATACATGTTGTTAGCAATATGCACTAACGCTATGCTAGTGAATCTCACTCTTTCATAGATGGAAACAATAAGACTTCTACGCATACATGATTGTGCAACTTCCCCCACCATCAGCCTTTCAGGTGAAAAGTTGCCACTTTTTTATATATATGTACAGGATGGAACGGAAGTCCTTACATTCTTTCTAATATGTGCTTCACAGAAGCATTACAAACAAAAATTTTGTTCTTTATCAGCCGATTTCGAAAAAATAGATGTTTCTTGTTCCAAATTGGATGCATAATTCTACAAGAATGTATGAAGATAACAATTAGTTGTAAGATACGTAGAGTAACTTATTTCTGACATAGCTTCAGTAGTAATTATGGGACATCGCCCAGAGTTTCAAAATAATTAATCACTTAAAAGACATGAAGAAATACTACGTGCAGCTCTCTCAAACATGAAGTATGTTGACAACGTTGTGTTGAGGTTGGTCAGAGAACTGACCTAGTTTATGCACATAAACAGGTCGGGTACTTTCGCTTTCATTCTAATGTTTTAGGAGCCAACGCTTCTGATTGGCCTATACTTGCGCAGTAATCACTGAATGACAAGGCAGGGCATGAGTTTGTTTTCAAGACGCACCGTTACGCTGTTTTGTTTATGTATTGAGCTAGGGAAAGTGCCACCCACTCAATCTGCTGTGTTGCCAGCTTGTTTTCGACAAAACTTAAATATACCCAGAGGAAATGGCCAGAGACAGATACAAAATGTGTTCCAAATACCGAGATCTACCACTGCCTTAAATTAATGTAATGACTTCTCTTCCACGCGCTTTTACTACTACGGCACCGCATGCGGTGACACTGATGATACACGGAATTAAGATGGAGCACCGGTGAACTGAAATGGCGGGGGAAACCGGAGAGCCTGGAGGAAACCCGCCCCAGCGTCGCTTCGTCCACCACGAATCCCACATGCGGGTGCCTGGGATCGAATCCGGGCAGCAGAGTTGCCACTTCGCAGCTGTTTGTCTTGTCTCACGACCTACAAGAGATTGCAAGGAGGGGAAACCTGAAGTGCGGTGCAGGTACCGTACAACTCCTCTATTACCCATTGTACAACTGACAGTAATATTCTACTTGGTTACTGGAGAGAGAAAAAAATTACACAACAGATCACTTGTAGAATACAAACTTTTATAACAGTTTCATTTCTGGTTGACCTAATAGCATCCACGGTACTTCGCGAATTACACATTGAACTCCAGATCAGGGGGTACATACGATTACTATTACATGTACAGTTTGAGGTTATGTTCCGTGTCATTTTATTACAAACCCTTACCTTGGGTTATTAGACTAAACATTTTATACTCCTCACGAAGCTCTTAAAATACAAAGCTATTTAACTGCATATAAAATCCGATCATTTCAGAAAACCCTAACGTTTATTTCGGTGTTGGATTTCCATGACCTAAACTACAACCCTTTAAAAAAACAAATGAGTAATAGGGTTACCAACATTGTTCAGGTATTACAGTGAAGTATTCTTCTTCATACAAAACATTGAGATTTTTATCTAATTATTTTAAACTGTGGTTTCATCTTACAACTTAAATACGTTTTTAAAATACGTGTAACTGTTTTTATAGGCGAAGACTCAAAGTGGATGCTAAATTTGTAAATTGGCTAAGTTGATTTAGTCTGGAAAATTCCCTACCAAAGAATGTTGCCAACAGATACTTGAAAAAGCTAGTGAATACTTAAATGTTCTGTGGTGAATATTTTAAACACAAAGACTTTTTCACAGAAACTGTAAATCTTAGCAGGAAAAACGTAAATCCTTGAATTTCAGTGCAGTCGTTAAAGTGTTATATATCGATATATTTAAGGGAATATTCTCCATACGATTTAGTGGCAATCGTAAAGTCATAGTTACGTTTGCGGATAGCCTTATGACTGCTTATGACCAATATTTCGTTATAATCCACACTGCCCGCAGACAAGATGGGCAGTGTAATTAGTATTTTAAGTACTTTACATATTTCTTTGAAGGCGGTAGTATCCAAACCGGAGGAAATGAAGAACTTCGGAATGTTCAAACAGCCATTTACATCACTTTCACCAAATTCTGTTCGGGAATAGAAAACGCAAAGTTCTGTCTTCAGTGCATTTTAATTGACATCGGGGAAAGTTTTACAAAAATTGTGAATGCTATCTAGGGGTAACGTTTTCTTGTAATCTTCATATTTGGCCTGCAGAAACAATTTTGTGCCGCAAAAGTGGTCTGTGAATTCGAAACTATCTCCCGTTTGGGAGATAATTGTCACATTTCTTTTGCAGCAGAATGTAAATTCTGTGTGTGAAATCCACATCTCTTTTTTGTTGTGGTTCCTCAGATGGATTTTTAGAAGACGGTGTTTGGTCCCTAATTTTCTGCACTAAATTTTCAAAACAACTTACTGCTTGCCGTGCTTTCGCAGCGTCTGTTTCTACCTTTTGCAGCTGATCATACCGAACGTCAACATGAGACATAAGAAGAAATTCAACCAATAGAGAAAAGTGCAGTCGTTCAGCCATTTTAAGAATCCTGCTGCCTGGCTGATTGTATCAGAGTTCAATTTCTTAGGTTTACCCGATTGAATATTTTCAAAACAAATTATAAGAGAGCTTTTGTGCTTCAAGATGGATTGTACCGACCTAGAGCGAAAATTCCACCTAGTTTCTGAAGGTCTTGGTATTCGTTGCTCAGAAATACATTCTAAGATAGAAGTCTTTTCAGGAGAATTAGAAAAAATGTGCAGATACCCCTAATGTTGTGGAAGAATATTTTAACACTTGAAATGTGAGAGGAGGCCTGTTCCATTAATTTGTTCAGTTGATGTGTATAACAATAAATATAATTAGCATTGTTATACACCACTTTAACCTTCACGTTAACACCATCTAAATGACCTCTAAATACAGTAGCTCCATCATAAGTTTGTGCGATTAGTTCTTGGGGACAATTTCCAATCAATGGAAGCACTTGTTCCAAAATGCACTTTGATAAACCTTCTGCATTATGCGATTCTGCATTTGAAAATGTCCAAAAGCGCTCGTAAACTTTGCCATCATATCGAAACACTAGCACTGTCTGCACAGTGTTCGATACATCCGTCGTATCATAAACCATACATGCGAGTAAAGAAGACTGCTTAATTTGAACAGAAATGAAATCCCTGCAAACATGTAGCATACAATCTGACAACTCACTTTGGATGGTTTTAGAAGTACCTTTAAAATCGTCTTGGAAATGGCTGTTAAGAGCAGGACTAAGTTTCTTAAAAGACTTAGTTTTTCTAAAAACATATTCTCATTGCTGGAGTGGCGGTTTCGTCATGACCGCAAAGAGAAAGATTACATGCACGTCATAATTTTATGACATCTATTATCTTTGACAGGACCTCACGATTTTTCTCCACTGTTTCGTTGTGCTTTTTTATGGATTCCTCATAAGCACTACATAAAAATGACCTAATATTGTACGCTCCTAGAAGTTGAAAACTGACTACATTAGCCTTACTCTTAGAAGAACCATCATGCTTTTTGCTTTTCCCTGCAAATGTTTCAAGTCACGCACTACGTCTTTGGTCCATGCATCACCACCACCACCCCCACCACCACCGCCACCGCCACCGCCACCGCCACCGCCACCACCACCACCAAAAACTGCCGAACAAGAAACACCAAATAGAAAAGCACGTTTTTTCCTTCACATCCACACAGCCAGGAAACTTTTTCGTATAACGAAATATCAATTTTTCGAGTAAAAGAATCTCTGCTCTTACACTGGGGTTGTATTTGCACAATATTAAGCCCAGGCTTTGGTCGACCGCTGTGTTTAATCTCTAAGTTTTCTAATAAACTTAGTAAAATAAACACCATTGCTTTTAGTTCATAAACTTTCATTTTCTCTTAACTGTATTGCACTGCAATTGACAGCCAAGCCAACTGATTACTGACTGGAAATCAACAGGTCACAGAACTGTAAGCCCCGAAATATCCATACAAAGAAAAATATCATCCCCTTTGTACTTCAGGTATACGCGTGTCCTCGGAGGTTGAAATGGCAATAGTCATTTCCATTGTTCGTATCTCGAATTTCAACCCAAGCAATTTCAACTGCGGATCACCTCTGTGTACTTAAAAGTAACATTAGGTTGTACAAATTTGCTCATAATAATCTAAACATCATGGAAAAAATCGTGCAAGTATTTTGTAGTAATTCATACCAACCTTAACAACACTACAGAAAGAATAACAAGAGTTTCCACTCCATACATTTCATGACACCCGGGCTCATTTAGCTCAGCTCTATGCTGGTCTTAACTAAGAAAGTGGGATAATCTTACAGTTGGGGGCGCCGCCCTTGAGGCCCCCCCCCCTTTCAATAGCCGCCCCTGATTCACACCCTTCAATCTCTTCTATAAGCAGGGCATTGTCCGAACAAGTAGACAAAGATTACCCGGAGTCGGAAATATTCAAACACCAACCAAACTCATGAGTACTTCCCAGTCACTTGGTCCGTCGGTTAAGTAGTTTTGGTGGATGACAGTACGCAGTATTTACCGACCGTTTCGATAGTGGTCACTTGGTGGACACCATCCCTTCCAGAAGAGGTATATTGGTAATCTTGTACCTGTGGCGTCCTTGACATGTCCCCACAAAATGAAACCTCCCACCACACCTCTGTGCAGTAACGTATGACCGCACATCACGTGACTACCCAGCTCCCACCGTCACCGACCTCTGCAATGATGCACTTACGTCCCTCTTGCATATACAATTCGTATACTATTGCTCGCGGAAAAGAATTCGTTTTAAACTTTTTATTTCGCTCTTCAACATACAACGCATATAGCCTGCCCACCTCGGTAGCGTGATGGTAAGCGTGTCTGCCTCACGTTTAAGAGGTCGCGAGTTCGAATCTCGCTTATGGTAAGTTATCCGGGTAAGGTTTTTTTTCCGAGGTTTTCCCTACCCTGAGAAGACGAATGTCGGGTAACTTAAAAGTTCCATGGACCTCGGGGTCATTTGAGCTTCATTTCATTCATTCGTCCGATATGACACATGTTGGTGCGGGAATAAAAAAAAAAAAAAAAAAAAAAAAAAAAAAAAAAAAAAAAAAAAAAAAAAAAAAAAAAAAAAAACGCATATAACCTCACATAAGTTATATATTATTAAATACTATATTTTATCTCCCTTGACTCTTTAATATACAATTCATATAATACCAACCATGAGCGTCGGCAGACTTTTTTCAGTGGGGGGGGGGGGGCGCATGTTGGAAATTTGCAATTAAACAAGGTTAATTCATTATTCTGTTGCCAAAAACTGTAAAAGATGAGTTATAGTATTTGTTGCATATTAATTTATGCTAAATAAAAACTGTTCTTTACATCAATATTAAAGTAACAATCTAATAGTAATTGATTGCACCTAACATTTATTATTTTCCAAGGAGGGCCACAGCCCCCTGCACTGCTACTGTGGTGTAATTAGTTTATATATCTGAAGAAAGGAAACGAAAGAAGTGTGGAACCTAACACTAGGGTATCGGCAGGACCATTTCTGTGAAAGGAGTGCTCCCCAAAGCACTGGACAATACATTTCTGTAACAGTTATTTAATAAATAAATATGAACAATAATAAAATGCCCTTGACATACAACAAGCCATAAACTCTTTGGACCTCAACATATCCTGTATTCCCCCATGAAATTGCCGCGCGGCTACACTGCGTGAAGCATTCCCCCTGCTCTATCAGACAGTCAAAGTCACATAATTTTGGCAACTTGAAACACGCCTGGTCCGTACACATTGTACCCTAAAAGAAGCTATACCCAAAATCCCAGCATAGAAAGGCGCAGCCCAGGCAACTTACGGTCAGATACAGCAAACAAGAAGGAAATGAATCTATGGCTCAAACATAACTCACCGAGTCCGATGTCCGCACTGGGCAGAGATCCGGCCGGCTGAGATTCCCTAGCCAGGACCAAACCCTGGTCTAGCGGACGGGCTCACTGCAGCGCCACTCGCGGCATCTGGCGGAACTAAGTGCACGAGAACCAGGACCTTCTAAATTAATCCAGAGGGTCCTGACGAGAACACGACCCAGCGGGCAACCCGCGAATTAACGGAAACAAAAGATCTCAAACTTAAAACATGTGCGGTCGGCACAGTGCGTGCGTGGGTGTTGGGGTGGGTGGGTGCGTGCGTGAGTGCGGGCGTGGGCTCAGGTGCGCGGGTGGGGGTGCGGAGGTGTGTGTGGGTGGGTGTGTGTGTGCGTGTGCGTGCCTATGTGTGTCTATGAGTATAACTCAAAAACGAAATGACAGTTAGAAACAAAAGTTGGTATTTAAGTCTAATGTCTTTCAAGTATGCAACACCTGTTGTTCGGGGGGAGGCAAGGGGGGCCGCGGCCCCCCTTGGGAATTAATGAATATAATGTACTGACTATTAAACTATTATTTTAATTTTTATGTAAAGAACAATTTGTATTTAGCACAAATAAATACAGTTATCAGCAACAAATACTACAACTTTCGACAACAAAATAATGAATTAATATTATCTGATAGCATAATTCCAACATGTGGCCCCCCCCCCCTGAAAAAAAGTCTGCTGACGTTCATGATTGTATTTTTGAAGAAAGCATTCCTTCCATATTCAAGTGCATGAAACCTCTTCAGACTCTTATGGTGTTCATAGCAATATAGAACTCATTCAGTGACTCTTGGAAGAAGAACATAATGACCCTGGAATGCTAAGGGTAAACATCATACCAGCCAACACAAGGTATGAATTGCAGCCTCTTGATCATTATCCTTAATGACCTAGTTGTCGACGGGCCCTTAAACCCAACCCAACCCAACCCAACTTGATCATTATTTCTTCCAGATGTACAAATATGTGATATGCGAACTACCTCACAGCATTGACTTTGATCAATAGGATGTTAGGTAGCAGCAGCAGGACAATATCTTCAAACTACAGTCCTTGGCATATCAACAGTTGATCTCTCCGAGATTCCAGTGTGCACATCAATACAGATGGGTACTGGTGGGGTCAGCTGAAAGGTGTTCTGGGCATTCTCAGAACACAACTCACTACTGCTTCAAACACTTTAAAGGACACTGTGATAAATATGAAAGAACAGTTATCAAATGTGGTTGGTGTACAGAAAAGTTATGTTTCATGCACCTTTAAATCACTATCATTATTGCAGCACATTTTTTCAGGACTAACAAAGTACCTATCTTAATGTAAATTAAGGTCAGAAATTATTATTCTTATTGTAATTATTAGTATTATTAATATTATTATTCACATACAGGAAGAAAACGTTCCACTACTCCCTTCTATGAACTCATTTTTCTCACAAACCAATAGCATTCAAGTGGCCAAAATTTGCAGAAGCACTTATTTTTAAATAGTGAACATCATCAAAAAGAGTGATTAGAATTTTTTTCCTGCCTATCAGAATGTTTGCTTGTGAGCGGTACTGTTCTGTGTTCATAGGTATCATTCAGTCCTTGCAGTGGTAAAAGCAGTAACAAGTTGTATCTTGTTTATGCTTAGTAACTTAGTGACACTAGCAATGTATTATGCAGTATGCACATGGTTTTTTGAGTTAGAAAATGCGATGAGTCAAAAAATAACTATTTCACATGATCTCCAGCATCCAAGAAAATAAAACAGCAACTACAAATACATACAAATATGTTTAAATTGTGTTTTCACTCAGATAAATGCATTACTAGATATATACTTTATATAAAAATACAATAATAATTTATATTTATTTGCTTTTGTTATATTTATAAGTTTTTCCTTCCGAAAAGTTGTAAAAATTGACTTAATGCCTTTCATTTCAATTCATATGTACTTAATTAAATGCATGAAATGTATATATATACATATAATGTACATGGGTGAGAATCATGCTGAAACATCTTTTTAGAAAATGGAATTTTTGCTTTAGTATCTTTATATGTCTATAAAGTAATTATGTTTGTAGTTAGTATAGAAGGATTAGCCAAACTAAATAGGGAGTATCACATGTATCATACAAGGAGACAAAATAATTTTCACAAAGCAATTCTAAATAAAAAGACAGCCAACAAAGATCCCTTAATTCTGGGAAAAATATTGTACAATAATTATTAAGTTATGTAAAAACAACAAAAGAGAATTTTTAAATGTGAACTAAAGAATTTCATAATGTAAAAATCTATGTATAGGCTGAAGGAATTATAACATATAGCATTGTATATGGTGTTTAATAATTGTATATAGTAATTATTCTTAGCTTTTAAAATAAGTGATCTATCCAATAACATGTAAGTATTATTATGGATAAATAAATTAAAATTAAATTACAGTGTAACTAATTCTGACTTAGCATTAAGTAAATACACATGTAATGTTTAAATGTGTCTACAAAATTAAAGAGAAGCTGAAATTACAGAGTAAGAATCTGATTTAACCACTGTCTGTGACTGAATAAAGCTAAGCTGCTGAAAATGGTACATTGTCTTCTTTTATCTTAAAGCCTTTCAGTGTATAACATTTAGCTAAAATGTGTATGCTTCTGCTCTCTTTATTGTATGGATTTCTCCAGTACTTGAGTTTCTTCTATTGGATTGAACTGCTAAAAATACCAGACCTCTTCAGATAACTATCCACTCCCTTCTTTGTGCATATTGAGCATGAACATCAAGAATGAGTATGACTGCTGCAAAATCTGCAAAAAGAAAACATTACTCACTATTAGCAGATATGTTCTATCTTATGATTACTGCCAGTTTGGCCAACACTAGAAGGTAAAGTTGGTTTAATCATCATCAGCAATGGTCATTAGATCAATCATTGTCATCCCTAATAAATACTACCTATACAATCTATCATCTGATAGTAATTATTGATGTCATATTTGGTTTACAAGCTGTTAACATAGTCAATTAAGAATTACTGTTGTAATGAATAGATAATGCTTTTGTATGATAAGTTGATAACAAATGAAAATACTGTCTTAATATTGTATACTCAAAAACTTTATTGGATTTTCAGTATTTAAATTTCTAGGTAAATAGACCTATGTAACCCCACTAGGCATGAATGAACTAAAACACTCCTAGTTTCATTTAAGATATGTTTTCACACAACATGTTTCTTGGGCTATTGCCTACATTCTCAGCTACTTGAGGAAGCAGGAGCTCCTAGATTTAGTTGAGTACCTACTCCAGCAGGTCCTTAATGAATTTGTGTGTCAACTTTTCTTCTGTCATTATTTCAAATTCACTGTCTTATCTCTAAATTTATTTATAAATACTGTGATAAAGATGACAAAATACTTACAGTTACTTTTCTATCAGTTTATTGTCTTCTAAAATTTTATCACAAATGTACAGACTTGTTGTTGTTAACACAATCTACAGCTTTTGTGCTATCAGCTTTTACTTCTCATAACCTTGCCTCAGTCCTTTCAGCTTATTTCTTCACTTTCTCTGTCTCCCATACACTATGACAATGCAATCACCCAGCATACAGCTCTCTCGCATACACCGGCTCACTGACTGGATCATGTCTGTGTGTGTAACTCACTCTCTGCTGTATAAGGAATAGAGGGGATGATGTCACATGGACCTTTCTTGACTTCTACACACAGACTGATGATTATGTGGCCAAATCTTTCTCGAAAGCTCTGGAGTTAGCCCCTTTTGTGTAACTGCTTCCATTGTTGTTAGTCACACAAACAGTCGTGTGAACCTTGAATGCATTTGCCCACTCATTGGCCCAGCATATGACATGAAGCAACCTGGCCCCGATAGTCCTTTGTTTTGTGCTGTGCCCAGTGTCACAATATCTTTCCCACACTGTTGGTTCAGTGTGCCCCTTCGCAGATTTTAATAACTTGAGCTTGTTGTGTATATCATGGTTTTCTTCACAGAAATGATGGACTGATTTGTTATATATATTAGATTTTTTCATTAATATATGTTTTTTAATCTCATGCATTTCAAGTGTCCCTTCAATGTAATATGAATGCTACTGTGGATTTCATCAACATAGATTTTCTCACATTCAATTCTCTTAATTCCAACAAGTCTCCAAGGTGAGATGAAACATACAGGAGGTCTTGTAGGCAAGAAGCAGCTGAGAATATGGACATGATACTCATGAAACATTTTCTATGAAAGCAGATCATAAATAAAGTTGGGAGGTTTTAGTTGACTGCCTAGAATATATAGCACCTCGATGTAATTCTTCCAATTATAAGGTTTTAATTCAATAGATAGAAATAGTTTTTGAGATAAAACACGACTTAAACATTTTGCACAGTTTCATTAAATTCCAGACTTTCCTAGAATGAAATCCGCAAGTGGAGTATATAAAATGTTTACTGATATGAAGTGCTATTTCTATTTTGAGCGTAGAAGATATTTGCAGTGAATCCAACCTATACACAGACTAAACTAAACTAAAACTAAACCCCAGCGCAACAGCCCATGAAGAGCCAAGGCTTGCCACCCAGCCGCTGCGTCCCCCAGCTCTGCCCACCACAGGCATCATTGGTGGGGTGCAGTACTGGAAGGTGGGATGTGGTGAGTGCTCCGAGCCCTCCCGACCAGTTATGCGGCCTTCTCGACCTGGGGTCGCTACTTCTCCATCAAGTAGCTCCTCACTTGGTCCCCATGGGACCTAATGAGGCTGAGTGCATCCTGTACCAGACCTCTCAGCGGGGGGAAAATCCCCATTCTGGTACTGGGGATCAAACTTGGGTCCTCCGCACCAGAGCTCAGAAAAACATTGAGAACGAGCCTGCTCAGTTATTAAGCAATAAATATTAAGTGAGACAAAATCAAAATGGAGGTGAAAGAATGAGCTTCTGACATTCCAAAACTATTTGGACCATTTTATTCTAATTATATAATGCCAAAGTGGAACTAAATGTTGTTAATGAGTGAATTTAAATTATTCATGACTAAAAAGCATGCTTAACATGTAACAAAACTAGCCTTGATGATCTGAAAAGCATTTTGTTAATAAGTATTTTACTTACAGCCTGAGATGTTGTTAAGGAGATGGTAGATATGCCCCCTGCAGTTAAAGCAAGTTCTTTGCTTGTCATTGCAATGAAAAATGCAATATTACGCTGGACTGGTATTGGAGCTCCAACCCAGCCACAGCCCCAAACTGCTTCCCTAAGTTCGTCAACCTAAAAATAATATATTACATTGTTGAATTCATAGTTTTAGTTCTTCCTCTTAAACACAAATCATTTTAGAGGACATCCAGAGAATGAAGGAAGTAATAAACAGAAAGGATCATTAGAACTTCCTAAAGTAGGTACGAGATTCCATTGTGTCTCAGATCATTGTATGAATGCCTTTTTCTTAAGATTACTATATTCCTTTTGCTTCAGATAACTCAAATCAACATCATCAATGACAATGACAATGACCACAACAAAGGAACTGACAAGAAAGGTGGTCTTCTCCAAAACTGTACTCCAAAATGGTTTTCTCCTCTTCTTCTTTTGCCCCTTCTTCCTCTCCTTCCCCTCAATCTAATAGATAGGATACTTCTAGATTCATGAGTTCCTTTTGATCTAATTTGATAACTTCATCAGTCAAATATTTGCCCTCCTAAAACTATTGCTCTCCCCCTTTATTTCACAACTCAAATTGTGAGTTCATATTTCTAATGCATGTCTTAAATAGTAGTTCCTAAACCCCTTCTCTCAAAAAACTGAAATTGGAATGCTAATGATCTCAGAAATAAAATGAATCCTTCATAACTTTCTCCGTGAGTATAAACTTAGGCTTTCACAGCCAGTGTCCTGACTATTAGCTAGTTTTATCTCTTTCAGGCTTGTAGGTTGTGGTCTAGAAGGCACTGTAGATAACGCCATTTCTTTATAGGATGATTGAAACAAACCTAAAGAGGTTTTTAAAGCGGACACATCTTTTGTTTCATTGAGCCATACTGTCGTTCGCTTGCTCCTGTACATGTGTGATCTAAATTCCATAGAACTACGAGCTTGGGCCAAGTGAAACAAATAGAGAAATAAATGTAACAGGTGAGTTATTCTTACAGAAATTGTGCAATATAATGCTCAAGGGTACATATATTACTTGATTGAAACAGACTGGCAGGGTTTTTGCAAATATGTAGAAAAGTTAGAAAATGATCAGTGGGATAAAGGCAGAGTAGATGAAAACATTGTTTATGTTTTATAAACTAAATATATTGCATAAATTGAATAAAATTTAGGTTTTGCTACTTTGAGTGACTTTTTTTATTTAATCTAGTGTAAATACACATTCTGAGGTTGGCACTATTATCATAAGTGCAACCAGAAGCATGAGTCCAGCTTCAGATTTTGCTGTGTACCTAGAATTATTTACTGACTCAGTGCATTCCTGCCAGGGGCAATGAGCTGGTGGTCAAACAATAGGTATATGGGAAAAAAGGTGAGTAGCTATGGTAATACAATTTTTGGTTCCTATAATAATAAGTATAAAAGTATGCATACTTAAGGGAATTGCATCTTGCCAATTTGGCAAAACTCCAATCTTAGATTTGAAATCCCAGATTGTTAAGGAGTTCAGTAAATGTTATGGGGTGATTAAAGTTTCTCTGTGAACTTAATTAAGGTCACAGTTTTCCATAATTTACCTGCTGTGTTAGTTGTGTGCCAAACCAGCAGAAGCAGAAAAGCAGGATGAAATTAGCACCAGACAAAATAAGCTCTTCTGTGTGGTGAAGAACATGACCCAGTTTCTGCAAAAAGTGTACACATAAACAAAATTTAATTTCCATAGGGGTAACCCTCAATGTACAGGATGATTCTTCATATTTATAATTTTGTATTAAGCATTAATTATATTCATATTTTTTCACTCCAGAAGTTACAATGAAGTACCTACCTAATTAATTTATAAAACATGTTTCAAAGTACTTCCCTTCATTATTAACTTAATCACAAAACAAATGCTTCTACAACCTGAAGAATGAAAATCACACTGGCTTCTGATGCTAAGGGAAGGCCCCTTGAAATGTGTTTGTAACCCAGATAGTGAAGTTGTTTCACAATCCTTCTCAATTTATATATTAATTATATCATTTATGCAGGTTAATAAATATAGGAAATTTAATGTCAATAATATGCAATTTTATGTAACACAGCAAAACTCTTTCATTTTTTGAAAACAAATGGCTTGTATGTCTGGGATGCCAAGATTGCCATACTTTCCTTTCTATGACTACTTTCTTTGGGAGCATTTGAAGAGCAAGGTTTCTTCAAATTGTCCAAAATGCCTTAAAATGAGGGATTAAATAAATGAAACTTACCATTACTGTTGAAAATGCCGAGAAGCATAATCCAAGAGAGATCATAGTAAATAACAATAGAATTAACTTGCTTGTAGCCTCTTCTAATTCACGAACAAATCTAGAAGAAATGCAAGAGTGAAGGTTTATATTAAACTTGAATTTAGGACATGTACGAGTTGCTTTCTGAAACTTTCAAAATTTCCTAAGGGAGAACGATAGAGGGCTATTATGATTATATTAATTTCATTTAACTGAACTGCACAGAGTTCTAGGTCTTGTTCATTACTAAAGTGGGATAAATATGCATTACATGGAAAACTTAATAGATCATATTTCCGTAGGTAAAACACAACCATACTTGAAAAAAATATTAAAAGCTTTAGCATTCTTTACAAGGGATGTTTTAAATTAAGCATTTCATTGCTTCTATACTGAGACATGTTTTGAAAGTAAGAAATAAACTTATTTTTGGTTAGGCATCTCAGGGACAAAAAATACCTGTGTGTATACATGTGAGTCATTTATGCATGCCATGCCATAATAAATATTAATAGAATAATAGAATAAATGTGCACAAACAGTGCATAAGTTACATTGATTCCATATCTTTGTGATATTACACCTTGTTTGTTGCATTTCAGTGTTCACATTGTTTATTGTTTATGGAATTCCACCAGTGATTTTACTAATTTTTTACAGCTGATCACATGGCAACAGTCACAGGGTTGGTCGCACAATTCACACACACATAGTTGCTGCCAGGGTTGTGGAAACTCTTGTTCTTGCATATTTTGTGGTGGTATCCATGCACTGCTATTGAGTTCACCCGATGTAAGAGTTCTTGATTTGTGTTGGTCCAGGATCTGTTTGTCATGGCTTTTGTTATATAAAAGTCAAATCAAGTTTCCCTTCTCTGTTTCAGTCTTTCATGTAGGAATTTATTCGAACTGTTGGTGGATGGGAGCCTTATATGCAGGCCCTCTATAAAAGAGGGTTCCCTGGCAAGTTCGTGTACTAGCCTCGACTTTGTGTATTTTGAAACACCTAGGGCGGTTTTAAAGAAGCGTGATTTAACTTCTTACAGAGTCCTTAGGTCTTTGTAAACTCAACTGTTCCCAAATGAGATCCATTCCATAAGTTGCAATGATAATATGCCATAGTAAAGTACCGTAAAATAATTGTGATTACCATTTAACATTTATCTTAGAATTCTGCAAGATGTCCTTTGGAATTTCTCAAGCCTGCCCAGAAAATCATCAATGCAGTGGTTCATATCATACTAATATCCCCCTTCACTCAGCAATCTGGTTCAAAAATAGCATTCCAACATGTAGACATGGTGGTGTAATGTTGGCTTCATATTGCCCTCTGTTAGCAAGGATATGCTGCATCGTACTCAAAGCCCTGAAGGCCTATTTCCATATCCTACAGACAGACTCTATGGATGCTCTCATGGTATAGTCATGTAAATTCTGCAAAGTGTTGCTAGTGGGCAGTTCCTCATGAAAAATACTCTAAAAAACATACTTGACACCAATCATCAATTCAGATGCTGATACTGATAGAAATACCAGAACTACACATTATCAGATAGTGCAAAGTGGAACTGCATTTCTAGGTAATCACAGACTCACTTCAAAGAATGTCATAAATTTAAAAGCAGAGGCACAAATAAAAATGAACACCATATGTATGTATATTATCTAACAGATTAAAAAATGTGTATTGACAATCTGAAGAAACATCTTGAACTTTTGTGCAGTAAATAATAAACAGCATTAAAAGCATGAGCCTTGTATGTTTGTGATCTTTTTTTATCAATAAAGTTGCTTTTTAAAAATAAAATTAATTTTTTTTACTTTCTATATTATACATATACCTTTTCCTGCATTTTTCTACCTATTTTAGTGCCTGAACATCCAATCTATAGTTTAATTTAAAAGGTGAGTTAATTAATAACACTGAACAACACTTACAAACTTTTTTCAAACTTCTATGAAAGGAAGATCCAATCTATAGTTGTTCCTATGTATGATCATTATTTAAAATCAGTTATTCAAAGTCCAATTTACCTTATTAGTCTTTGATGTTTGTGTATACACATTGCAAGTTGTTGCTTCATACTCTGCAAGTGTAGCTGTTCTTCCTTTGATTCAGTTACATACTCCTGTGAATTCTCTTCCTTCAGTTTCAGGATTGAAATTTTCAGTTTCTCAAATTGGCTGCAAGACACAGCTATCATTGTTGCAAAGTAACCTCCAAAACCATAGTAGTTAAAGGCATATGGAAATACTGCAACATACTAATAAAAATGTATGATGAAAAGACATGCACCATTTACTTTTCTAAAATTTGTTTTTCATAATGAAATCAACTATTTGAAATACTATGTCTGAAATGTTCATTGTACTTATTTTGGTTTTTTATTGGACACTTGATCTCTTGAGGCATTTTAATTGATGCATTTACTAAAACAAAGTCCTAAGCAGTCATGTGTGTTCACTTCAAAGCTTAGGAAGGTAGCAAATCCTATCTTTGTGATATCTTAGAAGAAATGTCCATACAAGATTCTCCATACACTTTCATCAATTGTTGATGAATTTTGATTGGTTTAAACCCTCTTGCACTCAAAAACTGAATAACTATGCAAACTTTGCACCTGCAGTAGTGGTTAACGAAGCTCCATTATAACTGGCTGCCAAGCCAAGACTGAGAGCCCCAGCAGACATGCGGTGATTTCTCTAGAGAGTGGAGGGAGGAAGGAAAAAAGTAGTATGGCCAACATCCACGTAAACAGTTTTATTGCAACATTAGTGCTTTGGAGACCTTACTTTTCGGATTACCCTAGTACTTAGCTAGCTTTTATAAGTTGCTGTTTCGAAAACATATTTTGTTGGTTTCAGGAGAAATGAATATGTACAAAAGTTGCATTTTATGGATATTGCTTGTATATTTTGAATCAAGCCAAGAAAACTCCAATCTTGCTTATGGACAGCTTTCAGTTATTATATTAATAGTGAACCCAAAACCTTGCTGCCAATAAAGTTACTGAAATGTTGTTTTCTAGTGCCTTGCATCTGGCAATGAAGTCATTAGCATAGTTACTGAAATGTAAAATAGCTATTTGTGTGAATTATCTGAAGTTGTTTACTGAAAATTACATTATATTGACTTTTCAGCTGACACTGGCATGACCCAATAACTTTTCTTAAATAATTAATCATGGCATATATTTTAACATAGAACATTACTAGGGTGATTTCAACCCTAGCAATGCTTGATCTTGCTTCACATTATTGATTTATTTCCTCTTTTCTTAATGTTATCCCAAAAGCATGATTAGTGGCGCCTTGGAGATTTTTAGGCATTACATTTGCATTTCATGGCATCAACAAGTTGAGACTATTTTCATTCTCTCCTATTATCCTGTGCCACTCTATGTATAATAATAATAATAATAATAATAATAATAATAATAATAATAATAATAATAATAATAATAATAATAATAATAATAATAATAATAATAATAATAATAATAATAATAATAATAATAATAATGATAATGATAATGGTGGTGGCGGTGGCGGTGGCGGTGGCGGTGGCGGTGGCGGTGGCGGTGGCGGTGGCGGTGGCGGCGGCGGCGGTGGCGGTGGCGGTGGCGGTGGCGGCGGCGGTGGCGGTGGCGGCGGTGGCGGCGGCGGCGGTGGCAGTGGCAGTGGCGGTGGCGGTGGTGGTGGTGGTGATGGTGGTGGTGGCGGTGGTGATGGCAGTGGTGGTGGCAGTGGCGGTGGTGATGGCAGTGGTGGTGGCAGTGGCGGTGGTTGTAGCAGTGGAGGCAGAGGCAGTAGCAGTGGTGGTGATAATACAAGGGCAGTCCAGAAAGTCCCAGACGTTTTGTCCTATCGTGGTGAAGATTAGGCTAGAGCTGCCATTTTGGTGTCAGGACATTCCTACATTCAGTATGCATCCAGCTGTGATAGCATGAGGACTGTATCTTCCTTACTTTGCTCTCCATGAGTTGTCAAAATGTGCACTGCAACAGAAAATCCCGCCACTTGTGAATTGCGGCCTGTGATTAGGTTTTTGTTGGCTAAAAACAACAAGCCAATTGAAATTTATCGCCAACTTTGTGATGTTAACGGGTAGAGAATAATGAGTGAAAGCGGAGTCAGGCAATGGTGCATTGATTTTAAAAATAACCATAGCAATGTTTACGACGAGGACTGCACTGGTACGCCTAGCCTTGTGACTGATGAATTGGCAATGAAAATCGATGACAAAATTTATGAAAATCATTGTTTCATGATTACAGAACTTTGGGAACAGCAGTGAAGAAATGGCTCGGTACAAAATGCTTTCCCAGTGTAAAGCAGTGGTTGAAATCACAGGCAGCAGATTTCTACAGAGAGGGTATTAAAAAACTTGTGCCATGGTATGATAAATGCCTCAATTTGAATGGCAATTATGTAGAAATATAGCTTAAGAGTGTACCTTTCAAATGTAGATAATAAACTCTGATTTTTTTCATTTTGTTAATTGTTTATTTCAAAGCGTCTGGGACTTTCTGAACTACCCTCATAATAGTAATAATGATGACAATGACAGTGACAATGATGATGATGATGATGAATTTGAAATAGCCCATGTGCTCTTTGCAGATCACACAGAAACAAGATTCTTTCTCAAACTATAGCTCCACTTTTGGACCCCATTATTAATGACTAATGCCGTGGCAAATACATCTTTTATTTTCTTAAAACTAGATGGTAGACATTTTTCCAGAGTTTAGATATTTTATAGCATTGTAGAATATAACCAATTTACAGTAGTCAAATTCTGACACAATATTTATATTTCTAGCTACAGTGTATTCTATTTATTTAAGATGACTGCACTAACAGAATCCTTTTAATATAACATTCCAAGGGTAAGGGAACTGCCTGCAGATTTATTAAATTTCTATACAAGTGACCATCAGTCATTAGCTCAGTGTATCTGAGATGTGATTGTTTGGTGCAATAACTTATAAGTCAGTGCAAATATGGCTGTTTCCAAACTTCAGATTAGAAGAATGTACTGCATTAACAGGAAATAAATTTTCACGTGCATTCATTTATTTTTGCTCTGCAAGGCATAAAATCAAAATACAAAATCCTAATTTAAAAACAAACAAAACAAATATATATACAGGGTGTAAATGAATAACACCACATGAATTTTACTGGTGGTAGGCGGTTCCTAGGCAATCAATTTGAGACAAGAAACTTATGGTCTAGGATTACAAATTACAGAACTGTGCCTTAAAATTGTTAGAGGGTATGCATGCCACTGATCATGACCACTAACCTATGATGAGGAAACAAGTGGATAAATTTTGTAGCCTGTCTGTTTAGCGTAATGGTTATGGTGCCTGGACGCAAAGACACACACACATATTAAAAGTGCAGGTTCAAATAGTCATAACCCCATATTTTTTATGCTCTTTTTTCTTTCCTTCTTCATAAGCGCATGCTTAATCTAATTTTATTTACATGAACATTTGTGTCGCTGTAATTTTTCGTTTAACTAATGTTTAAACTTTTTGTTTCAAGTTTAACTATCATTTACATTTGCATGACCTAAATAGTAGGTACACACTAAGAGTTTCATTTTCACTTAAATGAGATGGTTCAAGCCTAATGCAATGTTACCGTGTGCTGAAGGAAATAGGAAATGAGATATGGGTGACTCGAGTAGGAAACAGTCGCCATATGGTGGTGTTAGTGTCTTCCAGGGATATAAATAATAATAAGTTTATTAGCCCATAGACAATTATACAAATTGTTTCGAGCATCATCAAACTACAAATACAACAAAACAAAAATTACAAAAAGACTTAAGATAATCATATTCTATGAAATACCACTAAGTAGAGTCATATACAGCATATTTACAATTCCTCTATACAGTATAAACATTTTCCTATAAGATATTTCCTTAGTTCTTTTTTAAAACTTTCTCCTTGCTTAGCTTTAATAGTATGTGGCAATTTGTTATATAGTTTGACACCACTTATATATGGATCAGATTCACTTGTTCTTTTATTAACATTAATTCTATGTATATTATTCATACCTCGTGTATTGTAACTATAATATTGATTATTACTACTAATAATATGTATATTTTTACTTACAATATGTATTATTACTTTATATACATATAATGAAATAATAGTGAACAAGTTATTATTTTTAAAAATACTGCGGCACGAAGTCCTGTTATTAAGTTTATACACTGTTCTTATACAATTCTTCTGCAATATTAACAACCTATTTAAATTTTGTTTACTAACATTTCCCCAAACCTCGATCCCATATTGAAAGTTATGATATATTACCCCAAAATATACAATTTTTAGAACCTCAGGATTGAGGTATTTGGAAAGCCTCCTTAGTAGATATAAGCCTGAGCTTACTCTACCACAGATTAAGTCTATATGAGGTGCAAATGACAAATTTTTATCTAACATTAGTCCTAAAAATTTAATTTTCTGTACGTGTTCGAGAATTGTGTTTTGTACATTTATAGTTACAGAGTTATTAGTGTTTTGATTAGAATACTGAAAGTGGAGTAATTTTGTCTTTCCTATATTCATGTTTAAGTTATTATCCTTGAAATATTTCTGTATCTCACTTAATGAGTCCATCATAAAGGTACCTATTGGCAGTATTAGACATTAGTCATGCTAACAGATAGGTATTCAATGTCTCTTTCAGAAGTTTTACTTTGTGTTATTACTTGGTTCAACGTTTTGCGAACTGTTTACAGGAGGCCAACTGTTGGAAGGGACATTTCTGTTATTGACATGGGCAAATAGCCTACAGTCAGCTTCAGACAAATGGCAATACATAACCCCCAGCCTAAGTCATCAGATGTGAGAAGAAGCAAATGGAAACAATACTCTGTGCATTGCATATCATGGTCATATTTTGCTAATTTAAACCAAACGTACGTTTCTCTCAAAATGGAAAAGAAAGGAGGAAAAAAATCTGATGTGTTGCACTCACATGACATTCTCTACTCTTGTACTAACCATTCTTACAAACTCTTATTCCTATATCTTCGTGTTAGCTGAGATAAACATTTGTACAAATTATCTTATTGCTTATTTCCTTGTAGGTACAAGGGGAATATTAGAATACAGTAGGCTTTGTGCGATAGTCAAATATTTTAAAACTTTGAGATTCCGTTCTCTTTGCATGCTTAACATATAAAAAAATGAACAACGATGTTCCATTTCACGAAAGCTTTGTTTTCTGAAACTCACACACTTAACAAGGAATATCTCCAAAATGGTTCAACCTACAAAAAAATTTATTGAGACATAAATTGTGTATTTTAGCAAGATCTAATTTTCTTATATAGTATGATTTGGTCTATCTCTAACAGTTTACCAGTTATGCAAAAGTCCTCCAGAGTAAATATGGCTATAGGGGCTATAGCCAAAAAATTCAAGATATACATTTCATTTGTCATAAAAATATCTCAAACATGGCATTTTAATCAAAATCGTTACAGCCATTTTCAAGAAAATCAAAATTTTCAAAAAATCTTTCATGTAAAGGGTTGTTTAGAGTGGGGCTATTTTCTTGAAAATCTTCGTGTCCCATCCTTGAAAACCATTAAACTTAAATACCAACTTTGGTTTTTAACCTATTTTTCGTTTTTGAGTTATGCTGTCCACAGACTGACACACAGAAACACACACGGACCTTTTTCTAAAAATGCTTTTTTTGGATTCAGGGGGTCTCAAAACATATATTTCCGGTGAAATCTCGACATTGAATTATTATACTTCATATATATAATACTGTCACCGCGCCCGCCGCATCTAATTGCCGACAACAGCAGTGTCACCCATCGCGTTATTGTCGGCACTACCGCAAAGGAGCCGAAGGAAAGAGATAGAGAATGACCGCATTGTTGGGGCGCTTGCCGAAAGAGAGAAAAGGATAGAGGCTACTGGAATCTTCTACTTTGTATCTCACCGCAATAAGTGAACGTTCCTGAAGCTTCCAGAATAGTGCCTGGGAGATATAAATAGCGGTAAAGTGTGAGAAGAGGCAGTCAGACGTATGTGAAGGTTGAGGAGTCGTGCCGACGGAGAAGAAACAGTTCTTTGTGTTACGAGTTCGGAGCTGTGCTGTTGGAGAATTGGAAAAGACTTTCTTGCTGGTGCAACGAGTGTACAAGTTACTGTTTACGGAAATAAAAGTGTTTCTTTATCTCGACTACATCTGTCTTCTTTACTTTTATACACCCACCAAAAGTCACAATACAATACTTCCCCTACTTACCAGTAGAGAAAGTAAAAAAGAAAAGAAAATATACTTATCACCTCTTCGGGTTTGAACTCGATTTCTCGGTTTCATGAGGTCCACAGTCAGTCAGCTTGACTGCATGGCCAAAGCATACACTTTAGAACCGTCCTATATTTCTGTAGCCATTTGTCATGGCGTTTTGTCCATTGCATTGGCATGCAGACACATGTTAAGTTTCCAATTTAAGCGCTTTTTGTAGTGCTACAATTTAAAAGTGCTTCTTCAGAGAGCAGACAGGCTCAACTAAGTTCCTAATAAGTACTATTTTGATTCCAGTGGGTAATATTGATATATTTCTTTCTGGTTATGATTTATTGGTCACAATCTCAAATTACTTTGAATATGTATAACTTATTAACTTGACGTCGTAGACTATTGGTTTCCTGTCTGAAATTGATTGTCTATGAACCCTCTATTAGCAGAAAAATTCATGTGGTGTTATTCATTTACACCCTGTGTATATATATATAAAAATGTGGATTCTAAGCATTTTTAACGTACTTCTTGAAGCACTGACTACTAAATGAAGAGATAACCATGCTCACAGTTAGAATTTAAATGAATCTCATACTGAAGTACATATAAAATAATAAATAAATAACCCCTAGCGCAACAGTCCTAACCTGGCTCCTGCATTCCCTACAGGCATCATGAGCAGAATGCAGAACTGGAGGGAGGATGTGGTCAGTGTCCCGAGTCCTCCCAGCCGGTTATGTGGCCTTTGTAACCTGGGGCCGCTACTTCTTTATCAAGTAGTTCCTCAATTGGCCCCTCAGGGACCTAATGAGGCTGAGTGCAACCCATGCCAGAACTCCCAAGGGGGAAATATCCCCATACCAGTACCACAGATTGAACCTAAGTCCTCTGTGCCAGAGGCAAGCATGTTACTACTGTGCTATGGAGATGGTCTAAAGTCCATATATTGAGTTTAATTTTGTGCTACACTTAGTTATTGCCATTTTTAAAGCAGCAAAACTTTGATATAACCAATTCCACTGCACTAACCCCAATTCATAAATTCATCAGCTTCCTCTTATGATATCTTAAAATAAGATGCCTCTACTCTAAGGAGCAACTCCAACTTTTACTTGTGTGGTTTTCTAAGTGTCTATTTTAGTCATCATCTCTATTACTGGTTCATTTTATTAATCTCATTCTCTTTTTGAAGGTTTATCCTACAAATGACTAGTATAAAGGAACATATTAAAAATTAATTTTAATAACTACAAGAATAAGCTTTAAATAAATAGATATGCCTAATGAAATAAACAAAAAGTGAGCTTGTTTATATAAGTACATATTAAAGCTTTTGAATCCCAATTTCAATGTAAATTCCAAAGGAGTAAAATCCTGCAGAAATGAAAGTATGAACACTTTATTGTCATCATCACCACCATCATCATCCCATTTTAACCCGTGATTCATGATTAAAATTAATAAATATTGAATTATTGATGCTTTACCTGAGAAAGATTAATCAGCTCATAAATAGGACTCCCAATATGATTAAATGGGTACACCGCATTCAGTGTCAAGATACGATCTTCGTGCATAGAAAGACGAAAAATGCAGTAAACACCATGCAAAAGTGTTCCTGTGATTGTCATAAATAAAATGACAGATAGTATAGTAGGTATGAGAGCAGCCATTGTATGGTGGCCAGTGAGAGGATCCAGTTTTGGAACATCATCCCATGTAAAATATTCTGCAAGCTTCATTATTCTTTCCAAATGTTTTCTGCGCAACCTGAAACGCAGAATGGTATTAGTTGAAAAGAGCCTAATGTCATTTAAAATATTCAAAGATCAATACCTAATTTCTTAAGATATAAGTATATTAAATATATTTATTTAGTTCAAGAGGCATATTAAGATTTTAGAGGATGATTGTAAACACATTTTAAAATTAAAAATGGTCCACATTTGGACACAATATTGCACTTTGCAAGGTAGAAGATTTCAGCTACTATCATTTAAGAAGTGCAGAAGTCTTGATAATTCAAAGCATTTAATATCCCATATAACTCTGTCTGTGAAAAAAAGAGGAAGTAAAGATAAGAGAGAAGAAAAATAATCAGAAAACTCACAATCTGTGGTACAACTTGCATCAATCCTTATGTTGAAAAGTGACCTAACATTTCCAAACAAGAGCCCATTAGGTTGTGCCTCATTTTTCATTTTATTTAAATGCTCCAAGTAATCTGAGGTGTAGTTGTTTGAAGCCATCCACAGAGCTTATGGTTCTTAAATGGATGACCTTAATTATGAATACTAAAAGAAAAGAAAATTGGTGTGTGTATATACAAAGACTGAGGTACCAATGAATAAATGGAGATAAAACTATTAATATAAGATTGCCGTGAATATAATTTGGGTGTAGTGACCATAGTGCACCTACAGTAAAACAGAAAGAAAATAGTTAGCACTGCAGTGTTTGAAAGATCCAAGAGCACATTGAAAATTCATAAAGAAAATACAGTAAAAAATGGTCTATATCTTCAACTTTGTTACCAAACATGAAAAAGTAGTCTTATTAAAAGACCAATTATCCAACAAAAGGCAAGGTTTTCAGAAACATTTCTCAGGAAATGTTGGATAGGATGCTTCCTTAGGGTTACCTTACCAAATTATTTTATGGAAATGTAGGACACAATGGTAAGAAATGTAGGACATTTGATATGACATTTGGCATTATCAGCCCATGCAAAAATAATACATAGTGTAACTTTTTGTATGGGTGTAAAGTAAAGAAGACAGATGTAGTCGAGATAAAGAAACACTTTTATTTCCGTAAACAGTAACTTTGTACACTCGTTGCAACAACAAGAAAGTCTTTTCCGATTCTCCAACAGCACAGCTCCGAATTCGTAACACAAAAGACTAACTCTTCTCCGTCGGCACAACGCTTCACATCGTCTGTCCGTCTCCGTCGGCACGACTACTCAGCCTTCACATACGTCTCACTCTTCTCACACTTTACCGCTATTTATATCTCCCAGGCACTATTCTGGAAGCTTCAGGAACGTTCACTTATTCGCTGGAGTACAAAGTAGAAGATTCCAGTAGCCTCTATCCTTTTCTCTCTTTCGGCAAGCGCCCCAACAATACGGCCATTCTCTGTCTCTTTCCTTCGGCTCCTTTGCGGTAGTGCCGACAATAATGCGATGGGTGACACTGCTGCTGTCGGCAATTAGATGCGGCGGGCGCGGTGACACTGCTCCCTCCTCAGAGCTGGTCGTCCCGACCAGCACTATCACTGCGGCATCTCCCTTGCGCCCCGGTGGACTAACCCATCGAACCTCTTCTCCAGGAGGCACGATCCTAGGTATCGCTGTTGGATAGTGTCCCTTGGTCCGGGTAGGACGATGTATGCCATCCTGCTTCGAAATTCTGCAACAGTACCGCCGGTCTTGGCGGTCCCTCATCCAGTTGCCCTTCTTCCTGGTGTGTTGACGGGCCATCCTGCGCACTTGGAAACGGCGCACTGGGTACCATGTCCGCCGACCTCTCTGGCGCACCTTCGCAGCCACCTTGCTTCCGATGGGTCCGGCAACAAACCCCACCACGTCCGCGCGAGTCGCGTCCACCGCTGCACTCGTGTTCACTCGTGCTCGGCACGGCCTCTCCTGTATCCTGCCGTCCACGATGATGTCCACCATTCTTCCGTTCACGGCACTATGTGTCAGGTGATTGGATGGCTCCGACGGTCCCCCCATGTCCCACGCCAAGTCGGTTTTCGCGTGTTGCTCGTTTGCTTGTGCGCTTCCCTGCTGATCGTCCTCCACGTCATATCCTGGTTGGTTACGTACCCGACACACTCCTCCAGAGGATCCTCGACGACGTCCCTGAACTGCCCCTTTGTCTTCCCCGAGACGTACACTTTCGTTATCGGAAACGGGTGCAACTGTCGCCTCGGCCACTAGGTGCTTCCTCCCCGGGTCCGCGCTATTCCGCCTGCCCCTGGCATCCAGTACTTTGACGCTCTCGTCAACTCTTACTACCAGGGCGCCAAGACGTTCCCCGTCGTCCTCCACGACGTCCACATGCTGGCAGAGGTCTTCCACCTTTTCGCCGAGTTCTTCCACGTCTTCCGTCACGCCAATCAGTTCGCCGAGTTGTTCCACGTCTTCCGTCATGCCAATCAGTTCGCCGAGTTGTTCCACGTCTTCCGTCATGCCAATCAGTTCGCCGAGTTGTTCCACGTCTTCCGTCACGCCAATCAGTTCGCCGAGTTGTTGCACGTCTTCCGTCACGCCAATCAGTTCACCGAGTTGTTCCACGTCTTCCCTCACATCATTTGAAACGGGCGCGACTGTCGCCTCGGCCACTAGGTGCTCCCTCCCCAGGTCCGCGCTATTCCGTCTGCCCCTGGCATCCAGTACTTTGACGCTCTCGTCAACTCTTACTACCAGGGCGCCAAGACGTTCCCCGTCGTCCTCCACGACGTCCACGTGCTGGCAGAGGTCTTCCACCTTTTCGCCGAGTTCTTCCAAATCTTCCGTCACGCCAGTCAATTCGCCGTCAATTTTCACCAATAGCTCCATCTTCATCTCTTTCAGCTCGGCAGCGAGGTTGTCGTTTGCCGTCTTCATTTCTGTAGCGAGGTTGTCGTTTGTCGTCTTCATGTCTTTCAGTTCAGCAGCGAGGTTGTCGTTTGCCGTCTTCATTTCTGTAGCGAGGTTGTCGTTTGTCGTCTTCATGTCTTTCAGCTCGGCAGCGAGGTTGTTGTTTGTCGTTTCCATTTTGGCAGCGAGGTTGTGGTTTGACGTTTCCATTTTGGCAGTGAGGTTGTCGTTTGCCGTCTTCATTTCAGCCATTTCCGTCTTCATTTCGGCGAATAATTCTTTCATCATTGCTATCATCCTGGTTTCCGAATCTCCCTCCATCTTGGTTCTAACGTTGCAACTTCTGACGATGTAATGAAACTAGAAGCAATTCGACGAATCCCACTTCTGACACCAGTGTGACTTTTGGGTGTGGGTGTGAAATACAGAAGACAGATGTAGTCGAGATAAAGAAACACTTTTATTTCCGTAAACAGTAACTTTGTACACTCGTTGCAACAACAAGAAAGTCTTTTCCGATTCTCCAACAGCACGGCTCCGAATTCGTAACACAAAGAACTAACTCTTCTCCGTCGGCACAACTCTCCACATCGTCTGTCCGTCTCCGTCGGCACGACTACTCAACCTTCACATACGTCTGACTGCTATTTATATCTCCCAGGCACTATTCTGGAAGCTTCAAGAACGTTCACTTATTGCGCTGGAGTACAAAGTAGAAGATTCCAGTAGCCTCTATCCTTTTCTCTCTTTCGGCAAGCGCCCCAACAATGCGGCCATGCTCTGTCTCTTTCCTTCGGCTCCTTTGCGGTAGTGCCGACAATAATGTGATGGGTGACACTGCTGCTGTCGGCAATTAGATGCGGCGGGCGCGGTGACAATAGTTATAATTTAAATGCTATTTATATATACTCAGATATATAAGCAGATGCATTTATATTTTCTTAAAATCCTGAAACATACGGTGCTAAATGTGAGTCAGTCATGCTTCTCAAAAGAACTAATCTTTTGCAGGTAATATGACTTTAGTTTGGTGAATATATTTTTCTCTTTGGCTTTCTTATGCCACCAAAATTTGTGTTTGTGTTGTAAGCTCCAAACATTTCTTTTCTATTCCTAACCGCTCTAAAATAACTCAAACATACGCTATTGTTTGCATGAATTTGTATTGTGCATGATGATGAACAATATGAAATGCAAGAGTTGCCACTGCATCACTAATACAATGTGCTAACTGTGTGGGCTGAGCAAAGACATCTTTAATATCTGAAATATTGGCAGAGTTTTGTGAAGTCCTGTTTCTTAGAAGATATACTGTTTACTTTCCACTTTCTTATTATTTGATAATCAAGATGCAAATGGAAGAGTGAGAGTAAAGCATTTCTTTGCCTCTAAAGAGCACCAACATTTTGTGTCAGAGTGCAAATGCTGTGTTGCCAATCTCTCATTCTGTGTTACTAATGCTTGAGTATGGTTTTTGGCTGTAGCCTTGTTGCCATAGCAAGTTGCAATTACGGCTAATAACCAATTATTCATTTCTCTCTTTCCAGTTTCCAATCCACTTTTTTTAAGAATCACCGCTTGTTTCTGAGAATGTAGGACATTATAGAATTTTCAAAAATTCTCCCACATGCTGGAGAAATGGTTAAAATTAGTGCATGTCCAGGAATTTCAGAACATGCAGTAACCCTATGCTTCCTCTAAATCTGAATTTTCAATAATCTGAGATCCCATCAAACTCTTTGAAATTTTGCTGTACATTATTATTGATAGATTTACCTAACATGCAGAAGATTAACAAATACTAACTGTAAATCTATGAGCAATAAAAGTTTCAAATCGATGAAGAACTCTATTCTTATATTAAAAAGCTTATAAATGTACTAGTTACCTGAAGAAGGCATCACATGAAATAGCACAAGTGATGGGTATGAAGACACGAATACTCTCTGATAAGTGATCAAAATCACTATAGTTATGAATTATGTCACCAAAAATTCCCAGCCAGGTACCATATGCACACAAAGCCATGAGTGTTGAGTAGACATAAAAAAGTTTTGAAACTTCTGACATAAAGAATGGTATTCCAGCACCACGATACATGTTGATAAGGATTTTAAAACGAATTTCAGCTGATTTCTTATTTTCTGCAGTCATTTTTCTCAGGTTCACAACGGAAACTGATATTTTCTGAAAACTAGAACAGAACAAATACATGTTTTTATTAAAACATATTTTTATTATACTTAACCCATATTTATTCATTTAGCATATAATATGTCAACAATATATTTTTTTTGCCTTTTTATTCACCCAGTGTTCCAAAATCACTTGGTCTGTAAATAGACTGCTGGACATTAACGGTATCAAAACATTGTTATGATGAACAAATACATTTCCATCGTAATTCATATATCTTATGATTAAACTTTATTTTTTAAAGCAATTACAGATCATTTAAAGCCAAACCACTTATTAACTGAAACTTTTGGTGTGGTAAAAGCTTATTATTAGCTGTGGTAAGGGTCAAAACATCTGTGGAAGAGTGTTACATCACATTTTTTGCAGAATATCAAGTGGCGTGCAATCCTTCAAACCTGTTTGCACTTCTTCCCATTTTTCATTTGGAGCATGGCCATTTTCTGGATTTTTGTGTACTTGTAAGCACATTTTTTGTATTATGTTGGTTGGTCTCAGTTTTCTTTTTTTGGTTGACCTTTCAAACTTAGAGTTTGTCATTCATCACTTTTCAGAGGCAGTGAAATGCACTTCAAATGCGCTGGGAACATCATTCACATTTACTATACCTGTAGTGCTTCATCTTCATCAGTCAGACTGTCTGGATCAGGAGGATGAACCACATCAATTGTATCACAGGCATCATGAATTTCATTGGAAAAGTTATCGTCACTTATAGTAAAAGCATAATTCCTTTGAATAGGGTGTCATAATTGTTACACACCATATTTCTAAATGTAATCTAGAAATAATGGAAAGCAAAAAGAAATAACCAACAGCCCTGCATATTATGGTTTGCATTTTTATCAGCATAGAATTACAAACTTGTCCCCAAAAATAATAGCCATGAGACATGTATGTACTTTAGGAATCCATAGCATTATGTCAAGTAAGAGTTCTTGTGTGCTGATGTGAGATAACACTTGTGCCCAGTGGTCTAAAACTAATAGCTTGACTTCAGGATCATATTTTCAGCATTACAATTGCTTACACTGGCATGTTCTTTGTGTGATGCAAGAATATGAAGCTTTATCGACAGTTTATTGTATTACAGGAAGTGGGGAGGGAAACGTAACAAGGAAAAAAAGAATTATGCTTTCACAGGCACTGCAGTAGTTTGTACCTTATTATTATAAATTAATAAACTACACAATACTCTAGTTTTTAAGAGGCAATAATGTGTTCACATAATCAGATAACATCAATGACGACATACATGGTCAAAATAACTCTTGAGAAATCATGTCAACTAAATAAAAAAATAATAATTGTAGCAAATTATGAGGCATGTTTTTAAACTAAGCACCATTTAAATATTCTGCCATTGCAGCACTGCAATCAAGATTTTGAGCATATGCAATCTCTTCCTCCATTCACTAGGAAGCCAGACACAGCTATAAGCAACCATCACTTTGCTTTTTCCTATTGTTTGAGCATTTTGAAATATTCAAAACAGCGGAACCCCTGCCAACTGTAGTCAAATCAGTGATTCGTTTAAATACGAGAAATGTTATATTAGTAAACATTCATCCCCAATTGTGTGGGGTTCATGGAGAAACAGACTGCCTCCATAGCACAGTTGGTAGCGTGCTTGCCTCTGGTGCGGAGGACCCAGGTTTGATCCCTGGTACCAGCAGGGGGATTTGATCCCCTCTGGGAGGTCTGGCATGGGGTGCACTCAGCCTCATTAGGTCCCTGGGGGACCAATTGAGGAGCTACTTGATACAAAAGCAGCCCTAGGTTGTGAAGACTGCATAACTGGCCGGGAGGGATCGGGACGCTGACTATGAACCACCCTCCAATACTGCACCCTACCAATGACGCCTGTTGTGGGCCGAGGTGGGAGACGCAGCGGCTGGGCGGTAAAGCTTGGCTCTTCATGGGCTGTAGTGTGGGGCTTAGTTTAGTTTTTGTTGAGAAACAATGAATGACAATGCCTGACCACACACAGCGTAACCTCAAAAACCCAAGATCTGATTGCATCATTTGTTTGGGAAAAATTTGACCATCTTCCCTAGTCCAATTTGGCACCAAAGTGTTTTTATCTTCAATTGAAGAAATTCCCTGCTGGCAAACATTTCAACCATGATGATGTTAAAAATGAAGTGCAGACTTGGCTTTTATCACAGGTGGCATCATTGCTTAACAAAGGCTCATAAAAACTGCTCTCCCCTTATGATAAATGGTTAAATAAGGGTAGTAACTAAGTGTAGAAGTAGTGAAAGGTATAAGGTTATGAATGATAATAAAGTGTTTGGAAAATAGTGTTCTGTTACTTTGAAAAAAGTTATCGGTACTTACTTTAAAAATATGCCTCATAGAAATAGACCACTGGATGTTAATGGGGTAAATTTTAATTTGTTTTCTTGTAGCATATTTAAACTGTAAATGTTTTACATGAACCAAGTACAACAAGAGTGCAGTAATTTAAGACATTATGATTAAAGAAATGCTTCTATGCTTCTGCAGACTGATTAAAAAATAATGCACTATGTTTAATAACATGATTGACGTTAAATCATATTGGTGTAACAATTAGCCTAAGAGCCACATTTATTAAAATGCTGTGTCACATTCACATGACTTTCTCTACACACAACTAATTGTTTTGATACAACTTCCACCAATTATTCTTATAAAAGCTTATTTTTCTATCTGCTTCATAGAATTAAGATAAACATTTGTAGAAATAATTTCATACACATTTCATTGTTGGTACAAGGGAGATATAGGAAACCAAATTGATAGCCAGATGTTTAAAAACTGTGCTTCTGTATGCTGACATAGAAATTTCATACTCTTTCCTGAAATCATGAGAAACAATAATGGTGACAGTCAGTGGTGTATATTATGGACTGTCAAAGTTATCATCAAAGCCCATATCTAAAGTAAACTAGAAATTAATAAGTTATATTAATAATAATTGCAATAGTAAGCAGTTTCCCTCATTAAGAATTTGCACATCGGATGGAATATGTCTCGTTCTCTACCATTGAACAGAGGGGAGAGTAGGCCTTTGGTTGCTTGCCTCCACAGCCTTGACTACGATGCAGGAAGAGAGAGGTAAGGTGGCGGAATGTAGAAAAAAGCACACCAGGGCTTCAGAATCTTGTGTCGCTATACTCACAAGTGCGCCTTCAAAATGTGCCATTATAAACACAACCAGCTGCATAGCAATAGCACGTGGAGTTAAAAGCAAGAAAGAAAGTATTTTTAATTGTGCGATTGTTATGGTCCTCAACAGCTGTTTTAGTATTATTTATTTGATAGTGTATAGCAGTGCTGTCCAACTTCCTTATGTGCTCAGGCACATTTAACTTATGCCTAGGGAAACACGGGTGCCATCACAACCACCTTTAGGGCAATTACCCTTCTTTTGAGAGGAAAAAGGGGAAATCACTGGTTTGGGAAACAATGGGTACAGCTTTAAGTGTACAAAAACATACTTTATGGATGTGTACTGGGAAGAACATTTGGAAGGAAATAGTTTTGTCTTGAAATTTGAATTAATATTAGAAGTCATCTAAGTAAAAATTTGCTTATGAAGGGCACCAGAAAATTACATCATAGGTGCCGCATTGGACAGAGCTGGTGTACAGTGTTACCCAGACAGCTGCTAGTGCCAATGCTTCAAGGTAGATCAACAATGTGTAATAAAACAATTCGTGAAATGACCACACCACTCACAGTTGGAATAAGAGGATAAATTAGTGATAGTGCACTTGCAGTGAGAGCAGAAACAAAAGAAATAAATGCCCTGGAATACAAGTTTCGCAAATTTAGCATATTTAATCAACTTTGGATAAACATAAGAGATCAACAATGCATATATAAAATCTTTTACAGCTTTAAAAACTTTTAACACAATTCATTGAACTATTAGAAACAAATTGTTGTCTGTTTGCATAATGAAAAGATTAAAAAATAGAAATGTATTGAATAGATTGATTGATGCAGTTCTTATACTTCCCCAGTCTGTGAATTTCATTAAAGGAATCAGATAATTCTTTGTTTCTCTTAATGATTTAACCACTTTTTCTCACATTCCACTTCACATGCATTTCAAATTACAAGTTGTATACCTGAAGATTGCAATTTATCATCTTTCCATACAGTGTAGTACAAATTATAATGTATATTGTACACTGATTTTTCTGTGCCGTAATGCGAGGTGTTTCGAAGGACCTGGCATGTCATCATTGGCTACATAATTATTTTCTTTGTTGCTTTTTGCTCTAGACTCATTATCACTGTCACCAGGACCTTGTTCAGACTCTGTTTCATATACAAAAAAATCAACTTTTTCTCTTTCACTCTATAATACACTCTGTATCAGTTTCCTTAAACTCACTTCACCACCCACATCGATTTTTTTCATGACCATGATGGTTACTCAGGCAAGTGAAATAATGTTAAAATAAAATAGTTTTTCCTTGGTTTTTCCTGCTTATGTCATATAAAGCAGAATTACAAACACCACATGTCAGCATTTCATTCCAGATGTATATAAATAGGGCCCGGATTTTTAGGTTTTTAAAATTAACTTATTAGTTATTTTTGTATCTTAAAAAAGTTTTTTTTAGTTCTTTAACCTCCTGAAATAGTTTTTTATTATTATTATTGTTTATTAATTTTATTATTAAGTGTCCTATTTTTATAGGAATGTTGCTGATATGTCCTGTAGATCCTTTGTGCTACTCAAAATGCGATTTTGGCCAGAGGGCACCTGGAAAATACATAAATAAAATTATAGTTTATACGCTATGTGCATTATAACAGGTGTTTAATCCTTACCTGCATTCCAGCATTCGAGAACAGGTCGTACAGGATCTATTATACGGTATGTTTATCTGCATAGAACCTAGCCGCTCAATGCGACTTTATCTGTGCAGTATAGAAGGTGTTCATGTTTGTTGAAGCTTTTGTGTCTGTGAGCATGATTTCTTTCGCTTTTGGCAGATTTAGCAAAATATTACTTTGCCATCTGTGGTGATCGTTACCTATCCACTGACGAATCAACCACCTTCGAGATGAGCTGACTTTATGCATGACACTGGCTCCTTAAATTACCTGCCTAATCTAAGGAAAATTGACTTCTAACGATGTAGCAATTGTATGCATTAACAATACACGATAGTCGACTGAACGCAACGGATACTGTTTTTAAACTGATTGGTTTGAGTTTATGGCGGGTTCTCCTAATGACCCCTTTCCCCTCGACAACAATCCCCACATTGCTTGCTTGCAACAATACAGAGATTGGTCCCACACAGCTAAATAAAAACAGTTGCCTCTTGCATTGTTACTACTCCTCTAAGCATACATAAGCGAAAAGATGTAGCAGTCAAAGTCCATTCATAATTCCATAAACACTTCATTTTCCCATTTTAAAATAAGGTTTTTTTTGTTTTTTTTTCATTTTAAAATAAATTAGGTTTTAAAGTCTCATTTAGCCATTTTTAGGTTTTATAAGATTCAAGCATTTTGCTTCGATGATCATGAAACAGATAATTAAATTAAACCACTGCAGTTAACTATCAAGGAATAAAATAGTTAAAAAACTAAGAATCCGGGCCCTATATATAAAAGACATTTATGAGAAGGGACATAAACTACTTAGAATTCTTTAGTTCTTTATCACTAAATTTTCACAAGGGTGATTGTAATGAAAATATATAAATTAATGTATTATTCATTGCTGGCCCCATAGCATAGTTGGTAGAGCACCTGCCTGCTGTGCAAGGGGTCCCGGGTTCAATTCCCGGCAGGGGGGTAGGAATTTTTCTCCAGCCAGGATTATTCCTCATCCTTCCTGGAAGTATAATGGCGGCCCTGTGGCTGAGTGGTTAGACCGCTCGCCTACCACCTAGGTGGGACCCGCATGTGGTATTTGTGGTGGACGAAGTGGCGTCTGGGCTGGTTTTCTCCAGGTTCTCTGGTTTCCCGCACCATACATTCCACCTATTGCTCCATTATCACCCTTCCAATCTTCCATTTCACCTGCATTTCATATCATCGTCTTCCTCACTATCATACCTGGTGCTTGGCTGACCACCCGCTTCCAGGTCTTCACTCTGTCTGGTTCAGAGGTCTCTCTGCTCCCTGACAGGCGTCTGACTGTAGGGGTGTAAGTCCTACATAAGGGGAGGATAATCAGCGAAAGAAGAAGAAGAATTAAAGTAGAAACAATACTTCCTTTGCTTCCATGGAATACATGCCCCCTGCTATAAAATTAATGACTTCCTTGCTTTTAATTATACTCACAACTGACTCAGGCTGTTAAATCATATGGCTCTAAATGAGAGGAGAGCCAAATAAAATGTTTCATTTGGACAATCTTTTATCAAACTAAATATGACTTCTGAAAACTAAGGTAAGGAATCTAAACAGAATTTATATGAAAAAATATATTTGTGTTTGGCAACACTTACATCTTCCTTTCATAGAAGTTTGAAAACAGTGTTGTTGTAATTAATTTAAGTATTTAATTTAAGTGTTCAAGGAATACAACATTCAGCCAGCACCAATAAACCATTACTCCATAAAAAACCTACTACTTTCAAACATCAAAGATGCTATTCCACCTAACAAAAAATCTGGCATATACCAAATTGAATGCAGTGATTGTAATGAAATATATATAGGAAAAACCAAAAGAAATTTAGAAATTAGATCCAAGGAACACGTTAGGAACATTAAGAGTACACAATTAGAAAAATCAGCAGTTGCATTTCACTTTTGGACAAAAAATCATGACATAAAGCTAGAACCGAAACTTCTCAAACACATAACCGGAGAACAAGAACTGTCCACATGGGAACAAATCTTCATTTTAAAAAATAGAAATCGAGTATTTAATTTCGACATTCCTCAAAAAGACATTTTCAGTAAGTTCATTGAACCGTTACCAGAAGAAACATCAGAAGAAGCATCACCATCCACACCATGAAACACCATGGAAACCCAGTTATTGTCCGGTTGATAATGGAGGAAAGTTAACCTTCGAAACGCATCCCAGAAAACTATGTTGTAAGTGTTGTTCAGTGTTATTAATTGACTCACCTTTTAAATTAAATTAAACACTTACATCCTTTCACCAAACTATAAAATACTCATTTGCAAACATGCATTAGTTTTCTTGGCATTTGGTACTTTGTGTGTTAGGGTTTCTAATTGTTAAAGAACACAGTCTCATGTAATCAGAAGAGTTAATTGGTTTAAAAAGTAATAAATACACTCATCATAATTCTACTTTTCATTATATAGCAAACATGGAGTAAGTGACTGAGTGACTGAAGTTTAAGGACCATCAACAATGAGGTCATTTGGGCCCGATGAACATCGATGGTAGAATGAATAGCTTATATGTTCACACCATGTTGCATGCAATAGTACATATAATATATTCTACATACAGAACTTAGGAGCTCCTTGATACTATAGTCTCTGAGGTTTAAGTTGTTACTCTTTTTTAATGTCCTTGTCTAACACAGAGTGCTATCCTTGTCTAGCACAGGATAGTGAAAATAGGTGGGACAGCAACCAATTCTTTGTCGCAACTCATGGGAACTCCAGTCCCTTAGAAGCTCACAACCCCCACTTCCATTGTATAATGAGTGAAGCTTGCCAGTGATATATGAGCTGTGTGAGCATGTACAACACAGTGAACGTTTTACTGGGAAAAAGTTGGTCTGATAGATGGAATTGCAGACAGATCATTCATAAATTTAGAACAATCAGAATCAAAAGATGAAAATGAAAATTCATTTGAAATTTCTGATGGTGAATCAGGGAATGAACAATTAGACAGGCACTCTGCCACTGATGTGTGTTTGGTTGGTGTATCTGTTTTGCTTGTATTGTTGTAGAGTGAGATGACGAGCATTTCTTTCTCTGTCTAAGAGGGACATGACAAGTTAAACCTCACAGACTGTACAAGATCATATGCCCTACTTGTTGGTATATTGTAGACTATACCTACCTTTCTCTGTTCCCTATCTATACTCACCATTCTGTGTTGTTATGTTATTTTGTTCTATCCGTAATCTTCTATCTCCATTTTACTCAACATCTCAACTATTGGTATTCATTATAATTTAGTTGTTGAATTCTTTTCTTCTACCACTTCTCTCTTACTTTCTTGTGTGGTTGCCAAATCATTTAAAAAATACCTTATTGTTCACAAATATGTAGTTCTTCTTTTTCTTTATCTGATTATGCTCCCCTTATGGAGGACTGACCTCCCCTAGGACTCACAAGCCTGAGCCTAGGGTGAGATGCCTGTCGGAAGCAGACGAACCTATGGACCAGACAGAGTGAAGACCTGGAAGTAGGTGGTCAGTCCAGCACCAGATATGAGAGTGAGGAAGAGGATGAGATGAAATGCAGGTGAAATGGATGAAGGGAAAGGTGATGCTGGAGTAGTTGGTGGAATGAGTGGTGGGGAAAGCCAGAGAATTTGGAGAAAACCCATGCAAATTCTGTTTCATCCACCACAAATACCACCTGTGGATCCCTGGGATCGAACCTCACCTGCCTTGGTGATAGGCAAATGGTTTAACTGCTCGGCCACAGCACCACAAAAAATATGTAGTTTAAAGATCAAAATCACTCTCTCTCTCTTATTTATTAATTCCTGCTCTGGGCTTCCTCTCTACAATTTTTTCTGAATATTCTATTTTTATTAACAACGTAGTCCTGTCCTTATCCATTCAAATATTTTCCATTGCTTTGGAATAAAAATTAATATATTTTTCCTTACCCTATCCCTTGTTAAAGCATCCATACTTAATATTATATGGTACTTATGTGTCCTACACTACATTACTTACTGATTATTGTTTGCCTATGATCAATATCACTTCCAAATTCTTGACCTTAATTGTGTGTTTGAAGTAATGCCTCTAGTTAGTCTTTTATGATGTTTTCTTCTTTTGAAACAGTAAAGTAGTGAGTAATGTACTGCTTGCATATTATGGTGAACTATTTAACTATTTTCAAACACACCTATGCTTACCTCTTTGAATAGTAAAATCGATTACTAGATAGTACACATTAATGCCATGCTAATTCGTGTCCACTGACAGATGAACAGTACTCATTTCTGTTCTTTAATGTAATGAATAGTGCATAGAAACAGAGCAACATACTGTTTGTTAATAATGCATAAAAAACTTGGACCTGAAGTTGATATTTTTCTCTCTGATCTTCATAAATGTTTAATCAGACCACAGATGCATTATGGATTATATACAGGAATACTTTATGCTTAGCTTAATATTCCCAGAAAGCACTGATGTAAGCCAGCTTACCAACATAATTGGCTGAGCTTGTTAAGGTGGAAGGTCTATGCTTCAAACCTAGCCAGAAACATCTTTGACTTGAGAAGCAATTGATGAATCATAGGGTTTATATGTATACAATTAGACACTTACATTCACTCCCAATACTTTCAAACTCTGTGTTAGATAGGGAATCATACTGGTTAAAGAAAAATTCTCCACATCAGCTCAGCTGGGAATCAAACGTGGGACCTCTATGTTGACAAACCTAATCCTGACCACTTGACTATAGAAGCAGTCAAAATTAGTCTTATTTTTCATTGTCAACAGCGTCTAACAGGATATCAGCAAAAATTATTCAGAGGGTTGTTTCTGATCTCTGATAACAATTATGATTTTGTTCCTACCTTATAAAAAGCCATGTCTCTACCACTGGTCATGTTCTGTTTGTTGTCCCTTCATTCAAGCAATTGCTCTGCACCTCAGTTTCCACTTGAGAAAGCTCTTGCATAGTGCAGTCCTGTCCATAAGCTTCTACTCTTTGTATGCTTTCCAAAGACCATCAATTATTCGAAGGTGCCTGCTTCTCAGTGTGCTTTTCAAGAACCCAAAGGTGCAAAAATCCATCAGAGAGGTATTAGGAGATTTTACTAGGATGTTCCTGAATGGCATAGTGTGTATTCCAGTTTCCTGCTCCATTCTTTGCAAGAATGCGAGAGTCAAACCTGAAGTATGACTGGACACCTTATCTTGATGCACCCAGGCTTTGTTTATGTCTCTCTCTTAGAGAGCCAGGGTTTCAGTGTGGTAAATTGGGGTGAGAATTTCATACTCATAATACTTGGAATTGATTTTGGCAACTCTACGAGTGATCAGTTTCCCATTGCAGTAGTAATCAGCGATAACCATAAATCCCTTTGAGAAACTAAAGTAAGAACAAATTAGAAACTAAAAACTTCACTTATCTAATGTTGCAAGTTCTTTTTGCAAAAACTGACTCAAGTTAATAGCTTCATTTCTCTTAATTAACCCTTTGAGAAACTTTCTCTGCATTCTGCTTATCATCTTTGAAAATGTTTTCCACTCCTTGGTCAATGGTAAACTTCAGGGGGTTTGTTGCAGTCACTAAGATTCACATATGCCTCCTCTAATGTGACCACAAATTTCCATTTTCTACTGCCAGGTGCTTCTCATAGAGCTTTCTCTGTTGGTGCCATGTTCTGAGATGAGATTTGGCAACAACTTATGAACTCGACCTCTATGACATTTTTCCATATTTAAATCTTTGTTTATAATGGTGTTAATAGTTTTTAGGAATATTCCCAATGGTGCATTGTGTGGCTGGATTACTGCCAGAGATGACCTTCCTTATCACCTCTGGAGAATGTGTAGTAGCAGGTCATGGATTTGCCTGTCTTCTTCCTTTTAGAATTAATCCCATACTCAGTTGGCCGATGCTTGCTCAAGAGAAAGAAATTGAAATTGAGTTGTCGTTTCTGGACGTCCTTTAACTCCTATGGCTCTTTACGTCCCATTCTATACTTAATTTAATTTTGCTCAGAGACCTCTTCATCGGGCCGTAAATCTACGACATGGGGCCACCGGCTTTACTTCCCTTCTAAAGAAAGGCCCGAAAAAAATATCGTCGCTATCCGCCGTAATTGAACCCGCAACACGGGGAACCAGAAGTTAGCAAGTTACCCTTAGACCAACCGAGCGAGGTGGTGCAGCGTGTGCGACTCGCATTTGGCAGCTCCATGTTCGATCCCCAGCGACCGCGCACTCTAACAGTTTAGAGCAGTTTATGCTGCTTGCATATTGCCAGTGGCGGCTCGCAGTCAAAATTTTAGGGTAGGCAAAGTGTAACAGTAACAACAACAATAACAACAACAACAACAACAACAACAACAACAACAATAATAATAATAATAATAATAATAATAATAATAATAATAATAATAATAATAATAATAATAATAATAATAATAATAATAATAATAATAATAATAATAATAATAATAATAATAATAAACCCCGTTTATCCGAAATATAGGGGGCGAAGTCATTGCGGATAACGCAAACAATATATCGTTTGGTTGTTTAATAAGAGCAGAGTGAATGAGTGTGACTTATGGACGAATTACCGCCAAAACTAAAATCACGAGTGTCGGCAGACTTTTTTCCAGGGGTGGGGGGCACATGTTGGAAATTTGCAATCATATAATATTAAATCATTATTTTACTGTCAAAATTTATAGTATTTGTTGCAGTTAATTGTGCTATACAAAAATTGTTCTTTACATCAAAATTAAAATAATAGTTTAAAAGTCAGTAACTGACTGCACATTAAGTTCACCAACTTCCAAGAGAGGGCCGTGGCCCCCCTTGCCCCTGTTTCGCGACGCCCATGACTAAAATAGATTAATAAATTGAAAAATTGTCTGACTGCAGCTTTGTGTTAAATAGCTAAAACACCCCTCTTTTCATTGTCAGTGCGCCGCAAAAGCGAAATTTGTAATAGTTCACTAATTAAGTCGGTCATACTGTTATTACACAGAGTGATAACGACAGATTCAGATCTCCGAGATCTTCGTTCGTGGAGTATGGCTGTTCGGAAAATGTCGCATAAATTCGGATTTGGGCAGGCAAGTGTTCGGACTGCTGGCAGACGCGTCTACGCATGCTCGGAGTGCATATACAGACCGAATGTTTCTTTATCCCTGTTCAAGGGCCTCGTACTGAGGAAATGGGGCCGGGCAGGCAGAGGTTAAGCTAGCCTGCTCTCCGCTACCCAGATTCCATGCGTATCATTTCTGCCGCGCGTTTCAAACACGCAGCGCAGTTTTGATGTATCGGAATTGAGATTAAAGGATTTGACCATGCGCTGGTCATTATAACCGAGAAAACTTTTCTTGAACTGCAATTTAGGGGAAAATGACGGTTCAAATGATAAAATGCAGAATCATAGTTAAACATTATTTGTTGATGTATTACGATAGGGTAGGCAATGCCTACCCTGCCTACCCTGAGGAGCCGCGCCTGCATATTCCACAAATGGTCCCCAATATTTGTCACAATGTCACTGTGGTTAATTGGCCAGCTCTCTCAACGTCTGATTCTCGCCTTGAAGACACTGTGCTGCCGATCCAACATTCAGGGAGTATCAAAACCTGTATTTCCGGTGAAGTCTCGATATCGAATTTTTTATGGAATACAATACTCTCTCTACTTAGTGTAAGCATGTAATAGAGAAAGGTAAAAACTGAATAAAATCTTTTCTATCTGCAGTAAACAGAAATTGAAGGCGTTCCCAGGTTCTGCTGTCATGTGTTTCCTTTCTGTCGTCAACTAACCATTGACCCACTTCAAACTATAATCGTGAAAAAAGGAAGTGTGTAAATGTTGAACTAGATGCCTTTGTACAGTAAGTGGTTTAAATTGAGCAAGAAGGATGTTCCAGTATATTACTACTTACCTATGGATCAGGTTCTATAGCCAGGATGAAATACAGAAAGCATTCCATCTAATTAGTCAAGTCTAACAGCATCTTTGAGTTCAACAGAATTTATTTAGTATAATCATCAGAGAGTTTTATGTGCTGAACGAGCGAGGTGGATCCCCGAAAACATGTACGAGGAGCATTTGGGTTATTCCGCGGTGGTTTCTTGACATTTAGATGAATCTCATACAACGAGTTCCCTTCATTTCATTCCCTAACCATCTTTCTGCTGTGCTTTCAGGCACATGGTTATGGCGGTGCCGGACAGATCGCACGGATGCTTGGTCGGCCGCTGTCCCCCGTGGTCGGGGACGCTTGTACGACACCGGACCCACAGGACGGTGGCTGCTCGGCGGGACCTGCACCAGGATGAAAATATCTCAGAACTTGTTAGAAACTTCCACGCGTTTCTGTGGCCTGCCTGAGACCCTATGGCAACCTGCTGTTCCCTGCCTTCATCCCTTCCAGCTAGGGGGTGTTAGCCGCAATAGATCTGTGTGGAGGTCGCAGTACACGACCCTTCCGTGTGCACCCTTTACTCTTTTTACTTTCTCTACTACGTATAGTATTGCATTCGACACAAAAATTGATGTCAAGATTTCACCAGAAATATAATTGTTTTGAGGCCTCCTGAATCCAAAATAAAGCATTTTTAGAAAAAAGTCCGTCTTTGTGTGTTTGCGGACAGCATAACTCAAAAACGAAAAATTGGTTAAAAAGACAAAGTTCGAATTTAAGTTTAATGTCTTTCAAGGATGCGACACGAAGATGATCTTTTTTGGAAATATTCCTTCTTATTTGTCAGAATTTTGCAATATTTATAGACCGTCTTCAAATGGCAGGTCGTTATTCATTTTTATCTCTTGGTCATGCAAAGAGAACGGAATTTCAAAGTCATCATATAGCGACCACCCTCGAAACATTTAACTACCCCTTAAAGCCTAATGTATTCCCCTTGCACCTACAACAAATTAGCAATAAGATAATTGATACAAATGTTTATCTCAATTAACATGAAGCAGATAGAGAAATAAGTGTTTGTAAGAATTGTTTGTGCAAGAGTAGAGAAAGTCATGTGAGTGCAACACATCAGATTTTTTATACGCTGAGGTTCAAGTACGTGTAGGTAGTATTCCAAGCACTAGTGTTAGCTAATTTGTGTTGACAGCATCCTATGTTTCCATATTTTGGCGTAGCTGCCAATTTGAAGATGTAGGCTTGTTACTTGAATGTCCACCTTGTTTTTCCGCATAACATACGAAGAACTTATTTCCAAAGTATCTTATAAGTCCAAAATTGTATCTATCATACGTTAACATTGTATGTTCCTAAGCGGTTTATATCCGCCATTTTAGTGGTGCTGTATCAAGAAACAATAGCTCATAAATGATAAACATACAGATTATATATAGTATCCAACAGTTTTTAATCCGTCATGTTAGTACTTCTAATAGTGTCAATAGGTGTCAACAATAAAGTTAATAATATTAACAGCTCATAATTGTAAGTCTAATTGACCTTTTTATCTGAAAATAAAAATCTAATTTCTGGATATTGCTTTGTGTTGGATTTAAGGCACTGGAAATAAGTCTCCATATATTACCAATTTTCTTTTAATGCTTTTTTAAGATTTTTATTAAGCTCGCATGAATACTCCATGAATCTAACCACGCATCGGCAACGGAATTTCTGCTGTTTCTGAAGTATGTAATTACAACGGTAGTTCCTTACTCACGTATGTATGTATTAGCAAGGTTTTCCCTCAAATAATAAAGTATTCTCTTTGTGCATGTCAACTTCGTAAAGGAATTAATGATGAGCTGCACGGTATTTATAAAAAGAATATAAAATACAGAAAAAGTTCAGGGGGCATTGGGGGTTCGACAGTGGTAGTTAATGACTAAGTAAGTTTGCTATAAAACAATAATAATTGGGGTTAGCTGTCTTTGTGCTTTGGTGGTATCACGCTGGCCTCCAAATCCACATAGTCTCGGTTCGATTCCCAGCTGGAGGTGGACATTTTGCTTTAGGCTAACAACCGAAGTGCACAGTATTCTATCTGGACAGCTTTCTAAATCCAAAATGCAGAGTCTACTTTCCAAAACATATATTCTTCCAGATCGATTATCCCGAACCTATTCTCCCCAATTCCTTACTACACATTTCACAGGTGTATTTACATCAAACATGGGAGCTATATGCCCGCGCAGGCTCTGTTGACAGTGACAATACAGAGTTGAGCGCGTGGTTTATACATAGTATCAGGCGTGTACAGTCTTCTTGTCTCAGCGTAATAGGTTACGTTGTAGCTTTTAAGAACCATGTGAATGTGATCATTTTGTTTTAAGAAATTACAAGACCCATTGACTCATTTGCTCAATTGATATGAAATATATTAAGCACTACATACATGAGATACTTATGAATGCTATTCTAATATTATGGAGAATCTTCTCAAGGAATTCAAGATAACATTTTCAGGTATAGGCATGTCAATGGAGAATGAAATGTGTTTAATCACCGATCCCAAGTTCTCCAGGGCTAATATAGCTCCCAATACTCTGAAATTAAAGCTAATTCGCTTGCAAAATAGTATTCAAATTAAAATGACACGTAAAAACAACTCTGAGCTATATGAGTCATTATTGGATGAAAACTTTCCCGTATTGCCTGATTTCGCAGCACAAATGTCAATATTTGTATCTGCCTATATCTGTGAATATTCTTTTTCAAAACTTAACCAGGTTAAAAATTGTACCTAATATATTGTGCTCAGTATTCTACCCAATATAGGTACAGTAGTAGAAAACAATGCAGACGTTCTGCAACACGTAACAAGAATTTAATACTCCATGTAATCGTGTACCACTGCTACGAGTATGGTTATTCAAACTGTTGATTCAAGAAAGGCGGTTTATTGCATAGATATTAGAAGTTAACCTTCCATTTGAAAGCAGAAACTATATTATAATATAGGGTAATAAACAAACAGCGTAAATATAGGGAGGATCTGTAGAAATATTAAATTTTTTTATACTTTTCAATATAATATTGCATTATGTTTACTGTAAAGCTTTACATGTTTTTGTGATTCTAAGGACAAAGTTAAACCTTTTCTTATAACACAGAATCGTCTAACTCAATAAATGCTGCTTATTTCAAGCAACATTTGCAACATTTTCCATAATAAGCATTAGGACTTTGGAGATCAATCTAAAGAAAATTAAAGCGTGACTTTTCTACGAGGCCAGCTGTATCTACCCTCCCCACCTTTCCTTGTTATTGCTACAGCGCCACGTCTCTAGCAGCGTATTGCAACTGTCAGAAGTTCATTGGTCAGTAGTTATGCCTCGCCCCTTGCGAGACCCCGCAAGACGATAAGAAACCGAGAAATGCTCCCGAACAGTGCATTTGACTAAATTCGTTTTGTGTACATATTCCTTTACTTGTTTTCAAAAACGATAATAATTGCGTCAGTCAGAGAAGAGTATAATATTAGTCATTCACTTATTAAAACTTAACTTATACGCAAACATAGGTGAAGCTCTATGAGCCTTTTTTTCTGTTAGCAGTGTTTACATGCATAACTTTTGTACTATAAAACACAGCAACACTGTTGGAATGAAACGATGTTATAGACCTGTTCTGTCGGTGAACCTCCATTCACTGTACCATGTCTATTGGTGTTCAGAATCAATGTTTCTGACAGCAACTGAACTACATCGCGTGGTAATCCGTTGCCCAGGATGAGTTTTGTTGCAGCAGAACAGAAAATAGTATGAGAAGTATTCCCTTATCTTTATGCTGGCCAGTATCAAAGCTATTGGGTTGAGTACAGGGTTCAAGTGAAAGAACACGTTTGCGACTAACCAATGAACTACAATAGGTGCATCATACTCAACTGGGTGCTGAGTTACTCCCAGAATTATATTGCATATTAAAGGTGGCAAGAAAGTGACAGCATAAACTGCACTAAAAGCAAATAGTACTTTTGCCGTTCTCACTTTTGGCCTATCCGAAGTTGGTGGAACATTTTGAGGCGCAACCAAATAAAAGCCCACAGTAATACTTGTCGGTAACAATCCATAAACAATAAACGGACTGATTCCACTGGGGAAAAGGTGTTTGTTGAAGCACTTCAAGTTTTTGTTACAGATATCTGTAACAAAAGTAAACGGAAGTGCCAAAATGCAGGAAATGATCCACACACCAGAGAGAAGTACAACTGGCTTACTTAGCCACACTTTTAGCTTATCCATTCTAGGGTTGGTGAACCTGACGATGCCGCAGTAACGCTGTATGCTGATAGCACTGACGGTGTAGGCATTTGTTCCACAGGCAACCACACTGCAGAATGCGTAAATATGGCATCCCACTGGCCCCTGGGAACTAGGGCGCACGGGTAGCTGAAACAGTTGACTGAACCTGAAGATCCCAACATGAACGATCAAGAAGGCGATATCCGCTAAAGCGACACTGATGAATGTCACATTCTGGGGTGTCCTCAGTTCTCGATGTTTCCCAAAAATAAACAGTAGGATGAAGTTGTCCAGCAGTCCAATGACAAAGATAGTCATATAAAGTGCAGTAAACACGGCATTGTGTTTTTTCCAGAAGGTATATTTCTTGGGACAAGATGTACTATTTGGCCAACTTGTTGTGCCTTCCAGGGTTTTCTCTGTTGTACTCGGGAAGAAAGCTTCTGAAAAGGTCTCCATTTTGTCAGCATTGCTGAACTCGACCAACTGAAGAATGAAGAACAGCAACAGCTTTATCTGGAACAATGGAAAAAGTCATTGATTCCATGATGCTTAAACTAACTTATTATCCAATAATTTGCTTATTAGGAAAGATAAGAGTTTTTTCTTAAGTCATCCTACGATTAAAAGTTATCGAATTTATTTTTAAAAAACTATTAGGGCAAACTTTTTCTTAATTATAATCGTATATTGATTATATTTTATATAATTAATTTTTAAAAACAATCAGCAGGGCAAAATGGATCCATAATAGACTTAAAGGTTGCTCTTATTATTCTAAAACTTAACTTAGCAGATATCATTCACTGATGATGGCTTCGCGGGTGATCAACCGTGTCAAACTGATAAAAGTCGAGCTTTCGGCTATCGTACTCTTCAGTTCCTGAAATTAAAAAATTATTTTGTTCTTTAACGACGCTGTCAATTGCCAGGATCACATCAGCGTCGCCGGTGTGCCGGAATTTTATCCCGCAGGAGTTCTTTAACATGCCAGTAAATCTACTGACATGGAGCTATCGTTTTTAAGCACACTTAAAAACCATCGGCCTGGGCCGGGTTTGAACCCGCGACCTTGGGAACAGTAGGCCAGCGTCTAACCAACTGAGCCACCCAGACCGACGAATTAAGTTCCTGAAGAAGGCTATGGAATCTAATACGGAGGAAAGTTCGACTTTTATTAATTTTACACGGCTGATCATCCATGAAGCCATCATCAGTAACGCTCACCGTGAAGGCTTCAAATTTTACAAATACCACTCACGTCCAAAGCTACTTAAATAAAAAATGGAGAAAACAGTTAGCATATATTTGCAAAGAAAGACATCACATGGTTTGAGCATACAGAAGCTTTCATACTTGACATTGGCATCAATTTGAAGAGCAAACCTTTCCTTAAAGTTGAGCTAAAGCTTATTTCTCTACTCCAAATTGTGAAGGAGTTTTCTTTTTTCTGTAAAGCTTAAAATGCCAGGTGTAGTACCATTATTAAAAATAAAAAGAATAATTAAAATATAAGTAGTCAGTCTACAGTGATAAAATACATACAATTTAACTGGAAATTCCAATTAAATGCTGCAAAAAACACTAAAAATGCTACATTATTATAACGTAACCCCGTGGCCTACCGCCCGACCGCTGCGTCTACCAATTCTGCCCACCAATTTCAATCAAGTAGCTCCTCAATTGGCCTCTCAGGGACCCAACGAAGCTGAGTGCATCCCGGACCAGTCTCCCAGTGGAAGAAAATCCCTACGCTGTACCAGGAATCGAACCCGGGTAAGGGTTCGTTACCACCACGCTAAGGTGACGACTCTATATTTATTATTGTTATTATTATTATTATTATTATTATTATTATTATTATTATTATTATTATTATTATTATTATTATTATTATTATTATTATTATTATTATTATTATTATTATTATTATTATTATTATTATTATTATTATTATTATTATTATTATTATTATTATTATTATTATTATTATTATTATTATTATTATTATTATTATTATTATTATTATTAATCGAAGCACGGATCTTCCGCAAGGAATTTTTCAGTCCTGATACAACCTCTTAAACATTGCCCACACGCGGCTTGCGTGTTTAAAAACACTAGCAGTAAGCTTGTGGCATATATAAATAATAATTATACCATCTAAAGGTTACTTAAACCCGGGACATAAAGACATACTTTAGTAAGTGGCCCTTGGGGTATTTACCTCTGATGTGAGATTCCCTTGTGGTCTAACCGGGAAAGTACGAATCGGTTGGGGAATTTAATGTCATACTGGCAAGTTGGCCATGGTAGCTTAGTGATTAGAGCAGCCGGTCGATATGCGGAAGGTCCGTGATTCAAATCCCGGCTATGGCATTGAATTTTTCAGCCCTGATTCCATCTATTAAACATTGCCCACACACGGCTTGTGTGTTTAAAAACCCAGCATTAATTTCGTTGGAATAAATAATAATTACCAGAAAAAAACATTTTAGAAAATATGCTCCACGGGCGCGTGCATGTGTGTGAAGGTGTAGATGCCTGTGAACAGCATAACTCAATAAAGAAAAGTCAGATAAATATCACACTTAGTATTTAAGTTCAGTATCTTCCAAAAATGTTAACGAAGATTTTCTGTAGTAATATAACAAGATGGTTTCATATAACGATAATGTTGCGAGCGGAATGCGCGAGATAAATTATCCTATGAAAACCTCGAGTGATACTTGTTTAGAGCATTCTCCGAAATAATTAATGTTATTTAATGCAAATCAATAATATCTAAGGAATATCTCGAAAATGATCTTTTCCACAAAGAAGTTATTTGAAATCAATTGTGTATTTTAACGAGCTTATACATTTCTTGTACAGCAAGATTTTGTCTATCTCTTACGATTTACCAATTATTCAAGAGTCACTCAGAATAAAGAGGGCTTCAGAGGCTGTTCCCGAAAAATGGTAGATAAACCCTTCGTTTGTAAAAAAAAAAATTTAAACGTGCGGTATTTTAATCAAAATGTTTGAGAAAATTAAAGTTATCAAAAAATGTTCCATGTAAAGGTTAGTTTGAGTGGGGACTTCTTTTTTTTTTTAAATCTTAGCGTCGCATCTTTCGAAGATGCTGAACTTAAATATCAAATTTGGTGTTTAATCGACTCTTCGTTTTTGAGTTACGCTGTTCACAGATACGCGCACGGACACACATGGACCTTCTTCTAAAAATGTTCCTTTTGATTTAGGGGATATCAAAACATATATTTCAGGTGAAATCTCGACATTGAAATTTTGGATCGAATACAATACTTTAATAGAGAAAGTAATAAGCTCATTTCATTACTCAAATGGATATTACAACACTCAGTGGACTTCTGGAAAAAGTGTGTTTGTAACTTCTGGCATTAAAATAAGCAGTTTATAACAAAAGGCGCTGTGCCATGAGGTGCAACTTGAACAATTAAAACAGAAATGTGAAGTACTTACTTTACTTTGAGTCGTAACATTGCAATATGCACTGTTGGTGTGCTTCATAGTTGTTTGAAAACGTGAGGAAATGTAGAGATGTCTCACTACATAGTAATAAGACAAACCACAGAGCTGAGCTACAAAGATAGCTTATAGGAAGCGCTTTGACGTCATGTTATCATTGTGCTTCCGATTGTTAAGGTTGATTTAACAGCTTCCAGCAGCTTCTTCACCACAACACAAGCACGTAATATTCACATCCGAGTGGATACAGCACAGAGAATTACAAGGCACAAGTGTACCCTCCATCCTTTATTAGTGGGTATGCAAATTATTTTTCTTCTTCTTCGTCTTTTTCTTTGCACTTCATGGTTTAGGCAAATCGCCTATGGCCATTCATAGCATGTCTTCCCTTCTTTTCTTGGGTCTTGTTATGTCTCTGAATCCTGATGGTCTGTATTGTTATACCAATTTAGGAAGCCATGTTTGATCCATTCTGGATATATGTTTCCAGTTATTTCTGTGCTGTTTGCCTTTATCGTGTATAGAAAATAATATGAAGTTCATTTCTGATATCTTCATCTTATATTTTGGCAATCTTGTGCAGTCTTTGGTTCTTCTTGGGACGGTAATCTCAGCACCCTGAATTCTGTTTTTTTATTTTCTAATTTATTATCCTAGTTTCACTGCCACATAAAAGTAAGGGAACTGTCATTGTTTTACAGAATTTCATTCTGCTTCCTTCCTTCTTTTGTTTCAATGTTCTGTGAATTGTGCCGTATATATGTTGATATTTCGCCAATTTTGTATAAGTATCTCTTTGTGCTTCTTGATCTAGGAGTGAATTATAACCTAGATATGTAAAGAGTGAGACTTGTTCTATGGCTTAATCATTTATGCTCCATACAGCCTTAGATCCAGACCTTGTATCCCTCAGCGATATCCTGATGTTTGGTATCAGCTGCGACTAAAACAAATGCCACATGGACTCATGCCTCGTGTTTATGATGCAATAGAACGATATTTACTCGGGAGTTTTAGGAACAGCGCTACTATCGTGTTACCATGGGCGTCGCGAACGGGGGGCAAAGGGGGGCCGCGGCTCCCCCTTGGAAGTTGGTGAACTTAATATGCAATCAATTACTGACTATTAAACTATTATTTTAATTAAGAAAAATTGTTATTTAGCAAAAATCAATACGGTTATATGCAACAAATATAAATTTTGACAATAAAATAATGAATTAATAATATATGATTGCAAATTTCCAACATGTACCCCCCCCCCCCCCGCCCTGGAAAAAAGTCTGCCGACGCTCATGTGTGTTACATTCAAATAATATTTACATCTTGAAAACTCACAGATAATCGCCAAGGTTTAAAGGTACTATATTTTGTGGTGTGCTTTGGTTTCGGCGTATCGCGGGTTAGTTGTTGACGGCTTGTGTTTACATCAAGTAGGGACCTAAGAGTGGAGCGATTATAACACTATTTTCATACTATAAACGTTTGCAGAAATAGTTACATACTACATCCATTGCTTAAGGACCACATTCCAAGAAGTTGCAAACCTGTCCCTCAAACTTCTTCCGCCAATAATGACATGAACACAATAAACAGGGTCTTCTCAATATACTCTTAATGAAAGCATCTGCTGTTGTCAGGTCGGTTACAGTTGTGCATTCAGAGTTTTGTTAAAGATATTGCTCATTTCACCTAAAAATTCAGAAACACGAGTTTTCAGTCTCCCTAACTCCTAAAAAGAACATTTTTCGAAAAATATATCCATGTTTGTGCGCACGCGTATCTGTGTAGGTATTTATATGTGTATGTGAAAGCATAGCTCTAAAATGAATAGTCGGTTAAATACCAAGCTTGGCACATATTTACGTTCAGCTATATTTGAAGGATGCGGCTCGGACATTTTCAACAGAATCCCCTACCACAAGCTACCCTTTGCATGGAAAATGTTTCCAAAATCCTGATTTTCTAAAAAATTACTAACGATTTTGATTAAAATATCATACATTTAACTATTTTTATGACAAATGAAATGTAATTATATCTTGAATTTTCTGAGAAGAGCCTTGAACTCGTCTTCATTTTGGACGACTTTTGCATAACCAGTAAACCGCAAGAAAAACACAAAATCTTGCTACAGAAAAAATGTAGATCTCGTTAAAGTACACAATGTCAAATACGTATTTTTTTGTGGAGATAACCATTTTGCACACATTCCTTGTTATTGATTTGAATTTTCAAATATTTCTAATTATCTCAAATGGGAAGTCATTCCTTTTATTTTTTTCTCGTTTTCGTTTTTCTCCTTGGAATACAAAAATAAGAGAATTGCAAAGCTATCACATAGCAATCAGGTCTTAAAATATATGATTCTCGTGTAAGCCTACTTTATTCCCCCACTCCCATTGTACCTAGGACAATATACCAGGTGGGCCAACTCATCCGGCTTTGTCATACGTAGATATATCTTCGTGCGTTAAAACAGTTATAGAACGCAACGGGACAATTCCAATCATGCAGACAGCAATGGCGTGTGCGAACTTCGTGCAGCTTATCGGCTAAGATAGATGAGAGGCAATTGAACTAGCGTGTGTAGCCCGTGATACTAGAGAATGACAGTATAAACGACCGAAAAGGTTTAGAATGTTTTAGACTTTATTTATATGGTCTTTATTTTCCAGGGCACCCGCCTGGTAAGCGGAGGGTCTGTGGTTCAAATCCCAGCTATGGCATTGCATTTTTCAGTTCTAATCTACCTCTCAAACATTGCCCACACATGACTTGTGTGTTTAAAACATCATCAGTAAGTTTGTTGGTATAAATAAGTAATAATGACCATCTGAAGGTTATTTAATCCCGGGACTTAGAGTACTTACGATAGAAGCCGCCATTAGGGTAATTGTCTCTGATGTGAGACTGCCTTTGTGGTTTAGCGGGAGAAATACGAATTGGTTGGAGAATTCAATGTCATCCAGTAGCTTAATGGTTAGAGTACCCGCCTGGTAAGCGGAGGGTCTGTGGTTCAAATCCCAGCTGTGGTATTGAATTTTTCAGTTCCAATTTGCACAGTGAGTTGAAGACTTAACATTTCCGAACGTGTGAGCTATTCCATGACTTTAGATGAGAGCAAAGACAATAACGACGCTGCACAGTTGGCAGTGCTTATGCGAGTGTAAGAGTTAATTGTCAGTTCATGAATGTTTGATCAATTTAATTCCTATAAAAGGACAAACCACCATTTTGAAGTGCTAAAACAATTTATCGAAAAACATAATTTGGATCTCAACAAACTCGTATCAGTTTTTGTACTTTAGATATGCAATTATTAATTTTGGTATTTCTACAGGACCTGCAAATTCCGAAACTAAAAGACGAACTGTGAGTTAGTGACCTGGTTTTCCTTACTGGCATATCCAAGCATTTAAATGACAACTGTGTTCTACACGGAAGGAAACAGGACGTAGTACAAATGTATGATAAGATTAAAGTGTTTATACGGAAAATACATTTGCGTAAAGAGTATCTAATGCGCAGAGAATTATGTTATTTTCGCTGTGCAAATTCGCTTACAATCTTTCACTTATTTGTTTGCAAAAGTACGCTGCCAAACTAAACGTATTAAAAGTTGATTTCGGCCATAGATGTAAGAACTTTAAATCTACGAAAAATGATTTTTTGTTATTTGTGAATCCTTTAATGTGAATTCAGGGAAAGTCGGATTACATTTACAAATAGAAATTGCAGATCTACAGATACATACATATAAAATGAATGTAAAAGTTCGTATGGTATACACACAAGGACCATTTCTTATATTATTTTTGTTTCATGGGCCTCAAAACATGTATTTCTGTAGACATTGGATTTTAGGGACTAATTGGTACTTTCTCTACTTACTGCAAGTAAAATTAAGCTTTCTTAGGAATAGTTTTTAGAAGTTATATAAAAATAAACGACAGTGTTAGAGTAATCTATGTGAATGTAGCACATCAGAATACTTTTAAGTGATGTCCCTATCCACCTTTTTCTCATGAAGTCATGGAAAGAGTGTGGTATTTTAAGATCAGCGTATAGCACCCGTTTTTAAACACCTGATTATCGATTCCCTTTCCTCTACGTACAACGAACAGTGTACGAAGCATTTTAGTACCTTTCCGGTCCCACAAGAGCAGCTCAGAGACATTAGGGCAAGGCCAGGCACTGGCCGTGTTACGCACAGCCGCTCCAGTATGCATAGCACAGTACGGTGCAATAGTAGCAAGTAAGGAACCTAACTCTGGATTAATTTACAATTGAAATAAATCTTTAAGTGTGTCTAAAGTGCAGGAATCTAGTTATACATCCATGTAAACAATTGTGGAGGCGTTAGATTCAATTCATTTCTCTGCAGATGGAGAAAGCATTACATGTAAGGTGTGTTGTACAAGTTTTATTTTAGAGACACTAAAAATGTATATGGTCATACAGTGCAACAGGTTACAAAATGATGCTTATGATTAAGTTCATGAATGGCATAAATAATTCAATGTCACATATAATTCAAGTTTTTATTGTATTGTCCCTTTTACATATTTCAATGTGCAATTTAATGGCTACGCTGCATCTTGCTGTAACCCTGGATATGTTAAATTAGCTGCTCGTCTACAGGTGCACGTTTACTTTGTACGCAACTGTATGTTTGACTGAGTGCGCATAAGAGCAAGGCCATCTCTAAGTAACAGGCCTGAATATGCGATTCGTGACGTCACAACGCGAGGCTGACGTTCCAAGCAATTCATACGGAATAAACACATGTTTTACAGTATTTCTGCGCTGGAAGAAGCGTGCATTCATTTGTATTTTCACATTTCGTGTTAAAAGTTAATGTGTGTTAGTATGTTAGTGGAAAACATGCTTTGCATAGTTGTTAATGGCAGAGCACGCTTCTTACGTTCGCAATGCGAATATATTTCCAGTTTCTTTCTTTTTTTTTTCCCCCTGTAGATAATACCAAACTGTCTTGTTTAATAATGCGGTAGTTTTTCAAGAGGATGTTGGTCATTACTTTTATTATTTTCCTCGTTAAAATAGCAGAACGTTACTTCGCAATCACTAGCATTACAGTCAGCACCGATATTATTAATGTCATATGTCTTAGCACCTAAATGCAGAATTAAGTTTCTCTGGTTATCTACTTTAAGAAATTCTTGTTCATATGTCTCAACAAATTTACTACTTTTTCGTGATCACCAAGCATTTTCACCTTCTCTGATAAATATTTTAAATGCAAGAGTTTCTAACAGGACTAAGGGGTCTGAGAAAGTTGTCTGAGGTAATCAGGATGGGGTAAAGAAAGAACATTGGAATCATGTAACTGTCTGTAAGCTGCTGGGGGAGTATATTTAATTTACTTTTGACTGACCAATTTTACCTGCTCTTCTAGGAATTTAGTTTTTAGATATTTTGTGGAATCTTCATTCATGTCCTCCCAACATTCCTTTAAAATGTTGGCAGCCTGAAGTAGTTTATGTTCTGTTTGTTCACTTGCTATTGTGAACCAAAAGAGCATCAAATTTAGACCATTTATCCAATATCATTTGTTTAGCGAGAATCTATTTAAACTTACTATTGGGTATTACAATTTTACCCTATAGAACCTAAATAATAAAACTGGAGTTAATTTTTAATGCTGCTACAATTTTAGGAATTTCTTCAGTATCAATTTTCACAAAATTTACATCGTTTTCTTTTATGATGACGGTGAATCCCTCTAATTTCATTTCACTAATTCTATTTTTAAGGTTCTGAAAATCAACAATTTTTTCAACTTCGAGTCATTTACGAAATGCTATGGATTTTCAGCAAGTTTAGGAGTTGTTCTGGGTACTACAAAACGCTTCCATCACTTCGCGTAGCAGTAAATTCCTTCACTATGTGCTGTTCAGAAAAATGTTTAATACATACCACACATGGTTCATAATTATCCCTGTGAATAGCACGTGCCCACTGATCTCTCCTGTGTGTATTCTTTGGGAACGAAAACACTGTAACATACTTTTCTACACTTGTTTTACAGTTTGAGGTATAACCCGGCACACAACACTTCCTGGGCATTTTGTATTGAAAACTACACCACTTTGTAATTTAATTTTTCGCTCACTTAATTGTTTACAGACAGGTTGTAAGGCACAAGCAACTTCTTAGCGTTCCAACCACGTACTGATGTGTTGCATTCCCGTAATAAACAAATAGGTGATAAACATAAGCCTCCCGTGATGACGTCATTAACGTAATCTCTTTCCGTATACAGGCCTGTTAAAGATGGCCTTGATAAGAGGCAGCTTTGTTTATACTGCCGCTGCCCGGGATTTCATGTGCCACGTCCGTGTGCACTAAACTTGAAGAGGCAGGTATTGAAATGCCTCTACGTGGTAATGAGGCTAATTTTACAAAGGTTGGTCGCTATTAACGTGAAGTGGGTAGAAAAACAAGCTTTGTAAGAATCATTTTCATAAACTATATAAAAAAATCTGATGTGTTGCACTCACATGTCATAACTTTCTCATCTCTTGTACTAACCATTCTTACACACTCTTATTCCTACATCTTCGTGTTAGTATCTCAAGATTTGGAGAAATTATCTTATTGCTCATTTTCTCGCAAGTGTAACGGGAATATTAGAACACAGTAGGCTTTGAACGATAGTCAAATCTTTTAAAGCTTTGAGATTCCGTTCTCTTTGCACACTTAACGTATAAAAAATGAATAGCGGTGAAGTATAAGTTCTCCACAACTTACGCAAATAAGAGGAATATCTCCGAAATGGTTCACTCTACAGAAACAAATTTATTTAGACATAAATTGTGTGTTTTAGCAAGATCTACATCATGATATGTATAGTAAGATTTGGTCTATCCCTTACGCTTTACCAGTCATGCAAAAGTCATCCAGAGTAAATAGGACTTCATTGGCTATAGCTGGAAAATGCAAGATATACAATTCATTTGCCATAAAACAACATATTAATTTTGTTAATCAAAATTAAGCACACCCACACACCCACCCACGCACACCCACACCCACACACATCCACACACTCAAACATACACCCACACACCACAAACACACACCCACACCCACCCACATCCACACACCACGCACGCCCACACCCACATACCCACATCCACACACCCACCCCCATGCACGCCCACACCCACATACGCCCACACACACCCTCACACAAAACCACACATCCCCACCCACACACCCCCACCCACACACCACGCACGCCCACACCCACACACCCACAACCACACACCCACCCCCATGCACGCCCACACCCCCATACGCCCACACACACCCTCACACAAACCCACCCACACGTCTTTATTTTTCTGGATGCTTTTCTCTGTTGACACCACCATCAAAATTGGCACATCATAGTGTTTTATGGAGATTTTTATACTATCCATTTTACTATACAACGCATTAAATTCACATGGTTTTCTCTACTCAATTTTCTCTTAAGAAACCAACCCCTGGCACAACAGCCCTATCCGGACCAAGGACTACCGCCTAGCCACTGCGTTCCCCACCTCTGCCCACCATAGGCGTCATGAGTGGAGTGCAGTGTTGGAAGGTGGTACGTGGTCTGCGCTCCGATCCCTCCCGGCCGGTTATGCGGCCTGCACGACCTGAGCCCGCTACTTCTTTATTCAAGTAGCTCCTCAGGGACCCAACGAGGCTGAGTGCACCCCGCACCAGACCTCCCAGTGAGGAAAAACCCCATGCCGGTACCGGGGATCGAGCCCGGGTTTCCCTATTCCCTCTTCTACAAACAATTAATACAATTTTCTATATGATTGAAATACAAATGCAGTGAATTACATTCACACGGTTTTCTCTACTCCTTGTTTACAAAGACAATCACATTTCTTTCTCTATTTCTATTCAACAAGCAACTCATATGGTTGAAATAGAAATGCAATGTACTACATTCGCAAGGCTTTCTCTACTGACTTTTCTTCATGCGGTATTTGTAGTTGTTTAACAGTGCGTTTGCATAGCGTCTTCCCCGTATGTTTATTTATTTTGTTTATATTTTGCTCTTTATAGTATTCTAATAGTTTAACTCTTTACTTAAGCATATTAAGTAGTATTTTTTAAATGTCCCCAAACAAACACAAGGTTATTGGGCAAGTGCAACCTACGTCTACAAGTTATAGGGATGAATTGTTTAACCACGGGCAAGATTAGGTATTTCAGCTAGTTACATAATAAAGAATGAATATAGTACATTTTGCTTATTGCGAAGCAAACTTTATTTATTTACTTTCTCCCCACACGAAATGATGTGTTTCAATAAACCCTAAACAGGCAAGGAAGTGCACGGTTTCTGTTTATTGAAAAAAAAATCAGGAAGGAAATGCGGTATCCTCGAAACTAGGAAATTCGTGACATACGCACACATAGTGTCTGTGTACCGTAACTTGAGTATCACTTTCTTGTGCAGGCTTAAAGGTAGGTTTCGACATTCATTTTGTTTAAGTGCATTTTTGGGAAAGTATTGCAATTGTGCGAGGAAATGATGAAGACGTAAAGAGGTTTATATTCAGTTATTTACTTTAAAGCCGACTTTTTCGTGAAGTTTTTTTTTTTTTTTTTTTTTTTTTCCGGGAGGGACTATTTTCCTTTTTTTAAAAATACATTTTGCGCCAGTTTTAATATGTTTACTAGAATCACAAAATGCTTATTATTACTTATTATCCGACGTTGCACAAATGATCATACTTTCGGAACGCATTTGCATCGATCTAGAAACACAAGTAACCGTGACAATATGAATAGATAATTCCATAATAGATATGGAATTCTATCACGAGAGATGCCGATTTAAAAATTAAAAGAAAATGGATGTAAGTAATACATTTGCATGGCTCTAACAACTCGCGTGCGTTTGGGGTTTATTTCTCCTCGTTACTTTACTCGCAATACCCTAGTAATTGCGCGCGCGCCTTGTTTATACCTGTTGCAAGGTACTGCCTCAGCCATACGTTAACCAGGGATTCTATATGATGAATGTAACAAACATGTCTAATGCAATTACTGTCACTAAAGAACTTTCCACCGAAAAAAAATAATTTGTGTCAAATGCTTGGAATATTTGTAGCTTCTTGACGAATGGATATAAATGACTTATTATTTCACTAAGTGTCGTGCAAGTATTATGTGAACAATACTGTAATGAGTTTGTTTCAATTTGAATGAATTTATTCACAGTTTAATGTTAACGTGACGTTGCCAAATCTCTCTTAGAAATTAAGCTTTGCAAGACATTTTAACATTAATTGTGACTAAGTTCATTCAAATTAAGGTAGAGATGAATTACAGTATTGTTCATACAATGTTTGCATGACAATTAGTTAAATAATAAACTATTTATATCCATTCGTCAAGAAGCTAGATGGCTCTAAATATTTGACAACATTTTTGTTTTGGCGAAGCCATTCTTTATTGACAATAATTGTTGGACATATGGTTAACATATGGCCAAAGCAGTACCTTCCATCAGCGACTTTTCATTTGGAACAACTGCTCATCTTTAACGATGTTCACTCGTTTACTACTTGTGCAACTTTGGCTTTGTTTACATTGGGTTTTCTTTATAAATATTAAATTCCAACACAAACACACACACACACACACACACACACACACAAACACACATTTACAGTCTCACTCATATTTCCAAACTCTAGGGAGAATGAGGAATAATCTGGCTAGAGAAAAATTTTCATCCTCCAGCCAGGAATTGAACCCGACACCTCTGCATTTGCAAGCTAGCATATTGACCACCAGATTAAGAGACAATCTACCAAGGTGTTGTTTCAAATAATGCAAGACAGGATGCAGGATTCAACTTGTGGAAATAGCATTCAAATGTTTATTCTTAGTCCCAAGTTCTTGCACTGGAAAGAAAACTAAAGGTATGGAGGGGGTAGGGGAAGAATGTCCATTAGACTTAGAAGACACTTTTAGAAGATCTGGAAGAATTAGAAGAAATGGCTTTCACTATGACAAAATTTGACAAATTGAGTGTTTCAATGAGCTCCACATTTTTCCTGCAGTAAGATTTTGTCTATCTGTTAAGATTTCTTTGTTACACAAAAGTATATGAACTTTGATCAAATAAGGAGTAGTTCAAAGAATGTTCAAAGAAAATACAAATTTTACATTTTATTTATTTCTATATATTAACTATTAACTATATTAACCAGTTAGGTCATATCAGACAATGAGTGGAATGAGTGGGATGATTTCCAATGAGCTGGGGTCCATAGAGCATAGAGTTACCTGACATTCAGCTTTCAGGATAAGGGAGAACCCCAGAAAAAGCTTATCCAGGTATCTCATCCTAACACAGGACCTCTTGAATGTGAGGCAGATATGCTACTTCCCACACCACAGAGGTAGGCTTTGGCACCGTTTGTGTTATGTCCCCCTCCCAAACCCCCTAACCTTTTGGCAGTGCTGGCATGTTTAATGACTCCCTTGGTTATATGAGCTATGAAATTAGCTATACTCATTAGAAAGGTACCTATTGTTAAAAAGCTGCCACTTTTCCATTTCTTATACCTTGTGCTGTAGAAATCAATTGTGTATGTTAAAAGAAAATAGTTATTATTTACATATGCATCTATACAAACAAACTTCTAGTATCACAATGTTACAACTGATATTCGTGAACTTATGCAGATTAGTTAAAAGTCCCATACCACCTAAATAACCTTTGAAGCATGTGGCTGATTAACATAAAAAGAGGTGTACGAAGATAATCGTGTACAGAGAACTCTAAAATTATGTTAACCATTTTCTGGTATAACCAACAGTGACTGCTATTTCCTTATTTTAAATGCAGCACCCTATATTCTTTTACAGATTTGGATAATACTGAGATATTCTTCAAAAGCCCTTCAGCGAGAACATATGTAGACAGTTTTGTACAATCCATTATTTTTAATTAAGAAGAGAAAACAAAAATGTAGCTTGACAGAGTAAAACATTTCTCTCTTTTTTGTGATTTGATTGTCCTTTGTTTAAATCTAAGAAAACATGTTTGAGCGTCCTTTGTTTATATCCATGGAAATTTGTTTATTTGACTATCATTTGTTTATATCCATGGAGGTAGCCAATGGTTGAATGGGTGTGAAAACAAGTTGGTGATAATTAATTAGAGCTTCTTGGGTTACTGGCCATGTATTATCTATGAAATTGTGCAAGCTTTAGTTCATATTTAACTTCATGATCATCATCAGAAAATGAATAATTAATAAATGCCCATCTCAAACTTATGGCCTTCATTGGGAACTGCATAAGAAATAAATGGCCATCTCAAAATCATGGCCTTCATTTAAGAATTCCTGTCCAAGCTGTGCTCAGTTGTAGGCCATTGTCCTATTAAAATTATGCAACTCTAATTTAATTTCAATTCTCTCTTTTATGAGATCATTGTTGACACTATGCTGTGCTATTGCTTATTTTTCTAGTTTCTGTAGTCGTACATTGCCTTTGTGTTCTTCACGTCTCTCCCTAATCATGCAACCTGTCTGTCCTATATATGTCTTTCTGCATTGGCAAGGAATTTTTTAGACACCAGGCATTTTAAAACAGAGATTGTTCTTAACCAGTCTCATATACTGTCTCAGCTTTTTTGGTGACAGGAATATTGTTTTAATGACATGCTTTATGAGTATTAATTCAATGTTCTTTGATACTGTACTGTAGAAGGGGATAAACACCTTTCCTTTAGATTCGCCATCTTCCTCTGTGTTGTGGTTGTCTGTGGAGCAGATTCTGTTATTCTTAACTCCCGCTTGACAAATGTCTGCGTTTGTGTAACCATTCTTTTAAAGATACTTATCAAATAATTTATTTTGTGGAATAAGTGGTCTTTGTCTGCAATTTCATAAGCTTGGTGAAACCAGGTAGTGAGGATGGTTTCCTTCTGGATTGGATGGTGATGACCACGTGCATCAAGATAATAATCTATATGTGTAACTTTTCTGTAGACACTGTGTCTTAATATACCATTACACTTTTTACTTTTTCTACTGCATGTTAGCAGGCCTGGCCGATATGGACTGTAGTGCCATGGGTTTAACTACATATAGTAAAGCAGAGGAAGTATTGTATTCCACCCAAAAGTTCAATGTTGAGATTTCACCAGAAATATATGTTTTGAGGTCTCCTGAATCTAAAAAAAAGCCTTTTTAGAAAAAGGTTCATTGTATTTCTGTCTGTGTCTGTGTGTCAGTATGTGGTCTGCATAACTCAAAAACAAAAGTCAGTTAAAAACTAAAGTTGGTATTTAAGTTTAATGTCTTTCAAGGATGTGACACGAAGATTTTGAAGAAAATTGCTTCATATAACTACCCTTTACATGGAAAATTTTTCGAAAATTGTTATTTTCTTGAAAATGACTAACGATTTTGATTAAAATACCATATGTTTGAGATATTTTTATGACAAATAAATGTATATCTTGAATTTTCTGACTATAGTCGTATTTACTCTGGATTACTTATATTCTCTGTGCTTACAACCGTTCACTACTCATAAGTCCATTGAATACTAAGAACCTAAAATATGATCATTAACAGTTCAACACATAATCAAACATTTATTGTTGAAACAGAACTGATTTCTGAAAGGCAGGCTGTGATTTATTTTCAAGCTATTGACAATGATATAGGCCTATATTGAAAATGTAATTGAGTTGCATTAATAGTGATAATAAACATGCATCCTATTTGATTTTCAAGAGGGCATTGTTATTTATGCAAGTAGTTAAAAGTAACAATTTCCTTCCACTCCTTCTACATGTGTTGCAATGAAATTACGCAGCTGCAGTCTTTCCTTTTACTCTCACCGCAAACCCGCAACAAAGTAATAAAACAACAATGTTCAACTTCCATATGTTGTACAAGATCAAACTTCAGAAAAGATTTTTCAACATTTTTCAAAAATAAATTTTACAGTAAAAAAAAAGAAGGGAACAGAAAGAAAGAGAAAATGCTGCCCCCCTGAAAAGTTCCACCCTAGTCAACTGCCTAGGTTGCCAAGGTCTAAATCTGGCACTGATTCCATTAAGCATAAACCTTTGTTTTTTTTTACTTAAACATAATGAATTGCACAAAATTATCTATATGGTTTCTTGTTGAAAAGCTATTGAAGAGTACTATCTGACTTCAAAAAAATATAGTGTGTTCCATTTAAGATGAGAAAGTTGTAGTAATTTCCAGTTAATCCGGAAGTAGCAAGAAATTCTTAATATGATTTTTGAGTTCCTTGTACATGACTATCTCCATACACAAAGTTTTGTGCTACTCAGTCACATGCTTCAAAAGTTATTTAGGTGGTGCAGAACTTTTAACTAACCTGTACAACTATAACATACAAAACATACAGGGCCCCCAACAATGAGCAGAGGGATATTATTATAAAATATGCATTTATGTGTAATGGACTGAAGGTGCTTTTAATTAATTAAGCCATTTGGAAAGATTGTGTGCATATTATTATTTTCCTTCACTGCTCTTCAATTTAGCACCTACTATATGCTGAAACAAATGCGAGAGAAATCACTCATTCTCTGTATAAGCGTACTTAAAAACAACAGCTCCATGTCAGTAGATTTACTGACAGAACGAAACTCCTACAGGACTAAATTCCAGCACACCGGCTATGCTAATGTGATCCTGGCAATTGATAGCGTCAGTAAACAACAAAATATTTATTTATTTATTCTCTGTACAGAAATTAATCCATCTGCATGCAAGCAGTTAAGATAGAAGTAGATATTCTATATGTAAATACATTGTTTATATATAATCCACCATGTGGTTCAGATTTTTACAATCAAACGTTGTTTAACAGGCTGAGAAAGGTCACAGATGATTTGAGCAACAAACATTTGAATTTGGAGGTTATTATTATAGAAGACTAGAGTAGCCATTCGGAATGATGGTGATAAGTGACAGACAACACACTGTAGGGGAAAGAGGGAAAGTACTGCATTGTAACTGTTTCCCATCTTTCTTAGGAAGTATTTATACACCATTACCCTGGCTTGACTGTGAATAATGCAACGTTTCTTTGCTTATGCCATCTTTGGAACTGTTAATGAATTTACTATCACACAACGGAGTGGACTTATTGCTCAGAATTACTTAATTTCACTGTAAAACTACAAATATTCTCACACATGCACTCTGAAACAGACTATGTCTGGTTGGCTAGAAAACATGTGACTGGGACATCATTGGATATTTGTCTACTGTGCAACCCCTTTGTTCCTGTCGGTGACTAATGCTAGGTGTGGAGAAGAGCTATTGGTGGTAAAAGATATATTTGTTCTATTGAAAAGACAAAACTAGGAACAATAAATTTGTTATTTGATAGAGTGACAACGAAGTTTGCCCATAAAGAAAGATGGCTGGAATTCATGTGTATACAAACAGGTATAGTAAAACTGTATATTTTGTTTTTATAATAGTTATTTAACCTATATTGTCTTACAGCTTGTAAAGTTAACATTTAATCAACAACCCTTATTGTCCAGATGTGATAGACCAAGTAATAGCCCGAGTAACAACCCCAGCTTATGCCACTGTTGTTTACCATAGAAGAAAAGCAGTATGTTTTATAGCTGGCAGAATATAAAGCACTGATTGAGACAAACATGAATTTCATTTGTACCTAAACATGTAGGAATTTGCTTCCATATATTTAACAAATGAAAATAGTTACAGGTCATCTTTCAATAGGAAGGAATAGCAGTACAGTTTTCAAACTGGTGTGAAAAGAGTTGATACACTAATTAACAGAGTCAAATCGGCAAAGTGTACTCATCTCAAGTCTGTCAGAAACATAGATCAAGCTTCTTCTTGTGAGTCATGTCAGGAACAAGGATAACAGTGAAAAAAATCAGAGAACTTGTGGGATACTTGATAAGTGTGGAATGAAACTGTACTTTGTTCTAATATCTGCAATGCTATTAACTGCACACAGTGAAACATACCATTCTGTTCATAATATCTTTGTGTAGTTCAATTAACAAGCACATTCATTCCACTACAAATAAAGGGTGCTTTATAGTGAACTCACAAGCCCCTACCAGTCATTTTTGCACACCTATGTTGGATTTAGAGTGCTATTCTTATAAAATCCTAATGCATTTACAAGGATGGGGACACTATGACACTATAAATTTATTTATAACAAATTAAAAAAAAAAAATCTATATAATACTCCTATTGCTGTTCTGCATATACAGAGCTATTTTTGAGATAATTTTTCCCCCTGCCAGCTTTATTTTACCACACATCCTCGTACACCATGGCCAAAAACCATGCACAATATTCTACCCTGACATGCCTATCATGCTCCGTCAGTCGTTGCCCAACCTGTATTTGGTACGGAAATCCACCTTTATCTTTAAACAATCGTTTAAGTGACATATTGCTGATGTTTAATTTCAGAAATGTTCGCCGCATACTTCACTTTGGAGACTGTAACACCTGATTGAGGACAAGTCCATGATTTTCATTTGTGGACACAGTTACTGGCCTACCAGAACTTCCCTTGCATTGGCACAATACACTACCTATACGACGTCGGTCTGGGTGGCTCAGTTAGTTAGATGCTGGCCTATTGATCCCAAGGTCGCAGGTTCAAACCCGGCCCAGGTCAATGGTTTTTAAGTGTGCTTAAAAACGACAGCTCCATGTCAGTATATTTACTGGCATGTAAAAGAACTCCTGCGGGACAAAATTCCGGCACACCGGCGACGCTGATGTGATCCTGGCAATTGACAGCGTCGTTAAACAACAAAATAATTTTTTTTTTTCACTACCCTTACGATGAAATTTTTTAACAATAGATAACATAACAGTGTTGCTAGGTGCTGGCTTATTGAAGTGTTCACGAGATTGTTCTGCCACTAACTTTAAACTCGGCCTGCCTTGATAACCGTTTCCGTATGAGCAAAAATAATACTCCACTATAAACACGTTTTCCTCCATTGCAAGACCCATTGTCACTTCCACTCACAGAGCATAATTCAATTCAATTCAATTCAATTTATTCATCCTTAGATCAAATACATGATATTGGATATATCGGGTTTCTAAAACAAAATATTACATTTATTGCATCCTTTGATTATGAATATGGAATTGTCAAAATATGTATATACATAGTAAAAGCAGTATCAATCATATAATAAAAAAACTATTTTTATAAATAATGTATTTATATTAAACAAGAACACGAAATATACAATTCATTCTTTCAAATGCAAGAATTTATCAATTGTATAAAAAGCTTTATTAAGAAGAGTTTGTGAATCTACTTTTTGAAACTTGCTAAATTTTATATTTTTTATTTCCGAAGGTAATTTATTGTAGAATTTGATGCCTTTATAATGAATGCTATTCTCAAATAATCTATTGTGATGTGGGGTTAAATATAATTTATATTTACCTCTTGTGTCATGTTCTTTACGCAACTAACAATACATCATGGTGATGTAACAACACGTAGATGCTCAGGCGTGCACATGTGCATGTGCACTGTGCAAAAATGAGTACTGTATATTTTGGTGCATATCATATAATTAACATTCAACATTCAAGCTTCTAATTTTATCAAATTAATTCTTTTTGTTGCAGATGCCACCCATAGCACACATCATCATCCTCTGTTTTGTGACTGGTGTGAAATGCAAACAAACATCTGAAAAGAACAATTCTTGGTGCACAAATAGATTGTCAGAGTATCATGCTTGTAAAACTACATTAACTTTAATCAGCTGCTTCCAGAACATCTCACAACCACAACTCTCGCAAATTCAGACATTGAATGACATTGTGTACAAACTTCAAAATATGTCCCAGGAATACAGCCTAAAGTACAATGGACCTTATGTGTATTTTTTAACTCCTGATTCAAATTTTCCAGGAAAAGAATTATCTTCTTGTTATAACCAGTTTCTCTCAAATCTCAGTGCACTCTCTAATGAAATGCGAGCTAATTGTGTACGGAATAATCCTCACTATGCTTCAACTGATTACAGCTACCGTCAGAAATGGAATTATATCCACAAGATCAACTTCCAGTATGTCAATCAGACACTTGAAGAGATAAGGACTTTGAGGACTAAAACCTTCAGTAACAGCACTGATCTTCAAATATTTCACCTGGAAATCCTACAGTCTTACTTAGAGGAATATAAAAAGTATTTACTATTAAATGAGCAACTCTATGAAGTAGAAGGTTTTCAGGCAATTGCAGTAAACTATGTAGATCCTGTAATTTTTGTAGTTATTGTTTTGGTTGGCATAGGTGGTAATGTATCACTTTTGATCATTTTTATTAGAAACAGACACATGCGCACAGCATCCAATGTTATGTTCATTAACCTTACCATTGTTGATCTTCTTTATCTTGTAGTTCATCTGATTGTCTATAAAATGGGTTTTGTGTTACCTTTACTGACCAGGAAATTCAGCAATGACCATCAAATCTATGCATACTACTTTTTCATACTGTTTACAACAGGACTTGCAGTTTATTCTGTGGTGGTGATTAGTGTGCAGAGATACTGTGTTCTTTACACGTGTAAGAGCATTCAGAAATACAGTATTTCCTTTCTTTTGGTGGGATCAGTATGGGTAATGGCTGCTCTGTTGGCAATACCTGACACAGAGCTTGTCTTGGAGAGACGCATAAAGACAATACAGACTCTCAGCTTTGGAAACCATAACTTTCAGTTCATTGCTTATGGTGTTGTGCCTTCATTTACAATAGCAGTATTCTATTTTGTGGCTGCCAGAAAGGTTCCACAAGATTTTCCTGGACAGTGTACAGCAAAAGAGAAGATTAAGAGATCCAGAGCAAGAAGTGTGAGAATCCTTCATTTTCTAATTGCTTTATTCATTGTCACCTACATACCCTCTCAGTTATTCATACTAGTACTTCCAACTCTCAACCCAAACAACCAGACAGTTAAAAATATAACAATAGTTTACATTTCAAAATGTTTGATGTTTCTTAATTCTTCTTGTAATCCCATTATGTTATACTTAGGAAGTGAAAAATTCAGAAGATGTTTCAAAAAGCATCTTTTATGGTTTAAAGAAAGCAGTGATACCACTACTATAGAAAGTTAATCTTAGATTTGCTATCTTCACAGAACCCCTTCCAGAACAAAGTTTCGGAGAAGAGTAGTTGGTTATTTAGGAATGGTCCTGGTTGATTTTATAAACAAGTAGAACTATTTAATTTGAAGGGTAGGAAATGATGAGCCCTATCAAAGGGAAGCTATCTTAAAATCTAATTAACTGTGGCAGAATAAATGAAGAAAAACATACAGGTATGGTTTATCAAAACTATCTTATACTTAAATCTTATTCTTATATCTTAAAACTCTTTAATGTTTCTTATCACGAGTTCTCTTAAGTAATTATTTAGTCTTCTTTACCTTATTCACTGGTTTAATAATTTAATATAAGTCAAACTCACAAACAATTGCAAAATATACTGGAAAATGAATGAAATGTCATTGGCTGCTGAAGGCATATTTTAGCCATGAAGATTTGCCTACTGCATTTAACTACTCACACTGGAATCTGCTATAAAGAATAAAGTGTCATCATTTAAAAAGGTCAAGAACCATTGAGTTAAACTAAATTCTTTAGAATACAGGGCTAACATAATACTCAAACTCTTTCTCAACTGAACAGTTGGTTGCAAAATGTGTTATGTCCATTTGAAATAATCTGTTATGAAATGACAAAACAGTTATTTTTATTAGTTCTAAAGTAGTTTGAATACTTGACAGCCTCTTAAAAATTAAAAATGATGGAATTTGGAGTTTTGAGCCCACTACTGCTGTATATGGGAGCCGGGTTCGATTACTGGTACTGGCATGCGGATTTTCTCCTGCTGGTGTACCTGGTCTGTGATAATACACTCAGCCTTGTTAGATATCTGAGGAGCCAATTACCTGAGGTCTTGATTGTAAAGTACTGGACCCTGTAGCATAACTGGCCAGGTGGGACCAGGACACTGACCATGTCCCATCTCCGGTACTGTGCCCCACTCATGGTGCCTGTGGTGGGCAGAGGCGGGGGACGCAGTACTTGGGCAGTAGGTCTTGGCCAGGTGAGCTGTTGTACCAGGGGTTACACTTTAAGGCTGTATATGTTGGCATCAAAATATCAGCTTCAGAGAATGGATTTCACAAGTTCCATAACTAGACAACACACCTTATCTAGGGAAGCACAAATTGAAGAGTTATGTTCATTAAAAATGTTTCACAAATAATGGATTGTTAGTAATATAAATAGTAATAACTGTCATTGTCAAACATAGTAAAAAGAATGCTTACTCTGAATGCACATCTTTTTGTTTTTGGCAGCATATTGTACCTAATAATTGTAATATAAAAATTAGAAAAGTTATTTCAATAAAGAATAAAAAAAAAAACTGTACAAAACAATATTTTAGAATAAATAAAACTGAGAAGTTAAGACATCAACAAAACATTTGGTTGCACACAGGCTACGGAGTTAAAGGGGGAGATGCTTTGGTGGCAGTGATGACACTGAAATCCTTTAAGATTGACAAGAGTACTGTGTTCCATAAAATAATTAAATAATTGTTGGTGAATAGTGTAGAAAGTGCACTGAGTTAAAAGTCTATTTATGCAAAGGGAAATTTAGCTATACTACTATGTCCAGCAAATGTTTTTTCCAGCATTGTAAATGTGGCATTATTTTCCCAATTCTCTTCCATTTCTATGACAAAAAAGGAAGGAGTCCAAATACCTCCTGTTGTCTATTTTGCTAATATCTAAATTCCTCAGTTATACATGCTTTCTTAGTTTTATGTGGCCATCGTTTTAAATCCACTGTTCAAAGAAAACACAAGGTTATTGGGGATGACAAACTTTCAGTAAATCAGGATTCTGGTCAATTGATGTTCAATACATCCTTATTCATGATTGGTCTACAAGAGATGAATCATAATTATATGAGTGGAGTATTAGGCTTATTATGCAAAATTCAATAAATCAGCAGCACTTCTACAGGGCCTAAATGATTACAGAAATCAGATTTCTTCCCTACTTGTTTATGGATAAAGAAAACATTGCTCATTTTTAATAAAATGTTGCTGTTGTTGTTGTTGTTAGCTAATGCTGGATTTCAGACAATGAAATCATTAATCCTCTTGCTCTCCAATATTTTTCACTGATGGATGGGGCACTAGAAGTGGCCGGGCATATTTGAAGGTGGTCTTGATCCATTTCCTCTTGCAGATCACATAGAGGACAGAGTGCTGAAGAATATATCCCAATTCTGTTTAAATGTTTTGCCAGACAATCATGTCCTGTAATCAACCTGAAGGTTGCAACTGCTGTTTTTCGAGGATACTCAGGAATTACTGTTTGAATGTTTGGTAGTTCCCATCTTTTATTCTTTGATTTTTCATAGTAATATTTTGCAATAATTTTTCGAATTCAGAGTTGACTAATCTTTTAGCTGCATAAAATGGTAGGTTAACTATAGATTTCTGTACACCGCTGGTACCCTTTTTTGCAAGAAAATCAGCTACCTCATTACCACTCAGTCCACAGTGAGCCGGTATCCATTGGAAGACTAGGTGTTTTTGAAGTGCTGTTAGATGGCTAAGCATTTTCCAACATTCTATAATTGTTTGGTTTTTTGGTGACAACTTGGAAGTAATTGCTATAATTGCTGCCCTGGAATCTGAGAGAATAACTGCTTGCTGAAAATGTGAAATTCTTTTTAATAAAATAGATAGTTACAAATGTATAAGTACACATAAAAATTTAAAACACTTGTCCTTTAAGGACAAAGCAGCATTTTTCATGATAAGATGTGGTGAGGCACAGTTAAAGGAAATGCAATACTTCACTAAAGCACAATTGTGAATTATCATTATGGCAACACTAGGAAATGTTTTTCTAGAAGGACATCATGTTCTGAATTTGGGAAACAGCAATATAAACAGTTTGAAAAAAACAAATGCAGTTTTAACTTTAATACTTTCCAAGTATGTGCCTTTCAGTAACATGTTATGGGCGGGATAAACGACGTAGCTAGGAATGAAAGCATGAAAGTCAAAAGAAACCTGGCAAAGTGTCTAGTGAATCTTAACCATACCAATGTAATAGTGGTCAATATTCCGAACTGGTATGATTTAGATAAAAACTCTGTGGTAAACAAGAAAGTGGAAAAGTGTAATGTGAGCATTAAAAAGATTACAAATGCTTTAAAAAATGTAACTTTAGTGGATATAACTGAGTTGGATAGGGATTTTCATCCGAATCATGATTTGCATCTAAATAAGAGAGGTAAGGTCAAGTTGGTGGATAAAGTAATAAATGTCATAGGCAATAGGGACCCAGTGCAAGTGATTCCTCTTAGATTTGTGCCTAAGGATGATACGAGCAAGATAAATGACTGTAAATGTATATTGCAGTGATTACAAAGGAATCAGAAGAAGTTGTCAGTGCCAATGGCAGGAAGCTCCAGTTTTTTTTAGGCTAAACAAACTTTGTGAAAACCCACTAGGCCAACAAGATAGGGACAGGTTAGCTTTTAACATATCATGTACTGATTTTTATACTAATATGTGGTATATTAATGTGCAGGGGATTCAAAACAAGTTCTTATTAATTAACAAAGGTACAGTAAAAATTCTTAGTATGAATATACAGTGCCTAAGAACTAGGGCAGATGAGTTAAGTATTTACTTAAAAGATTTAGGCTGCCATGTACTCTGTCTGAGTGAACATTGGTTAAAAGAAGAAGAAATAGATTATGTAAATATTGTGAATTTTAAACTAGTAAACTATTTCTGTCATAATATGCATAAAAATGGTGGGTAGTGACTTACATTCATAATTCATTAGAAGCAAAAAAATTAGAACTCAAACAATTTTGCAAAGAAAAGATTTTTGAAGTAACATGGGGTAATTATTGATGCATACAAAATCATAATAGTAGCAATCTATAGGTCACCTTTAGGAGATTCCAATTTGTTTTTAGAAGAAATTGACAAGCTTTTAGAGCATCTTTTAAATTTTAGGCACAATGTAGTTGTTTGTGGGGACATAAATGCTCATTTTGATGTCACTACAGACAGGAACAGGGTAGATAACTTCAAAAATTTATTGTGACAACTGGGGTATCATTGTGCAAATAGGTCAGAATAAAAAAAGGAGATAAAAACTGAACAGTTGCAGGCCAATATCTAAATTCCCACAGTAGCAAAAATTTTTGAATGCCTTATAAAACAGCAACTACAAAATTATTTTGAGATTCGAAATTTGTTTAGCGATAGTCAGTTTGGGTATCGAAAAGATAGGCCAACCATACTTGCCGTAGAATCGCTAGTGGAGGAGATTCACCGGGTGTTTGAAGATGGAGTTACAGCACATGTTACACTATGTGATTTAAGTAAAACTTTTGATTGTGTAAATCATGAAATTTTGATAAAGAAATTAGAATATTATGGAATGAGAGACCATAGTGTAAAAATTTTCAAGTCCTACCTTGAAAATCAACAACAAGTAGTATCAGTCAGAGGAAAAAACTCTCTGGTATTAAAAGTAACAACTGGAGTTCCACAGGGATCACTTTTAGATCCTTTGCTCTTCCTGATAATGATTAATGATGTAAAATGTTCTCCATCTCATACAGCTGATGATACATCTTTTACTACTAAAGAAAGTAAAAAAAATAGGGATACAAGGTCCAATGTTTTCATGGCTATGTCATTTCCTAACACAACGCTTTATTGCAACCAGATATGGAAGAAATATATCTAAATATAAACAAGTACACCGTGGCTTACCACAAGGTGCAGTGCTCAGCACTACACTTTTTAATATGTTTATTAATGATCTACCACAACAAATACAAGAACCAGGTGTGAAGTGTGCACTATTTGCTGATGATTTAGTAATGTGGACTTCAAAACCAAAAAGCAAAAGTACAGAACTAGAAAAAACCATGCAACAATCCTTAACCAACTTACAGAGGTGGACCAAAGAAAATTTAATGACTGTTAATACAACAAAATCAAACTACCAAATCTTTTCACTAAGAAAAAAACCACTAAAAATAAAACTAAATTTTGAAGGTCAACAATTACCAGAAACAAAGGAAGCAAAGTATTTAGGAGTTACATTTGATACCAAACTTACATGGACCAAACAAATAGAAAATGTAATACAAAGAGCAGAGAGGCACCTTTCACTGTTAAAACGTCTAACAGGAATGAAGTGGGGATGTTCCAGAACAACGCTTAACACAACATACAATATATATATAAAACCATTATTTACTTACTGCAGCGAAGTTCTTGTAACAGCAAACACAAAAAAAATTCAAAGCTTTCAAAACCAAAGTCTGAGATTAATTACAGGTGCTATCAAAACCACACCAATAGCAGCTATGGAAATACTAACCAACCAATACCCCATTGAATATGAAATAGAAAAAGCGGCTCTTATTCAACACGAAAAGTTGATCAGACTCCCATTCAATACATGGCACAAGAGAAATTTTACACATACACTAAAGACTCAGGAGAGCTTTCTTTCCAAAATTCAAGACATCAAGAAAAATGTACACCTTCCTAATTCAAAGGAAAACTTCATATCTAAAGTCAATCCAACACATACATTACACATCACATATTATTTACGCCTGACAGAAGAAGTTAAGAAAAGTGATACTCCAACTAGTGTTCTAAAATTATTGGCATTAGAGACAATCTATACTAGATTCCCAGAACATGAGTGGCTCCATATTTATACTGCCATCAGTATAAATATCATTGATATCAAACCAAGATGGAGCAGGTGCTGGAGTCACATATCACCTCTTTTCCTATTACAAATCTTTAAGTTAAGGAACTACTAACTTTGATGGAGAAATTGAAGCAATTCGAATGGCCCTACAAAATCTTTTGTACAGAATTTCACATTTTCAGCAAGCAGTTATTCTCTCAGATTCCAGGGCAGCAATTATAGCAATTACTTCCAAGTTGTCACCAAAAAACCAAACTATTATAGAATGTTGGAAGATGCTTAGCCATCTAACAGCACTTCAAAAACACCTAGTCTTCCAATGGATACCGGCTCACTGTGGACTGAGTGGTAATGAGATAGCTGATTTTCTTGCAAAAAAGGGTACCAGCGGTGTACAAAAATCTATAGTTAATCTACCATTTTATGCAGCTAAAAGATTAGTCAACTCTGAATTCAAAAAAATTATTGCAAAATATTACTATGAAAAATCAAAGAATAAAAGATGGAAACTACCAAACATTCAAACAGTGATTCCTGAGTATCCTTGGAAAACAGCAGTTGCAACCTTCAGGTTGATTACAGGACATGATTGTCTGGCAAAACATTTAAACAGAATTGGGATATATTCTTCAGCACTCTGTCCTCTATGTGATCTGCAAGAGGAAATGGATCGAGACCACCTTCAAATATGCCCGGCCACTTCTAGTGCCCCATCCATCAGTGAAAAATATTGGAGAGCAAGAGGATTAATGACTTCATTGTCAGAAATCCAGCATTAGCTAACAACAACAACATCTTTTTTAAATTTACATAAAGATGAGGAAGTATTGTCACAGTTCATAAAAGCAACAACTGAAAAATCTCAATCCTGGTTTCAAAGCAATGGCTTTTATATGAACGAAAGCAAGACAAAATATCTGTTTTACTTTAAAAATTGTTGAACAAACAGAAAACAATATAAGTGACACAGTTAAACTCCAAGGCATAATCATAGATAAACAACTATCCTGGAATCCTCACATTGATCAAATATGTATAAAATTATCGTCAGTGGTATTTTTGCTTGCAAATTTAAAATGAGTAACATCACAAATTTTGTTCTGATGGCTTATTTCTCATTTTTTCACAGTTTTTTTAGATATGGACCTGTATTATGGGGTAGTAATCCAAGGATAGCTGACATATTAAAAATTCAAAAAAAGATTATTAGAATATTGACAAACTCAAACAATGTAGAACATTGTAAACCATCGTTTGTTGCATTGGGAATTCCAACAGTAGTAAATGTGTATATCTAAGAGGTTTTGATCAGTATTAAAGAAAATTTGCATAATTTTAACTTAAGGAATTCAGTACATGAACAAGGGACAAAAAATAGGAATAGAATTGATATGTCATATCATAGATTATACAAAACATCTAGATACTATAAAGTAATAGGAATAACGTTTTTGAATGCACTTCCACATGAAACAAGAAATCTGAATGTTCAAACATTTAAGAACAGAATATGGCTTTTAGAAAATCCCTTTTAAAGTATGCAAGAATTTATGAACAAAATTAGATTGGGTTGTAAGCTTATATAAATCTTAGTTTGTAAATATGTTAAGTGTAAATCTTCAGTTAGCAATGTTTGTATGTATGTATTTATAGAATAAATATAGTAAGTTGTTTTTCAAGGATTCTATGGCAATTATTGTAATTACTAAATGACTAATAAAGATTGATTGATTACCCATGCAAAAGATTTGTGCAGAAATTAAGTTCTGATCACGACCAGAGATGGCATGAATGGTTGGGCAGGAATGTCTATGCTTAGCAGTAGAGAAGGTATATGTGGAAATAAATGTAATGCAGTTTCAGTCTTGTGAAAAATTGTTTATAGTACAGTGCTAGAAGAAAGTGGCTGCATTGATATTGTCTCCTGCCAACTGTAAGCTTTATGTAGTTATCAGATTTCTGCACCCTCAGAAGCATTCTCCAGCAGGGATCCATCACAAATGAGCCATGTGTAGGGACACAACATTATTAGCAATAGTAGTGTATGGTTAGACAATGGTCCAAGCAATTCACTGAAAACCGAACAAATGTGTACAATGAAGACCATAGTACCTGACCATCCCTGGTGCTGTGAGAACTGATGGAAAGTCTACAGCAAGCAATTTTGCAGAACCAGCACTTGTGAATTTCAGAACTTTCTGGTCAATTCTCATGCTTAATGACTTTCATCTATTCTGTCTCTTGAAGCATGTTCTGTAGCTAAATGTTTTGAGGATGACACTAAGGTACATATGGCAGTAACTTCATGGCTCTAGGCATTGGTGTCGGACTCCAGGCATACAATTGCTGGTGCACTAGCCAATAATTGCCTCAATAATGGCAGTGACTATTTTGAGAAGTAGCTAGTGAATTTCTGTAAATACTGCAACAAGTATTTCTTACCTAGTGAAACTTTTTGAAATCTTTTTCAACCATCAGATCTTAGTTTCTGTACGAACTGCACATTACAGATCATTTAAAATTAGGTAATTGTTCAACCTGCTTAAGAATGAAATTTATCTTGAGCATTACTTTAGCTTGTCAGGTTATCAAGATCCAGTGGCTAGCTTGACATTGTGTTCTCAATAAACTAGATTTTAAAATTTGAATTTATAACTGTTTAAATCAGGCCTTTCCAATTGAGGTGCTGCCAGAGCCCTGGTCAGCACCAGTAGTAGTTTGTTCACCAGCTAAAGGTCTCTGACAGGAATGCAGCTAGCCACTACATCAGTAAACAATTCCCGATAAAGAATGATATCGCAAGCAGCAATTCTGCTTCTAACCATGTTTACAATAATATTGCCAAACTAGGAATGCATGTTCATGCCGTATTAAAGCAAACAAATTGCTCAAAATAGCACAATTTATATGTTATTTTCAGTTCATGCAACATATTTAGTTTATAAAGCATAAACAATGTTTTCAACTACCCCGTCTTTTTCCCACTGATCATTTTCTGCCACCGCCACCGCCAACGCCACAGCCGCCACCGCCGTCACCGCCACCGAGGCTTTGAGATTCTGTTCTCTTTACACACTTAATGTATAAAAAATTAACAACGATGATCCATTTCACGAAAGTTGTTTTCCGAAACTCACACACATAACAAGGAATATCTCCGAAATGGTTCACCCTACAAGAAATTTATTGAGACGTAAATTATGCATTTTAGCAAGGTCTACTTTTTTGTATAGTATGATTTGGTCTATCTCTAACAGTTTACCAGTTATGCCAAAGTCGTCCAGAGTAAATACGACTACAGGGGCTATAGCCAGAAAATTCAAGATATACATTTCATTTGTCATAAAAATATCTCAAATATATGACATTTTAATCAAAATTGTTAGCCATTTTCAAGAAAATCAAAATGTTCGAAAAACTTTCTAGGTAAAGGCTAGTTTAGAGTGTGGCTATTTTCTTCAAAATCTTCGTGACACACACACAGCGCGCGCGCGGACCTTTTTCTAAAAATGCTTTTTTTTTCTTTTTTTTTAATTCAGGGGGTCTGAAAACATATATCCGGTGAAATCTCGACATCGAATTTTTGGGTGGGATACAATACTTCCCCTACTTACCAGTAGAGAAAGTAATGGTTAAAAGTTAAAATCCGAGCCGTAACTAATAATGTTACAAGGTGTTAAGAGTAACTGTACCCGGATAAGATAACAGCCAACTGCGACGTAAAGAATAGGAACATATCATCTAGTGTTTCTGCATTTAATAACAATCTAATGTGTTGTATTCCTATGACTTTCCCTTCTCACTCTTTTATTCTTGCACATTTCCTTGTAGGTATAAAAAGGGCACAGTAGGTAAAGCGATAGTCAGATTTATATTTTCTCTGCTTACCTATATTATGTAGTAGGGGAGTATTCCATTCAAAAATTAATTCGACAGTAAGATTACACGGAAAAACTCGTTTTGAGGGGCCCCCACCGCCAAAGTATGTTTAAAAAAGGTCCCCGCATTGTATCCTACAATAAAATGTGCAAATGTTTAATATTTTACCCAGATTGGCAAGAAATGTATAGAAAACAATCCTTTGAAAGAATAGTAGAAAGTAAGTAGAGAAAGTAATGTGAATACAAAACATCAGATTTTTAAAAAGTGCATCGTAAGCTATGCTCCTTGCATGTTCACAAGAATAAAGAGTAGCGACTTTCCATTTGAGGAAAGTATAACTATTTATAAATTCTAACCAATAACAAAGAATATATCTGAAACTGTATCTGACATTGTATGCTGTATCGAGATCTACATGTTTTGTATACTAAGATTTTGCGTATCTCTTACGGTTTACCAGTTAAACACAAGTCACTCACGATAAAAAAAGGCGACAGTCAATTATTTTAAAGCCAGTCGCCATGTGATCCCTTTGAAATTCCGTTTTTTTTTTTTTTTTGTATGGTCAAGAGATCGATACATATTTCTATTAAAAAAGTGTAAGTATTGGAAAATTCAAACTAATAACAAGGAACAAGTATATCGGGAATGGAACACCCCATACACAAATTTATTTGACATTAATTGTGTGTTTCAACGAGATCTGTATTTCCTTTACTTCTTCTCTCTTTTTATAGTAAGATTTTGTCTTTTTCTTATGGTTTAACAGTTATACAAGTCACCCCGCAATGAGGGAGATTCCCTGAAACTTCAACTTCTCATTTATCATGAAAATATCTTAAACATATATTATTTTAATCAAAATCTTTAGAGCTATTACTTTCTCTACTGGTAAGTAGGGGAAGTATTGTATTCCACCTAAAAATTCGATGTCGAGATTTCACCGGAAATGTTTTGAGACCCCCTGAAACAAAAAAAAAAAAAAAAAAAAAAAAAAAAAAAAAAAAGCATTTAAGAAACAGGTCCGTGTGTATGTGTGTGTGTGTGTGTGTGTCAGTCTGTGGACAGCATAACTCAAAAACGTAAAGTCAGTTAAAACCAAAGTTGGTATTTAAGTTTAATGTCTTTCAAGGATGCGACACGAAGATTTTGAAGAAAATAGCCCCACCCTAAACTACCCTTTACATGGAATTTTTTTCAAAAATGTTGATTTTGTTGAAAATGGCTCTAACGATTTTCATTAAAATGTCATATGTTTGAGATATTTTTATGAGAAATGAAATGTATATCTTGAATTTTCTGGCTATAGCCCCTGTTGTCGTATTTACTCAGGACTTTTGCATAACTGGTAAACCGTTAGAGATACACAAAATTTTACTGCACAAAAAATGTAGATCTCTCTAAAACGCAGAATTTATGCCTGAATAATTTTTTCTGTAGGGTGAACCATTTCGGAGATATTCCTTGTTGCTTGTGTCAGTTTCGGAAAACTTTCGTGAAATGGAACATCGTTGTTCATTTATTTATATGTTAAGTGTGCAAAGAGAACGAAATTTGAAAGCTTTAAAAGATTTGACTATCGCTCAAAGCCTACTGTACTCCCATATTCCTCTTGCACCTACAAGGGAATAAGCAATAAGATAATTTGTACGAATGTTTATCTTAACTAACACGAAGATATAGGAATAAGAGTTTGTAAGAATGGTTAGTACAAGAGTAGAGAAAGTCATGTGAGTGCAACACATCAGATTTTCCTTATAGACGGACCTGAGAACTTTAAATGGATTCTTGAGTTAGTCGAACAATGTACCATGAACGCTCTTCGTATGCTATACTTTTTCACTTAAGCCTTCAGCATCTGCAGTGCTTAAAAACAAGAGATTTGGTTTGTATTTTGAATATTTACTATATGTTTGTGAAAGTCAAACTTTGGAAAATATATCACATATGAGTCATTCCACGTCAAATCGCACAAAATATGGCAAAAAAATGACCTTGATCTCTTAAGGATTTTCTTGATTTTTTTTTAACAAAATATATTTGACCCGTGTTTCTTCGTTTTATAAAAAAAAATATTTTGGCAGATATTAATTTTTGAAATGTCCCAAAAATCGCGCGCTCCTCACTCTTCGATCAATCATACCTCCGATTGTAATGAAGCAAATTGCTTGATCTTTGGCTCAAATTAAAGATAAATCGCAATATTTCGTGAGGTATTTATTAGAAAATTTTATAAATTATTATTAATATTATATTTTATACGGTTATGGTTTTAAAGTTAGATAATAACATAAACTCGACCATTTAAAAATCTGGGGGAAAAAAACTAAAAATACAATGAAGTTTATTCAATATTCTCAGAAAAAATCAGAATGGAGTCTCTAATAGTTCAGTTGTAATTAACTTTGCAAATCAGTGCAGCGAACTCGCGTGGCAGCGGTAACGGCTACAGTAACCTCACACAATTGCCACCTTCCATTACGGCAACTGTCCACTGCTTGAGGTTCCATGAATGTTACAACAGTACAGTAAGGAGAACACTGCTAGCTGACACTATTATATGTACACTATTAGCATCTTCAAAATGTTTTTAAACTATGCAATTTAAACTAAGGAAGTGAGAGATGTCAAGTGCTTTGGGAACTACTTTAGATTCCTTCTAAATGATTGCTCACGAATCTTGAAAGTTCTGCATCTAATCAATTAAATCTTAAATGAGACAAGTCTCAACAATGAGGGAATGTTGAATGTTGCTCTGAATAAGGAAATTCTTTTGTCTGATCAATAGCAGTCAGAACTTTGTGTCAAAATGGTGAGGTAAAAGATTCTTTGACATTGAAAGTACGTCTTAATTCCTAAAACAGCGTTTCTGTTAGTGGAGTCAAAGTAGTAACAGTAAGGGTACAAAACAGAGGGGACACCTCGCTCATGTCGAGCTATACAGACCTATTGTGGCTACCACGCCCCAGGAGGCAAAGATGAAATGAGGGAACCGAAGGTTTCACACAGGGTCGCAGCTAGACAGGCCACAGAGACGCGTGGAAGTCCCTAACAAGTGATGAGATCTCTTCAGGCCCCACCAAGCAGCCATCACACCGCGGATCCGGTATCGCACTGAGCGTCCCCCCCCCCCCCCCCCCCCCCGACAGAGACAAGGGCCGCCAAACGCCACCTAGCACCGAGAACAGCAATTACCACGCGCAATCAACTACACCATCTGCCCGGCACTGCCAACACTACACGCCTGGAAGTACACCTGAAAGATGACAAGGAAATGGAATGAAGGGAAAATGATGGAAATGAAACCGTAGTATGAAATAATGCACCCCGGCATTCACCTAAATGACTTGGGGAAACCAAAGAAAACCCCATATCAGAGTGCACGGCCACGGGGATCGAACCCGCGATCTCCCGAATGCGGGACCAGACGTTACCGCCTGAGCCATCCCGCTCGGTCTTTCCCAGTATATTTACTTGTTTTATTCCCATTGTGTCTGCTTTGACAGCGTCGCTTACCTGTTGAAATAATATTACCTAATAAAGAACGAATTTTACTTGTTACGAAGCAAACTTTATTTCGATCTCAACTGATACGAAAAGGTTTGTTTCAATAAAACCTGAACATGCAAGGAAATTTACGGTTCCTTTTTTAAAGAATGAAATAAGGAAGGAAGTGCGGTTGCCACAAAACTAGGAATTATGCGACATACGCACAGTTAGTGTCTGTGCTCCGTAAGTTAACTAGGTCACTTTCCTGTTCAGGCTTAAAGGTAGGTTTCAGCACTCATTTTGTTTGTATTTTTGGGAAATAATCGCAATTATATGGAAACAATGAAATCTTAGAGCTTAAACTAGTTAATAATGTATATTCTTGTATTTTAAAATGACTTTTTCTTCTATTGAGAGGGGCTTACTAAGGTCCCATTCTAACGTTTTACGTGCATATGTGTTAATATGTTTACTAAAAGCACAAAATGTCTATTATTACTTACTATCCGCGCTGCACAAGTTGTCATATGTTTTGGAATGTATACACTCGTACATCACGAATCACGATTTAGAAACAAATGCAACCGTGACGGAATATGAATATAATTTTACGGATGTGGAATTTTATCGCGAGAGATGCCGATTTAAAAATACAGAAACGAAGTCTGATGCATTCACGTGGTTCTCGCAAATGATAAGTTCATATGCACTCATTATATGTTTTATGATATACGTAACAAAAGGTTGCTCTCTCCCTATTACTGATCCCAAGGTCCCGGGTTCAAAGCGGCCAAGACCGATGGTTTAAGAATGGCAGCTCCATGTCAGTAGATTTACTGGCATGTAAAAGAGCTTCTGCAGGACAAAATTCCGGCACACCGACGACACTGATGTTATACTGGCAATTGACAGCGTCGTTAAACAACAAAATAGTATCTCCCCAATATATTTTTACCCAGGAGTTCTTTCTTTTCCTTTTTTTTTTTTGGGGGGGGGAGGGGGCGGGGAGGGGGTCCTCATTTATATACCGCTTTTCGCATCTGAAGATATCTCAACGCTCTCACGCATCTTCCAGAGTCTAGGAATCATGAGGAATAACCCTGGTTAAAGAAAAACTTCCCATCCTGCCCCCGAACCTCTGAGGTTGGAACTACCAGACCACAGAGAAAGTGTGCCTAAGATGTTTCAAATTGTGCAAGATGGTTCAGGACTCAACCTACGGAAATAACATTCAAATGTTTATTCGTATTATCAAGCTCTTGCATTAGAAAGAAAACAAAATGGGGGAAGAAGCATGACTCTTGGGCTTAGAAGACGCTTTCTAAAAGCCTAAAAATACAACAAAAATGGCTTTTGTTGTGAAAACATTTGACAAAAATGAGTAGATATTTCAATGAGCTCCACATTTTTTCAGCAGTAAGATTTTGTCCATCTGTTAAGATTTCCTTGTTACACAGAAGTATATAAATTTCAATAACATAAACGGAAATTCACAAAATATTTAAAGAAAATTAAAATGTTACATTTCATTTCATACTTGCATATATTAATCATGTGATACACACACACACACACACACACACACACACACACACACACACACACACACACACACACACACACACACACACACACACACCTTTGAAAAAATACTATTTTTGTACTTATAGGGTCACAAAATATGACTTTACGGTAAAATCTCGGTATTGAATATACCTAAATGATTGAAACGAGGAAAATGAAAGGAATAAATTGGCCAACATAACTCATGTTAATATTTATAATGGATGACTCTGAAGCCTTGAATTGTATAGCATGAGAAATGTAGTATGTAGTAATAAAAGTGTGCGTAACTGTGAACAGCATAACTAAAAAATCGTATGTGTTGCACTCATATGATTCTCTACCCTTGTACTAACCATTCTTACAAACTCTTATTCCTCTATCTTCTTCGTGTTAGTTGAGATAAACATTTACAGAAATTATTTTATTGCTTATTTCTTTGTGCGTGCAGGGGCTTTGAGCAATAGTAAAATATTTTAAAGCTGATCGCTATATGAAGGCTTTAAAAATGCCATTTTCTTTGCATGGCCAAGAGATAAAAAACTGAATAACGAGCTTCCATTTGAGAAAAGTATAAGAATTGCAAAACTCACATATCACAAGAAATAACTCCGCAATGGGTCAATGCAAAAAAAAAAAAAAAAAAAAAAAAAAAAGGACATATATTGTGTGAAAATAACTTCTCGGGCTATCAACCAGGTGAATTCTGGAAGTGATTCCGAGCTTTCAAGAGCTAACGTCACTGCCATCTTCGGGGAATGAGTTTCAGTTTTTCCGTTTTTCTTTATTCAGGGAAGGTTTTGCATGGTGCCGGTACAAAGGGCCAGGCTTACAGGCTACATTTAACATTCATTTATAATTATATATCTATTTACAAGTTTTACAATTTGGGGGTTTATCAAAAACCCATACGGTCATCTTCATTAGGTCACCGAGAACAGTTTTTGGTTGTAGGTTTGTCCATTTTCAGTGTCTGTGCCATTCATTTATTATATTATATATATGTATATATCTGTGTGTGTGAATACCATAACTGTATGTCTCCTCACACGCACACACATCACACACACACACACACACACACACACACACACACACACACACACACACACACACACACACACACACACACACACACACACACACACACATACTCACTTTCACTCGGCACACCAAAAATATGCGTCCCAGCTTACGCACTGAACTGTTTGTTTACACTTCACTTTGTACACTATTTACAGTTTTCCGCTGTTTTCCTGCGCGGTCAGGTTGCAGCTCCTGTCCGGGCCTTTCCCGTAGTGTCTGTATGGCCTAGGGGCGCGGTTGCATGGGTGCGCATTAGTCGGCGAGCCATGCCGCGTCTAGAACATTTTAATTCTAGCATGTTTGCGGTGCTTCGGCTCACCTTTGCCAATGTTGGCAATCACGTAGTTTTCGTGGTTTCTAATGCGCGCTTATGTTGCCTTGGCTCTTTTTGCTATTGCCTCTGGGATGGTTGGGAACTGGGTTTCAAGATGGTGATGCTTAAGGTCACACGTGCGTACAAGACCACCGAAACAATAAATGGCCGATATAAAATCAGCTTGGATTTAAGTTGCAGCTGTTTGCTGCGGAAGACGGGACCGCATAATTTTATAAACGGCTGCTGTATACCTTTGTTGGCGCTATTTTTTATATGCATGGACCAGCACATCGTGCGGTTCATGGTGATGCCTATAAGGTATTTAAGGTACTGACGACAGTGCAATATATAATTTGCATAATTGTGTACGGATCTTTTTGTGTGTTATTTGAACGTGAACTTTCCATAAGAGCGCTTGGTCCATGTGAACCCCGAGGTATTTGACTTGGTTTGTCCAAGCGATGTTGTTCCCGAAAAGTGTGAGAGGTGGCAGTTTGTGTGTGGGATGGCGATGTCTGTAACGCTTAGGAATATGATGGCGTGGCATTTGCTGGTATTTATCTTTACGCGCCATTTGGTAAGTCAATTTGAAAGGTTGTCTAGGGCTCCTTGTAGGTATCTGTGTATCATTTTAGGCTGACAGGAGTGGGCCATTATGGCGGTGTCGCCTGCATAAAGGCAATACGTTGCTGGGTGTGTTTGTGGGAGATCGTTTATGTACAGGTTGAACAGAACCGGCCCGAATATACTTCCTTGTGGAACGCCGGCTGCGATTGGTCTGGGTGTGGATCGGGCGTTATTTACTATGGTTGAAAATTGTGTTCCAGACAGGTAGTTGGCTACAAGTTTAATCATGGAGTCCGAGAAGTTGCAGAAGTGAAGTTTTCGGAGTAGCCCTTGATGCCACACTTTATCGAATGCACGTTCAATATCAAGAAACAGTGCACCGATCGACTTGATGTTAAAACCGCGGGTGATAAATTCGGTAGCGCGTAGTAGCTGCAGTGTGGTGGACAGTTGGGTACGGAACCCGAACTACTCTGGTATGAGGATGTTGTGCTTAATGATGTGTGAGCTTATGCGTTTAGATGGGACTTTCTCGAGGAACTTACTGAGTGAATTCAGCAGACTAATCGGGCGATGGTTGCTAGGATTAATTAGGTCTTTATGGGGCTTTGGAAAAAGTAGAACGTTTGCTGTTTTCCATTTTGAGGGAAATTGACCCGATTGCAGCACATAATTGAAAATAAGGGCCAAGAATGAAAGTAATTGCGGGGGTAGATTCTTTAATGCAATGTTTGGGTACCTGTCGGGGCCAGGGGCCTTTCGGTTAGGGAGGCATTTGATTACACTGTTCTGCATTTCAAAACTTATGTCTTGTTTTTATGAATCTGATAGGTGATCCTCAACGTATTTTTTTGTGCTGAATTCGAAAATAATCTCCACTTGCTCCCATCACATAAGGTTTTCAATATATTCATAAATAACAGAAATGAAATTAAAAATTTGTGAAATGTAATAAAAATTACTTTCAACAAGAATTTTGCATGAAAATCTAGGCCATAATTATAATTTGTTATTTGCCACTAATTAGTAATAATTATAAGCAAATTCATAACCTTACCTCAATATTGCACTTCAAGTTTTCTCCTCTTTGACCTCCTCGCATGTTGCTCAGAACAGTCCCTTTTTAACATCCAACAATAGTCCGTCATCATGTGAACACTCCACTTCCCTTGATACCTCATTTCCAAATATTTATATCCTGGTGAAATCTCCTAAATTATCAGGGAAATAATTTAGATGGTAATGAAGAAAATATACTTTGACACTCGCGTTGCGACCAATTTGTTTGACATTTTGTACCATCACTTTCACTATGTTAACATAATTTGGGTCTTTTTTATTTCGAAGGAAATTAAAAACAACATTTCTGAAAGCATTCCAGGCATCCTTCACTTCTCGTCTCACAGTTTCTCGAACTGACTGTCCATCAGTTTTCGAATTATTGGACCAACGAATACCTACACCAGCTTTATTTTTTATTTATTTACTTATTTTTTCGTTGGATAATGAAGAAAATGTAACGTAAAGGTATAAAGTACTCACTTTCCTTATCTAGAGTTTTCACAAATTGTTTCATTAAACCTAATTTTACACGGAGAGATGGCAACAATACTTTTGAGGGATCATTTTGTGAAATCAGCCTGCTGACCAAGTAATAGTCCAATAATCTTGAAATCTCCACAGGCTAGCCATTGACGGTTTTCGTACTGTGGTTTTTGTAACAAAAATTTAGCATTTTCATGTGTCTCCTTTAAAAGAAAGGAGTGGGCTACAGGAATGGAAGGATGAATATTTCCATTACGAAGCAAAACACCTGCAAGACTTTTTGAGAAGAATCTATGAAGAACCTCCACTCTTTGGAATTATTACTTTTGTTATAACATTTGAAGACAGCAAGGGTGTCTTGGCAATACGCAAAAATTTCTTCTTCAGCAAAAAAGGGACAAATTCATTCTCATTATGCCTGTACCATGAAAAATATGTAGTTATCCTCGGCCAATACTTCCTTTTCTTTTCTTTTAACCTAGAGCCTAAAAGTTCTGCTGATTCTTTAGGTAAATTTAAATCTCTCACTAAATCATTAAGCTCACATTGATTAAAACATCTATCATCATCACAATTTTCTGGTTCATAAATATTATCCACTGGAGATTCAGTTTTAATGCTACTGGATGCAGATGGCAATGTATCTGATACTATAGATAAACATATCCAAGAATAAACATTGCACGTCTTATCGCCATGACAAATTTTTGTACATGCCCTAGGGCGATATAGTTAGTAGACTTTAATAAATACAAATATATATATATAAACACAGTAATACTTATATTGTTTTACATTTTAAGTAATAAAGTTGACATTTTAAGCTGTTGAGCCTTTCTAACGAACAATAATCACGCGATAATGTTACTGCAGTAAGTGCGTTACGATAAATATTTAAAACATAAAATTTTGAATTGCAAACAATTCTGACGTAGTATGCAAAAACGGATTTCAGTTTTGCAATCAGTGTGAAAATGTGATTCAGAAGCGCTCTTTCACTTCAAAACAATGAAATCCATGCAGAACAGTGTTATGCATTGGATTTCTCCCGCGTTGGTTCTTCGGATGCGGTTGTGTGTCGCTCGGGTGTTGTAGTCTCTAATAATGTTTTCCGTTTCGAGTGTAAAAGCTGGAGATGAAGATGCGTCATTTGGCGTGAGGGTGTGTTGCAGTGAGTCAGCTAGGGTTCGGCTTTTTCTTAGTCTGACGTGGTTTTGTGGTTGTTGTAGTGTAAGGGAGGGATTTGTGAGTTTTAGCGCAATAGTCTCTTTAATATGCGCCAGACTGTGGAGCGATTGGAATCAAGATCGCGGAGTGTGTTATTCCATTGATGGGAGACTAACGAGAACGTGAGCAGCAGAAGTCGTGCGCTTAACCTTTGTAGGTTGCTCCGCTCTGCAGGGTGTCGCGTATGTTGACATTTTCAGCGGGCCTTGTTGCGTTCCGATGTGAGCGCAAGGAGGCTTGGCGAACTGAGAGGGGTGTGGTTGCACGGTCGATTGGTCGGTACTGACTACGTTATGGCAAATTTAATGGACTTTCTAGGTATGTTACTGCTTCCTCTAAGTCTTCAGGGGTTTCAGTGTCTATTGGGTTAAGATTAGCGTTTATGGTCTCCTGAAAACGCTGCCAGTCTGCTTTATTGTAATTGTGTCGCGGTAGGGATTGTGTTTGAGTTGGTGATGGTGATCAGTAATGGAAAGTGGTCTGATGTCAGGTCGTTGATGATTTTCAGATGAACTTGTTGCATGATACTTCGCACGATAGCTATGTCTAGAATGTCCGGGTGTTGGCCTTGCTGATGGGGAACGTATGTTGGCTCATCTGGGGCTGTTATGATATAGTCAGAGGAGTTTTTATACTGAAGAAGCTTGATACCTTACGTGTTGGACGAGGTGCAGTTCCATAGCGTGTGCTTGGCGTTTAAGTCGCCTGCTAATATTATCTGATGGTTCAGAGCAAGCAGAAAGTCTACATCGCATGTATCGATATCGTCAGGTGGATTGTATGCGGCCACTACCGTAGCGAGGATCTGATTGATTGTGATGTGTACAGTTGTTGCCTCAATGTGTGAGAGGGGAGGGATGTGATCTCGGCAGTGCGTAATGTCACGCCTTATGGCTATTGCAGTGCCTCCCGTGCGAAGGTTCCCATCAGTGCAGTAAACTAAGTATCCGGGATGGTAAACTTGTCTGCGTTTTACAGGTGTGTTTCGGTGAGTAAAGCTAAGTGAATGTTGTGTCTCTGGAGGAATGTGACTAACTCATGTTTCTTACGGCGCACCCCGTGTGCATTCCAGGTCATAAAACGTAGCCGCTTGTCGTTATCCATTAAGTTCATTGTACGGGTGTTGGTGGCCTTGTGTTAATGTATGGTTTTGTGTGTGCGTGCGTGTGTGTGCGTGTATGTGTGTCGTGGTGGGGTGAGTGTCTATGCTACTCGTAGACTCGCTCCTGGAACAAGAATAGCGCGAAAAAGTGCGTGTACTCCTCCAATATCAAGTGGGTTTCAATTGGCCTAGTCAGTAAAATATTGAGTACTCCTATGGCCAAGTACATAACATGATGCCAGGGGATTCCAGTGGCCTCCAATTTGCAGTTAGTGCCTGCGCGTATGGGGTGAGGGCATATGTGATTGTGTGGGGTTTCGGGGAGCCCAGTCCTGAACAAACGTGTCATTAGCTGTGTATTTCTGACCCTGGGATCGTGTGGTTGGATGGATGGGCCGCCCGCTGCTGAAGCTTGGTTGCTTTGTTCAGCCGGTTGGCGGGTTTGAGGGGTTGCGCGCATCCGCTCTGTCTGTGTCTCAGAGCGAGCTGGGGAGCTGGGAACTGGCTCTTTGTTCCCTGTGACAGCCGGCAGGTGATTGCTTGCCGGAGTTCTGGCGTAGGAAATTCAGTTGCCTCCTTTAATCAGGACAGGCCCGGTAGCGCGCTCCGTGGCCTGGCTGACCATAAAGGGTGCAGATTCTGAGTTGGGGTGGGGCGTGACAGCCTGCAGAATCGTGGCCGACAGTGCACTTCGAGCATACGATGCTGTGCGCGACCTGCGCTGGTCAGCGGCGTGACACAGCTGCTGCCACTTGTTGCACTGCAACGGGAAGATTGGCTTCTGATAATCTTTCACATTTATGCGGCAGTGGAGGAGCTCGTCCATCCCCAGAAGTAGCTCCCGGTCCTGGTCTGAGGCCACGTCAACCATGTATACCGGGAGTGACGTTCTGGAGGCATTATAGCGCCTAAGTTGCTCTACCCTGGTTACATGCAGCTGCATGTTTTCCAGTGCGGTTTGGAGCTCCTCCTCTGCTTTGTCCATAGGGAGGGGCTTGATAACCAGGCGGAAAGTTCGAGGTGTCCTCTGGCGTTAGGTGGAACGTAATTCCACGCGCCTCAGAAATCTACAGCGCTGCCTGTAGTCCGCTTCCGTGGTGTTCTCACATGGAAATCACGGGAAATTGCTGTGGGGCCACTGAGTATCCATCATTAGAGCACTCGCGATCGAAATCGCATAGCAGCTTACTTAATTCGGCTGAGTGCCATTTGTGAATGTACAATGGGGGTTGTAGCGTGGTGGTGACCGCACCAGCATATGGGCCTGGGGAAAGACGGCTTGTTCCTGGCGTTGGGGAGAGCGACGTGACTGGGATGGGCTTGGGCATTACAGAAAGCGCTGCTGTGGCTTCGGAGGGAGCGGGCTGACTGGAAGACAGCGAGTTTCGGCGGTTCTCTGCCTGAGTCGTCAGTGCTCGCTGGTTAGGAAGGGTGCCGAGGTGTGCCGGGGTTCCTAGGGTGGACGTGGGGGTGGAGGCGCAGCGTGGGTTAGAGGGGGGACAGGAGTTACACGGGAACTGGGTAAGGGTTCGGGTTTGGTTCCTGAGTTGGATTGGCTTACAGGGGTGATGGGATGGGGGATAGCGGAAGAAGTGGGGGTTTTAAGTTTGGGAGGGTAGGCTGGAGGTTGGAGCGAGTTCGTTGATGAGATGGACGCGTTCGGGGTGGATGCATGGGAATGGTGCTCAGGGGTATCGGGTGGTCGGGGGTTCTGCGTGTATACGGCGTGTGTACAATTTACGTGCTTGGTCTGTGCTCTATGAATTAAGTGTAAGTTGAAATGGGTGATTGACTGGGGGGTCTTATAAAGTGAGTACCTTAGCCTAAGAAGAGTCGGGGAGGGGAGCTTAGCCTAGATAGCGTAAAGAGGAAAAGGATAGTCGAAGAAAAAAGAGCGGATAAAGGGTCCTAAAACGCGCGAGCAGAAGATTGCCAACCCCGTAAGAGGCACTGAGATTCCAGTCGGAGACTGTTAGCTGCGGCCTTACTGCTCTGCCCTAGAATGCCGTTAGTGCTGCACTCGACCGCGGAAGCGGGAATGCTGCTGGGACTTGCCGGTCGCTAGAAGCCTAGCCGAGTAGGTCGCTGGGAACAGGTTCCGTTCATTCGCAACTAGATCTTCTGTCGTCGAGTGCCAGGTAGCGAGTCGTGATGATGCAGAGTTTACAGTTGACAGTTTCTTTATTATCAAGGTTTCACCTGGTGCCGGTACATTAGGCCCGGCTTACAGGCTACAATTGGGATGGACTTATAATTAGGGAAATTTACAATACTTACATTTTTCTTGTTTTGTTACAAACCCATTCGGTAACCAACATTAGTTTTTCTTTTGTTTCTGTTTGAGTGTTTTTTGTTTGTTTTGTTTATATATACACAAACATATTTATATACACATATACGCACGCATTCACTCCTGGACATACCAAAATAGTGTGTTCCATCACACACACGCACACACACATTCATTGAACACACCAAAAATATGCGTCACAGCTCGCGCACTGAACTATTTACACTTCACTTTATACACTATTTACAGTTTTCCGCTGTTTTTCTACGTGGACAGGTTGCAGCTCCGGGGTGGTTCCCGAGGCGCGGACTTCTGCCTTGGTGTATGTGCGGCCTGGGACCTGGGCGTGCATTAGTCGGCGAGCCGTACCGCGTCTAGAACGTTTTAATTCTTGTGTGCTTGCGGTGCTTCGGCTCACCTTTGACAATGTTGGTGATCACGTAATTATCGTGGTCTCTAATGCGCGTCCATGTTGCCTTGGCTCTATTTGTTATTGCCTCTGGGATGGATGGGATCTGGGTTTCGAGTTTTGGTTAGTGGTTCGGAGTGGAACAGAGAGGATTTTTCTAAGGGAGAGGTTTTGGAGGGTTTGAATTTGTTTGAGGGCGGTTTTGGAGGGATTGGCTCAGGCCACACATGCATACAGGATCACCAAAAGAATTAATTACCTGTATAGAATCAGCTCGGATTTGAGTTTCAGCTTTTTTTTTTTTTTAAACAGAAGATGGGGGCGCACAACTTTAGTCGTGAGTGGACCAGCACATCGTGCGGTTCATAGTGACGCCTAGGTATTTAACATGCTGACGACAGTGCAATATTTGACCACCGACCGTTAGGTCCATTGCCAAAGTATGATGCCGCTTTGAATTGTACCTAGTTAATTTTGAATTTGCGATCATGGAGCCATGAGAGGAAGTTGTTTGGGTATCTTTGCATTTCTGCAATGCCGAAACGAGGATTTTGTGGTGGTTGTATATTGCGGTGTCGTCAGCATATATGGCGACCTTGCATCTGGCATCCATTGGGAAATCATTGGTAAATAATATATACAAAAATACGACATGAAAACCACTTGTGGGACGCCAGCCCGCATCACTCGCTCCCTGAAGGAGGATTTTCCCATTTGGACGTAAAATCGCCGATTTTCTAGGAAATTATGCAGCAAATACAGGTAATTTTGAAGGGCCGGGAAATTGCGGTGCAGTTTATAAATGAGGCCATTGTGCCAGCACCTGTCAAAAGCGGCTTCTGCGTCCAAAAATAACGCCAACATTGAAGCCCCATTATTAAATTGCTGTTACGTCATCAGCTAATCTCAGAAGCTGCATTTCTGTGGAATGTCCTTTTCTAAAGCCAAATTGTGAATTTGAAAATTCATGCATTTCCGAGACTTGTTTTTGAAGTCGAGAAAGTATACATTTTTCGAGCAATTTACCAATGCTAGATAACAGACTAATGGGGCGGTAATTTTGTGGCTCTCTAGTGCTTTTCCCTTGCTTTGGGAGCATAATAACCTTGGCTCGCTTCCAAGTGGAGGGGAAGTAGCTATATTGCATACAGGAGTTAAATATGTAAGATTTAAAGCTTTCACGGCGCACGTTATTTATTATGGTTTCACGGGCGATCAGCCGTGTGAGGTTTGAAAATATTGAGCTTTCGGCCATTCTAAACTCCATGGCCTTCGTCAGAATGAAATGACCGTTCAACTTCAACTTATTTTATTAAAGAAGCATTTGCCTGGTGCCGGTACAGAGGGGCCCGGCTTACAGGCCAAAATTAACATTAATTATAATTTTTACAGTATTTACAATGAATTCAAGTTTGCTTTATCTTTTAAAAAACCCATACAGTGGGCAGCCTTAGCCCACCGAGAACAGTTTTTTTGGAGTATTCTCAGTTTTTTGGTCAGTTTTTGATAGTTTTTTAAATTTATATACACGGATATATACACGCACTCACTCCTGGGCATACCACACATATGTCCCATCACACGCACACACACACACACACACACACACACACACACACACACACACACTCGTATATACATATTTACACACACTGCACTATATACACTTTACTATGTACAGTTTTTTCCGCAGTTTTCCTGTGCGGACCAGGTTGCAGCTCCTGACTGGTTCCCTGGGATGCAGGCCTCTGAGGTAGCGTGTGTGCGGCCTAGGGCCCTTCTTTGTGTGGACGCACACCAGTCGGTGAGCCGAACGACGTCTAAAACATCTTAATTCTAGTGTGTTTCCGATGCTTTGGCTCGCCCTTGCCAATATTGGCAATCACGTCATTTTGGTGATTCCTGATGCGCGCCCACGCGACAGTGGCTCTTTTTGTTATTGCCTCGGGTATGGAAGGGATCTGGGTTTCCTGGTGAAGGGTTCGGTTAGTGGTTAGGATGGGAGCAGAGAGGATTTTCCGGAGGGAGAGGTTTTGGAGGGTTTGGATAGTCTTCAGGGCGGTTTTTGAGGCGTTTGCCCAGGCCACACACGCGTAAAGAACCACTGACAGGATGAAAGCCTTATACAGGACGAGTTTGGACTTCAGTTGCAGCTGTTTGCTGCGGAAGATGGGGGCGCATAACTTTAGCCGCTGTCTGCCTTTGTTGGCGCTATTTTTTATGTGGGTGGACCAGCACATTGTGCGGTCCAAGGTAACCCCTAAGTATTTAACTTGCCGACGGCAATGCAATACCTGACCACCGACCATTAGGTCCATTGCCAAAGTGTGATGCCGCTTAGAGAAATGAATCAGCTGGCATTTGTTGGGATTAATTTTGATTTTCCAGTCATGTTGCCATGAAAGGAAGTTGTTAACATAACGTTGCATTTCTGCAAGGCCGAAACGGGGATTTCTATGGTGGTTGTATATTGCAGTGTCGTCGGCGTACATGGCGACCTTACATCTGGCGTCCACTGGGAAATCGTTGGTGAATAATATGTACAAAAAGGGTGACATGATTGCCCCTTGTGGGACGCCAGCCCGCATCACTCTCTCCCGTGAGGAGGAGCGGCCCACTTGGACGTAAACTTCCGTTTTTCTAAAAAATTGTGCAGCAAATACAGATAATTTTGAAGAGCCGGGAAATTGTGGTGCAGTTTGTAAATAAGGCCATTGTGCCAGCACCGGTCGAATGCGGCTTCTACGTCCAGAAATAGCGCCAACGTTGAAGCCCCATTGTTAAATTGCTCTGTTACGTCATCAGTTAGTCTGAGAAGCTGTAAATCAGTAGAATGTCCTTTTCGAAAACCAAACTGTGAATTTGAAAGTTCATGAGATTCCGAAACTTGTTTTTGAATCCGAAAAAGTAAAAGTTTTTCGAGCAATTTACCAATAGTAGACAAAAGACTAATGGGGCGGTAGTTTTGCGGTTGCCTGGTGCTTTTCCCTTGCTTTGGGAGCATAATTACCTTGGCTCGTTTCCAAGTAGAGGGGAAATAGCCTTGCTGCAGACAGGCGTTAAATATTTTAGTCAGTTGCACCAGGGCTTTTCTCGGGAGATGCTTAAGTTCCTCATTAGTCACTTTGTCTGGGCCGGCAGCTTTCCCATTAGGTAATTTCCTAATGAGCTTGTAAACTTCCTGCGGTGTTATGATGGGTAGGTGTTGCTCTTGCTTCTGCGCCACCCAGGTTTGTACCCGTTATTTTCCCGCTCCCCCTATATATACAATGTTAGATGAGAGGGGGTTGCGTTGCCCTGGCCAATGAGCGGGTGACGATTTGTGATTGGGCCTGCTGTTTCAGGCTATGTTTGTCACCGGCCTATAATAAATATAATAAATAAGGAGTTAAATATCTGTTAGTTGCACCAGGGCTTTTCACGGGAGGTGTTTCAGCTCCTCATTAGTCACTTTGTTTGGGCCGGCAGCTTTCCCATTAGGCAGTTTCCTATGAGCTTGTAAACTTCCTGCGGCGTTATAAGGGGTAGCTGTTGCTCTTGCTCCTGTGCCACCCAGGTAGGGACCTCCCCTTCTAGGTCACGGTTGATCACTGGGTTTTCAGTGAATCTGTCTTGGAGACAGCCAGCGAAGACCTCGGCTTTCTCCTCTGCAGAGAAGTGCAGGCTGCCGTGAGTGTGGAGCACCTCAATTGCGGAGTTGACGCTCATGGAGACCCTGAGAGCCTTTAATAATTTCCACAAGATAGAGTCCGAATGGGTGGTACTCAACATTTTGTTTTCCCACTGTTCAATTTTATTGATTTTAATTTGTTGCCGAATGACGTTGCATAGCCATTTTTCTAACACTTTATATTCAGGCTGACAAGTGTACCACCAGACTTGTCAAGCATCGTCTCTGCGCTATGAGTTGCTCTACCTCAGGGTATGTGCAAAAACCAGGTGGTCTTGTGGTAGCATTTCTCTTGGCCGTGCGTAGCAAGGCAGTAAAGATTTCAATGGCGACATCTATGTCTGCCTCGCTATAGTATGACAGCCTGGGTTGCTCCATCCTGTGCATTTCCATGGTAAATCTATCCCAGGTGTCGGCCCGTCTTCCGAGGGCCAGAGACACAGGCTGTAATGACACCCGGTATGTCAAAATGCACAGGAAGATGGTCGGAGTCCATGCAGTGGTACACTGAAGTTATTTGAGAGTGTCGCGTTTTTGGGAGTATGAGGTCAAAAATCTCAGGGTCAAAGTGCCCTGATCTGTGCCAAAATTGGGTTCTGGGGGGAGGTGTAACTCAATGTCGTCATTTTCTATTATAAGTTCAACAGGGAGATTTCGGGCCGCGTTTGTCCAGTGAGAAAATATAGAAAATATGCCCTCACACTGGAACATGGGAATTATCTTTCTAATCTACAAAAAGGAGATAAACATAATTGTGCCAGCTATAAGGGAATCACATTGCTGAACATTGAATACAAAGTGTTATCCAATATTCAGTTCAAGTAGATAAAAGTTTATTATGAAGAAATAATAGGAGAGTACCAGTGTGGATTTTGTAAGAATAGAAGCACTATTGATTAATCTTTGCTGTGCGACAGGCTATGGAGAAAAGTTTTGAATACAATACAGACCTACACATGCTGTTTATAGGTTACCAACAAGCCTTTGACAAAGTCTATAGAGAAAGATTGTATGAATATATGGAGGAGAAAGGAATTCTATCTAAACAGATCAGGCTGGTGAAAAATACTTCTAAGAATGCCAAAGCGAAAGTAATGGTAGAAGGTAAAATTGGAGATGCTTTCTCACCGAAAAGAAGTGTCCAACAGGGTGACACATTTTCTCCCACTCTAGTCAATTTGGGCTTGGAAAGAGTCGTAGAGAAGCATGCTGGATCGAGCAATATAATATATAAGTCAAATCAACTGTGTGCTTATGCTGATGGTATGACTTTGAGACTTGAAATTTGACAGCTAGCGACTGTAACAGACTTGAAATTTTTGAGAGGAGAATAATATAAAAATCTATGGTTCTGTTTTGAATAGAGGGGAGTGGAGGATATGGACTAACAGAGAAGTCAATGAAATTCTTCAAAATGAAGATATTGGTCAATTTATAAAGTCTCAAAAGTTACAATGGCTGGGTCATCTTGAGAGGATGGCAAACTTAAGAACACCTACAGTCATATATGAGGCTAGAACGGAACAAAGACTTTGACCTGGAAGACCAAGGATTCGATGGGCAGATGAAGTTGAGAATGATTTGAAAATTCTGAATGTGCGCCCATGGAGATTGACTGCCAGGACTGAGAAAGATGGAAAGCTGTTGTTGTAGAGGCCAAAGCTCAGCTTGAGCTGTAGCACTGGACAATGCTGATGATACTTTCCACAAATGGGAGATGATTATTCATTTTTTTTATATCTTGCCATGATAGAAAACAATTTCATAGCTTTAAAAGATTTGACTATTGCTCAAAGCCTATCGTATTCCTACATTCCTCTTGCATCTACAAGAGAATGACCAATAAGAACATTTCTGTAAATGTTTATCTTAACTAACAGGAAGAAGATAGAGGAATGAGAGTTTGTAAGAATAATTAGTACAAGAGTAGAGAAAGTCATGTGAATGCAACACATCAAGCTTTTTTCCCTGCCAACTTTATTTAACCATGGAATCACCTGTATTAATATAATTAACATTTAGCTTTCAAGCTTCTAATTTTATTATGTTAATTCTTTTTGTTGCAGATGCCACCCATAGGACACATCATCATCCTCTGTTTTGTGACTGCTGTGAAATGCAAACAAACATCCGAAAAGAGCAATTCTTGGTGCACAAATGGATTGTCAGAGTATCATGCTTGTAAAACTACATTAAATTTAACCAGTTGCTTCCCAAACAACATCTCACAACCACAACTCTCACAAATACAGACATTGAATGACATTGTGTACAAACTTCAAAATATGTCCCAGGAATACAGTATAAAGTACAATGGACCTTATGTGTTTTTTTTAACTCCTGATTCAAATTTTCCCAGAGAAGAATTATCTTCTTGTTATAACCAGTTTCTCTCAAATCTCAGTGCACTTTCTAATGAAATGAAAGCTAACTGTGTACGGAACAACCCTTGCTATGCTTCAACTGATGACAGCTACCGTCAGAAATGGAAATATATCCACAAGATCAACTTCCAGTATGTCAATCAGACACTTGCAGAGATAAGGACTTTGAGGACTAAAACCTTCAGTAACAGCACTGATCTTCAAATATTTCATTTGGAAATCCTACACTCTTACTTAGAGGCATATAAACAGTATTTACTATTAAATGAACAACTCTATGACGTAGAAACATTTCAACTAATTACAGTAAATTATGTAGATCCTGTAATTTTCGTAGTTATTGTTTTGGTTGGCATAGGTGGTAATGTATCACTTTTGATCATTTTTATTAGAAACAGACACATGCGCACAGCATCCAATGTTATGTTCATTAACCTTACCATTGCTGATCTTCTTTATCTTGTAGTTCATCTCATCATCTATAAAATGGGTTTTATGTTACCTTTACTGACCAAGAAATTCAGCAATGACCATCAAATCTATGCATACTACTTTTTCATACTGTTTACAACAGGGCTTGCAGTCTATTCTGTAGTGGTGATTAGTGTGCAGAGGTACTGTGCTCTTCACACGTGTAAGAGCATTCAGAAATACAGTATTTCCTTTCTTTTGGTGGGATCAGTTTGGGTAATGGCTGCTCTGTTGGCAATACCTGACACAGACCTTATGCTAGAGAGAGGTATGAAGAAAATACTGACTCTCAGCTTTGGAAACCATAATTTTCAGTTCATTGCTTATGGTGTTGTACCTTCATTTACAATAGCAGTATTCTATTGTGCAGCAGCCAGGAAAGTTCCACAAGATTTTCCTGGACGGTGTACAGCAAAAGAGAAGATTAAGAGATCCAGAGCAAGAAGTGTGAGAATCCTTCATTTTCTAATTGCTTTGTTCATTGTCACCTACATACCCTCTCAGTTATTCATACTAGTACTTCCAACTCTCAACCCAATCAACCAGACAGTTAAAAATGTAACCATTATTTACATATCAAAATGTTTGATGTTTCTTAATTCTTCCTGTAATCCCATTATGTTATACTTAGGAAGTGAAAAATTCAGAAGATGTTTAAAAGAGGATATTTTATGGTTTAGAAAACAAGGATGCCACTGCTACAGAACAGATTTGCCATCTTCAGAATCCCCTCCAAAACAAAGTTTAGGAGAAGAGGAGTTGGTTATTTAGGAATGGTCCTGGTGGATTTTATAAACAAGTAGAATTATTTAATTTGAAGGGTAGAAAATGATGAGCCCTATCAAAGAGAAACTTTCTTAAAATCCAATTAACTTGGCAGAATAAATGATGATAAATATACAGGTACTATTATTAAAACTATCTTATTCTTATATCTTAAAACTAACTTAATTTTTTTATGATAAGTTTTCTTAAGGAATATTATTAATCTTTTTCTTTAGCTTTACCTTGCACTCTGGTTTTTAATGCAAGTCAAACTCACAAACAATTGCAAAGTATACTGGAAAAAAATGAAATGTGATTTTATTTGCATCCCTATGTAGAATTGACTGCTGAAGGCATATTGTACTCATGAAAATTTGCCTACTGCATTTTACCTACTCATACTGGAATCTGCTATAAAGAATAGTGTTGTCAATTAAAAAGGTTGAGAACCACTGAGTTACCTAAACTAAATTACATAGAATGCAGGTCTAACATAATACTGCAAAATATTGCATCCATTTGAAGTAATCTGTTATGAAATGACAAAACAGTCCTTTTCATAAGTTCTAAAGCAGTTTGAATACTTGACAGCCTCTTAAAAATGGAAAATTATGGTATTTTCAGTTTTCAGAATGCTAAGAATGTACTGGTGCGTACAAATGATCTGAGCGGTTTCAAAAATGTATTATAGCAATATTATTTGACTGAACACTACAAACACTGTATACTAAAATATAGCAACTCTTAAAGATATTTTAATAGCTTACAGGTGCTCGATATGTGCTCCATGAGTGACTTTACAAATATCAACTTGATAATCAAATTCAGCCCACATTCGATGTAGCATGTCCCTGTTAATTTCACCAAATGTGTTGATGATGCAGACCCATAGTTCTCACAGATCAGCAGGTAATGGTGACGTGTAAACTGCATCCTTCACATAACCCCATATGAAAAAGTCGCAAGGGGTGAGGTTGGGAGAGCATGGGGGCCATGGCATGAGTGTGTTATCTTCATTCCTGGTATGACCTATCCATTGATCTCGAAGTCTGGTGTTCAGGAAGTCACGAACATCACGGTGGTAATGAGGTGGAGCACCATCTTGTTGGTAGATGACAGTATCAGTCTCCAACTGTAGCAGGAGCCCATTCTCCAACATATCCAGGTAGATGTGCCCTGTAATGGATTTTTCACTGAAGAAGAAGAGTTCGTAAAGTTTAGATAGTAATATCGCACAGAAAACATTCAGTTTAGGCAAATCATCTTAACTGGGAAGTTAAGACATCAGCAAACCATTTGGTTGCACACAGACTAACAAGTTAAAGAGGGAGATGCTTGGGTGGCAGTGAATGTACTGCATGACAGAATGAGACTTTTCAGTTCCCCAAATCCTTACATTATGCTGTTCACTTTACCACTCAGAAAGAATGCTACTTCATCACTGAAAGCAGTCTTATCACAAAACTCATCATCTTCCATACGCCCTTGGAAACTGCTACAAAATTTAAAGCATTTCACTTTGTCCTCGGGTGATAATGCTTGTAACAGCTGCAAACAGTAAGGGTGCACCTTCAATCTCTTCCTTAACACTTTCCAAACGAGTTGATTTTTATGGGCTACGTGCGAAGCTAGCTTGCAGACGGTCAACTGCTTCTTCAGGTATTCTCGGCCGATCCATTGATTTTCCCTTACATAGGCATCCTGTGGCTATCAACTATTGATACCATTTACGTATAGAGTTGGCAGTGGGTGGTTCTTTCCAGTACTTTGTTCTAAAATTTCGTCGCATGGTTATCACAGATTTACTCATATGAAACTCAAGGGCAGCAAACGCTTTTTCACTGTTGGTCACCATCTTACAACGTTGGAGCTCGTGGCCGTGCGAGGAAGCATAAGTCACAACTGCATTCTTGTGGTGGAAGGAAGAAGCATCCTGATTGCTGCAAACAAAACTTGGAGAGATAACTAACTTACAACATGAAATACCATCACCATGTATTTAATAATATGACTATAAAAAAATTATGAAACTGCTCAAATCATTTGCGCACACCCTGTATATGTTGGCATCAAGATATCAGCTTGAGAGAATGGATTTGCAAGTTTTGTAGCTAGACAATCCAATTTGTCTAGGGAAACTCAAATGCAGGAGTTATGTTCATTAGAAATGTTTCACAAATAATGGATCATTAATTATATATAAATAGTAATAATAACAGTGATCATAGCACAAAAATACTTATACTTAATCTCAATAACTTTTATTGTTTTTTTTCAGCATACTGCACCCAATAAATGTTATATAAAAATTAGAATATCTATTTCAATAAAGGAATAAAACAAACAGCTCTACAAGAACAATATTTTAGAATAAATGTAACTGGGAAGTTAAGACATCAGCAAAACATTTGGTTGTACACAGACTAACAAGTTAAAGAGGGAGATGCTTGGGTGGCAGTGATGGCACTGAAATCCTTTGGTAAAAGTACTGTGTTCCAAAAACTAATTAAATAGTTGATGAATAACGTAGAAAGTGCAATGAGTTTGAAGTTGTGACAAACACCTCCTGTTGTCTGTTTTGCTCACTCTAAATTCCCCAGTTATACATGTGTTGTTAGTTTTGTATGGCTATTGTTATTTTAAACCTGCTGTTCAAAGAAAAGACAAGGTTATGGAGGATGAAATTATGATAAACTTTCAGTCAATCAGGATTCTGGTCAAATTATGTTCAACACATCCTTACTCATGATTGGTCTGCAAGAGATGAATCATAATTGTGTAATAGACTTATTATGTGTAATTTGAAAAATCAGCAGTACCTCTAAAATGCATGAATGATTATAGATATATTTCTTCACTTCTTATTTATGGATAGAGAGGGTATTCTGTGATTTTCTTTTAAATAAAATAGATAATTACAAATGTATAAGTACATATCATATCTAAAAACAAAATGACCCAACATTATCCAGATAACTCACCCTAATCGAGTTTCGAATTTGGGACCTCTGAATGTGAGGCTGACATACTACCACCGCACCACAGAGATGGGCTGAATGCTGTTTGTAGTTGAAAAGAAAGAGGGGGGAAGAATAACAGTGATGCTGACACAACAATACTGTTATATCATATGTACTTTTTAACTGCAGTCCATATTATCAGACTGCTGAGCAAGCCTATAATTTGGCCTGGAAAAAAGTTAAAATAGGTACCTAAATAATTAGTGAAGGTAATTTTAATAGATGTGTGTGAACATTTAATATACATGTACATCTGCTTTTGTAAATCTCATGAAAGAAATTTCTAAAATGCTTAATGAAGGCAAACAAACTTCAGTATTAATGTGCGTTAATGCAAAAGCATTTGACTGCATTGACCACAAGATATTGTTAAAACAATTAAATTTCTATGGCATAGGAAATGTATCATTAGCCTGGTCCAAGTCCTATGTAAAAGATCGTAAGCAGAGAGTTATACTAAATGATGGTAACAAAACAATGGAATCAAACTGGAAGAAAATAAAATCAAGAGTTCCACAGGGCCTTTGGCCCCGCCTACACATTCTTTATACAAACGATCTCCCAAATGATATTAAAGGTAAAACAATTATGTATGCAGATGATACTTCCATCGTGTTAACTGGCATAAACCATCACAGTCTAACAGAAAATATAAACAATAACAATCCAACAATCAAAAAGTTGGTTTGATAATAATGGGTTAAAACTAAATATGACAAAAACTGCTGTAATTCAACTCAAAACACACTCAAGAGCAAATAACACCTTAAATAATGCAAACATAATTTCAGTAAGTCATACAGATACAGGCAAAATCTTAGGGGTATACATAAATGAACAAATAAAATGGAAGGAAAATTGTCAATTTATTGGTAAAAATTAAGTAGCGTCTAGTTTGATAATTATTATCATCATCACCATTACCGCTGCCGCCAGCACCGGCACTGGCACCGCCTATGCCCCCGCCACCAACCACCACCACCACCACCCCGCCACCCCTGCCCCAACCACCACCACCACCACCACCACCACCACCACCACCACCACCACCACCACCGCCACCACCATCATCATCATCATCATCTTTATTAGTCATTTAGTAATTACAATAATTACCATAGACTTCCTCAAAAACAACTTACTACACTCATTCTATAAATACATACATACAAACATTGCTAACTTAAGACTTACACTTAACATAGTTACAAACTAAGTCTTATTTTGTTCATAAAATTCTTGCATACTTTAAAAGGGATTTCCTAAAAGCCATTTATACAGTCTGTTCTTAAATGTTTGAATATTCAAATTTCTTGTTGTTATTATGTAAATTAAATTTATGTAAACTTAGATTATGTAAATTTAAAAAATATGTATCGTCAGCATATACTACAGTATGCGATGGAGAACATTTTACATCATTAATCATTATCAGGAATATGCACTGCCTGACAAAAATTACAAACTTAGATACCAGAAAGATTGTATACCACAGCTACTTTCATTCCATAATGGCATACAGTATTATATTATGGGGAGTAGTTACAATGTGGGAAGAGATATTTGAGTTATAAAAGAATTTTATTTGCAGTATGACACATGTCAGTTTTAAACATTCTTGCAGAAACTTATTTCGAAACCTAAACATACCTTGCCCTCACAATATATCTGTGAACCACCTAAAGACATACATGAAAATTATGATAAGTACTACATGAAACAAAATATGCATAATCACGGAACCAGGACTCAAATTTCCTTAAAGGACCAGCACATAGATTTGTCTTGTTTGAAAAAAGTCCATTCTATGCAGGAGTAAAAATGTATAATAAACTGCCAAAAATGTACAGAGAGATTAACAACAAAAATAAATTCAACACACTAAAAGTAATTATTATTGAAAAAGCACACTATTCCATAAAGAAATACATGGAAGACAGTCCCTAGGACCATATATTATACTAAGCAGTTATGCATAAATAAAATGTAAACATAGCTTAAGCATTTAAGCATAATAATGTAAAAATCACTGTATGTAGTTTGTATGCACACATGTTTTTGTAAATGGTTAGCTATAATCTAACAAGTCACCAGTTTACTGGGCCTATACCTAATATGTATATGTATGTGATGAATAAAGTATCTTAACTTATATATAAGCACTCATTAGAAAAATTATAGAAAAAAACAGCCATACACAATAAAATTGAAGAATTAGGCGGTCATTGACTTGGTGCATGCTAACAAAATGGTTCACATCCCTTGGTATTCCATTCACTTATTGCTTAGTCATGTCTACTGATTCCCATGCTTTAGGTACTTAAACCATTCAAATTCATTGATGGGCTAGCCAGCATCTGCAAACTGATGGCATCGGCAATGAAGAATGTATCAGCAGTGGCTTGTGCCTTGTAAAGTAGGTGAATAGGTTCACATAAGCATGCTAAAAGACAAAGGCTACCATAAAACAATCATGCAAGTTGCCCTTGCACGTTGCCGTTGCAAGTTGTCCTTGCACGTTGCCGTTTTACGTTGCCCTTGCACGTTTCGGTTGCCCGTTGCCGTTGCACGTTGCTTTTGCACGCTGCAGTTGCACAGTGCCCTTGCACGTTGCGGTTGCCCGTTGCCGTTGCATGTTGCTTTTGCACATTGCCATTGGGCGTTCCCGTTTCACGTTGCTGTTGCACGTTGCCTTTGGACTATACACGTTGCTGTTGCACTATGCACGTTGCCGTTGGACGTTGCTGTTGTACAATACTGTTACCGTTGCACATTGCCCTTGCACATTGCTACTGCACGTTGAAGTTACACGTTGCTGTTGTACGATACCGTTACTGTTGCACCTTGCCATTGCCTTTGCACGTTGCCGTTGTACGATACTGCTGCTGTTGCATGTTGGAGTTGCCATTTGCCATTCTACGTTGCCGTTGCCTAGAGATTAGTATGAGGATCATGCTGAAATACCTTTAGTTTTTAGATACACCAAGCACAGCGTCATAATCTACAGACTTTCTCTCACTTTTCATCAGTCTTCATTTCTTTACATACATTTTCCCCATGTTCTGCAAGTTTGAAAATACCCTTATGACAGAACTCCATTCTAGCTGCTTAAAGACAATGATGCACTGCTTTTTTAATATCCTCCACCGTCTCATAGTGTTGGCCTCACATCTGTTCCTTAACAGAACCAAAAGGATTGGTAGTTGGAGGGTGCCAATTTGGGACTGTGGGGAGGCTGTGGAAGAGTTTCCCACCCAAATGTTCCAATCTTATCTGCTGTGATGCACTGTGATGTGAGGATGTGCATTATCCCGTTGCAGGATGATCTTCTTTCCAGGGCATTTACTGTGCAATGCACAATGGCAGACAGCATTTGTGATTTGTCCAGGTTCAAGATCATCAACCAGAATGTAACTCTGTACATCCCAGAAGATGCTACCCATAACCTTTCGAGCAGATGATCTCCACTCTGACGCAAGCAATATGAGGGCATGCATTATCCTATTGCAGGATGATCTTTCCAGGGCGCTTATTGTGCAATGCATGACAGAGCTTCCAAAGTGCAGGAAGCACTTATGTTTTGTCCAGGTTCAAGGAAATTGATCAGAATGTAGCTCTATGCATCCCAGAAGATGCTACCCATAACCTTCCCAGCAGATGGCACTGTCTTAGCTTCCTTCTTTGATGGCAAATCCAAATGGTGCTCTGGCGCTTTGTTTTAGGCTCACAATGATGGAACCAACTTTTATCGCCTGCCACAACTTTTGTCAAAAAATCTTCACCTTCATTTTGAAAACCCTGATAAAGGTTTCGGCTGATGGTTCTTCTCTGAAGCTTTTGGTCTTCGGTAAACAAACATGGGACCAATCGGCAGACTTTTCCAAAACCTAAGCTTTGTATTATTTCTTGCACTGTACTGTCATACTGCAAGATGTGCAGCAATTTCATTCACAGTATTATGCCTATTTGCTCTAATGATCTCAACTCTTCCCTTGAGATCTGTGGGGGCAGTGCACAGGTAATTGCTATAAGGCTCATCTTGGATACTCGTTTTCCATCTTTGAAATGCCTCACCCATCTCCTAATACTGCTAGAACCCATGCAGACATTTCCATAGGCATGCTGAAGTCCGAGGTGAATTACAGTGGCAGACTTTCTTTAACAAGGAATTCAATTACAGCATGCTGTCGAAACAAAACATTCATGTCTGCCATTTTGGAAATACTGCCTGTGGTCACATGAAAGAAGATAATGACATCACAACATGTGGTGTAAAGTCAGTAGATTATGATCCTCTAGTTCTTTTTGTCACATTGTTGGATTTTGAATTTTAACAACGGGTTGCTCACAACTTTCAGTATGACCCTCATATTTTAGAAAGTGTGCTCATTTGTAAATGTGACATTGGAGATGATATCAGAATACATTACCTACCCAGCTTGAGTTTGGCAGGTTTAAGTCACATTAGTCAGTGTGGAGTTAACTAGTTCTTATCCTTACCTGCACATACAGGGTGTGATTAAATATGTGAGAAACCTTTGTGTAATTGATAGAGAACGTAATAACAGCAAATAACAGTGCATTGTCATATTCCTTGCCCTAATGTACCTTTACTAACTCTAAGGCTAATGTTTTTAACAGACAAGACCATATGAGTGCTTTGTGTACAAAATATTGAGAAAGAGACTGAACACAGAAGGGAATAACTAATTATATGGTGTTAATTTTTATTTGTGCCTTGGCTTTCCAATTTATGATGTCGCTCTTTGAAGTGAGTCTATGGTTCACTAGAAATGCACCTCTGCTTTGCACCATCTAACGTTGTATAGTTATGGTATATATATATATATATATATATATATCAGCCTTGGCAGCTGAATCAGTGGCTGATATCAGGTGCGATTTGTTGTATATTTTTCACTTGGAGCTGTCCCCTAGCAACTGTTTATGGAATTTCCATGACTATACCATGAAAGTATCCTTTAAACCTGGCACATATGGAAACAGGTCTCCAGAGCTTTGAGTACTATGCAATATATTGTCACTAATAAAGGGCAATACAAAGCTGACAATACACTACCATGTCTACATGTTGGAATGCTGTTTTTGAACCGGATTGCTGAATGGAGAGGGATATCGGTATGATATGAAGTGCTGAGGAATTCCAAGAGACATCTCACTGAATTCTATGATAAATCTTAAACGGTAGCCACGATTATTTTATGGTACTTTATTAAGGCCTGGCATACATGAATGATACACACAGGTTCTTTTATCTTTGAGATGCCTAACCAAAAATAAGCTTGTTCCTTACTTTCAAAACATGTCCCAGTGGAAGAAGATCAAATCCTTTATGAAAAATACTCCCTTCAAAACAATGCTTAAGTTTTTAACATTTTTTTTCATGTATGGTTCTGTTTTACCTAAGGAAATCTAAGTTTTCTATGTAATGCATATCCATCGAAATCTCTCCAGACCTTACCCACTGAACATTTTTAAAACGCCACCGTTGATAAAGTCACTGCCCTAATATGTATGCACATGTCCTTTAGTTCTCAATTTCACTGTCAGAAAATCTTGCAATAAACCACCAGAAGAAACTAGTGTTGCAGCTCTACGAGAGCCTTTATGAATGCCAAACGTAGGCCTCAATAGCCGAAGTAAACATCCCTGCAATATTCAAGCTGGGCACTCCCTATGTAGTTATTCTTCAACTTGTTGCAAGTAAAGATTCACCAGAAAGTGATGATGTCACACACAATCACTGAAGGAACAAATAAAAATGAATACCAACTTGCAAGAGCTAAGTTCATTCTTTCTAAATTGCCAGCAAATTTTACCCCTGTTCGCTTCAGTATCTTCAAGTCCTTCAGTTTTTCAGGAAAGAAACTTATTAACTCTGCTTTAAGAATATACCATTTATTATTTGCAAAAAGGCGGCAATATACATTTAATAATGAACACACAAATAGGCACTTTACATACTTGAATCTCCTGTATATACATAGTCTGTTACCAGATTATTACTGGTCTAGCTCTTCTTTTTAAACTCAGTTTATAACATACAAAGTCAAAAATAAAAATTTTGTGCATTTACAGTGTAATTAAAACAAGTAAAAAAAAAACATAAACCTCTGTTTAACTTTACATATATTATTTATAATATCAATTACAATTATCTACAAAGAAGTTAATTATAAAAACAATAATACTACACAAATATGGCATCTTTCAGCTTCTGACTATAAAAATCTGCATATTAACTTGCCTTTAGTAATGCTGTAATATCAGACAAAGCTGCCTTGTAGTGAGTGCTTTACAAAGAAAACTTTAAAAGAGAAAAAGTAAAGCAAATAACACATTTTTAATGGTACAGTTTAATAGCTTTTCGTAAAAAGTCGCGTATTGTATCGTACGTGGAGAAGCTGATGCCGACAGCTACTGGACCCTTTACCCAGTTCATACTCAGACCTTTGAAGAATCCACCACGTATACCTTCATCTCTGAAAGAAATAATATTTTATTAGTCTTCCACTCAACAGAGGATTTAGAATTTAGACAAGACTTTTATTTTATTGGTAATGTACTAACAAACTGCTAGTATTAATGCAGAATTACACTAAACCATCAACATGCAAGATTTGGCAAACCATATGTTAATGCTACAGAATACATCATACATTGTTCCCACAAATGCTTTATGACATACAGCTGTTTATACAATAGCAGCAAACCACAATTTTGGCAGAGAAAATGCATGAAAAGGCAAATTTTAATTGAAATTTGGCCAAAGTAACTACACAGTTTTTGCCTACTAATGCTGCGAACATTAAGCAAAAGTAAGCCGATGGTCACATGAAAAAGGTCTCATGTGTTGCATTCATATAGCTTTCTCAACCTACTCCTTTAAAAACTATTCTTACATCATCACATCTTCGGTTTATAACAGCTGCCGCCACCTTCCTGCATGTTGCCATGATAGCTCGGTGCCACAAATACAACAGAAAATCTGTGGTTCAAATCCTAGCTATGGGATTGAATTTTTCAGTTTTGATCCTATCTTTCATAATATTCTTACCAAAGTTTATTCTTCTATCAACTTCATATTAATCAAAATAAACATTTGCAGAAATGGCTTCATTACTCATTTTGTTGTAGGTGCAAAGGTTTTGGAATTCTATACTCTTTCCATGACATGAGAAACAAAAGAATGGTGGCCAAGAGTTTCAAAAATTTAAAGATCAAATAATATATCAGAAATGGTTAGTCCCACTAGACTGAGATAATTGACAGATTGTAACTGCTAATACAACCATACTTCCTCTAGTGCTGACAACATGTGAGCAAAAGTAAGCTAAAATCAAGTTAAAAGAATCTCATGTGCCACATTCATCTCGCTTTCCTTACCTACTCTTTTACAAACTATTTTTATAAAAGGTGACTCTTCTATCTACTTTATGTTAACTTACAATTAAAATTGTGTATGTTGGACTTTGTGACAGTGATCAGTTTAGTTAATTATTTAGTTGACTTCTGACACATCACATGCATATTTAATAAAAAAAACATGATTCAGGAGCTATTCGCTCCCCTCTAGGCAGTACCATTGACTAAGCAGATGACTGGTAACTGATGATAATTGATTGTTACAATACACACAAACCATGTGTAAGTAAACTTTGAAAGGTAGAATCAGAACTGAAAAATTCAATGCAATAGCACAGGATTTGAACCACAAATCTTCTGTTCCAGTGCAGCTGCTCTTATATGATATGTGCCTGATATGTGAAAACTTCTGTATAAAAGCCTACAAGTCTGGGACTTAAAGTTGGCAAGAGCCAACCTGGCACTTGACAGCTAGCGGATTCACTCACCTGCGAACGAGGCTAGTGCTATCTCGCCCAATTATGTTACAAACACATTGCGCAATGATTAGTTGAATAGATCAGATAGTGCTAGCCTCGTTCACAGGTGAGTGAATCAGCTAGCTGTCAAGTGTCATTAGTTCTTGCCGACAGTAGCTACTTGGAATTGTAAGTCACCATTAGGATACGAGTCTTCAATATGGGATTCCCTTGTGGTCTATTGGGAAAATGCAAATCACTTGGAAAATTTAAGGCAATGTCAGCATGTTGCCATGGAAGCTCAGTAGTTAATAGCAGCCACGTGTAGAGCAGAAGGTCCGTTGTTCAAATCCTGGCTATGGCATTGAGTTATTAATTTCTGATCCCTCCTATACACAGTTTGTATGTATTAGAACAATAAATTATCATTGATTGGCCTGATATATGAAAATGATTATTTAGGTAAAGCAAACAACATGCATTATTTGGTATTGATTCCTATGCAAGATTTTGAGAGCTTCATCTCCTGTAATATACAATAAAGCATTATTAAAAAAGCCATTATTAGTGCCTTTAGGAATTACCCAATGTGGTAACCTCATTCTTATCATTTCATTTTTCTGAAAATTCATTTCTGAAATTTGATTAAAAACACTACAGGTAGAACATACTTTATTCGTGTTATTTGTTTAAAAAATGTTAAGCTTAATAAAACTAAAGTGCATCATTTGCAAATATCTATTTGAATTGCAATAAATATTAGGTTACTTAAATTCCAAATTTAAGTGTTGCATTATATCGTAAAGCTGATTTACATTCGTAACCTCAGTTAATAAAACATCCTTCTGTTTAGTGTAATTGAACTTGCTTAGGTAAATAAGGGTATCAAATTAAGCTAAATGCATTTTTCTGGATTATTCCAATTCTCCAAAAATACATGTTATTGTTTTAATATGCTGCACCTTTCTTCAAGATGTCAGAAGAATAAAATTTCTTCAATTATAACTACATTTTAATGTCCAAAACATGTTTATTCTACATTATACTCTTTTCTACAGTGCTTATATTACAATAGATTAAAATGTTCAAATATTCAAACCTGTATATTTTCCTGAGTGTACCAAGTATTGTCTTATAAGGAGAATTGGCAATAGGAGATGTCTGCATCCTTCGTCTTACAATGTCCAGTGGGTAAGAGGAAGTCTGTCCCAACATTCCTGCTGCTGCTCCAAAAGCTAAGCTGGAAAGTGGTCCAGCTTGTGTACCCCAATATTCTGTAAATAAAATTTACTTCATGGAACAACTAAATAGTTTAACCCTCTCTACCCAATGAAACTATGAGGGCCGTCTCAAAAGTAACTTGCACTATTTTTTTAAATCCACGCGGTAGGCGGAAAAAGTCTGAAAGTCCCAGGGTATATAGGTATGGGTGTAGTAGTAGCACCGTAAAATTCCTAGGCCCCTAAGTTTATTGCTTGGACATTAAAATGGCAGTAACAATGGAGACTCCACTCGTTCCTACCGCCGATTGCGAAGTTCGCGCTGTAATCCATTTTCTGACGAGAAAAAATAAATGTGCGGCTGAAATTCATTGCGAGTTGTGCAGTGTTTATGGAAAAGACGTTTTGTCAAGACAAATGGTTTCTCGTTGGCCCCAATCGTTCATTGAAGGGAGAACAACATTACACGGTGAGCAATGAAGCAGCCGACCTTTCACTTCCAGCGCTCCGGATATTGTTGACGAGGTTCGAGCAGTCGTGAACACTGATCAGCGCCTTACACTTGATGCAGGTTTGTTTCAACTTCCTCCATATATTGAAATAAGCCGTGCATCGCTTCACAGGATTATTTCTAAGGATCTGTGTCTATGGAAAGTGTGTGCAAGTTGTGGAAACGAATGGATGAGGCAACTCCAAAAAAAGGCAAAAGTTGTTGCATCGGCTGTCAAGGTCATCACAACGATATTCTGGGATTCGAAGGGAGTACTGTAAATCGATTACCTGCTCCATGGGACCATGATGACAGCTGCTCGCTATTGTGAGGTGCTGAGAAAACTCAAAAAAGCCATACAAAACAAAAGGAAGGGAAAGTTGAGCAAAACAGTTTTTCTGGTCCACGATAACACTCTCCCGCATGCTGCCCGTGAAACTCAAGCCATTTTGAACAGTTTTGATGGGATGTTTTCGGTCATCCATCTTGTGCACCTGACCTTGCACCGAGTGATTACCATCTTTTTCCGGAGCTGCAGCAACATCTTGGGGGAAGGCGCTTCGTAAATGACGAGGAACTGAAACAAGAAGTGGAAAGATGGCTATCCAGTTTGGCGGGAGAGTAGTTTAACATTGGGTTAAAAAAACTGTTACCACAGTATCAAAAATGTATTTAGGTTCAAGGAAATTATGTGGAAAGATAGGTACTGAATGTAGCTTTCAAAATATACCCTTTTTAAAATATTTAAACGTTTTGTTCTTTTTTAAAAAAAATAGTGCAAGTTACTTTTGAGACGTCCCTCGTAATACATTAAAAAGTCTCTATTGCCATAAACCAAAAGCCTTTAGGATGAAACTTACATTAACTTTTTAAAAGATTTTGTTTATAGAGTGTATCTCTAATGCTGGGATTACAATGAATTTACTTAACATGACTTATTGCAATGTGACGTGATGTGATGTGTGACGTGAAATAAATGTTGCTAAACTAGAAGATTTATTAGGATGCACTTAAATTAATGTAATGGGAATTATTCTGGTTGGTTATTCTTTTACTCGGCAGACATAGATATTCAAGGCATCTCTCTTTCTAATCAGAGGTTATACTTTCCAAAAATGAAAAGAAAGAGAATACTAAAATGTGGAATAAGAAACACTTTTAAATGGTGAATAAATGGTATGTTGCATTTACATCACTTTCTCTTCACATTCTTAAACTGTTTTTACATAGATTTATTTTTCCGTGAGCTTTTTGTTAATAGAGATAAACTTTCATTACATACTTCACTGCAGGTACAGGAAAAATTTGGAAGGCTGAAGAGATAGTCAAATTTTTAAAAAGCTGATCACTGCATTATCATCTTCATAACAGGTGATAGTCCTAGAAAGACTGTGTTGATCTACATAAAATTCTCCTGCCATTTCTTCACAGTTAGAGAGAAACAAAATTGCTTGCAAGTCTACAAAGGGATTTAAACATACATATTTATCACTATATATTGACTTTATAATTTCATGCTTTTTGCATGACCAATAAAAAAAAAAAGAGGATTTAACAAGCATACACGAACCTATACATATACTACATACCAAATTTTAGATACAGTAAAAATGTACACACCACAAAAATAAAGATGATATTAACAGGGTGAGTTTCTTTAAAATGTTTGAAATGTTAAATGTATAACTATCATAAAAACTAAAAGTAGAAGCACCATTATCTGTGAAGTTATTTTGCAAGTAATTTTAATTTAAAATTAAAATAAAATTAATAAATATACATAATTCTCACTTAGGTACAATCAGGATCCTTAGCTATGTACTTATATTTGAACTCACATACCTATGTAAACTTTTTTGAGCGTATCATATGTGAAGAAGCTGACACCAGCATAAGGTATGACTCCCAGAATCGTTGGGACATAACCCCTATATAAAGTGCGTGGGCCCTCTTCTCTCCATATTTTTATGAACACTTCTTGCAACGAACGGTACTGTTCTTTGTGAGTGACAGCCATGCGAGCTCGAGCCAAATCCAGTGGATATGTTAGGGACTGTGATGTTACACCAGCTAAGGAGCCCGCTAAAAATCTTGTAAAGTGTGTGCTGTAATAAACCAAAGTGTTACAATTTTATGACATATTAAAATATATTGCAAATTTTGTTAAGCAATATGTTGTTAGCTAATGCTGGATTTCTGACAATAAAGTCATTAATCCTCTTGCTCTCCAACATTTTTGTTAAGCAATATGGAATCCAACATAATGAAGCAAATTTAATTGGATAATGTTTCATATTTAATAAAACACTTCAAATGGATTTTTGTGCTCTTTTAACACTATGTTGCACTGTTTTATTGCACAAGTATTAAGAATACAGCTTTAAAAACAATAATTGACATACATGTCATTTATTTGTGTATATGTCTGTAAATTTAACTGAGTCAAGGTGCACAAACTTAAGGAATCTAATGAAATCTCGCTACACGCTTCACCCAAGGTATCATGAGAGTGTTTCTTTCCCGCTCATCGCTTTCCTCTCCTGTCAAGATATTGCCAACATCAGCACTTGAAATATAAGCACATGTACCACAAGTTTGTGCACCTTGTCTTAATTAAGTGAATTTACACACACTTAGACAAATAAATAACATATTATGTGTGTCAATTATTGTTCCTAAAATACTTGTGCAATAAAACAGTGCAATATAGTGTTAAAGTGAGCAAAAATCCATTTGCTAATATAGTTCCCTGTTTTTCATATGTTGCCAATAGCACTTTCCCCACCTTCCCCTACCTTGCTTTTGCTCTTACTACGTGCCTTCTGTGTATGGCATTTGCTATCTAACAAGGTTTGAAAAAAGGTTATTTGTGTGCTTTTAAGGGTTTCAGGAGGTAATATCATGAAAAACAATAATAATGTGCTGCTGTTATTTATCAAGGTACCCAACATTCCCTAATGTAAGTATTTGTGAGGAAAACTGGATTTTGGTATATACAAAACATTATCTATTTAATCTAATACAATCTTTAAGGAGTCAGTTTAAACATTCTTGCTCCCTTTGTTTACAACATTTTAGGACAGTTTTGCAGGCTGTAATCAACGTGCTCGACACATTCAAAGTTAAGATGCTGTTAGCAACATAACCACCAAGCAGGATGGCTTAGGCGGTAGCATGTGGCCCACATTCATGAGCTTGTGGGTTCATTTCCCATGGCCAATCTTCCTGTTTTGGGGGTTTATCCAGGTTGCTAGGCAAATGCTGGGAAGGATAAGAAGAGTAGCACAGTAGATTTAAATGCTATACATTTCAAATTACTCCATATATGTTACACTTAACTGCATTCAAAGAAAACAGAACCAACAAATTTGCAAGGTGTCAAATGTTAAGACATTCAAATGTTCTTGCGCCCTCATGCACCAACTGTCACTGGCCATGACATTAAAGTGAAATAAAACTACTAAAAGCTGTCCCAAAATCTAAAGAACTACACATTTGGGAGAACATACACTTCATGAACCTTAAATCAATTAATTATAACACTTCAGGAATGGAAAATGTCATCTTCAAGTTAGTGAAAAACAGCTAGAGGTTTCCAACTCAACACAAATTGTTCTGTAAATCTCTAATAATCAATATATTGCTAAGAATGCTAAAAATGTACATACTTATTATTTGTTCCACAATCTTAACATTGTATTTTGGCTGCCTCATCATTCAATCCTCCCAAAAGTTCACATTACTTCCCATATTGATCTAACCCTCCCTTCTCTAAAGCCAGGTGCACTTTGATACATGCTACAAATGTAAGCACAAAAGCTATCCATAATTAAGTACTATAGACATGTTCCTTCTTCATTCATAAATTGCACAAATAAACCAAATTCCCTTAATAAATGTAAGCGAATAGGAACCGCCTTGTTACAAGATCGAAGTAATAATCATCATAATGCCATTGCATATTTTATGTAATATGCCATAATGTAGTGCTTATACGCCACTGTAATGGACCTTATAATATCCACCTCTTCATAATGACACTGCTAATCCACCAATCAAAAGTGCACCAGTTTATAATGACACTGCTAATTGGCCAATCAACAGTGCAGCTGCTCATCATGACACAGCTAGCCATTAATCAAAAGATTTGCATGTAGCAATCAATATTTTGGCACCTGAGCACATTCCCACGCAGCTGAAAGCATATACAGAAAAAAAGCCACTCTATTTAATAACTAGTGTTAATATTGTAAATAACACTGCAATGAATTCAATTTATTTACTCGTTTTTGAAAGTCTACTCTTTTAAAGATTTTAGAATTTATACAAACTGTATCATTGTGTCAAGGCCAACATAACAAATGCTGAAGGTGCTACTACCCGTTTTCATACGTACAATCGATCTGAGTAACAAATAGCCAAAATGTTGGACACCAGTGACAATAATATGCAGTGTAGAATATTAAGAACATTTTATAAATGTTTTAAACTCAGACACATGGTGGAGCATAAATAGCCATATGAAACTGGAGTATAATGGCAATTACAATGCTCGTATGAATATTATGAAATGAGCTACCGCTCGTTTCATAAAATATACTCGCATCTTAATTGCTGCCATTATGCTCTCATTGCATAATATACTATTATATGAGTTACCTTCACTTTAGAGGCAGAATGAGCTTACCTCTGGTTCTTATCGACAGCAAGAATCCTTTTCCACTGTTCATGTGCAGTAAATTGTATGGCTGCATACGGTATGATGCGTGCCATTGTCGCAGAGTTCCCACGCCATAGGCTAAGTAAGCCTTCATTTTTATATGACCTAATAAGGAAAAGCACTGCTTCACGGGCAGAATATCTGCTTTCTGATATCTGGAAATTGATCTTGGTACGGTCCAATGGGGCAATGGTAGTTTTGGCTGCTGCTCCTGCTATGGCTCCAGCTACCAGACTTGTCACAACTACCTCTGAGTTTGATGCAACTCTTTTCGACTGCCAAAAGAGTATAAAAAGGTTAGGTCTTTACAGAGCATCAAAACTGGGGATGAAACAAACAACTTACTAAGAACATATTAACATGAAAGACAATAAATATGTAATTCCATAAAAAAACATATTTGTTTGTATGGACAATGGCAAAATGCTGTTACTATTAACATTATCATTCTAAAGTGAATATTTATGTTATAACAATCAACAATGTCACCTGAAAAACTAAACAAAGAAAGGAAAGAGAGAGAGAGAGAAGGAAAGAAGTTAAGAAAGAAAAAAAGAAAGAAAGAAGGGAGGGAATGATGGAAGGAGGGAGGGAGGGAGGGAGGGAGGGAGGGAGGGAGGGAGGGAGGAAGGAAGGAAGGAAGGAAGGAAGGAAGGAAGGAAGGAAGGAAGGAAGGAAGGGAGGGAGGGAGGGAGAGAGGGAGGGAGGAAGGAAGGATGGACGGAAGAAAAAGAAAACTTAACTTGGGACCAAATATGGATGGTAAGGTGGGTGGGAAAGTATGTCCCACTTTAGCTTCCTGAAGGTTTCAATAGCTTTTCTGGCAGTGTGAGACCTCATATTGTCCTGAAGGAAGGAAATCTGATTTCTGCCCGGTTTCCTCTTGTTAAAAAAAAAGGCACAACAGCCCATCTGGACCAAGGCGTACTGCCCAAATGCTGCATCCCCCACCACAAGCATCATGAGTGGGGTGCAGTAGTGGAGGTGGGACGTGGTCAGCACCCTGGTCGCTCCTGGCCAGTTATGTGGTCTTACCGACCAGGGGCCGGTACTTCTGTCAAATAGCTCCTTAAATTGGCTCCTCAGCTCTCCCAGCCAGAGAAAATCCATATGCTGGTACCAGGAATTGAACCCGGGTCCCTTGTTTGGTAAGAAGCAGTGCTAACACCATGCTAGTTTTCCTCTTGTACTATATCTTACTCTTACTTCTCCCAACAATATGTTGGAATAATATTCTGCATTGACGGGCCTGTGTTCCTGAAGGAAATCAAGATGGATAACTCCCTTCCAAGACTGATGTTTGCGGTCATCTCTCTCTCTCTTCCCTCTCTAAAACATCATTTGAGCACATGATTGCTCGAGAGACATGCTTTTGCAAACTTTTTTCAATCTGCTGAAGAATTTACAATGGATAAACCCCTTCTGCAGTAGGACATTTGATAATAATGTATTGATACACACTAGCCGACACTTTCTGTTCACTTATCTCTCTTGTAGAGCTTAGACAAGACTGAAGACATTCACAACTACCTGAGCAGAAGAGAGGGAAGCAACTTCCCCTTTCCAAGGTCAGTAATATGCTGGATGGGGTTTTACACTTGTAAAAAACTCAGTTCCAGTCACATTTGAACCAATTTGTAGCACTATAGAGAGCATTCAAACATAGTTAACCTTCAACATTACATTCTTCACCTCTGATGTTCAGTGCTTTAGTTATCATATTTACCGGTGTATAAAACACAATTTTTTCCTTCGAAAATAAGCCCATAAATGGTATGCATCTGATACATTAGTAGCAAGTTAAGATATGCTACTAAGCTGAAAGTCATTCCATATGCTAAAGAGCATGAAAACAGGGCTGCAGAAAGGCATCGAAAGCCACCTTGAACTGAAAAAATGATAAGAACTTCGCAGAATCAGGAAGATGTTTTAAAGAAAGCACCTTGCAGTAAACATAATCTGAGAAGTGGAACTGTTAAATGGCCAAAACTTGAAGCAGAACTCAATATTTGGATTTTAGAGAACAGACAACTGGGAATTTCAGTTTTTATGAAAATGATCATTCATCAAGTGAAAGTAATATCCACTAACAAAGGGATCGCCGGCTTCACTGGATCATCATAGTGTTCAAGATTTATCAAGAGTATCAGCTTTGTGTGCAGATCTAGACAAAAATATCACAGAAAATGCAGGTGAGTACAAAGAACAAATGGTTGAATTTCATTAATTTGTCATTAACGCAAGGAAAAGAGATTATGAATTTTGCAGATTTGAGGACAAAAATTAAAAGGCAAGTGCATTTTTCTATTTATATTGCCTAGATATTTGATGTACATACACATGTTATAATTGTTTTGCAGTAGATGTATTAGGTGAGAATCTTTTTTTCCCTGCCTTAAAAAGTAGTATATGTCGTTTATACCCTTACGTCTTATGTGCCTGCAAATATGATAACTGAACTGTAAACCTAAGAACAAGTAGCAATGGCTTTTGAGGATGCAAGTATGTTCTAAGTATGCCATCAGATGTGAGAAGTAGATTTTGAATGAGTATAAATCTATCTGAAAGGGTTAAAATACATTTATCTACAAACTAAATTTTCTGGAGTTAAAAATCTTTGTTACTCACCCATTCACTCACCAAATATACATTGAGAACATAGTTTAGGTGTGCTATAGAAACTATTCAAACTAGTTTGAGGAATAGCACCTGGCTATGTTACTCTTATTATCCAATAGCTTTTGCCATTGTGAAGAAATATTCCTAGACTGAAAACAAATAGCTACTTGCTGTGGGCTCATGATGCTGAGAATGCCGAGGAAATCGAGATGCTGGTTCTTCTCTAATAATGACTGCCTGTTCATGGTGGCTCATGGCTGCCAGTCACCCAATTGCTTATCTGCTCTGTAAGCATAAGCATGTTTGCTACATTTTATTGATGAAAACTGTGTAGAATCTTCTGAAAATAAAATTAAAAGGTTCAAAAGAACTCAGTGCCATAATGTCTAGGACTATTAATACTATAAATTGGACAGTTGTTTTGTCTCTCATTTGGCTTAAAAAATGTATTTTTGTATTATCTGTCATATGCCAGAGTAGATATACCGGGTGGAAGGTATGGCTTTGGCCATACATTAACCAGGGATTCTACACGAGTGTAACAAATATGCCCAATGTAATTATTGTCAATAAAGCTACAATTTTTAGTACTGCATCATGTGTAGGAGTGTCACTTATGGCATGAGTGTGTTCGCCCAGACCGAGAGGCCAGCCATCAGTACTGAATGAAACAGCCCCATGCACACAGTAAGGTGGCTAAGAATTGTGGCTTTAATTATTAATAAAGAACCGTTTAGCCAAAACAGAAAAATTGTGTCATATTTGGAGCCATCTAGCATCTTGATGAATGGATATAAATGGTTTATTATTTCACTGTCGTGCAAACATTGTGTGAACAATGCCATAATGTCTTTTTATTTCCATTTGAATGAATTGTCACAATTTAATGTTAACATGATGTTGTCAAATCTCTCTTAGAAGTTAAACTTTGCATGACATTTTAACATTAAATTGTGAGTAAATTCATTAGAATTGATGTAGAAATGCATTACAGCATTGTTCAGACAATGTTTACATGACAGTTAGTGTAATAATAAACCATTTATATCCATTTGTCAAGAAGCTACATGGCTCCAAATATTTTACACAAATTATTTTTTTCGGCGAAATGGTTCTTTACCGTCAATAATTGCATTGAACATATTTGTTAAATTATGACATAGAATCCCTGGTCAACGAATGGCCGTAGCAGTACCTTCCGCCTCATGTACATGTATGGAAATTCATGTTTTCTAATAATGGATAAAAATGTGAAATAAAACACAATCTAACCTGTAATTACCTTGCAACTCAAAATGTTTTGAAATACATTCACCTGAAAGGTTTGGAGCTAGTTTTCTAAATTTAGATTGGCATTAACATACTTCAATAAAGTTAAGGGCAAACACTGCAAATAAACAGTGCTATAACTTGTTGATAACAACACAAGGAACAAATTAATTTAGTTAACTTGGAAGAAGCTAACACAGTGTGTGTTTTAAAATTCCCTGAAGGAAGCTTCTCTATACAGTGGGCCCTAAATAAGTTGCAAGGCTAAACATATAAACCTGCATGTAAACTGTTCAGTATTTGATTAAAAATTACAAAAATAGCCCACTGGGAACTAAATATAAAAGTAATCCAAAGTTAATTATTCTTACCTTGATTTGCATGCTATACGAGGATATAATATCTAATGATGTATTTTATGATGAATTTAAACATAGATTTTTGCAATATAATTCATTGTTAAGATCGGGAGAACAAAAAACTTAAGAATTGCCTGCATTGTGTTTTGCCTGTCCACAATCTTGGTGCCTGTTGCCAACTGCCGCTATCATAGAAAGGCATGGATGAAACCATACAACATTTTTAAAACTATTTCTAAAGGTTTTATTTGCCACTTTATGAAAGGAGATGCTGAAACTGGGTACCATCATTGTCCATACATATTTGGCACCTCTTTAGGAAACTATCACCACTCATTGTTGTTCATGTTGAGAAACGCTGGGCATTTCCTAGCAGATACTTTGTTTTAATTTTCCCAGGCTGGGTGGGTTTGTCTTGTACACTTATGTTTTAAGTTAGCCCAGAGATAGAAATCGCTTATAGGAGCTTAGAGAAGCCTTTCTCTGCTAATGGCGCACTATACACCAATTTTTTCATCATGAACAATATTAGGTACTGAGCTACAGAGTCAATTTTTTGGAGTCAACTGTTGACACCCATACATATATGAATACAATTTTGCCCCCGTTTTTAGAGAATAAACAGATAGGGAGCACGATTTTGCCTTTTTTCAATAAGACTATGCAACAGTTCATAAGACCAATGTTTTGATGAGAACAATTGAGGAGCGTTTTTTCAAAACTCAATAGATGCACAAAATGCGTTTCTGAGAAAAACGGTTTTTTCTATTTATTGGCAATACTGATTGGTTAGCACAGCAAATATTTAATCATTCAATTCTCCTTCCTGATACTGTCCCATTGAATGTGAAAAGAAGCAAATAACATAGTTTGACAGGTGCAAATTTGGGGTTTGAAAATGGGGAGTTTTTTCAAAAGCCAATAGATGCTGATTAACTTTTCTGCATGAGCGAGAAATTAAGACATGAAATTTCGTTATTTTTGTCATTTATTGTTTTTCTTGCTTTTTATTTATGCATTTATTACTTTTTTATTTTCACCTCTTTATAATACATAATGTACTATACAACCAATATATTAATGCTTATAAGGATTATTTTATTAGGTATAAACTTGGAAACCAAGTACTGCTACATTCACAATAACATATATTTTGTTTTATTTATATAATAAACATATTGAATACACACAAAGAAATTTCAAACAATATGAATAAGTAAGCTTTCACCTTTATTAGTGCTTGTGCAGTCTGTACATGGTTCTTAGTTCATTTCTCTTTTCTACATCTGCCTCTGTCTTAATCTTCATCAGTCCCATGTGTCAGTGTGTGGTGTACGGAATAAAAGATTGAAGAAGTTGTAAAATATGTCTTTATATTTTGACAATGAGCAGACTGGTAGATTTCTTAATCTTCTTTCGTTGCAAAAGTTGGTCCACATTTTTATGATATTAAGTTCTGGAGGTAAATATCCTCTAATTGATTTTGCTCTTCCATAGTGGCTTTCTCTACATATGTACTTCTTAATGTCTTGTTTTATAGCAGCAGTAATGCCCTTCTGTAATATTTCTGTTCTGTCACCTCCTCTGGTTTCCTTTGGTGCATTCCCAGATAAGTGAAATTTTCTAGCCAGGAGAGATAATCTAACTTTTGACACCCCTGTGATTCCTTGGAAGCTTTAGTTTTAGAATTTCATGGAGTGCACTTGAGACTATCTGAACATGTAATTGCTGGAGTATGAGTTTTCCTTGGCTTGCAGTTTGATTTCCTTTCCTTGTTTTTGCAATTTCTACCTCCAGCGCATTCATTCTACGACTGGTACAGTTTCACAATCTGTCCATTGTGCATAGTACAGTGCAGTGTCTCAACTAAGAAAAAAAATTGCCATGTAAGTATAACAAAGCTTGTAGAAGCACCTGCCTGCTGTGAAGGGGTCCCGGGTTCGATTCCCGGCAGGGGGGTAGGAATTTTTCTCCAGTCAAGATTGTTCTTCATCCTTCCCTGAGTCTGGAAGTATGAATGAAAGTGTGAATGTGTGTGTGTGTGAATTCAACGTATAAAAACACCAAAGATCGAAAAACCCACTGCTAAACGAGTAACACCATTGCCAATAGGCAAGGTCACCGATATGACCCCTGCAGTTAAAGGTGGGATATAAATGGAACAAAAAACTTACAGAAATGAATGTGAAATCCAAGCGCACTACCTGAGTTCGCAGTTATTTCCAACGAAGCAGCAGTGTACAAAGCTTGCAGAAATGACTGAGAATTCCAAGAATTGCAACAGTGAGATGGCAGTCAATGCCAACATACATTTCATAGAATTGAGGTTGCTACACTTTGGATTATAAAATCATAAAATTGCATCTATCGACCTTTGCTTTAACTGAGCAAGTGCATCTATCGAGTTTTGAAAAAACTGCTGATATTCCCTAGCTTCTACACAGGACAAGAATCGAATATTGCAAAATCTGATTTCACAGAACGATGCAGAAGGTGAAAATTATGCCGATACTATATATTAACTCAATTTTGTAAAATTTTGCATCTATCAAGCTTTGAAAAAATGCTCCTCAATTGAAAGTGTGTTTCTGGACAGAATTATTAGTAGAGATTTGTGGCCCACCTCGGTCCCCCAACCTAATCCCCTGCGACTTCTATCTCTGGGGTATTTTAAAATGTAAAGTGTACAAGACCACACACCCACACACCCTGGAAGAATTAAAACAAAATATCCACCAGAAAATTGCCAGCATTTCTCAACGTGAACTACGGCGAGTGATGGATGGTTTCCTAAAGAGGTGAGAAAGTTTATGTATGGACAACAATGGTGGCCAGTTTCAGCATCTCATTTCATAAAGTTGGTAAGTACGGCCTTTAGAAGTAGTTTTAAAAATGCTGTATGGTTTCATTCACACCTTTCTATGATGGCAGACTGCAACGAGTGCTGAGGACGCAGACAAGCAAACACAGTGCAGTGAGTTTGTATGCTTTTTTGTCCTCCTGTCACTTCATGACAATGTCTAACAGGTTTTTGTAACCTCTATGTGAAACAACTGGATTTAGCTAAATAACATTAACTGCAAACAGGCTGCTACAGTTTCTGATGTTAAACACATTTAATATATGATTTATATGTTGCAATTTAAACATGAGCTGTGTCAATTAAGAAATATCAATTCTTTTATTCTCATATACAACATTGTAATAAATAATTTAGAAGCATTGTTCATTGGAACAACATAATATCACAAATACCATAAAGAGTTGTCAAATAAAAACAATTTTCATGCCTAGCTAACTGAATTGAGCGATTTATACCTCACATACTTTCATGGTGACTGCACATGAGGACATTTAAAAGTATTAATGTGCCCAAATGAACATCCTGTAATTCCCCATGCACATTCCTACAGTTCTTCATCATTGTTCTCAGATGCTGAAGTTGGATTCAATGTCACATTTGAAACTGCATTTCATATGCAATTTTATTGTACTATTGTTTTTACCATTTTTGTTAGTATTTTCTTGTTTTTTCTTAATTTACAATTGGTTTTATAATTCTAACAATTTTAAGCATACATATGCAGAAACTCCAAGAACTATTAGAAAAGACAAAAGAAAAGAAGAGAGACTGGTTAGAACAATGAAATGCGGAAGAACTACCCATATTGATTGAGGTAAGTGACCACCCATATAATCTCTCACGTTAAAGGCTGATTAAAATGTGTTTAATGGTAAAAGAAATAGAGCAAGTGCTATCTGACCACTAGAAGGAGGAGAGAGGTCTGAAAAGTATAAGAGGGCTTGAACTGTTAATCTGTTCACAGTCGATTTGTTTACTACAAAATATGTGTACAGAGGTAGTTTTTAGATGTGGCAAATGAAGAAAAGTTGTGCAGTTGTTTATAGCAGAGTTCACTTTTGTATTTATGAGACCACAGATGTGTGAGATTAGTATATCTCTGACTTCCGCGCAGTCAACATCACATGTTTAAGTACAGTGCTTCACTCTTCAGGAGTCTCTCGTTTATGAAACAGAGACATTAACCCCCACCATCAATTTACATGACATCACTCGCACTTATCCTAGCAAGGTCATTTGCCAAGTCTAAAAAATACCTCGGTATGTATGCATTTGAACCAACCATGCTTGTGCATATACTTGTATGTAACTGCTAAAATAGGTATTAGATACTTATCTGACAACTGTGTATTGTATTTGATATTAACATGTATAAACATGATGGGAACAGCAGAAAATGTTTACTTAGCACAATCCTCTAGCTTGCCTTCTTCAGGTGGTTAAGCAGTATATACTGTATTGTAAATTATATGTGCCTGCAGTGGGTAGCATAGAACTGGTGTTGGTCGAGGTTGGAGCAAAGCCGCTGTTAGTGAGCTTGCCTGGAGTAGTGGCACCTTCGTATGGCACTACAAAGTTTCCCTGAGTGTCCATAAGCACAAAAGCAACGGCAAGGGACTGGCTATTCATTGGTGCTGATCCAACTGCCCTAGCAGAAGGTAACTTGACACCAGGACACTTCGCCCGCCTCTGTAGCGTGATGGTTAGCGTGTCTGCCTCATGTTCAAGAGGTCGCGAGTTCGAATCTCGCTTAGGGTAAGTTATCCGGGTAAGGTTTTTTTCAGAGGTTTTCCCTACCCTGAGAAGACGAATGTCGGGTAACTTAAAGCTCCATGGACCTCGGGCTCATTTGAGCATCATTTCACCCATTTCATTTCATTCATTCGTCCGATATGACACAATGTTGGAGGACGTTAATTAAAAAAAAAAAAAAAAAAAAAAAAAAAAAAAAAAAAAAAAACCAGGTCACTTCCATGTCCAACGCACCACCCAGGTGTAGTAAAATCAGTGGCATTGATCCACAGGCAAACGTGATTCACAAGTTCCTTATTGCTGAGAGCCAGATGTGCTGCATCCAGGACAAAGTGGAAGGAAAGTCTTTCACGCAACTTAGAAAATTGTACCATAGCTCTCTGGAATGGTTAACCTGTCTGTATTCCCCTTGAAGTGACTTTTAAAGATTTGAGGTCAATAATTACACCACCGTCCAGTATAATAATGTCACAATCTCTCCGGTGGTGGATGGTAAAGAAAATGAATTTAGTAAAATACAAGGTTATCACGATTACTTAACGAGGGCTTTGTAGCTTCCCCTTCTTTCCCTCTCTCCAATGACAGCAGTATTCATGCTACTGACTGGACATAGTTATAACCAATGACATGTTGGCATGAAAGGGAAGCATTGACCATTTCTGACGGCTCAGTAAATCGGTACTCAATTATTGCAACAGTTTGACAAATTTCAGAAATTGTGCAAATTCACAGAAATGTGATTAAACTTTAATAGCACACAAGAAAGGCAGTTTATTGCAGACATATTAGAAGAAAACCTATCATTCAAAAACAGAAACTATATATAACGTAATAGATAAACATGTTTAAAGCTATTTTGAAAGGAATTTTAATTCTAGTGTAAATATAGGGAAAATTTGTAGGATTAAACGTTTTTATACTTTTCAATATAACGTTGCATTATGTTTACTGTAAAGCTTTACGTGTTTGTGATTCTAAGGACAAAGTTAAAGCTTTTTGTATAACACAGAATCATTTAACTCAATAAATGCTGCTTATTTCAAGCAACATTTGCAACCTTTTCCATCGGCATTAAGAATTTGCAGATAAATCTAAAGAGAACTAAAAAGTTGCTTTTCTAAGAGACCAGATGTAATCTACCCTTCCCCTGCCATCATTGGTTAGTAATCACCCTCACTCCTTGCAACATCCCATAAAATAACAAACTGAGAGATGGTCAAAATAGTGCATTTTACTAAATTTGTTTTGTGTACAATGCCCAACACAGACATCATTTGCCGGAACCAGTCCTCCAATACCGCCACAGTAGTTCACTTGACCAAAAGATTTTTGAACTTTTTTTTTTGTGGTGACATTGTGTATCACATTACTGTAATAATGGTTTGTAGCTTTAAGTTCTGTTTAGTGGCTCTCAAGGATGCAGCAGTCATTCTGTGGACAAAACATTATAACAAAAGTTGACTGATGGTCGCTGTTAGTCTATTGTTTAATGACTGTTGTGTTGTCTCTTGTCAGTATGCAAGCATATTCATTTAAAATAAAAATGTTTCTAAGTTGAGAGTTCTAAGTTGATATATGTTTTCCTGTCAATCAAATCAATTGCATAGTGAACTCAAAATGAGTTTAAAAAAAGATTCTACTTTTTTTATGAAGACACCCAAGTTAGCAAAAAATATGGAGAGTCGGGAATCTAAACAAAGCATACCTCACATTATTTGTGAGTCCTCAAATCTTATTAAAGCAAGTCATTTGTCAGGGTGCCATTTTCTAATTCTGTCAAAGTGAATCTTGTCCCCATCCCAAGTTGGAATAGGGATGCATGTTGTGAATGCAAATACCCAAGAAATGATAGTGAGATTCTTGCGAAGGTATTGATGGAACCCTGGACTCCAAATAAAAATAATGTGTGTTTTCATGCATTAATCGGTTTAAAAGGTTGTACTATAGTGATTATTGTAATGGAATGCTTTTTCACATATGTATTGTTTTCTTCCAATGAGGGAGGGAGAAGGGGTGGATCAAAGCTAGGAAATACAGCATCAAAATGCTTCACAAATTCAAAGGATCCTCTGAAACATTTCTGTTTTCATGAACGAACTAAATATCATAAGCGTTGCAGTTCAGCAGCAGACAAATTCTTTTTCTGTGAATAACAACAAAATTCCATGCATTCTGGAAAGTCTTGATAGTACGCGAAAGAGGCAAGTGTTAGTAAATAGATGAAAACTTCCTTCAACTGTAGAAACAGTTATGTTTTGTGGGTGCCAAAATATCACTCTAAGAGGACATAGGGACTCTGGACCACTAATTATTGATGCAAGCGAAAATGAAGGAACCTTTTGCATGTTATTACAAATCATACAAAGGACAATTTAATGTTTTATAGTATTCATAATGACATCACACTGTTCTGCTAGGTGTCACCACTGCTGCTCGAATGAATGTGTGGTATTCTTACTTTATTTATCCATTCATTGATTTATGTGTGCTATAGATGCACACATGATATAGGACATGATACAAACAGAATATACATCATCTTTACACGTTTCATTACAATTTAAGTTTGAGAAAATTATCTGCACTATGACATTTGTATTTGAATAACAGCTCTTTTATTTTCTGTTGATTACTTTGTGTAACAATGCCGCAAAAGAATTGGCTCCCTTGTACAAAATTACTCCTTTGTGAGGTGTATTGTTCAGTCCAACAAGTCTATGATGATGTAGATGTATTGATTCAGTTGAAGGTGTGTTATAAGTGATAGTCTTGAGTTTTTTTAAAATAATGCATATTACAGTAAAACCTATCCAAAACAGAATGTGGTTGTTCCTGCATTTTGTTTCCATTTTCACAGGTTTTCACCTTATGAATGGTTATATTTTAATAACATGAAGTATAAAAAAAATCATATTGTTACACTCGCATGATTTTCTATATTCACTCTTATACAAACTACTCTTAAAAACACTTTTTCTTCTACCTACTTCATGTCAATCAACATAGACATTGTAGAAATGGTTTTATTATATCCTTGTAAGCACAATGGCAATAGGATACAGTAGATTTAAGGATAGTTAAATCTGTTAAGAGCTGGTTGTTATGTTATAGCTTTGAAATTCCATTATCTTTCCATGGCCCGGACATAAAACAACAAATTATTTATTATTTGAGAAAAGTATTTCAAAATTCAAACCAAAGAAAGGAATATCTTAGAAATGGAACTAACAAAAAATGTAAATGTGTGGGCTTTAGCAAGAACTATATTTTTTGTTTAGTAAGATTTTTTCTATCTCTTACAGTTTACCAGTTATGCAAAAGTATTTCAGAATGAAGAGGACTTCCCCAGAAAATTCAAGATATTAATTTAATTGGTCATAAAGCTATCTTAAATGAATGCAATTTTAATCAAAATCATTAAAACCTGTTTTGAGATTAACATTTTCGAAAAATGTTCCCCATAAAGAGTAGTGTGGTGTAAGGGAAATTTTCTTGAAAATCTTCATGTCACATCCCTGGAAGATGCTGAAGCTTAAATATCAAGTTTGGTATTTAAATGACTTTGTTTGCGAGTTATGTTGCTCGCAACGCACATGCATGTATGGATACAAGCGTGCACACACCCACCATCCCACATGCACTCACGCACGCGTGCACACACCCACCATCCCACATGCACTCACGCACGCGTGCACACACCCACCATCCCACATGCACTCACGCACGCGTGCACACACACACCATCCCACATGCACTCACGCACGCGTGCACACACACACACACAGATCTTTTCTAAAAGTGCTTGTTTTATTATTCACGGAGTCTCAAAACGTTTTTTTGGTAAAATCTGGTATCAAATTTTTGGGTGGAAAACAATACTTCCTCTACTTACAGTAAGCACAGTGAAAGTAAAAATATGTTCAAATGTATGTTTTGCTTTATTTTCAACTTGTATCATTTAATAACGGCAATTTTTCTGATAGTTGCTCTGTCCCCCATAACTTGTGCTAATTTAAGTCTCACATAAACAGTTCTCAAAACATTGGTACAAGTACAGTGGGGTTGAAAATTAATGGAAACGAAAATTAATTCAAAAATTTAGTATGTAGCTAAGTATTCTGCACGTAATAATCTGTCTTAGTTACATTATTTATACAAACATTTGCAGAAAATTATTCTGTTTCCAAGTAAGGCAGTTTTCTGGTTTACAGTGTAATTTAAGGTAGGAAATAACTCCATTCTAAAATTTATTTACCATTTGTCTAGGTTTCCAGTATATGTTGTTGTTAGCTAATGCTGGATTTCTGACAATGAAGTCATTAATCCTCTTGCTCTCCAATATTTTTCACTGATGGATGGGGCACTAGAAGTGGCCGGGCATATTTGAAGGTGGTCTCGATCCATTTCCTCTTGCAGATCACATAGAGGACAGAGTGGTGAAGAATATATCCCAATTCTGTTTAAATGTTTTGACAGACAATCATATCCTGTAATCAACCTGAAGGTTGCAACTGCTGTTTTTCGAGGATACTCAGGAATTACTGTTTGAATGTTTGGTAGTTCCCATCTTTTATTCTTTGATTTTTCATAATAACATTTTGCAATAATTTTTTTGAATTCAGAGTTGGCTAATCTTTTAGCTGCATAAAATGGTAGATTAACTATAGATTTTTGTACACCACTGGTACACTTTTTTGCAAGAAAATCCGCTTTCTCATTACCACTCAGTCCACAGTGAGCTGGTATCCATTGGAAGACTGTGTTTTTGAAGTGCTGTTAGATGGGTAAGGATTTTCCAACATTCTATAATTGTTTCCAGTATATAGTTTCCAATGGTTTCCAGTATATAGGAGGTCTTGTTTAAGAATATTTTAATATATTATAAATAAAGAATACTATTCTAGGATACGCATATGTGTGTACAATGCCAGCAGCAATATATTAAGTTCATTGAAAATTGGTTTACTTGGAGTAAAGGATGGTATCTGTTTGAGTGTTTTGAATATTACTTGTAGTTTAAATACTATTGCAATTTCTAGCTCCCCAGAATGGCATTCTATACACAAGAACAGAGTGTGCATAACCAAAATACCTCTGAGTTACAGACTTGTGTTATCACTAGGGTTCAGATTTTTATGACATATTTTTACCCCGGGTTATTTTGCTATACCTAAGTTACTTTGTGTATGTTTCAAACATTTGTGAACACAATGACCCAGCTTTTATTGTTCATATAAAATATTTGACCATGTGTTAGGTCATATTTTGGCCAAATATATGAATAAGAGCATACTTTTAGTAATATTTTATGTAGTATTTAACACCAGATATTTATGCGAATGTAATTTCATAATCTTTTGCCTTCCCCCTCAGCACGTTGCAAACATGTTGGGGGACTTGATGCTGCAAACTACTATTGCATAAACTACAGTGAGATCAAGATTTGCACTAACTTTGATGGAAGTGATTCACCTTGCATCAAAAAGGTACAATAAATATTTCCATTCATCATGTCAAGAAATTCAGCCCACATAGAATAAAATTTCTTTGTGATATTAAGTCCATCACTTACCTTGAAACTGTGGGCATGAAACCATGTGGTGCATTAAGCATTGGAAGGAAAATGAAAATGAATTATTGAGTGCATAGGGTGAACTAGCTGACAAGGTTAACCAAAATTACGCCGCGTGCTTAAAAGAAATCCTGCATATCAACATACTGTAAAATTTATGCCATTCTTTGTGGTAAAGAATTAGAAGTCAATGAAAATGAACCAAAACTTTCTGCTAATGATTTCCCTTATTTCAAGTTTCCCCCATCACATCATGTAATGTAGAAAGCAGTTTCTCCAAGCATAAGGCTCTACACTTGCTGGCAATCAAAGATCCTTCAAGTTAGACCATCTGAAACTGCATGTTGTTATCCAGAGTAATTCTACTGAAAATGAAGGTTAAGAGAGGTATAAATTATTTCATCTGTGTTATAAGTGAATGCCTTTTTTTTTGTTTGCACATTTTTTTTGGGGGGAGAGCATTCAATTTTTAGTTATATTTTCAGGATTTTAGGTTAGATTTTGGTAATTTTTACAGTATAAAGGCGTATCTTTCAAGAGTTTTTAAATCGTAAAAATCCAAGCACTAGTTATCACTCTAATTGCATATGTATTACCATTTAACTTTTGACAGGGCCAATATGTGTTCATCCCATGATAGTCTTGTACATATAATCTATAGTGATGCCTAAGAAATTTGTACAGGTTAGATTGCACATTACTCAATTATCCATAATTATTTGATACTGATTTTAAAGACTGCAAGTTTACTGAAGTCTAGATAGCTTGTCTTATCAGTATTTACAATCAGTCTGTTATTTGGTAAACCCTCAGCACACCAAACTGCACATTAGAACTTCATGATAACAAGGGTATAAAGGTTTCCATTTAGCCTTACACTATCATGTTAATGAACATGTGTCCTTAGATTATGATATTGTATTAATCATATAGTTAAGATTGTTTCACTGTGTAAACATTACCATCTTATCTCAAACTGCATTAATATTATTTATAGCTTTAAGTGTGTTACAATGACTTGCAATTATCTACAGAACATAGTGATGACTTGCATAATTATCTTCACAAAATCTATAATGTGAAAGAATCATGCAATATGCCAACATTAAGTATAAAATCATCATTCAGATGAAATTGCAGAGTTCTTAATTATTATTTATGAATTAAATACATAACTTTTTCAAGATTTTGCAATGCATATGGAATTGACAAGTCTTAAGTTACAATCAGGACCTTGGCTTGTGAGAGAGCATTTTAATTTTTGTTCTACAGGTACTGAAATTGTTGCAAAAATAGTGTAGATTGAAGTACAGTGTTTCATAAAATTTTCTTGCTTTTGAACTCTCTTTACGGTCATGTTACTGAATAATGTTTGGAAATTAAATATGACAGTTCCAGTTCTACCTCTCAAACTTTGCCCACACACAGCTTTTGTGTTTAAAAACACCAACAGTAAGTTTGTTGGCATAAATAAATAATAATTACCATCTGAAGGTTATTTAATCCTGGGACATAAAGTACTTACAATAGTAAGTCACCATTGGGGTAATTTGTCTCTGATGTGAGACTGACTTTGTGGTTTACCAGGTGAAATACGAACTGGTTTGAGAATTTAATGCCATTCTGGCAGTTTGTCACAATAGCTCAATGGTTAGAGCAGCCGCCTGGTAAGCGGAAGGTCTGTGGTTCAAATCCCAGTTGCAGCATTGAATTTTAAGTTCCAGTTCTACCTCTCAAAATATTACATCAATATTTACTTCATTTACGAACTTATAATTTTAATTAAGAGTAATATTTTTTTTAGGTTTATTAGTACCTCTAAATAGGTGTGACACAGATGGCGAGATGCAGTGGGCCAGTCTCATGATAATGAATTGTGTATCGGAATCAAGTTCCATTTTTTGCAAGGCCAATGACCTCACAATACCTAGGCCAGTAGGTCACAGATTGAGGTGTGAAGCAAACTGGATACTCTATGCAACAGATATTCATTTCACTGCACAGCTATGACCACGCAAAAAACATCAGGTAGTAAACTTTTTATGGGAAAACTGTTAGACGAAGAGAAAAAACAAGTAACACACCAAAGTAAATACATATTAAGATACCGAATATCAAAATATCTGCACTTATGCACCTAACAGCCTGCATATAGGATCTGGCAGAAGAATGGGCAATTTGAAATTGTTATAGTAACAGAATGTGCCGTTTTTATGCTATTGAGATATAAGAGAAAACTTTACATAAAATAACCCGTTCCTTGACCAGACCCTATACTAAACAGGGCTGCACTTATGCGTAGTTCTACACTGCAGTCTATGGGCAGGCAACACACACAAAGAAAAACTGTTCAAAAATGTTTAAGTATGAATAGAAAGAATGTTCTTTGTGTAAAATATGGTGCTTTGGGCCCTCTTATAATCATTTATGGAGTTGTGTTATAGATTAATTATGGCTAAGTAAAGTTAAACAAAGTTAAATGGTTTCATTGCACATTTTGTTGTAGGTGCAAGAGTTTTTCGATATACACAGACATACACACGCTATGACTTTCTGTACTCTTTCCATGACATGAGAAACAAAAGAATGTTATTGCAGCTCTGAGAAACCTTTCTCCACTAATGGCACACCATACACCAACCTTTTTTCGTCATGAACAATATTAAGGTCTGAGTTATAGGGCCATTTTGTTGAGTCAACAGTTGACGCCCTTACATTTGTCAATACAATTTTGTCCCTTTTTTAGGGAATTGACAGGGAGCATGATAATGCCCTTTTTCAACAAAACTCTGCACAGCTCATACGGCCAATCTTTCACAATTGTTAGTGTGTTTCAGGACAGAATTATTAGTAGATTTGTGGCCCCCTCGGTCCCCCAACCTAACTGCTTGTGATTTCTATCTCTGGGGTCACTTAAAACTTAAACTGTACAAAACAAACCCACACACCCTGGAACAATTAAAACAAAATATCCGCAAAGAAATTATCAGCATTTCTCAATGTGAACTACAGCGAGTGATGGATAGTTTCCTAAAGAGCTGCCAAAAGTGTATGGACAACGGTGGCCAGTACCAAAAAGTTGGTAAGTAAAGCGTTAAAAAGTAGTTTTAGAAATGTAGAAATGATAGCAGCAGATGGCAACAAGTGCCGAGAACATAGACAAGCACACCATGCAGCCTGTTTAGAACGTTCTTGCTCTCCCAGTAGTTACCAAAACCACTGAGATAAATAAAGTTATTTAATACACAGACACCCATGCAATGTTGGGTAAGTCCAGTAATACATTTAAGGAGTTCTCAGGACTTTCTCTTCAAATAATTAACATTCTCTAGCAATTAGTCCTTTGTCATTTACATTCACCTGCTCATTTAATAGCTTCTTCTCATCCTGGTACAAGAGTGAACTATTCATTACATACGATTATTAACTCTTCACAGAAATAGATATTTTGAGATCCCTCGAGTACAAGCATTTTTACAAAAAGGTTTACAAGACATATTTTTCATTATTTTTTATTTTGTAAGGGTGTAAGTCTATTCATAATAAAAATACAATGTTTTAATCAAAATGATTACAGCCATACTTGAAAGAATAAAAACAGTAACAAAAATAGATACTCTGGTATGGGAAAGGATTGAATGAAAATGTTCAGCTTATGATTTTAAAAGATGCAAAAACATGTGCATATGAATGTATACAAAAACTTTTTACATTTGTTTTGTGTTCAGCAGATTTCAAAAGATGTACTTTCTAATGCAACATCCATATCAAATTCTTGATTCAAACACAATTTCCTCTACCGTGGGTAAGTGGGAAAACAAAGTTACAATGGCTTGTTAAAACTGATTTCAGCATAATTAGGAATGTATGCAGCAAATGTTAAGTTTACCTATTCACAGATGTGATGTCTAGATACATTTATCTGCCTGTTTTCGTTAATTAAAAAGCTAGTGAAATCTGCAATAACAGGCTAAGTAGATAGTGTTTGCTGAACGTATTACAGGAGTTCAAACACAAAACATACTTTGCCTTTTTCATCTAACCCCTAACTTAGAGAAAACAATCTCATGTTTTACATTCATGTGACTTTCTTCCCACTACTATTTCTGCAAACTATCCTCAGGAAAGCTTACAATCTACTTTCTATTAACCGAGATAAAGCTTTGCAGAAATTATTTAATTACACATTTCATAATTAAAATACAGGAAACTGAAATTATGTTTAAAATAGGATAACTATATGATGGCCTTGAAATTCCATACTCTTTCCAAAACACGATAAGAAACAACCAAATACTGACAACACTTTTAAAAAATGACAAACTAAAACTTCAAACCAAATAACAGATATCCCCAAAGTGACGATGCCACAAAAGATATTTAAAACAAATTAGTGTTTTAAGAGATCTATTTTGATTCAGTATCCTCAGGAAAGCTTACAATCTACTTTCTATTAACCGAGATAAAGCTTTGCAGAAATTATTTAATTACACATTTCATAATTAAAATACAGGAAACTGAAATTATGTTTAAAATAGGATAACTATATGATGGCCTTGAAATTCCATACTCTTTCCAAAACACGATAAGAAACAACCAAATACTGACAACACTTTTAAAAAATGACAAACTAAAACTTCAAACCAAATAACAGATATCCCCAAAGTGACGATGCCACAAAAGATATTTAAAACAAATTAGTGTTTTAAGAGATCTATTTTGATTCAGTGACTTTTTTGTCTCCCAGTTTACCAGCCATATAAAATTATATAAACTTCTTATGAAGAGGACTAAACTGGCTCAGAAACCTCAAAATGTAAATTTTATTTGTTATACGAATATTTTAAATATATGGTACTTTAATCAAAATTGTTACAGGAAGTTTTGAGTAAATTAAAAATATGAAAAGCTTTCTCCTGTCTAAGATAGTTTGGGATGCAGAGATTGTCTTAAATTCTGTGTGTTACGTATTTGGAAAATAATGAACTAAAATACATATTTATCTACTTTTTGTCTTTCAATTACCCATGGTCTTCACAGAAATAGGGCACACAACAGTTTTTATTTATTTGTTTATTTATGCACAGTGTCTCAAAACATGTATTTCCAATGAAATCATGGTGCATTTTTGGGCGGAATTTATTGCATTTTCTTTTTGCCTGTATTGTAAACAATCTTTCCTTGATTTTAATGTAATTAAATAATTAATACTCCCACTACTGTACATAACTGTTTATTGATATAACATTTAAATACTTATTCTGACTTAAAATTAAATTTAAAAAAATAATTTGTTTATTTAGTAAAGTTTAGTTGCATGGCGCAGATACTAAAACACAGCTTGTGGCTTTCTATTTCCTCTTTACTGTTGTTGCACCTATTTTAATGCATATTTTCAAAATGTTGTTCCTTATTGTATACGTTATTACCCTTAAAGTGCAGTTCTAAATTATGAATCATGACACCTGACAGTATCAATGAGCCCGCTTTCATTGTGTAAGCAGTAATCTTTCTGCCTAGTAAACTGCAGGAACCAATTTTAATATTCAGGTAGTAACGTTTCTGGATTATACTTTTTTGCAATATTATCTTATTCTTGAAAGACAAGTCAGCTTTTGGACCCTGGGCTTATTAGAGCAATCATTCATCTCTGAAGGCATGAAATATTAGAAATAACATTAAACACACTGTCTAGCAAAGAAGAAAGAAAAACAAAACTAGAATAAGAAGTTCAACATCACGCTAAGTCATGTAGCTTAATCTGTTTACAAAGAGTGAAAGCAAATTCCTTGAAAAATACCTAAACACAAACATGAAAAATGAATAAATACAAACAAGCCTTACGATTGTAATGCATGTTTAAAATAATCAGATTACTTGATTCACATTGCATGAGCAAAATATTCTAAAGAATTTAATTTATTTCAAGAAATGTCACTGTTTAAATGGCAAATAATAATTAGATATTAACACAACTGTTTTGCCTTCTGATTATTATTTTTAAACATCCCGCATTTCCACTATTTATCCATTAATCTATTGAAGTATAGTAATAAGCTCAACACTAATGCAGATTCATAAAATATGTACGAATGGTCCCACAATTAATGCGCATGTTATTTTCCCCCTGACAATCGCCATTTCAATTGAAATTACACTTGAAATTAGCAAAATCTACACATGTCAATACTTGTGTAAATCACGATGGTATAAATTTAAATCCTTTCAATCTGAGAAGCGAAACAGTATTAAAATTTATGTTGCCGTCCCTTTGGTTCTCACGAGATCCGCCTTCGAGATTAGACATAACAGAAGTTCTTAGTGACGACATTCTATTACACTCGAGCTACTATATTAAAAACCTAGGATATTAATGTTTCGTGATAATTGCAATATCTTATATCAATATTGTTCCTGATTTACCTAACCTATTTGCCTTCCATGACGCATGAAGTTCGGCATCCATCTACATATTTTCTGTAATTTGATTCGGAGTCAACTACTTTGTCAACACAGTAAAAATATGCAAAACACATTAGTCACTAAGGTATCACAGTCCTCGCCATTACCTACCACAATCACATTTTCACAACTGGCAATTTTGCGAACTTCTTTCCGAATATTATCATTCCATTCAGCAACTGATAAGCTTCTCAGCGTGGATCAGTTGAATGTTAGGTAATGTTCAAAGTGCAAATACATCTCCGGTCTACGTAGACATTCAAACTTACATGACCTTACGCATTTAACGCACAGTGTGCGCGAATTACTTCACTCACTATCCATTTATAACCTTCGTGAAATGTCGCCCATTTACGCGTGACCGGACCATCTTCGTCCGGGCTATTTGACGCACGTAACTTCTACCGACATTTATAGATGTGCGACTTCGGTTTCCATAACTTTGGCACGGTTATCTTATCTGCGCGCTTTCACAACTTGACGGATCTAAATGTCATATTAAGTTCATTTGCTGCTTCAGATGATAAATTCGAGATGCTATGAACCTGCGAGTGTGTAATGTTGTTTTCCTCTTTTTATTGTGTCTTCGACGGGCTTTTGCTTTAGAATGTATTGCATATAGGCAATTGTGTTAATTCCAAACAGTGAGTTTTATACATTAAATCAGACATACGTTCACATTCATACTGACTCTGGGGAGGATGGGAATAATCTTGGTTATAGAAAATTTCCCACTTCCCAGCCGGGAACGGAACTCGGGACCCCTCACACAGCAGGCAGGTGATCTGACTGTGCTACAGGGCCAGCCAGTATGTGATGTAACATAGTTTCACTGGCCCTCATGTATAGATGGATGGGCAAATTTAATAACATATTCCACCCAAAAATCCAATACTATGATTTTCCAGAAATTCATGTTTTGAGACTTCCTGAATGCAAAAAAAAAGGGGGGGGGGGGCATTTTTAGAAAAAGGTATGTTGTGAGAGAAAATCTGTATGTCTATGTGAACAGTATAACTAAAAGAAAAAGTACATTAGACCCAAAATTGGTATTGAAGTTCAGCATCTTCCAAGGATGTGATACAAAAATTTTCAAAAATATCTTCCATCTCAAACTACCCTTTAGATGGACAATTTTCAAAAATGTTGACTCTCAAAAATGTCTCTAATGATTTTGATTAAAATATGCACCTATGTTTAAGATATTTTCATGAAAAATGAAATGCATATCTTGAATTTTCTGGCAAGAGCCCCTGAAGTGCTCTTCATTCTGCATGACTTTTGCATAACTGGTACAGTGCAGGAGTTACACAAAAAAGTAAATCACATTGGGACACATAGGTAGCTTATGTCAAATACATTTTTTGTGGAGTTAACAATTTCCGAGATACTCATGTTATTGATTTGAATTTTCAAATACTTATACTTTTCTTGAATGGGAAGTCATTATTCATCTTTTTCTACCTCTCTTTTGGCTATGCAAACAATGGAATTTCAGAGCCATCCACAGTATTTCCCTAAATCCTGTTGTGCCTATAAGCAAATATGTAATAAAACAATTTAAAAAAACATTTATCTTGATAAAACGAATTAAACAGAAGAATAAGCATTTGTAAGAATAGTTTATATAACAAATTAGAGAAGGTCATATGAGTATGACACATCAGAGTTTTTCCACAGTCCTTTAGACAAGTGGAGCGAATTGTCATTCTATAGCTAAGAAACCAAGCTCGAGGAGGTGCTATTTTAACTTGTAGAAGTAAAACAAAATTATACTTCATAGATTGACAAAGGACAGTGAAGACAGCTGTCAAGCTACTGTATCACTTGAAACTTTTATTTTTTATTTATTTCCTTAGTAACAGGGCAAACAGGTTCATTACCAACATTATCTAAGAGATTGGTATCACAAGGTCAATGAAAAGGTCTCGTATCTTGATAATACTCCTGTGAAAAGCAAACAATACAAATCTCTTCTTATCAGTTGTGAAGGAGTTTATACACAAACAATTAACTAAATTAAAATCTTTGTAAACACATAACAAGACTACAATCAGTGCATTAATTTTTCAGCCTTATCATTACTCCATTTGAAAGTTTTAATGAATAAATATTTTTCCCTTACCTTCACTGGATTAAATTAACAGATTTTGAGACTGAACTTCCAGTTTAATGTAATTAGTTTTAAAATTTGCATACACTTCTTGTCATAGCGATAATGAATTGCAAAATTACAATTTGGAACAATAATTATTTATTTCCAAGATAGTATATATTTTATAACATGTGCACACAAAATATTGCAATTATTTGGATACTCTCAATTTGAAATAAAGAAATCCATAAAATTTGTCTGAATTTTTAAATCATGCACTTAGTTTTTTAGATGTTTCCTTAGCCAAGGACAGCAGATGGCAATTATGAACAACAAAAAATCTGAACTAGCTTCGGTGATAGCAGGCATACCCTAAGGGTCTGCCCTGGGGTCTTTCCTATTTTTAATTTATGTAAATGACTTAAACTGTAACTTACCTTGCACCACAATGTTATACACAAATGAAGAGTATTTTTTTTATCTATTTATTTCATGTTAAGTTAAATACACTGTGGCATCTATAGGAGCTGGCCCTGGCCAATTGTCCTATAGATGTTGAATGTTACAATCTCTTTTACACTTTTCTTTCCCATTTCCTTACTCTTCTATTACTAGAACTACTGTTAATTAATTCTATCTATTGACGATTGCCATTTTAAGTCTTACATTCCCCAGAAATTCCCTTAATTGTCTTAAATTGTACTGGTCTTTTATTTTTGAGCCATTTCTCCCTAATTAGTTTTTTCCTCCACTCATCAGAACCTCTGTATTCTAACATTATGTAAAATGGCTTCAAAATACAGTATTTTGTCAAAAAATGCTTAGTTCACCAAGATGAACAGAACAAGATTCGCCATTATACAGAGTGAACAATTGCTTATGCAATACTGTGTACATATACTTTAATTACTGCATTTCCATTCTTTGGAACTAGAAATACATGTTTTACTCTCAAACAGTATCCTTGGGTCTGGTTAGCAATATTACATCATACTAAATGAAAGAGTGAACAAAGAAGACAAATCTCTTTACTTGAGGGTTTCAGACAAGGAGCTGCGAAAAACAGTAATACTTCATTTGCTGAAGTATTACAGTATGGATACAGAAATAATTCTTGCAGGCAACAGTACAGGTACCCAAAAAAGAATGAAATTGCAGGAAACAAAAGAGAAGCAAAGAGGTAGAAATGAAGTAAACAACTTGTAGCATTTCAAGATAATGTAAGTTGCTTTAATGACAATACATTACTTACACTTATGTAAAACAGGTTGAGAGCTGTTGCTCTCATAATCAACCTGATGCCGACTGCTGGAGTGTGACATTCTTATGTTAGAGATTGTTGTGCCAATATTGTCATCTGGTGTCTCTTCAAGGAATTTCTTGCTGAGGTTGTCGCTTGGAGGTAACTCAAAGTTGAAAACCCTACCTGTGTTTTTCAAAATGAAAATGTTCTCCCAGACTATTTAGTTGTTGTGTTAGAGATTTTTTAAAAGTATAGGTTTAGGATAAATTTTATGGTTTACTAGACAAAAGTGTGGTGCTACTGCCAATTATTCTTCTTGTATTTACTTTTAGATTCCTGAGATGTTCCTTTGCCCTCGTGTTCAATTTCGATTTTGTTTTTTCAATATAAATTTTATTGCAGTCTTTGCAGTTACATTTGTAAATTTATGTTTTGTCTGTTGCTGGTATAGGATCCTTGAGGTCAGAATGTAGTAGGTTTTGGATGAAAAATGGGTTTTTGGGTGCCAGAATGATTTTGTACTCTTTAAATATTTTCTGGGACTGAACATGGGCTTTGGGATAATATGTGAACTTCATGTATGTACATTTCTATTTTTCTGCTGGCAGTGTGGTGGTTTCTTGTACCGTCTTCAGATTTTGTGTCTTTTGGATTTTTTGTGTATTGTTTTACTGTTGAAACCATTGCTTGCTGCTATTCTCTAAATTGCTTTTTTTTTTTTTTTTTTTGTTTGTTGTTGTTAAATTTACAATGCTGAAAGATAGGCGAGAAAGCTTGTATATCAAACTGTTAAAGACTACATATTGATGTGGTTCTGGCTTGTAATGGTTGGATTTTATATAGTTGTCCAAGAATATGTTTAGTAAAGAAATACTAGGATTACCAAGATCAGCACCAAGCTGAAGTAGCTTAGTAGAACCCAGAAAAACTAGGATGTTTGGTCAAAGAAGAGAGGGAAAACATTAAAGTTATGTATAAATAGCAAACAGGTTTAGAAAGTACAACCAATTGGTGGACATGCATAGGAAGAAGTATGGGGAAAACAGGAATGGGAGACATGAAACTCTCTGCCACATGATGTTGCCTCAAAGCAACAAACCAGTTTTATTTCTGTTTTCTTAAGAGCAAGAAGTCCCTGTGTATGGTGTGGTAACAGTCTCAAGCTGTCTGCCACTTAACCATATCAAGGTTACAGATTCTGTTGGCAGCACTATGAGTGGGAATGCATTTTCATTCTTGCAAGCAGCAAAGATAATGTGCGTGTAAGCAGAATGTGTGGTGTGATACTGCTAAGTAAACAGGGTGTTACAACCAATTAGAAATTATAGCTGTATTAGGCAAGTTTTCTTTCATTTATTGATACATACGTACACCTTACAACTGATATAATGGCAAAGCAACCAGGCATATTGGAAACTATGTATGTGAAACAGCAATGATGTTTATGCTTTTCTTACAGCAAATCAGTTGAAGTACACTCATTGCAGACACAATAGTTGCCGTCATGTCATCACGAACGCCATTTTATTAATTGACAAGCATAAGAGATAATACATGTCACAGTTTTGCCACTAAGAAGACTAAAGGAATTGCTGATGATTATAGGGGAAAAGGTAAATCATTGGAATAAGAAGCTGAGAGGTTAATGATTTCTTTAGGACAATAGCGACAATGACAATAGACATCTTTCAGTGACAGGATATTGCTGATGAAATGTTTGACATTACGCTTTTGCCACTTGAGTAAATCAGCCTTTAAGAAATTATTAAAAATGTACAGACTGGTCACACTAGAAAATTAGTTATATTACCATGCATTTCGCATAGTTGCAGAAGTTATTTAAAATCTTAAGTGTAGTGACTAATTTAATTTTTCCTTCTTTCCGTTATGGAAATGCACTTACAAAGCACACAACAAAGAACAAAATGAACCGTAACAGTGATGACAATGTTACTGATTACGAATAAGTTGGAAACTAGTTTTACTTTTTCTACTATGTATAGTAAAGTAGAGGAAGTATTGTATTACATCCAAAAATTTGAGATTGAGATTTCACTGGAAATATGTTTTGAGGTCCCCTAAATCCAAAAAAAAGCATGTGTGTCTGTCAGTCTGTGGACAGCATAACTCAAAAACAAAAAGTCAGTTAAAAACCAAAGCTGGTATTTAAGTTTAATGTCTTTCAAGGATGGGACATGCAAGATTTTGAAGAAAATTCCTCCAATCTAAACTACCCTTTACATGGAAAATTTTTCGAAAATGTTTATTTTCTTGAAAATGACGATTTTAATTAAAATGCCATATGTTTGAGATATTTTTGTGGCAAATGAAATGTATATCTTGAATTTTCTGGCTATAGCTCATGAAGTCCTATTTACTCTGGATGACTTTTGAATAACTGGTAAACCGTAAGAGAGAACAAATCTTACTATACAAAAAATATAGATCTTACTAAAAGAATTTATGTCCAAACAAATTTTTTTGTAGAGTCAACCATTTCAGAGATATTCCTCGTTATTGATGTAAGTTTTGAAGAACTTATACTTCTGTCAAATGGAACATCGCTATTCAATTTTTATAAGTTAACCGTGGAAAGAGAATGGAGTTTGAAAGCTTTAAAAGATTTGACTATCGCTCAAAGTCTACTGTATTCCCATATTTCCGTTGCATGTGCAAGAAAATGAGTAATAAGAGTTTATAAGAATGGTTAGTACAAGAGTAGAGAAAGTCATCTGAGTGCAACACATCACATTTTTTATTTTTATATTATTCAAGATGTTTTTATTGGGAAATAAGATTGATGAATCTCCAAGGTTCTTTAAAGAGAGGCATTCTGTCTTTAGAAATATTAGCTAAACAATGTAGATTACAAAAATTATAACATGACTAAGTTTTTTGTATGCTTAATAAATGATATTTCTATCTCAAGGGTACATATTTTGTAAGTTGCTTTCTGTTGAGTTTGCCCAAATGAACTAATTTAAGAGTTACTTTTCCTAAAACAAACATCTGTTGAGTTTGCACATCTTCAAATGCCTCATGTAAAACAATCATCGGATGTCTAAATGTACTTTGAGGACAGCCTTCCCTTTCTAATACAGTATTTTATTTAGTGAAGGAAAAGATAAGCTATGCAAGGAGGAAGATGACAGCTTATCTCCCTGTCTTAGAACAAAGAACATTCATCCTAACATGTGAAAGTAAACATGAACTAATGTGATTTCCAGAGCACAAGTAGAACATGCCCAGGAAGAGAACAATAGATTTAAAAAGCTACTTATGAAATATATAGAACATGTGAACATCGTGTATCCTTATATTCTTATAAACTGGTTTACAAAGGTTACCCCTTAATGTATTGCTAATAAGTTTAATTTAGAAAATAATTATTATATTTTAAACATATTCATATGTTTAGCTTACAATTAACATTGTGTAGTTGGATTCTGTGACAGTGATGTGCACTAACAATTTTAGCTGGTTTTTGACACAATACTTTCTTCTTTAATAAGGAAAACAAATATTAAAAACAAGCACTATTAACAGTGAAGGATTCTTCATGTTTGAGTTCAATTTTTTGGGTCACATTTTTACACTCCTCTTCACTTTAAAATGTTTATGATGTAACATTTTTGCATAAAGAAAGCTTCGGTCACCCAACGGCTAAGGATGAGATCGAATGATCTTGAAAATGCTTCAGTACAAACATAATTTTAAAGTTGTGTGTAAAAAAGTGACACAAAAATTAACTCAAACAAGGAAAACATGTACCTCGAGCTGCGGCACTCATGGTTGGCTTGTCTCTGGTGGTAGCTGGATGAACCTTCTCAAGTACGCAGAACATGTTATCAATTTTGAAATCCTGCCAAGAGACATACCCACACAGAGGTTCACTCAACCACCACCAGGGACATGGGCATGCACCATGACAAAAGATCCAGGTAGTCGACTAGATATTGAGGACAGGAGATGCAGGGGAATAGCTTCTCAAACACATTTTCTTTATTAAATAAGTAAAGTGATGTATCAAAAATTCACTCAATATTTTGAGAGGTAGAATCAAAACTCTCAAATTCAAGGCCATAGCTGGGAAAAACATGAATCAGTTGGAGAATTCAATGTCATTCTGGAAAGTTGTAACAGTAGCTTAATTGTTAGAGCAACTGCACAGCAAACAGAAGGTCTGTGGTTCAAAATCCCAGCTGTGGCATTGAATTTTTCAGTTTCAATTCTACCTCTAAAACATTGCCCACACATAGCTTGTGTGTTTAAGAACACCAGCAGTAGGTTTGTTGACATAAACAATAATTGACTCAATAATGAATTAAAATGTTCACATGTCCTTGGATTTTTCCCAATAATAAAGCTTATTCCATAAATATAATTTCTTTAATATTTAAAACAATAAAATACATTCTCTTTTTAAGTACAATGTGCTTAATAAATATTGTAATATAAAATCCCTTTTCTTCTTGCATACATACATATTTAACCATCACCAACATAATGTGTCATATTTCTTGAACTTTAAGCTGAAGTTTCAACTATATAGATTATATAGACTTTTAAATTGTTTCTTGTACAATTCTTTAATGAAAATTTGCAATAAAAGTACACAAGAGGATAAAAAATTTTAGCAGTAAGAAGATATCCTTTCTCTAGTTATCAAATAAATAAATTTAAGTGTTTTACTCCTAGTACAGGGTTGGTTACATTCACTCTAACATAATAATATTACCACACGCAAAGCAATCCATACCAAAATTATCGAAGGCAGGTAAGGTAAAGAGAGGAGAGGTTTGCTCAACCCTATTTTAAGATGTATTCATTGCACTTAATAAATTACTCCCAATGCCTATCTGCTATAGGTACAAGAGCTTTTTAGCAGTAAGAAGATATCCTTTCTCTAGTTATCAAATAAATAAATTTAAGTGTTTTACTCCTAGTACAGGGTTGGTTACATTCACTCTAACATAATAATATTACCACACGCAAAGCAATCCATACCAAAATTATCGAAGGCAGGTAAGGTAAAGAGAGGAGAGGTTTGCTCAACCCTATTTTAAGATGTATTCATTGCACTTAATAAATTACTCCCAATGCCTATCTGCTATAGGTACAAGAGCTTTAAATATTTCCATTAAGTTGGTTCCTCACTGTACATACTCCTCCCTTTTGCTTATTTATTTGCATGTTTTAAAGAGTATGAATCATATGTGCCACATTTTGAAGTCAAGTACTAAAAGTAGAATGAGTCAGTTAACCTTGAGATTCATCTCTGCAAGAGAAACTTACTCAAAATCCAGTTTTTCAGGAAAATGTTCAAAGGCACCTGTGACAAGATATTTAACAGCAATAAAAAACATCACCTAGAAAGGCAATTCTTTACTGCAATGTATAAAACAAATTTTCACAGCCTGCTCACAACTACAAGACATTGACATTTCTTGGACCTAAGCTGCTTATGATTCATTTCAAAATGATCAAAAGATGAGGATAAAACATGAAAAATATCCCATTAAAGTAGTATAGCTTCTAAGTAAAAAAGCAACATAAGGCACTTACTTTAAATCTAAGTTTTAAACACTAGTATCACCCTACTGCAGCCAATTAATTAAAGGGCATACGGAATAAGAAGGCACATGAGGCAGAGCTAGACGAAGGTGGGTGAGAGCAAGTAACCTATCCTAGAGAGGCGACATTGCCCAGTTCGGTAACACACTGTCTAGCGCAATATTTGTCTTTCACTTTTCTCTTTGCGCTCAACAAATCCAGCAATGGCTCATTATTATGAAGTATTCCATTGAAAAGAGCTGGAAATGTTGAAGCTGACTGTCCAAGAAACAATATTTTAGGTGGCCTGTAGCCCAAGATATCAGTTATTAAATAAACACTGCCGTCAGCGATACCAAATGCCACATGCCTTGCACCAGGTTATTTATTAAGTCATCTCAAATCTTTTTCTTCTCAAGGGGGCAGATACCTACAGAAAAGGAAGGGTTTAGTTTATTGTTATGAGTCTTCCGAGTCATATTCAAGATATATATTTACAGTGATATGTGTGTCTTACAGTTACTGTAACTTGTTTGCTGTTAATAAACATGGCATCGAAACCTAGTGGCTTCAGACGAGTAGCTCAAATGGGAAAGTGCTGCATTCAGATGTGCGGGCAATTATTTCCAGTGTTTACACTTTTTTAAAAGAGTTGGCCTCAGAAGAAATACATGCATACACTGCATTTAAAAAGAGTCAGGTGCTAACAACTAAGGCATGCAATATAAGTGAACATTCAATTAACTTTGTGATTTCAAGTATATGTTGTTTAAAGTATATAGTTTCATGCGTTTTATTTTAAGGAGGGTGATACGTGAATTTAAGTGAAGTGGAAATTCCAAGTGCTTTCCTGGGTGTTCTAAAATTATAACAGGTGCTATATCTGTTATAAAGCATGGCTGCAAAGTTTGGTGCATGTATGTTAAGTCATTCCTGGATTACGTTTTTTAAACCACAAATGTCTTGTTAGCTAATACTGGATTTCTGACAATGAAGTCATTAATCCTCTTGTTCTCCAATATTTTTCACTGGTGGATGGGGCACTAGAAGTGGCCGGGCATATTTGAAGGTGGTCTCGATCCATTTCCTCTTGCAGATCACATAGAGGACAGAGTGGTGAAGAATATATCCCAATTCTGTTTAAATGTTTTGCCAGACAATCATGTCCTGTAATCAACCTGAAGGTTGCAACTGCTGTTTTTTCGAGGATACTCAGGAATTACTGTTTGAATGTTTGGTAGTTCCCATCTTTTATTCTTTGATTTTTCATAGTAATATTTTGCAATAATTTTTTTGAATTCAGAGTTGACTAATCTTTTAGCTGCATAAAATGGTAGATTAATTATAGATCTCTGTACACTGCTGGTACCCTTTTTTGCAAGAAAATCAGCTTTCTCATTACCACTCAGTCCACAGTGAGCTGGTATCCATTGGAACCACAAATGTAAGTTATTTTATAAAAAATTCTCCTCACAATGCAATGTTCACAATTTTTAAACAATACTGCATGTTTATGTTTCTTATTGAGCTGTAAAATAAGCTTCCTAAGCAACACAGTTTTAATACAATTGGTTTTAAAAAACTAAATTTATTCAATAGTGGGGTTCGCTTTGAAAAAAAAATGTATATATACCAAACTTTGATCAGCATGTTGTCATAACACACTTGCCTTACATTAATAGCTGCAAAGCAAGTTTTAGTTAGCACATATTGGGGAAGCTATTTCCGCAATTTCACTCTGATAACTTACAAATTGCATCATAAGGAACATTTTAAATGCTGAAAAATGTCTAAAATACACAACTGAGAAAGCCACACTGGAAAAATAATTGTAAAGCTGGCCTGAAATTGTGCTTAGGCATTTGCTAATACATAATCTACATTTTTACTTAGAATACATAATTTAGAAACTGATTAACATATGTGCTAAACACTTTTAGAAAGATATGAGAAATATCTGAAATGGCACAAATACGCAACCACACCCTCCACTTAAATTTATTTAAATTGCCACGTAACTCTTATTTTCACTCTGATAACAAAAATATTTGCATGAAAACGTTCCTAGAAAATCCGATATAATAAAAAAATTGAAAAGCCAGAATTGTAATTTTTAATCACTTTGGCCCAACTTTCATCATGAAGGATATAAACTCCCTTGAGACAATAGGTAGGGAATGAAAATTGTCTGCTTAGACAAGGAATTTATATTAGAAGCAAATTATAGGATTACAGAGCTATTGTCTTATTTTAAAGAGAGAGAAATTGTTATGACTGGGTTTAATCTGGCACCTTGCCATCCTTTGCTATTGTCTCAGGTGCATATCTCCCCTCTCTTTCTTTTGCATAGCGATATGCTCCAACACCAGCACACCATAGCTGATCAGGGATTGGAGATACTCAAGTGCTTTCTTATTTTGTATGCCCTTTGGTATTTCAATCTTACATCATTCACATTCAATGCTGAATTTTCAGCAAACTCAGTGAGGGTTGAGGAATTATATTTGTGTCTTTAACAGTTTCACCGTAAAGAATGCAATGTAGGTGATGAAAATTGAGCTTCTATTATCTTCATATGCATATTTTATTCTTGTTTTGAATACATGTTCACTAACTCTACCAAAAAGTAAAAAAACTAGTGCAACTCCTGAAAGTTACTTGCCCACAGACCATAGCATGAGGAAAACAGAATTAAAATAAATAAAATGGCTAGAGCAGCGATGTCCAACCTTGTCTCTTTGGATATTACATAATTAGCTCTATTCCCCACCTCCTCTTTCAGTCAGAGGGCAAATCAGCTCTTGCCTGTGACATAGAGAAACACAAGCAGTCAGTCAGTGTCCAGTGGGTGGACATAAATAGGTAATTCCATGACAGTTTCTAAGCCATAACTTGAATTTTCTGGGAAGGTCCTCTGAAGATCTCTTCTTTCTGGATGACTTTTGCATAAATAGTAAACAGTGAGAGACAAAGTCTTACTACATAAAAAATGTGGATCTCGTTAAAAACAACATTTATGTCAAATACTTTTTTTAGTGAACCATTTCCGAGATACTTTTTATTATTTGTATGAATTTGCCAATACTTATACTTTTCTCACATAGGAATACATTATTAATTTTTTATCTCTTGGGTTTGCAAAGAGTGTGGAATTTTGGAGGCATCAAATAGCAAACGCCTCTTAAAATGTTTTACTGTTGCTTAAAGCCTACTGTATTCCCATATTCCCCTAGCACCTACAAGAAAATTAGCAGTAAGATACTTTCTGAAAATGCTTATGTACATTAAAATCAAGTAGATAGAGAAATAAGCATTTGCAAGAATAGTGTGTATAGGAGTGAGTATAGCTCTACATATATTTGCGAACAGAGTTTCTCCAAATTGAACTATGTTAAAAGTCTTTATCAGACCAAGTGATCGACGATCACTTGGTTATCTTCTAAGGCTTCTTTGATTTTGTTGCCAAATGTTGATAGACTTCTTAAATGTAAGCAGTACCACACAATCTAACTTAGGAGCAAATTAGAAACTAAAAGCTCCACTTATTAATATTGCAAGGTGGTATACTGCTGACTAGTTTCTAACTTGTTCTTAAATTTAAATTTTTCCTTAATTAAGTACCACATAAGTCACTAATGAACAGAGTTTATCGTATAAGATTTGAAATTGCTTTAGTAAATCAAACCCAATATACATGTAACCAACCCACCACTGCAACATAATGCACATCTGAGTGTTAAAAAGTGACAAAGTGTGCATATAGTGGAAGGAGATAAATCCAACCTCCCCTCTTTTGCAAACGTTGGACATCGCTGGGCTAGAGCATGAAAATTGCTGCCTTTTATCAAATGCAATAGAAATTCAATTATGGGGTGATGAGTCAGAACTGTTTCTAAGGAATGCTTCCTTCCTTGAAGTGTGGAGTAACCCCTCTGCATTTTGGAACTTGCAATAGTTTGTTCAATCATATTTACCTCCTATTCCATTGGAGTTTTTTCCATAACATTTACTTCCTATTTGTCAGTTCCAAAGCCTAATTTCATTCCACCTACTCCATCCATTGCCAAATAAAGAATGTCATGTGTATTAGATAGAAGTTTGACGTTTGAACTTCAAGTAAAAATAATTCAGCTGAATGTGCAAAATTTGAGATCACAGCTACAAAGACAATCTGTTCACCTTGGATTCATTGAAGTAGTAGAAGACTCCCCTTCTAGTACAGAAACAGTTCTTTTCCACAAATTGTTTAGAATACACAATAATACTGTAATATTACAATGCAAGTTTAGCATACCATAATTAACAAAATGTGTAGTAAGCAACATAGGTATACTTCTGACAAAAAAGTGGACCTTATACATATTTGTTGCTTTAAACAAAGAGAAAGTGGAGGAAAGTAAAAATTTATAGGATTATCTATTGTCAAATTTAGGGATTTATTTATTTGACAAACCAAACCACCTGGACATTTGCATAAATTGCTACTGTATTAATAATAATCAGGTACCGGTGCACAGGCAATCTTCACGAAGTCCTGGTACTGAACCTGACCATTGGGTGCCACGTTGGCTTCACGGAATATCTGGTCCACTGAAACACACAGAACATTGCAATCATAATTTCCATGTTCTAACACACAGTACATTACAATCATAATTTCCACATTCTTAAACCAAGTGGAAAGCTTTGTCATAGTGTTCACGATCGGCATACTATGATTAAACATACTACCCAGGCTTGTAGGCCGTGCCTAGTGGGTTTGCAGGTTCCTGACATGTCATCAAGGACTACACTTGGCATCTTCACAGGTGATTTGGTGGCTGGTCAGAGCTCGAATTAATTTTCTGTTGAGGATAAATCCCTATTTGTATGATTGTGAGCAGGGCCTGTCCAGTATCATGTTCTGATTGGTTCAGCATCAATTGGCAGGTTTTCCAAAGAAATGCTTTTGTTCTTGCCTTCTTCTTTCTTTTGTAGAACTGGTATCCAGGCTTTGTTAAGGCGAAAGGCTACTTTTCAGTTGAAGTTATTTTTACGTTTATGGATTTCTATTGCCTCTCTTTGTAACCAGGCCAGGTGAAGATAAAATTTGGGTGTCTTTGTAGTGTACATCATGTCCAAATAATAGGGAATGTTCTGCAACCACAGCTTTATCTATTATAGATATAACAGTTGTAATACAACCCTGCCCACCCCCACCATGTGAAAAACCTAATGGACATCAACAGTTTTTACTTCCACATCTCTCTCTCTCTGCTTCCACATTCAAACTCTGACCAGTGCAGACAGCACATCGTGTTACCCTGATGATGCCAAGCGCAGTACTTGGCGAAGCGTTGGTATCTACAGTGCCTTCTAGACCATGGCCTACAAGCCCGGAAGAACTAAAGATATCTAATAGTCACAGCTTTATCTGTTTGTCCTAGTCTTTTGTGTCTTTCATGTTCTTTTATTCTCATTGCCACGCTGTGCATAGTGGTACCAATGTAAACCTGGTCACAGCTACAGAGAATTTTATTAACACCTGCAGATGAAAGGCAGTCACGTTTGTCTTTGGTCAATCTTAAGAAGATCTTGACAAAATTGGCAAAAGATAAATGTTGTTAGCTAATGCTGGATTTCTGACAATGAGGTCATTAATCCTCTTGCTCTCCAATATTTTTCAATAAATATTGAAGAGACTTAGCAATAAATGTAACCGCTTTTTAGAGAGCATCATATGTTTATGTTTTGGCGGTCACATCGCTCTCTCACAACCCCCAGAATGTCTGGAGGACCACACCTGTCGTTGGTTTACGGGTCTCACCGACCTGACCGGGAGAGTTATCAAAATAAATTCACCGACCATATCCTCTGATTACCAATCAGAGGACGTATTACATGCCATGACAGGTCAGCATGTTAGGGGTTAAGGTTTTATAGAGAAATTAGAGAAATGGAGAGGTTGGAAAAATAAAGACTCCCTAGCCCTCAGGAACCCTAATAGCATCGGGGTCAGAAGAGAACAAGAGATGACCAGGGTAAGGTCAGATAGAAAAGTTACAGTGAGGAGCAAAACACCAGTAAGTGGAAGTAATGTTCTGCTCAGCTTGGGTACCTTGTGGTCGCTATTCACATATCCCCTAGACGGAGACCCCTGAGTAAACAGCAATAAATGTAGAATTGTGTACAAGTTGTAAAGTGTATCTTTGTATGAACAATAACAGAAATTGTTTCAAAATGTTCCATGAATTGTAATTTTTGTCACATCAAATGTGAGTGGGTTTTGTGTGTGTGTTTGTGTGTGTGTGTGTGTGTGTGTGTGTGTGTGTGTGTGTGTGTGTGTGTGTGTGAGAGAGAGAGAGAGAGAGAGAAGAGAGAGTCAAAATTCCGAAAATTGTGTTTATACCTACTGATGTACTTCTTACATGTATTAATTCTGTGAAAATTGAGACCCAGTGTCTCCTATAGGCGACATAAATTTTGTTAAACTATCTCAAACCAAATTACACTGTCATATTTGTGGATGTTGTATTTTTCTGTCCCAAAATACAATAAAAAATATTTCAAAGTAATATCTCCCTGTTCTTGGGTCTGAGGAGGCTATCTCTTGTTCATGTTAAAAATGCACGAAAAATAAAATATTTCAGGTGCAATAAAATAATAATAATTAATAATTTTACAAATGTTGTATGGTTATGTTATAGCTATCTTTGAGAAATCAAAAAATAACAAAACATTTTTCAATGTACATAAAGGGTAGTTTGCAACTGAATTTGTGAGAATCTCCATATTGTTGGCTAGTCATTCAAATTTTCAGTTACTCTCTTCCTCTTTTATAATAATGCTTTTTGGAGGTGTTCAGGGGATCTCGAAACACATATTTCTGTGAATCTGTCATAATATAGAAACTGACCATCCGGGCCTGCGAGCCGCGGTCCAGTCAGGAAACTCCTTCCACACGTTTCGTCTGGAAGGACACATTGACAGTCATCGCCGAGACTACCAGAGTGTTAAGGCAACGCCACTGAGGATGTTCGACGCAGCTTCGGACGAAATGTCTGGAAGGAGCCTCCCGACCGGACCACGGCCCACAAGCCCGGACAATCAGTTTCTATATTAATCTTTTAGCTGTATAAAATGGTGGATTAACTATAAATTTCTGCACATTGCCGGTACCCTTTTTTGCAAGAAAATCAGCTTTCTCATTACCACTCAGTCCACAGTGAGCTGGTATCCATTGGAAGACTAGGTGTTTTTGAAGTGCTGTTAGATGGGTAAGGATTTTCCAACATTCTATAATTGTTTGGTTTTTTGGTGACAACTTGGAAGTAATTGCTATAATTGCCGCCCTGGAATCTGAGAGAATAACTGTTTGCTGAAAATGTGAAATTCTGTACAAAATATTTTGTAGGGCCATTTGAATTGCTTCAATTTCTCCAGCAAAGTGTAGTTCCATAACTTAAAGATTTGTAATACCTTTTAAATAGGTAACCATGTGAAAATTTGCAGTGGCCTATTTGCAATCAAGCCAACCTAATCTACTCGCGACGAGATATGTGAGAGAAAATTACCCAGTTTATCCGAAGTGCTTTATCTTCTCTCAGCTTATTACTGCAGAGAGCTGATCACTCTTTGTGCCAGCACGACAGCACCACTCTCTGCATTTCATGCCTCAAGTCTTCCAAAGTAACACGTGAGATGGTAATGCTGGATTCTGTAGCTACCGTCTTTGCTGCCAACTCCGCCTTTTCATTCCCAGGCAAGCCCACATGACCAGGAATCCATGCACACATCACATTAATGCCAGAAGCATGTAAAACATGGAGGGCATCCTGGATACATTGTACAATAGGATAGGAGATGTACAGCTCATGGAGTCTCTGAAGTGTGCTAAGGGAATCACTCAATATCAGGCAGTCACCTAATTTGCGACGGCGCACATATAAAATGGCTCGGTAAATTGCATACAGCTCTGCAGTAAAAATGGAAGTGCTATTAGGAAAAGTTTCTGGAAACAAAATCCATGAAAGGGAAGAGAAGATTAGGTCGGCACCTTTCTGCAACGTGTGAAAATGAGTGTATGCAACTAAACCAGGCACTATCCCTGACTTGTAAGTACAGTACAGACAGTCACAATGACGTGGAATGTCGCCTGCACTTGTGCATTGTTCAGGGTGGTAGGCACATTGGAAACTGTGGACACTGATTGCAATTGTTACCTGTGTGGTTTATGTTACAGTGTATTACTTTACAAATGCACTCTGTACAACACCGGGAAATGCTTTTATTAATGAATAGTACCTGGGTGACCGAGCTTTGCTTGGCATTTTTTCTCCCCTTTTTGTGAGATCTTGTTTTTTAGGAGAAGATACGTATTGAGATATACTTGAAAAGCAAAATGTTAAATAAATAAAGATTTTTGTCACAATTGAAGGGCTTAGTGGAATAAGGGGCTATCCCTCATTTTGGTCAAATATGAACTAGTTGCATATTATGTAACCTGAGTCCATCTAGTGTTGGTTTATTGAACTATTAAGAGTGTAGGATAGCCCCTCTGACATATTAGAGAGATAGATAAAAGTCTTTTGAAGAGCTTTCAGATATTCTGAGTGGAATATGGGGCTATCCCACTCCTGTTCTAAACCTTTGTCCTGATAGGTCAGCTGTATACTGCATTGGCCAATGGGAGACCAGCTTTCACATCTCATGGTTTGGAAACAAGATAGCTGATGACGAAAGGTTTGTTGTGCTTGTAAATGAAGAAAATGAGGAAAATAGAAGCAAAAAGAGGAAGAGAGATGTAGAAAAATGGAAATACAACAGCAGGAAGTTAGCACGGAATAGTAGAAAAGAATATCCTACACAAAAAGGCAAAATTGTGCCTGCTAAAGCATTTACCAATATCCAATGTTGCAAAACTGAATGGTGTGGTTATAAACACATTACAGAAGAAGAGTGATGCAGATTTTGGCATTATTGAAAACTTAAAATGACGTACCCAGTATGCGTATACACCTGAGTAGTGGGCAAATCTTATATGAAATGCAAGGAAGCAGAAGTCATTCTCTGTACTGGAAATGAAGAGAGAAGATTTTGTTAGTCTGGCTCCATTAACAAGTAAATTAACAAAAAGAAACAAATTCCATTCTGGCGTAAATGTGGACTTCCGGAAAGCATCCATTCTAAGGTTCGAAGGTGGGAATGAAGTAGACGTGTGTTTAGCATACAGTCAATTAGGTCCTTACACTACCATCAGTTTTCAAAAAGCAAAAAGAAAACCACAGAAAATATCAAACACAGTCTTCGACCCAAAGTACCCTAACGGAAGGTCAATCAAAGAAGCAAAACATCGAGACATAACCTCATTGTTGAAGTTCATACCCCCTGTGTACCATGAATTTTATTTAAATTTGAGATCAGACAGCATGTGTGAAGTGGGAGAGAACAATGAAGATGAAATCATTTGATTGTGATGTTTGGAAGTTGTGATTGTCACTTTTAATGTAGAATATTGTATGCCATCTTCAAGTTAAGTAAATATTCTTTATGCTATAAACTAACATACTGTGTCCTACATTTGCAGAAATTTAGTTCAAAACCTTCCTAATTTAGTACCAAAATTATTTAGTGATTGGTAATTTTTTGTTTGAGTTATGGAAAATCTAATAAAGTACTAAATATCTCAGAAACACAATTTTGAGGGATACCCCCTTATTCCACTAAGCCCTTCAATTGTTAAGTCATTTCCGAGATACAAGAGATATAGAGATACATATAAATATTTTGTAAGCACCATCATTTCACTCGTAAAATGTAATACATGGTATTTCTATTTCAAACATATAGACGGGACAAGCTATAATACAAACTAATATAGCTAGGTCAACCTTCTTCTTACTGCATTCTGATAGCCCTGGAAGAGGACTTTAAAACACTAGCTCATTTGCTGAAATTGATTAACATAGACATTATGGCCAAAATAAGGTTTAGACTGATTGTGACTGTTACGCATAAACTAAGATACCTATGAGTAGTCGGAAGCTTTCACGGCCGGAGTTAGAATTAAGGCTAGAGATTTCTTCCGGGCTCAAAAGCCATGGTCTGCTGGAGTTTTGAGGTCCTGACGTTTCGTTAAGATAAATGTGAACACCTACATTTTTTGCGAAGAAAGCCATTTTTATTTCTTATTGTTTAAAAATTATGTTGTTAGGTAATGCTGGATTTCTGACAATGTAGTCATTAATCCTCTTGCTCTCCAATACAGAAGAGAACAACAGCAGTAATAGTAACCACTTTTTAGAGAACACTATATTTTTATGTTTTGGTGGTTACATCGCTCTCTCAGAAACCCCCAGAATGTTTACAAATAATAAAACAATTCAATAACAATGAAGCTGACTTCGTAGGATGTCCTCCCACCCACACACAATATTAAACAAGGAGCAAGCAGAACTAAAAAACTGCATTACAAAAACGAGTGGAAATGGCCAATACTAAAACCAAGCTTTCTATATATTTACAGAAATGAGTTTGCAAAATTTATAAATAAGGTATAGTTCATCATGTTTAAAAACAAAGGCCCAAATGAACTTGTGCATAGGCCCTTATATCCCACCCACCCACTCACACATGCACTCACTCTCTGTTTAAAAACAACATACACTTAGTAAATATAAAATTATTTAATATAGCAGTAACCAAAAAATGTACAGCTCGAAAAAGAGAATTCTTATAACTATTCAATTATACTATCAGATAGATCAAATATTAATTAAAACTAGTTTTTAACATAACAGAATAATTAAAATCAGCTAGAATGTGGAAGCACTCATATTGCTCAACCGGCAGGACATCTTTCAAGGAGCTATTGTACAGATTTTCAGCTGCTGGTTCATAAACTGATAATTCTCCAACCTTCTTTTTAGTATCTGGTTCATAATTTCATGCTTGAAACTTTTCATATGTGTTTTTCCCCATAAACTTAATCCTAATGGGTTATGCACTGATTTTAGCAGCTTGACTTATTGTTCAATATTGTGACTTTCTACACCAAAGTAATTGATTCAAGATGCTCTCGGGCTTCGAGCCAGGTGTAGTGATGAAGAGCCATCGACTCAGAAAACACAGATTCCAACGGAGCGGTGAACCACCTCCACACTAGACTGGGTGTTTTCTACTCTGTACCTACTGGCGCACAGTACATATATTGGTCCCTTCACTCTTGCTAGTCATTCATCATCCTGATGATGGGAGAGATGTACACTCCTGAAACGTCGATGGCTCTTCATCACTACACCTGGCTCGAAGCCCGAGAACATCTTGAATATGTTCGTTGCCAGGAAAGCTTCAAATCATAATTTCCTATACTTGGTTTATCTGTTTATATCTGATACTCCTGATTGTTGCTTTAGTTTTGCACCTATGTCTTGATTTTAAGAAGTATGTTTTGTTACAATCTATGTAGTTTGTTCAATATATGTCTGGTGTTTTTTTCATGTGTTCTGAAGTCAGCATGTTTTTTAAGTAATATTTAATTTGCAGTGCTTGGACTCTGCTGAATTCTTTAAGAATGTTTTGGAGTTTTGAATTGTCAAGGGTGGGGAGTGGACTTTTCAGCTTATCCTTGTTGGGGTTTAGTGTTTCTGTTTCTTGAGTTTATTAATTTTCTTCCCAACTAGTCCATATTTTAACCCACTATGTTCTGCTATGTTTAATACTTATCTGTCTTCTTTCTCATATTCCTGCATGTTTAGCAATCTCTACGTTAGACTGTTGATTTCAGCATGTTTGTGTATTCTAGGGTTGTTACTGTTACTTTTGTGTGGTTGTCAGTATATGTTGCATTTTCTGTAAACTCCCAACATAATTCTGTCAATCTTGGTGAATTTTAGGCCCAAAAGTTTATGTATTTCTTTTCATTAAGCAAATTCCCAAAAATTTTAAATTTTGGGCGAGCCATTTACATTATTTTAATATCTCAGAGCAAATGCACTATCTACATATTTAAAAATCAGTGCATAACGTCTTAGAACTAACAAGAAAGAATATATACCTACAAAAAGTTTCAAGCATCAAATTAAGAACTTAGAAATTCCAGCAGACAATAAATCTGTGGAACATGTCCTAAATAAACAACGAAGAATCATTTCACGAAAGTTTTAAGTTTTCTGAAACTCATAAACATAACAAGGAATATCTCCGAAATGGTTCACCCTACAAGAAAATTTATTCAGACATAAATTGTGTATTTTACCAAGATCTACATTTTTTGTACAGTATGATTTGGTCTATCTCTAACGGTTTACCACTTATGCAAAAGTCGTCCAGAGTAAATACGACTACAGAAAATTCAAGATATACATTTCATTTGTCATTAAAATATCTCAAACATATGACATTTTAATCAAAATCGTTAGAGCCATTTTCAAGAAAATAAAAATTTTCAAAAAATTTCCCATGTGAAGGGTAGCTTCAAAATCTTTGTGTCGCATTCTTGAAAGACATTAAACTTAAATACCAACTTTGGTTTTTAACCAGCTTTTTGGTTTTGAGCTATGCTGTCCACAGACACACACACACACATATGGACCTTTTTCTAAAAAATGCTTTTTTTTGGGGGGATTTAGGAGGTCTCAAAACATATATTTCCAGTGAAATCTCGAAATTGAATTTTTGGGTGGAATACAATACTTCCCCTACTTACCAGTAGAGAAAGTAAAAAGAAATGTACAGAACTTCTAGACAGTAAAGGTTACCTTCTTTAGAGCTCAGTCGCTCTCCCCAATTTAGCAACAAATGCCTTAAATGCTGAGCTGAAATTGTGCCCTTCTTCTCTGAATCTGCAGCCTTAAAAGCCTCTATCACTTCACGAGGCAAGTCCTCAGCACCACTGTGTATATGCATCACATCAAGAAAGTCCGCAAAAGACATCTTTCCTCCTGCAAATCAAATACACATTTACTCAAGCAGTCTTTATCTTACTACACTCTTGCTTCTAATTAGCAGTTAAAAATAGGTCTAAGTATAAAATATGAAACATTTGGTGCTCACAAGACGTGGCTATACAATCAATGAATTTTTTGCTAGATTTCAGTATTTGAAACCAATCTTCCTATTTGAGAGAGGAATGAACATGTTTCTAGATCATACTAGATTACTTACGCTCAAAAATTAAAATGCCAGATATCACTGACAGGAAGAGGCAGTAAGAGGGATCCAAGAAAGATGGGCAGACTTGTTTTCATAAAATATGCATCATTTGTAACAATTTTTTGTTTTAACAAAGGCAGAATGCTGAAATGTTATACTATGGCATATACTCAAATGTAATGGAAGCTCAAAGTTACTAAAAATAAAATAATGATGATGTGAGAGAGAGAGAAAGTGAGTGGAGTTTAAGGGCCTGTCAACAGCTAAGTCATTTGGGCCTGAAGTCAAATTTTAAAGTCTAAAACTCTCACAAACTGATGTGGTTAAAAGGTGAAAGCTAAAACAAGATTAAAATGGTAACAGTTAAAACAAAAAGTGAAAGGTAAAACAGTTAAAACATTAAAAAGTGAATGTTAAAACAGTAAAGAGTTAAAACGCTAAAAATAAACAAAGTTTGTATACGATAACCATAAAATCAAATGCCTAAGAATAAAACACACGTTAAACTGTTTTGTTAAATCTATTTGGGCAGCAAATCGAGCACCTTATCTAGAGATACCAGGTTATCACCTAGAATTGACCGCAGTGTACAATCCAGGCCAGGGAACTGTTGCTCTCCAGCATATTGCGGACAATCAAGCAAAACATGTGATAGACACATGTATGACCGATTATTAATTGGGTGAGAATAACCTCCTGACGATGACGATGATACAGCAGAATAAATATTCAAGAATTCTACAGAACTATTTTTATCTAATCTTTTAGAGTCCTGAGAAGAAAGATGACTGATTTTAAGGAAAACTCAGTTTAAGTATACCAGATGGTCCTGACTTGACTTCATCTACTGTACAATTGTATCTGTCTTTGCTATAGATTTTCTTAGGCAAATTTTCTATCCCTCAAAGTCCATTCAGGGAATCAAAACTATAAAGCAATCTTATAGCTTCAAATGACTTGTCTACTCACACCATTTATTTTTATCTCTTCTGCAATATGCTGTTGAGAAAATATTTTTCTCTCTACTTTAGGCTAATTCGTATCAACATTGCAGAAATTATTTAATTACACATTTTGTTGCAAGCACAGAGATACAAAAGACAGAAAGTCAAACGCTTTAAATGCAATGCTACACGTTAGCATTAAAAATCCATACTCTTTCCATGACATTTCGATAAACAACTGCATGGTGATAGCACTTTAAAAAATTGAAAAATTCAAACCAATAATGGTAAATATCTTGGAAATGGCTAATGTTACAAAAAATGTATTTTGCATAAATTGTTCGTTTTAAAGATATCAACATTCTTTGACATCAAGTTTCTCTCTCAATCTCTCCTCCTCTTATGGTTTATCTATCATTAAAATTATGCACAATTCTTTCAAAATGAAAGGGACTTCGTAGGTTATTCGGAAAAAATTCAAGATATAAATTTTACTTGTCATGTAAATATATTAAACATTTGACATTTTAATCAAAAAGTTAACAGAAATTTTTAGAAAATTAAAAATATAAGGATAATCTGGGGTATTATTTATTTATGCCAACAAACTTACACACGGCTTGTGTGTTTAGAAACACCAACAGTAAGTTGGTTGGCATAAATAAATAATAATTACCATCTGAAGGTTATTTAATCCCGGGATATAAAGTACTTGCAATAGTAAGTCACCATTGGGGTAAATATCTCTGATGTCAGACTGCCTTTGTTGTTTACCGGGAAAAATACGAACTAGTTTGAGAATTCAATGTCATTCAGTCAGGTTGTCACAGTAGCTTAATGGTTAGAGCACTTGCCCAGTAAGCACTTGCCTAGTGGTTCAAATCCCAGCTGTGGCATTGAATTTTTAAGTTCCAGTTCTACCTCTCAAATAATTTGGGGTGTTCAAAATCTTTGTATTGCAACTTTGCAAGATACTAAACTTAAATACAAGTGGTTCGAAACATTTATTTCCATTGAAATTATATCAGTTTTGGATGGAATACCAATACTACTTTTACTTATGTAAGCATATAGTAGAAAAAGTAAAAAAATATGTTAAATATTACATTCATATGACTTTCTCTACCTAATATCACTTACTTTTATATAGCCTCTATAAACTGTTGTTACAAAAGATTATTTTTCTGTCTACTTCATGTCAATCCAGGTAGAACTTTGCAAAAAGAGTTTTGTTACACATTTTGTTAAAGGTACAAGATGGATACACAAAATTGCATCAATACTGAAATTTTTAAAATCCAGGTTGTTAATTAAGTTGATTCATCAATTCTATTCCAATGCCATGACATTGCGAGAAACAAACAACTAGTGGCAGTAATTAAAAAGAAATCTGATGTGTTACAGTCACATAACCTTCTCTACTCTTCTACAAAAGAATTACGAAAGCTTAGCTAATTTTTGTTATGCCAATAAACTTTCAATTCACGTTTACACAATTCATTGTAATGGATGATCCAAAAGACTGTGAACTGGCTGCACTATGTTTTGTCTGTACGGGTCCTCTGCACTCGTCACAAACTGCCGCTGTCATAGAACAGTGCAGATAAAACCATACAACATTTTTAAAACCACTTTTAAAGGCTTTACTTACCAATATAATTAAAGCAGATGCTGAAACTGGCCACCGTCATTGTCCATACATTTTTGGCACCTCCTTAAGAAATGATCCATCACTCGCTGTAGTTCGCATTGAGAAATGCTGGCAATTTCCTGACAGATGTTTTAATTCTTCCAGGGTGTGTGGGTTTGTCTTGTACACTTTATCCTTTAAGTTACCCCAGAGATAGAAATCACAGGGGGTTAGCTCGGGGTACTGAGGGGGCCACAAATTTCTACTAATAACTGTCCTGAAACACATTTTCAATTGTCCTCATCGAAAGATTGGCTGTATGATCGGTTGCAGTCTTGTTGAAAAAAGGCAAAATCATGCTCCCTGTCGCTTAGTTCTCTAAAAAAAGAGGGCAAGATTGTATTCATGTATGTACGGGCATCAACTGTTCACTCGAAAAAAACTGAACCTATAACTCTTTCTCCACTAATGGCACACTATACACAAATTTTTTTGTCATGAAGGGGTATTTCATGAATAATATTAGGTTTCTCAGAGCTAAAATAACGACTATTTTGTGTACACACATATCCATGAAGGTGGAACCAAGTCTTGTCCATGAAAAATACTAAATGTGGGTCAATTTTGCCATTGTATGTACTACTGAAAGTGAAAGGCACCTCTCTGCTCTTTGTATTACATTTTCTATTTGTTTGGTCCATGTAAGTTTGGTATCAAATGTAACTCCTAAATACTTTGCTTCCTTTGTTTCTGGTAATTGTTGACCCTCAAAATTTAGTTTTATTTTTAGTGGTTGTTTCTTAGTGAAAAGATTTGGTAGTTTGATTTTGTTGTATTAACAGTCATTAAATTTTCTTTGGTCCACCTTTGTAAGTTGGTTAAGGATAGCAGTAATAGTAACCGCTTTTTAGAGAGCTCCATATTTTTATGTTTTGGCGGTCACATTACTCTCTCACAACCCCCAGAATGTCTGGAGGACCACACCTGTCGTTGGTTTATGGGTCTCACCGACCTGACCGGGAGGATTATCAAAATAAATTCACTGACCATATCCTCTGATTACCAATCAGAGGACATATTACATGCCATGACAGGTCAGCATGTTAGGGGTTAAGGTTTTATAGAGAAATTAGAGAAATGGAGAGGTTGGAAAAATAAAGACTCCCTAGCCCTCAGGAACCCTAATAGCATCGGGGTCGGAAGAGAACAAGAGATGACCAAGGTAAGTTACAGTGAGGAGCAAAACACCAGTAAGTGGAAGTAATGTTCTGCTCAGCTTGGGTACCTTGTGGTTGCCATTCACATATCCCCTAGACGGATGAAGTGGGGATGTTCCAGAGCAACTCTTAACACAACATACAATGTATATATAAAGCCATTATTTACTTATTGCAGCGAAGTTCTTGTAACAGCAAACACAAAAAAAAATTCAAATCTTTCAAAACCAAAGTCTGAGATTAATTACAGGTGCTATCAAAACCACACCAATAGCAACTATGGAAATATTAACCAACCAATACCCCATTGAATATGAAATAGAGAAAGCGGCTCTTACTCAACACGAAAAGTTGATCAGACTCCCATTCAATACATGGCACAAGAGAAATTTTACACATACACCAAAGACTCAGGAGAGCTTTCTTTCAAAAATTCAAGACATCAAGAAAAATGTACACCTTCCTAATTCAAAGGAAAACTTCATATCTAAAGTCAATCCGACACATACATTAGACATCACATATTATTTACACCTGACAGAAGAAGTTAAGAAAAGTGATATTCCAACTAGTGTTCTAAAATTATTGGCATTAGAGACAATCCATACTAGATTTCCAGAACATGAATGGCTCCATATTTATACTGATGGATCATTAATATCAAACCAAGATGGAGCAGGTGCTGGAGTCACATGTCACCTCTTTTCCTATTACAAATCTTTAAGTAATGGAACTACTAACTTTGATGGAGAAATTGAAGCAATTCGAATGGCCCTACACAATCTTTTGTACAGAATTTCACATTTTCAGCAAGCAGTTATTCTCTCAGATTCCAGGGCAGCAATTATAGCAATTACTTACAAGTTGTCACCAAAAAACCAAACAATTATAGAATGTTGGAAAATCCTTACCCATCTAACAGCACTTCAAAAACACCTAGTCTTCCAATGGATACCAGCTCACTGTGGACTGAGTGGTAATGAGAAAGCTGATTTTCTTGCAAAAAAGGGTACCAGCAGTGTACAGAGATCTATAATTAATCTACCATTTTATGCAGCTAAAAGATTAGTCAACTCTGAATTCAAAAAAATTATTGCAAAATATTACTATGAAAAATCAAAGAATAAAAGATGGGAACTACCAAACATTCAAACAGTAATTCCTGAGTATCCTCGAAAAACAGCAGTTGCAACCTTCAGGTTGATTACAGGACATGATTGTCTGGCAAAACATTTAAACAGAATTGGGATATATTCTTCACCACTCTGTCCTCTATGTGATCTGCAAGAGAAAATGGATTGAGACCCCCTTCAAACATGCCCGACCACTTCTAGTGCCCCATCCACCAGTGAAAAATATTGGAGAGCAAGAGGATTAATGACTTCATTGTCAGAAATCCAGCATTAGCTAACAACAACAACACTACTGAGAGTCCACTCACAAAATGTGTGCCTAATTACAGGGGGGGGGTTATAGTGTTTAACGCCTGCTTTTACTACTACGGCACCGCAGGCGGTGACACTGATGACACATGGAATGAAGATGGAGCACCAGTGGAATGAGATGGTGGGGGAAACCGGAGCACCCGGAGAAAACCCGCCCTGACGCCGCTTCGTCCACCACGAATACCACATGCGGGTCCCTGGGATCGAACCCGGGCCGCCTAGGTGGTAGGCAAGCGCGCTAACCGCTCGACCACGCCGCCGCCACCACCGCCTAATTACAGGATCACCTGGTTGAAGAGCGTGTTCCACAGTTATTTTATATGGTTTTAACTTCAGCAATTTAGTAGCTCTTTGCAAAGAGCCCTAAGAAATGCCTCCTGTTGTGAAAGATGCCTAAGTGATTTTTGGGGGAAATTCTCCAAATGATGACTGATGTCGTCTAATGTTTCTTCAGTAAGTACCGTACGCCATTTTTAAATTTCTGAGCTTGAACACTTCTGTGGCCTGAAATTTATTGTAAAGTTTATGGATTGTTGTACGGCGTAGAACTTTTACACTTGGAAATCTTTCTGCAAATCGCAATTGCACCTGGTGAGCTGACTGAGTTAATACATAAATAAATACATGCTGTGCAGTAGAAAACAAATGCTGAGCCATAATATACTTTGTAACTAAGCACAAGACTAAATAATAAAGTATGGCTCCATGGTAATAACGCAGCCACACGATATTGTGTCAGCTCAATACTGATTATGAGCAGAGCAGAGAAAAACAAGGACCACCACCATGGCGCTGGACCAAAACTAAATAAAATTTTCTAATTATGTGTTACCTAGGATTTCTAAAAATTCTATATATTTGTTAATCTGGAATTATCTCATTTGTCCTGGCAATCAAAAATGTTTTTTCAGACACTTTAGCCTCCCAGAATTCACTGGTAAAGCAGATATTAAGACAAATTATTATTTATTTATGCCAACAAACTTACTGTTGGTGTTTTTAAACACACAAGCCGTGTGTGGGCAAAGTTTAAGAGGTAGAACTGGAACTTAAAAATTCAATGCCACAACTGGGATTTGAACCACAGACCTTCCTTCATTGAATTTTTAAGTTCCAGTTCTACCTCTTAAACTTTGCCCACACACGGCTTGTGTGTTTAAAAACACCAACAGTAAGTTTGTTGGCATAAATAAATAATAATTACCATGTGAAGGTTATTTAATCCTGGGATACAAAGTACTTGCAATAGTAAGTCACCATTGGGGTAATTGTCTCTGATGTGAGACTGCCTTTGTGGTTTACCAGGAAAAAATACGAACTAGCTTGAGAATTTAATGCCATTCTGGCAGTTTGTCACAATAGCTCAGTGGTAGAGCGTCCGCCCGGCAGCGGAAGGTCTGTGGTTCAAATCCCAGTTGTGGCATTGAATTTTTAAGTTCCAGTTCTACCTCTTAAATTAAGACAAATATTTAATCTCTGTTTATATGCATGAGCATTGTTTCAATAATATATATATATTGGCTACTTAGCAGCAAGTGCTGCAGAGATCTCTTTGACAATTTTTACCAGGTGTTCAGTGGGCATGCATGCAAATTGATGGTTTTCTACTGGCCTTAACCTTGCCATCAGTTGGTGAATTTACTTTTGTTCTACAAATTAACTGAGGATGGCTGAAGCAAGATGAGAAAAGCATCAGGAATGCTAAAAGCCCATCTGTTTTTTAAAGATACCATTTTCACTCCTTTATCTATGACAAGAGAAGGAAGTATTATATTCCACCCAAAAATTTGATAGTGAGATTTCACCAGAAATCAAATTTTGAGAATCTCTGAATTCCCCCCACCCCCTCCACCAAAATATACATTTTTAAGAATTTTTTTTTCAATTCTGTGTCTGTGAGTAGCATATCTCAAAACCTCAACTTCAAAGGATGTAATACGAAGATTTTGAAAGAGAATCCCCCACCCCAAAATATCGTGCACATGATAAGCTTTTTGAAAATAGCTCCAATGATTATTGTTGAAATATATATAAGATATTCTTATGATAAATGAAATATATATTTTGAATTTTCTGAGAAAATTGAAGTCTTTTCATTATTAATGACTCATTGGTAAAAAATAAGACAAACTCTTAGGACACAAAATATGTACATCTTGTTGAAGCAAACAGGATGTTGCATCTACTTTTTACTACTTGACTCCGAAAGAAAAAAAACTGACAAAAGTAAAACAGATGCATTTGGCTGCCTAAGAAGTGCTGCATGGAGGTAGAAAAAATGTGACATAATAGAAAATAGGCTCTATGGTGATATATAATACACACTTCCACAGTGTATCATTGGCATTTAGTTACACAGATCCTATGGTTACACTCTGGCTCTAAGGATTTGATAAACTAAAAAATATACGCTTTCTTCCATTACAAAATGGCTTTAACAAACCAGTGAAAATTATAAAAATACACACAGTTCTAGAGTGGAAAATACACTTATGGGACACATTCATACAGTACAGTAGAGAAACGGTGAACATAACTGGTTTTGCGAAAGAGTGCAACAGGCAGTACTATTTACCTTTGTCCTTCAAGTACTTTTTGAGTTCTTGTATTGTTGGGCTCATGCCAAGTGACCTCATAATTATTGTTAACTCATCCAGGGTGCGTATCTGCCCACTTCGTGCAAAGAGGTAAAAGCACTCCCTGAACTCTGAAATCAACAATTCAACAAAATAGCAAAGCCAGTATTATAAAACACATCAATATGTATTATTCCCATTGCCTTATTAGAACACAATCATCAGGCAATGATAGAAAAGCCGAGACCGCACTTTAATGCCTATATTTAACCTACTTTTTCAACTACCCTCCAAGCATCTTGATTCCTCCTTCCTTGAACTGCAACATACATCACCAAATAAACCCAATGTTACATTCCTTTCTTTTTTTATTACAAAGGATAGGGACAGAGAAAGTTTAATTTGCATGATACATGAATGCATGCTAATTTATGTTTATTTTCAAATAAGAAATTCACTCAATTACTGTCATATCATATGGCCAAACCTGCCGACATTTAGCGCTAATACATGGACTACAATAATGTCATAATTATTCCTACACTTAGAATACTTAGATGTATTGCTTATTTGATTCTTTTAAATGATTGAAACAGAGAAAGTATCATGTTCACGTTCCATAGATGCACATTAATTTGTTTATTTCAAAGGAACAAATTCACAACTATGTGCATCAATAAAGTGATGACATTTGTCATAATTGAACTTCTAAGGTGATGTTGGCTGATTTTTGCCTTTGGAACAATAACTGATTCACATTGGTTTATGATGTGTTAAGCATTGGATTTGTATTACATTACATCAAATTCACACACTCAGTCATACTTCCAGCTATAGGGAGGGTGGAAAATAATCCTGGCTACATAAACATTTCCACTCTCCAGCCAAGAATCCAACCCATGATACTGACATGCTACTGTATTTTACTTTTTAAGGACTGGGACAAGGAAAGAAGGTTGCATGAGAAGGAAATTTATTTTATTTATTTAAATACAAGACCAATCTGCTCTTATTAAGAATTTGTTGGTTAGCGCCTTGGTTCCTACACAACTAATTCCTTCAACAAGGCGAAATTTGTTTAATTAAGTTGCGCAAGATGCAAAGTGAAGTGAGCACGTAATTGGTGGGAGAAGTCATGTCAGTCAAGTGAATTGAAGAAGCAGAGGTGGGTGTTGGAGGGGAAGTGAAAATTAGGTTAAATATAATGTCCCAGCTACGGTCTCAGCTTTCCTATTATTGCCAATCATTACAATGGAGAAATTTTGGAGTCCTCCACCTTGGTAAAATGTTTTTTACCAAATGTACAAAGTAACTGATAAGGTACATGTATTGCCTTTACTCCAAACAATGAAACAGGTTTCAGAGCTTTGTTTTGGAAATTTAAAAATTATGAAATGCATATGTACATAAAAAAATAAAAGACAAATTCAATAACTGTTTCTGAATTGGTACAACTTCCTTTCTGTGATTTCCGACAACAAATAAAAATTTTTGCTAATCCTACAGAATTTGCTGCTTCTTTGGGCTGGTTATCCCCATTGTGTATGCACAGCAGCAGGAAGATGCCATGTTTGTTGTCCTTGTGTTTTTATTCTTCTTTAGCAGAAAATGCCCCTGAAAAGGCTAGGCTGGTATTTAGTTAACATACCTAAGCTAAACAGTTTATTCTCTTTCACTTTTACCACTAATTTTCATTCTAAACTGCTTATCGAAACTTATGAATATAGTATGGAAAAAAAGCACAACTCATAGGAAAGGGTGAGTTACAGGATCCGGAGATGGATACACCTACGTATCTGCTTCCTACTCAATGTCTTGGCCAATCTCACGTAAAAGTAGAAAGTGGGTTATCTTGTATGTACCTGGCCTTCAACCGCTAAGTCTTCAAGTTTTTCCCTTCAATAAGATAATCAGTAAACTCCAGAATACCTACAGCAGAAGGTTATTATGCATAAAATTTAAATTGGGAACACCTAAGCCCTAATGTCCAATTGATTAAACCCCGATGTCTCACAACCCTCAACTAAAACGGCCAACAGGAATTAAGAGATGCTTACCATCGATGTCCTGTTCTCGGAAATATCGTGCCTGGAACAACAACACCCACTTGTTATTTTATAGACAATTCTCAAAATTCACAAATGTAGGTTTCATGCCGTTCTCTTACTTACCATTATTTTAAACTTTAGAATAGGTTTCTATTAAGTTTTATGCTTTAGGGTGTTTTTGTATCCTACATTCAAGACACGCATTAATCAAGTTCTTCCGTCAAAAAATCAGATTAATTTATTATCATATCAACATCACTTCCGCGTATGATAGAAAAGTGACAGCTCTACGCTAGGTGTTCTGTGGCTCTACACATAGAAACGTCAAGCATGTCTTTCGTTCTTCGGCTTTCCTCGGAAAAACCCAAAAAAATCTGTGTTACACTCACATGACTTTCTCTACTCTTGTGACTTGTACTAACCATTCTTACAAACTCTTATTCCTATATCTTCTTCATATTAAGATTAACATTTGTAGAAATTATCTTATTGCTATTTCCTTGTAGGTGCAAGGGGAATGGCTTTGTGCGATAGTCAAATCTTTTAAAGCCACAGTTTATACTTTGAGATTCTATTCTCTTTGCACACTTAACATATAAAAACACGAACAAGGATGTTCCGTGGATGTTCCATTTCACAAACGTCCCCCCCCCCCCCCCCCCGAAACTCACACACATAACAAGGAATATCTCCGAAATGGTTCTACCTTACAAGAAAATTTATTCAGACATAAATTGTGTATTTTAGCAAGATCTACGTTTATTGTATAGTATGATTTGGTCTATCTCTAACGGTTTACCAGTTACGCAAAAGTCGTGCAGAATAGATACGACTATAGGGGCTATAGCCAGAAAATTTAAGATTTACATTTCATTTGTCATCAAAATATCTAAAACATATGGCATTTTAATCAAAATCGTTAGAGCCATTTTCAAGAAAATCAAAATTTTCCATGTAAAGGGTAGTTTAGGGTGGGGCTATTTTCTTCAAAATTTTGGTGTCGCATCCTTGAAAGACATTTAACTTAAATACCAACTTTGGTTTTTAACCAACTTTTCGTTTTTGAGTTATGCTGTCCACAGACTGACTGACTCACTCACACACACACACACGGACCTTTTTCTAAAAATGCTTTTTTTTGGATTCAGTGGATCTCAAAACATATATTTCCGCTGAAATCTCGACATTGAATTTCCCCTACTTACCAGTAGAGAAAGTAAAAATTGTGCTCCCAAATATTCACACTGCCAAAAGGGAACATTTCCTCCGGAACGCACATAGAACAATAAGGGCTAGAAACTCATTGAAATATCTTCTTTTTCTTGAGACAACACAGAATATAGGAATAAATATAATCATGTTTCTCTTAAGCACGAACCAAAATAGCCTAATGTATTGCATTTTTTTGGCGTTTTAATGTCTATTGGTATTTTAAGGAAAGTTTGTACATTTTTGCATTGTTCCCATTTGAGCTAAGTTGTTTGAAATATAGTAAAGCTGTAATTAGTTTACCGAATTCTACTGAACCATTACCTTATGGTTCAATGGTCTGCAATCAGTTATTATGGCATATAGTGCTATGGTGAATGCTGTTTAAGACACGGCAGCTTCTGACCTCACTGCATAACATGTACTTTCAGTGACTGCACATATTCAGATCATAGGCTATTAACGCAGCCTGGTCATCAGTTTGTTTCATTCTCGAAAATGTGAAAATACCAAAAGTTAAGGAAAGTATAGGATTTATTTTAAATTTATCTGTGTGCCTATGCACCTGTCTGGCTGTCTGCCTGGCCTGCCCGGCACTGACCCTCCCTACCTATCTACCCACCCACCTACCTACCTACATCTACCAATCCATCGATTTGAATATGTGACGTTGAGGTGAACTACTTCAATAATGACATCAAAACAGTTTTGGCTGCCACACACCAAGTCCTATGAGAATGCACGTCAAATCTTAACCAAGAAGTGCAATGCCATCTGGCCCAACTTCTACTCCACAGATGCCATAATGACAGAAGAGTGGAAACAAGCAAACTACGTACAACATACGTGCTATGCCATGCATGGATTTCATAATAGATTCTGCCAAAGCAAGAAATTCCACCAGGTGAATGAAGATTGCATATGTGAATTGTGTAACAAACACTGAAAGATACCGGACACAAATCGGCAAAATGAAGAAAACCTCTATGAAACTGACTCTAGTATAGTTGCTCAATTGTACAAGTTTCTCTTTGCACATTGTGCGCTTTTCATTCAATAATACTGAACCTGTGTTTGAGATTTCAATTCATCTGCTCAGAGATTTTGATCCGCTCAAATTATGCATGTTATGCAAGATCAATATGCCATCTCTAGTAAAATTGCATTGAATAGCACCAAGCTCGAAAACTGTGGCTGGAGTATGCATTGTTGTAAATACCACGGTACAAACTAAACTTGTGGGTAGTCCTCACCCCATAATTCAAATATTGTCAGCATGTGCTCCTCGAACTGTCATCCCATGTAAAAAACCTTCAGAGCTAGTTTCAGAGAGGCTCCTCTCCATCATCAGCTGGTCGGTCAACCAATTACCTTTCAGATAACTTCTCCCCTTCCCCTTGTTAAATGGCCCACTCCCTTCTCATGGGTCAGCCGTAAGATGTTTATAGCTGGTACTTCAAAATTCATTACTTGATTCCTATTCTTGATATGAATATCCTCCCACATTGTTAATTCCCAATGGTTCTTTGTCAGTTTTAAAAGTTTAATTCCTTGGCTAATATTGTCACGTATGTGATTGAGAAGTACCTATTATATTTTAAGAATATGTCACTACTAGGTTGTAACTGGGGGACATAGCTTTGGTAATCAGATGGTAGAGCAGAAAGACACTGTTTGGCTTGAAACATATTTATTTTCTATTAGTATTGAAACAACAATAAAGCAGTGTTGGTTTACAATTTGGGGGGTTCTGCCAATTATCGTTTGGACTTACACTCTAGGGTTGAATAGGCTTACCCGTTACGGACGATGTCAAGTTGCGTTGATGAAGTGGAGAGGACCAGTCAACATAGTTGACCCGTCGGATGGCGACCGAACCACCACCTAAGCGGTCTGGAGCATAGCACACAGCAGTTCCTGAATCTGACTCCCCCCGAGCGAGCTCTCAGCACCCGGTTATATCGGGTCCTGTCCTCTATGGGGGTCTTGCAATTGTAATGGTGGCTTTTACCATATTTGGTATGCCAACGCCCTGGTGAACAGCATGTTCTAGAAAATTCTTAAGACACGTGACATCTCTCATGTGGCATGATGCAACATTGGTTCCACCAGTTGCTATGCGGAAGGGTGACATCATAGAAAAGTCCATAGGGACTACCATTGGAAGCGGTGAACCATTTATGTCCGGTCACGTATACATCTTAAGACATGTGTAACAATTTAAAAGAATTATAAAATGAGATTTATCACAAATTTAGAAGCTTAATAAAATGTTATAACTTAATATAAAATAGGTACCTACTTCTCAATCACATACATGACAATATGTGGCTGCATAGCCAAAAATGGTGTGCTATTTTTAAATTTAGCTGTCTGTTCCTATTTTATATTTCTGAAGTGTTCCTTCAATAAAAAATGCAAATTAAATATGGTATATTAAATATAAAATTAGTTTGCATTTGACAATGCATGGAAAACCTTGCAGAACTTGAGTTATGAGACTTAATTTCAACAACTTACACTGTATACATAAGTGAAGCCTAGCCTCTAAAATTAATGTTAGCAGTCGACAATAGGTTTGATTTTAATAACTGCTTCACTGTTCTAAGTATTTCATTTTCATAAGTTTTATAGGGTATTCCACTTAAAATACAGAACTTCTGTTACCATAAATTTCAGGAACTGTAAATACAAAACAATTCTTAAATCGACCCCTTCATTGAGTGTCTCACAGGTAATGGGGCACATATACATACAGTAGAATGGAATGGGACTGCCTCTGTAGCGCAGCTGGTAATGTGCTTGCCTATGGCGCAGAGGACCCGAGTTTGATTCCCAATACCAGCATGGGGATTTTATCTCCTCTGGGAGGTCTGGCATGGGGTGCACTCAGCCTCGTTAGGTTCCGGGTGGACCAATTGAGGAGCTACTTGATGGAGAAGTAGCAGCCCCAGGTACAAAAGGTCGCATAACTGGCCGGGAGGGCTCAGGGCGCTGACCACGTCCCTCTCCAGTAACTGCACCCCACCAATGATGCCTGTATTGGACATCAGTGGGGGACGCAGTGGCTGGCCAGCAAGCCTTGGCCCTTCATGGGCTGTTGTGCTAGAGGTTTTAGAATGGAATGGAGATTGCTGGTTAGTCGAAAATGGATAATCTAGGGTGTCTAGGTTTTCAAAATATGAGATGAAATAAATTGACATTTTGTGGAAACTTTTGTTAATACTACATCTATATTGTAGATTTGTGTTAAAATACTTTTTTATGCTACAACTACATAGATCATCACAACTTTAAAACTTGCAAAAAACAAGACATCGAAATACCTTACATTACTAATTTTGGTGTTTTCACATGCAGACACAACATATCACTTTAATATAACAGTCTTTAACTAGTATAACAATGATTATTACTTACATAGGTGACTTATTCCTCACTCTCAATTGGCCTTGACATTTTGCCATGGGCAGTTTCAGTTCAATGTTTTCAAATAGAATTTTATAAAAATCACATTAAGTATCCTGAAAATGTGTCTTAGTAAAACGTATTTCCTTAAAAGTTTCCACAATAAACCTATTGTTTTCATCAGCCCATAAAGCATTTGGGATAGAGAACACTATGCAGCAGCATTAGTGCCAGGTAGAGTTAGCACAAATGCTGTAATGAGTTGCAAACTTTTACAGTAAATATCTTGAGAAGTAGGAAAGTTGAAAATCATAAGACCAATTTTCACCTACAGACTCAAGTAGAGGATATTTGAACTGAATCCAGTTAAATGGTTTCAGCATATGAAATAGGTAAGCCCATTTTTCAATAGAGTCAATGTCTCAAAGTAAACTTGAAATGTCCAGGAAATCCGAATCTTTCAGCAAACCATCTTTTTGAAATGTACTTAGCAGAGACTGAATTTTCATTGTTTGAAAGTTTTCCTGCCTCTTCGATTTCACTTGTTATTAATATTTCTAACCCCTCCAAAACTTCATTTACTGAGTATCTGTTGTCTTAGTAGTTTTCATTGTTGATAAAAGTATTTTCAATTGGCTCTGAATAAAATAGTCAAATCAATGATTGAGGATCCTTAAAGAATTATTTTAGACATTTTTCTTGAGACAAAAAATAAGATTTTAGTACCTCATAAGTATTAATAATTCTGTTAACAGCCAGCTACAAGCAAAACCACCTTCCTTTAACACTATCAAGTTCCTGTTTATATTCCACTTGAAAAAACTCTCAAAACTCTTTCAGTTCAACATGAATGATCAAAACATTGAACAATTTTGTTCACCTTGGTTTTTATAGCTACTGAGAGAAATCAGCACTGGTTTATACTGCACAACCCACACTATGAATTTTGCTTTTCAGCAAATGTTTAACTTTTCCAAAAATATTGTTTTGTTCCTTTCTTTTTGCACTTCTGAAGTTTGTGTTATAGTTGTCACCACAGAATGCAACAATTTTATCCCTTATCCATTATAAGATTTGTTATAGCATCAGCCAATCACCTTTACTTGAATGCCCTTACTTGGTACAAAATATCTATCAAGGACAAGGATCGATTTTACACTTTTGTGTCCACCAATACTGAAATGTACTTCTCATCTATCAACTCCTCAATTTTTTTTTTTTTTTTTTTTTTTTGTAGCATTTAATGTCCGCTTTTACTGCATACAGCACCGCGGTGGTGACATTGAAGATGCATGGAATGAAGATGGTGCACCAGTGGAACGAGATGGCGGGGGAAACCGCAGAACTTGGAAGAAACCTGCCCCAGTGCCACTTTGTCCACCACCAATTCCACATGCGGTTTCCTGGGATCAAACCCGGGCTGCTTTGGTGAGAAGCGAATGGTCTAACAACCTGGCTATGGCACAGCCCACAAATTTGCTGCAATGTATATGGAGCCAACACAACTAAAAAAACTAAAACCCTAGCGATACAGCCCAGGAAGGGCTTTGGCTTGCCACCCACCCACTGCATCCCCCACCTCTGACCAGCCAATACAATTACTATTATAAATTCACACTTTGTTCTGGAACAGGTAAATTTCTTCTAAAACAGCTTCCTGATGATCACAGTAGTGCAGTTAATTGACCTGAAGGAATGGATCATTGCATGGATAGCTTGCAAACCTCCCTTAGCAGCAAGACACTTTTCTTCATAATTTATAATGGTACTACTCTCATATTTTGTAACAATAGGCATTGTACTTCATGATAAAGGTTTGCTTGAGTCAGCTAGCTTGTGTTTCTTCATATTAATGTATTGCACATCATCAGATCAACTTCCATGGTTGATTGAAAATATGCCTCTACACCACATGCGAAATAATGTCTTGCTTTACTATTCTAATTTCAGAAATGGAACCTCGCTTTCTTTTTGGTATTTCTGTGAAAAGTTTACAATATATCACATCAAGTAACTTAACCTGTGAGTCTAACTACACTTCTAATGCGGCAAACTGAAACAATAGGCAAAGCACAAAGAAAGTAGAAGTGAAAAACTGCTTGCTATGTGAAAGCATTACATAGACAAAAGAACTTAAAAAAATCATGCCTTGTTCAGTTTGGTTTAATTAAAGACTGTATTTTCTTTGTTTTTGGATATGACCACATTTATTCATTTGGTTATGCTACATGTTACTTAAGCTTTTAATTGGCAGTGTGACTTATAAGCAACATACCTAAATTTGCTAAGTTTTGAGATAATTTATTGGCTCTTTCTTGTTATGGTAACCTAAATAAATAGAATTCAAGTATTTGCAGCTGTCTTATATTGTAAAAATATAAAACTTTTTCAATAAAACTGTTATTTTTAAGAATAAGAAGCAAAATCATGCAACTGCAGTCAAATGTAACCTGTCAGTTTCCAAGTGTGTCATTACACCGATTATTTTACTTGGGCCCTCCCCTTCCTTTATCACAGACCTAACTGACTGCAATTGCTGGGATTCGTACTCGCGATGTTTGGCTTTGAGTGAATGACCAGTCCATGGCATATCGCTCTGATTATCATGGCTCTTTGAATCATTTTGGCTAAGCTGCCTCTGAAAGGGATATGAAAACTGGTTTAAGAATTAAAGGAAGAGTAGCATATGTAGCAAAATAACTTGCCAATTAAAGGGTTAAAACCACAATATTTCAAATTTTCAGGATGGTTAATGAAAAATGGGACAATATATGTCCTGTATGTCTTTTGTTAGGTCAACAAGACACTCAAGCTAAGGGGCGATTGTATGAAATGTCAGATATCTGGTCACCCAGGGATATTACTTAATATAAAGAGTATGTTCAAAAAGCAATTGAACAAAAATTCACTAAACATACAAGCCCAATATTAAGTTTCTTGAATAAAGGTGATTGCTGTCTTCAGGGTAGGGGTGCATGGTAAAGAGGTATCACAACCTTGTTTTGTAAAATCAATACAAGTTCACGAGCTTACTTGCATCTGTTTTTTTTTTTTGTTGTTGTTAATTTTGCATGTAAATCACTAGGCAGCAACAGTACATTATCACTGCTGTTATCTAACTGCATAATAACTTTGTGACTTGAAACTAAAACCTAAGAACTCTAATCTGAAGGCATATCAGAACAATCTCTTGACTGGAGTACATGTTCATTCTGTATTCAATTTGTAACATACATATGTTTCCATGGGGAATAGAAAATGATTTGAGTACACATTTTGTAATGAATAAGATCTGTGTTTTCACGTTAAATGCACTACGTAATGAGATTAATTTGACTTTAATGAAGAGAGAACCTATTGAACACAAAGTTAGTTTGTTGTCCTATGTGTTAGACAAAGGTTTTGAGGTTAAGTGTACTATGATTTTGTAAAGAATATGTGACGATATGAAAATGGTAAAAACAGCCCTGTTTTGTCTATTTTTGCACCAGTATAAGATATTTATTGTTACTTCACAAAAATATGTAACATGAACAATGGGCACAGTCATTTTCTAGCAAAAATTATGGACCCAAAACTTGTATTTTATACACTTTTTTAGAAGAAACAGGCAAAATATAGGTCTGTATATTGGGTTAAAGAAAGAAACCAACACCGATGGAAAGGAAGGTACAGTTCACTTGCATTTAAGGAAGAAGATTGTATGAAAATTTCCAAATGGGCTATGCTAACTTTAAATTCATATTCCAGCAGCTTGAACCATATAAAACAGTAATATATTTTTATGAGCTTCAATGTCTGTAGAAAAAACAAAAGATGAGTGATAAGCTGGTCCTGGGTCACGTTTGACTAAACTGTATACAGGCATTTTATTTTGCATGGGGGGGGGGGGGGGGGGGCACTTTTATTCTGTAGCATGCCATTTGCTCCAAAATATCTGTTTACAGTTTCATTGTTTACAAATCCAAAGGCATCATTACTTGCACCATCACCACTACCGCCGCCCACCTCGGTAGCATGTCTATCTCACATTCAAGAGGTTGCGAGTTTGAATCTCGCTTAGGGTAAGTTATCCGGGTAAGGTTTTTTTCCAAGGTTTTCCCTTATCCTGAGAAGATGAATGTTGGGTAACTTAAAGCTCCATGGACTTCAGGCTCATTTGAGCATCATTTCACCTGTTTCACTCATTCACTGTCCGATATGACATTACGTTGGAGGACATTAATTAAAAAAGCACCACCACCAACATAATCGTCATCATCCCCAGGACTATTTTCTTAATCTAAAGAGTTGCATGCCATTGTGTATCTTCATCGTTTTCTTCCAAAGCAATAGTTATCTCTGAAAGAGAGTCATTATATTCAGCTAGCCATTGAGTAACAACAGATTTAAAATTTGGACTTGAAAAATGTATGCAATCTTCCTTTCTACTCCTTGTTATGGATGTAGATTGTGACATTTTATCTGAAAAACAGAATGTGAAGAAATACCATAGGTAACATGTACTCTTTCTTCAATAGCCTATAGGAATATAATTGCTGATCATGTTGTTTAGTGTTACAAATTACTCTTATCTTTCATCCAAATCATTATTAAATCACAGGCATATAAACATAAACTACAACCTTTCACAGGAGTACACAAAATGACAGTTAAGCAAGAGCTACAAGTTGTAAGAATCTGTTTCCTGCATTCACTACAAGGCGTATGTGTGCCAATAATGTGTTCTCTAAATTCCAGCAGTATGTAATTGATTACCATATCTAATTTATTGACACTACAACATAAACAATAAGGTCCATCAGACCTGGGTTATGTAAATGTGTGGCATAAAGAAGAAAATACAAGCGACACCCAAAACTATTGACACATATTTTTAATAATAGCGATAATGCGTTTTTGAATATTGCAGGATAGCATATCTGCTGGGAGGGAACTCAATTTTAAGTTTTTGTACTGCAATTAACTTAAAATCGTCTCCAGGTCCATTTGAACCCAGGGTATACTTAGAAGGGTTAACCAGATGTACTACACTAGTCAATAAAGCTTTGTCAGTTACTAAATCAATAACATCTGAATGCAGTCTGAAACCTACTAACCCCACACTACCAAGGTAATTTTGTTTATCAAAAGTACACGAACAAGATAATAGCATGAGACCCATCATCAATGGCATCAACTCACCTGCCTACCAAAATGCTAAGTGGTTAGTAAATAAACTAAAATTGTACAATAAGTTTGAAAGTTTTGGAATAGAGAACTCCTTGGAACTGATAAAACACATACAGAACTACATATTCCAGAGTCACATGTTCTTTTTTTTTTTTGACATTAAGGCACTTTTTAAAAGTATTCCTATGGAAAACATACCTACACTTTTCAAAAAGTGGCTGTCTTGGACTACGACAGACCCACAGAAATAAACAATTTCTTCACATTTGACAAAAAATTCTATCGACAATCAAAAGGATTAGCAATGATGAGCCCACTGTCACCTCTGTTAGCAGAGCTGTACATGAGCTATTTCGAAATACACAATGCCTTTCCATAAATTTAAAAATGTTGGCAAAGATAGTTGATGACATTTTGCTATCATTCACTTGAAACTAAAGGAATACTCTCTGAAATTCCTGGAATTACAGGATAACCATATTAAATTTACAATTGAGGAAGAAGAAAATAACACTGTACCCTTCCTGAACCTAGAGATCTACATGGTGTAAAACTTGGAATACATAGAAAACCCACAAATGTAGATAATTACATAAAGAAAGAAGGACGCAACCCAGTTTCACAACAATTAGCTGCCTTTAGAAGTTTGATTCACCACTTATACAATGTCTCATTCAGTAATAAGGTGTTTTTGAAAGAGCAACAGCATATACAAGAAATAGCAGTTTTACATGGATTCAATCTGACCATCATAAGGAACATATAAAACAGAAAGGAAACGCTGAAGGTAATTTTACAAACTACTACATTGACACCACTTTCAAATGCAAACTTAAAATATAGAAAGTTTACCTCCTATCCTTAGGCTTTTGGGAAATTTGAATGAATCTTCAAAAAGTTAAACATTCAACGAGCACCACAAAACAAGCTCAGTTTGAAGAACCTGCTAAACGAGCCACTTAAAAGTACAATACCAAATATTTTAAAACTCGGAATTTATCACATCAGCTGTGAGAATTTTGAGAAAACCTACATAGGAAAAATGAAAAAAAAATTGAGAATAAGACTAAAGAGAAACAAACAGAAAAGTCTGCTGTGTCATACCATTTTTGAATAAAAAATCACAACTTTTGCCATAATATAAAACTTTTAAATCACTTATTTCATCAACAGAACTGAACAGTTGGAAAAAAACATACGTCATCAAAAACAGTAATAAGGTAATAAATTTTGAAATCTCAGCAGTGAATGAAACTTTGCACCCCTAACACCAGATGGCAACAGGGCCGTAGCAGCAGAGTGGAGTAGGAGGAAGGTAGCATCAGTCACCTAACGGATGAGGATGGGATAATCTTGGAAACGTTTCAGTATTTCCAACATTTTAAAGTGAAGGGGACTGTAAAAAAGTAACTCAAGTGACATGCCACCCCCCCCCCCAAAAAAAAAAAAAAAAAAAAAATTACACTCAAACAGTAGAAGTTAAACTTTTTGGCATATTCAATATGATTTCAATGCAGTACATGTTCTCATGCTACAAATTCAATCTAATCCTACATTCTAAAAGGGCTGGAAACAAGATTCTATTTGGTATGAGCCTGCATTTCCATGCAGTATTCAGTATGAAATGTGTGTTCCAATCAACATTAATTCCCCATGCAAATGTAATAATTATTGCCACGATTGCACAGAAAGAGATGTAACAATCTGTTGCTCCAAAACAAGTTAATTTTTACTACGCACATGGAATTTTATTTGAGATCACAAACACACAAAATGATGATGATGGCTAATGAGCCAAATTGTAAGATGGATAACTGAGCAATGGATAATTGAGGTCCTACTGCACATGTTAATATTCCATTGGATTACCTTATTACACATTAGACTAATAAAGTAATTTTTATAAACTGAAAATACTGTAATCCACTCTCGGCAGTTTCCGAGTATTCTTATGGTCTCAAATAGGCTTTTAACACTGCAGTATCTTGCTACCAGGGCCACTCTATGTAAAATATTTACCCACTATTTATTTCCATAGAATCCACTAATTATATAGCGATCAGCAACAATGGAGAGGCCAAGTCCTGCCCACTACTCACCTTTAAATACTATTGCATTTCCAGTCAATGAGTCAATTGTGACTAAACCATCACCAAGAAGACTGAGATCATGTCACTGATGATGTTCACCGCAGATGTGCACAAAATACCTGGACATCAAAATGCAAGCAGACCTGGCTTATCAGCTTGGAAGAACCCACTATTCATTATTCCGACTCTGGCCATGAAAGCTTACAATTACTTATTATACTCAATTAATTTATTCATCCATTTTCTTTTTACCTTTTGTAAGTAACTAGCAATATCCTTAATATACTTTCTCTTTTTAATTTTAACAAATTTTCCCCCCTTATAATCTATTGGTAGGTTAACCCATTTCTCCAATCTTAATTTTACTCTCATTACTTTAGTTTCTTCCTATTAAGAACTCCATGCCAGTGATTATCTTTACTTTCACAAACTGCACGTTCATGTTAATCTCTTCTCCCTCTTAAACTTAATTTTACAACTCCAGTTCTAGCCCAAATAGTATATTTCAGTACTCATACCTATTTACTTCTCATGGAAAAGCATTTGTAAAACATGTTTCCGTCTCCTGCTGTCAACAACTCCCCATTCTATAGTAAATAAAGTTAATGAGGCAAGTTAAATATAAAAATTTGACTGGAATGTTAAAAAAAAGTTATTAAAAATTAATTTCTTCAAGACATATGAAATTGCATATGTTGCTGTCATCCAGGATATACAACCTACCATTAAATAATAAAAAACACAGAGGACCAGTTATAGATTTTGAAAATTTCACCCAGGGTTGCCTTAAATGTACAAATGACTGCTGAAAATATATACTTTTATACACATTTCTGAAACATACATGAGATACAGGAAATTCATGCATAATGCACTTCTCCAGTTACAAATTCATATAATTAAAAAAGCGGAAGAAGTGAAAATCTGTGGAAGTACAGCATTGGAAAATCTACTTCAAATGTTGGAGAAAAAAAATATAAATTATTCACTTCAAGCATCTCATTACAGTGATCTGCACAAATATCAAATCCTAAAGGGTGACAGATGCTTTGTTCTAATTTGAAAATAATCTCAGCTTCATTAGGTAAATGCAACTATTATATACATATGAAGAAATAATGTAATAAATAAATAAATAAGTTTTATTTGTATATGTTCCTTTCATTTAAAATAAACTGAAGAGTAATAAAAAATGAAGGTTCTGTTATGCATAAAACAAAGCTTTTGGAAATGTTTGTTTAGGAACTTTTTCTAATGGCCGAGTGCATCAATCCCGGTTAAGAGAATACCGCGATAAAGTTTATAGTTTACCAGGGTAAAGTCATATTTCTGTTGCACCAAGCTCGGTTTCGACTTTACCGGCGTTTGACCGTGGTAAAATGTTTACCACTCGCTGGGGACCGGTTTTCAATGAAAACCTCGGTAAAGAATCCAACATGGACTTTAACAATTATATGTGACACCTTCAGTATTTCCATCGATTTGAATGCAACGAAGAGAGAATATTAGAAGACGGGGGGATCTGTTTGAAGAACTGAATGACGTTTCGTTTCGAACAAGATTCCATTTGAAAAAAGAAACGGTAACATCAATTTTAGATGAAATTGGGCAACAATTTGAGTTTCCTACAGCAAGGAACTATCCAATATCGCCTAGAAATCGCCTTCTTGCAGCACTGCGATTTTATGCGATTTTCAAGGACCCTCCGTAGCGCAGTTGGTAGCGTGCTTGCCTCTGGTGCGGAGGACCCGGGTTCGATCCCCGGTATCCAGGGATTTTCCCCCTCTGAGAGGTCTGGCATGGGGTGAACTCAGCCTCGTTAGGTCCCGAGAGGACCAATTGAGGAGCTACTTTATGTAGAAGTAGCGGCCTCAGGTTGAGAAGACCGCATAACTGGCCGGGAGGGCTTGGGATACTAGCCTCGTTCCACTCTCCAGTACTGCACCCCACCAATGACGCCTGTAGTGGGCAGATGTGTGGGACGCAGCGGCTGGGAGGTAGGCCTTGGCCCTTCATGGGCTGTAGTGCCGGGGTTTAGTTTTAGTTTGGTTTAGGAACACTTCAAGGGATAATTGGTGACGTGAGTGACATAGACAGAACCACAGCATGTCGCATTATACACAGGATTACAAATACCATTACCTCGTTGTCACCTCACTACTTAAAACTGCATAGCCCACATCTGAGTCGTGAGGGCTAGCAACATATACATTTTTTTTTCGTGATCATCGCAAGTACCCTTTTATCCAAGTATGCTTTAGATCCACCCCCAGTCTTGTATGTTTGTATCTTCTCGTTGGCTGAAGCTCTCCTCGCCTTTCTTTTCAAATTTTTGTATACAGTTTTTAAGTTTGTGTGTCTCCTTTTTGTAGTAGCTGCGCATTAAACAAATAATAAGAACAGAATGCATACAGTAGAATGATAATAAAACATATACAAATTATAAATGTTGTATGCATTAATTTACCAGGCACACAGCTGAACTCCTGACGGATTTTTTGCCAACTATTCTCTTTATCTTTAATGGTAGCACCATCCGTCTTTTTATTTTCTATTATGGACTTGTATTTATCCACTAAATTCAATAAAACCGAATTCTCATGAGCGCTAAAATTCGGCACTCTAGAGCGTTTTGAGGGCTTATCGTCTAATTTCTTATTTTGGTCCATCGCGCAAATGAAATGCTGGTAAAACTTAGGTTATGGACACCACAAATGGACAACACTCACTAACAGACACAACAAGTGAATGTCTAAAGTAATCACTACCTTCTGAATAATACCGGAATTGCTTCGAAGGAGAAAAATAGTGAGAAAACCAGAAGCTACGAAACAGCGGTATTCAAACCGAGTTTTGCAATGGTGCACAGCTTTTATAATTTTACCATGGTAATAGTTTAACTGCTGTATCCTAACAGCTCATGCTTACCGAGTTTGATGCACTCGGCCATAAGTATTTTTTTAAGCCAGCAATCTGTACTTCCTCTATGGATCCTAGCACTGTTTGACAAAACAGAACACAAGTATGTAAATGCCTGGTAACTTCCACTGGTTCAGTCTCAAAATATGCATTGCTCAACTATCCTGAAGATCTTCTGGCGATCCATTTGCTGCAACTGTTTGGTTAACTTTTGTTGGCTTTTTAGCAACCTGGGAACACTTTGCACGAGTTTTTACTCCACCAGGGCTTGATGCAGCACTACGCAAAGTTATCTGTCGTTCAGCACTTTGCCTTGTGTTAGTCGATGCACTTGGCAATATCAACTTAGTATGTTGTTGATGCTGCGGAACTTTACTAATACCACGACCTGCTCCTCGTGCTCCTCGTCGGGCTCCTCGTTCTGATACTGCTTTTTGGGGTTGACTCATTTGAAGCTTCACCTCATTAACAAAAGCAAAGGCATCAATTGCTGGGTCTTTATGGATGGCCACTTCAGGTTTATCCTTTGGAGAAGGATCTACCACATGATTTATTTCTGCCTTTACATTGTTCTCTGCACCTACTTGGACATTAGTGGAATCAGGAGGCAATGAAACTGGAGTTTCTTCTTCCTTCAGAATTTGTGGCAGCAAAATTTCTGAAAACAGTAGCATGTAACTTATTAATGGATTACTGTATCAAATGCTAATGAAACAATTTCCAATGAGAGTTTGTAAACATATCTGAAGAGATAATTTGAGAAAAAAAATATATAAATGCATCTTTTTGAGGATTATAACAAATTATAATTTCCAAAAGTAAAACACTTAAATGAAAATTATGTTATACATTTTTTAACGACAATCACCTTCAAATATAGACAAAATTTGACCACCTTGTACCTTAATATTATTTTAAAACAATTGGCTCCATTCCTTCAAATGCATCTCATATACTATTTAAAAACACTATCACTCCTGACATGTTCTTTTATACTTTTTGTGGTGTAAACTATCAAAGTGAGCACTTGTACTGAAATATTGGTGTTGTGGGGGCCATAAAAAACTTCTGTAGAGTATAAGAACTGACAACCTTTATATCTAACTACTTATTACAACAAATGAACCAGTTGCTCCTAAACACCCTTTCTTTACCACTTAGGCACCCAGGACAGGACACAACTGATCCGTTTAATCAGTCACAACTTAATTGCTGAGTCTCAACTGAGCTATGGCATTTCTTCTATCATGGCATTCAGCTCCTTGGCACTGCTATCCACCCTCCCTTCCAAGATGCTAGCACTGGTTAAGGTATTTCACCTTTCTGCTAAGCCCTTCCATGACTTTCACCAAGTTCGCCAGTCTTTCAATTTAATCAACAACTGCATTTCATCTTGGATGTTACTTCATTTACACCCTTCATTTCTTCCATCATGGACTACATTGTTATTTCACTTAGGGCTGATTTCACCAATCAATGTTAAAATTACTCTAACTCGGAGTTTACTAACTCTTAATTAAAGGTTTAAGTAAATGTGAAAACTTTTGCGTTTCATAAACTTTTACAGCAAATTGTTAGTTAACATTTGTTAGTCAAAGACAATTGCAAACAATAGCTTTTTAGAAGGCAGTGACTGATCTATATAGCCTTTAAATGCATCCTGATGCACTTTGTCTAAGCATCGCAGTGTCCTCTGTGTCAATAACAAACAACTACGTCAATGCCATGTGATTTCCTTGATTGTTTAAGGTTAGAATCATGATGTCATTTGAAAAAGCTTATAGCAAGAGGAATTAATGATTCGCTGCTCACAGGTCCTCCTGAATTCGGCAGGAGGATCTGTGGGAAACTTAAGTGAAATACAGATTCTCCTAGTCCCATTAAGCAACTGTGGCAATTTTATGCCAACATAAAACACAGTACCAGACTAGTTGGGTGCGAAGAGCTTTACAATTTAATTAAACACCCGAATGGTGCATGCTAGCTACATTCAAATAAAAGATGAAAAAATGTGTTATTACTGATTAAGGATCAAGCATATCCCAATAAAAATGTTTGCTGCTTGAAGCAACTGTTTCAGAAACTTTCCAAATAAAGCAGTAGCTTTGGAAATTCCAACACTTACCATTAAATGAAAAGTGCCAGTAACATAATGTCGTATTCTAATCTAACATAGATATCTGCTTCAAAGTGGTCATATGTGGTCATATGTTGTTAGCTGCTGGATGTCTGACAATGAAATCATTAATCCTCTTGCTCTCCAATATTTTTCACTGATGGATGGGGCACTAAAAGTGGCCGGGCATATTTGAAGGTGGTCTCGATCCATTTCCTCTTGCAGATCACATAGAGGACAGAGTGGTGAAGAATATATCCCAATTCTGTTTAAATGTTTTGCCAGACAATCATGTCCTGTAATCAACCTGAAGGTTGCAACTGCTGTTTTCCGAGGATACTCAGGAATCACTGTTTGAATGTTTGGTAGTTTCCATCTTTTATTCTTTGATTTTTCATAGTAATATTTTGCAATAATGTTTTTGAATTCAGAGTTGACTAATCTTTTAGCTGCATAAAATGGTAGATTAACTATAGATTTTTGTACACCGCTGGTACCCTTTTTTGCAAGAAAATCAGCTATCTCATTACCACTCAGTCCACAGTGAGCCGGTATCCATTGGAAGACTAGGTGTTTTTGAAGTGCTGTTAGATGGCTAAGCATCTTCCAACATTCTATAATAGTTTGGTTTTTTGGTGACAACTTGGAAGTAATTGCTATAACTGCTGCCCTGGAATCTGAGAGAATAACTGCTTGCTGAAAATGTGAAATTCTGTACAAAAGATTTTGTAGGGCCATTCGAATTGCTTCAATTTCTCCATCAAAGTTAGTAGTTCCATAACTTAAAGATTTGTAATAGGAAAAGAGGTGACATGTGACTCCAGCACCTGCTCCATCTTGGTTTGATATCAATGATCCATCAGTATAAATATGGAGCCACTCATGTTCTGGGAATCTCGTATGGATTGTCTCTAATGCCAATAATTTTAGAACACTAGTTGGAGTATCACTTTTCTTAACTTCTTCTGTCAGGTGTAAATAATATGTGATGTCTAATGTATGTGTTGGATTGACTTTAGGTATGAAGTTTTCCTTTGAATTAGGAAGGTGTACATTTTTCTTGATGTCTTGAATTTTGGAAAGAAAGCTCTCCTGAGTCTTTAGTGTATGTGTAAAATTTCTCTTGTGCCATGTATTGAATGGGAGTCTGATCAACTTTTCGTGTTGAAAAATATTGAAGAGTAAGAGGATTAATGACTTCACTGTCAGAAATCCAGCATTAGCTAACAACAACAAATTTTTATTCTGTCACCATGACCCAAGATCAAGAGAAGAGTTTTCATCGCTAGTTGCTAATTGCCCAGAAATATAAAAAAATTACACAAATGACTCTGCAATGTGAGGCAGAGATAAGATGCCAAAACTTTAAAATACATATATAAAAACTGCACCATGTGGCTTGCCAAAACAGGAATAAAGCAAATTTGAAAGTTACAAATACTTACTGAACTTCAAGGAAAAGAACTACCAATGGAAATTTTCACATAGAAGAAGGCAAGACAACCAAGAGATTTCAGGGATATTACTATGACAAGAATTTCTTTTTCAATCCAGGGGCTAAGAACAATGTCCGCACAGGTTTCCAGGAATCCAACATCTTGAGGATATATGCAAAGAAGACCACGAAAAGTAGGATCAAGAATTTTAATTTAAGTTAATTTTATTTATTTTATGTTACTTAGAAGTGGTAAAAAATAAGAACTTTAAAAATTATGTAAGTCTATTCAAAGTGTACAGATGTCACAAAGAGAGATGGAATTAGAAATGGAAATAGGAGAAGGAGTAGATAAGTATAGGGAAGAAGCAGGAACAGAAAAGGAAATAACAATATTGGGGAAAATCAAATGATGTTCAAAAAAATGACAAGTTCTTTCTTATCTAAGTCACAATTTGAAAGATTAATTACATTATTTGTTGGGTTATTTGGTTTGTCTTCAATTTATGTTGTTTTGAGCATAATCTATGGTTTTTAACTTCTTTGAAATACTAGATAAGTAAAGCTTTTAGTCTCTAAATAATTGTTCTATTTAAAACCTTAAAATTCATTAAAAATGACCTGAAAGAGGAAATGATAACTTAAAATTTACCATAGCTTTTTTGTCTTTGCACATTTCACTTAAACTTAATCACTAAATACTGAATTTCCAATGTTATCAATACCTTTTTTTTTGTGAGTTTTCAAATTTGAAGGACTGCCTATAGTCAACTAACAGGAACTTACATATTGAGAAGTTTCTTTCAACATCAACTGAAGTTACATGGGCCTGCTTAAAGCAATAAATACAATGGCTTTCCAGCTCTTCTTTATTGAGGGAATGCTTAAGTTACATTATGTCAAACTCCACAGTATCATATCCATTGTTCTGGTTCAAAACCTTTTCCATTTTAGCAACAACAAGTTGGTCCACTACACCTTCTACACAACTTTATTTGCAACGGACTTCATCAATTTTATTTGATTTTCAATTTTGCAGAAATACTCGTTTTTACTTCTGGCATAATGAAAATACAAAATCATCTCAACTACTACCTTCTGCTCTGTGAAGACTGCATTATGACAGTATGTGTGGTACAGCCCTCAAAAGTAGCGGGCTATTCACCCCAGTTCCTTTATAGGACAAGTCTGTCTTGTAATAGACATGAACTGTCTAGCTGGGTAAGTCCAGATGTTTAACAAAATAAGAACAGGGGAGCTACATTCCAATAGATTTCCAAAATTAAGGAAAATTGAAGCTATTAACAGTGAAGCAACAGAACCTAAATTAAGAACAAATTAGAAACTAAAAGCTCCACTTATCTTATTAATATTGCAAGTTGTTGTACCACTGACTAGTTTCAAATTATATCCAACTTATTCTCAAAGCTATCCAAATCAGTTAACATTGTCACTGAAGCTCAACTTAAAAGATCTATTTGTTGTCAACCTCTGAAAAACAAAAACTTATAAATAGAATCTATTGGTGGTATTTCAAAATTCATAATGCGGTTCTGTATTTTTAAAATGAAGATCTTCCCAAACCATTAAATCTATAGGCCCGTTTAAATAATTTAACTTATGAATTTATTTCATAATTAAATGACTAAAAGTGATCTGCCACAGCTAATTTGTTTATATTTAATATTTCTAAAATGCTCTTTTATTCTGGTTTCTAAATGACGTTTTTGCAATATAAACCCTATCACAATCCTAACAGCTAAATTGATAAATGCCAGTTTAATTTATAGGTTAATAAATATACCCCTTAATAAGGAAGAACATAAACACATTAACACTGCGGTAATTAATGGTTTTAACACAGATTTTATACATGAAAAGGTAGAAAAATTTAAATATCAAAAGGCTGTTATAGAGGTTTCTACCCTCAAGAAAATAAAAGATAATTGTATTTTTAAAAAGTTTACTTACCACCCGTGGGCTAATAAAAAATATGGAATAACTTTGGTCCCTTAAAATAAATGTAATATATAAAATTCACTACATTTTTCTAAAAAGGATAAAATTCCAAATTATAAAAAATCTGGCATTGGCGACAAATAGATCTTTTAAGTTGAGCATCGGTAACTATATAACTTGTTTGGATAGCTTTGACAATAAGTTGGATAAACTTGAAACTAGTTAGCAGTGCAACAACTTGCAATATGTTGTTTTCTAGTGCCTTGCATCTGGCAATGAAGCCATTAGCATTCGTGCTTTCCAATACTTTTGAACTGTAGTTTCTTCTGATCTTAATGCTTCACAGGTCTTCAAGTGGTCTTCACAACTTGCAATATTAATAAGATAAGTGGAGCTTTTAGTTCCTAATTTGTTCTTAATTTAGATTTCCAAAATTTCTTAGATTCTAAGGTTCTAAAACTTGATTCTATTTATATAAGAATGAACCAAACATGCAAAAAACTACAAAAACCTGGATCTGTTCTTAAAAATGACTTACTGTAAAAAATGCACTATTATACAAAAATGTCCAAAAATGCAGAAAGATTATCCTGTAAAAAATGCACTATTATACAAAAATGTCCAAAAATGCAGAAAGATTATCCTTAAAAGTGGTATAATTTCACTCAAAATGTTATAACCCACATATACTTTCCACACAGATTGCCCTAGCATCAGAAAAAAGTAACTGAAACTTGGGCCTTGTAATCGTCACACAATATAATCCAGCAGGCAGTGAACAAAACAAAGTTAAATAGCTATAAATAAAAGCATTGGGATTTTCAAGATTTATTTCCCAAAATTTCAAAATAAAAAGATTCCAATTTCTTGAGAATGTGCACGAGATTTTGCTCCTATCAATAGTTATTGTATGGCCACTGGATCTGACATTACTCAAGGCCTCGTGACACGGTGTTGCCAGTTCTTTAGCAGGAATTTCAAACAAGGTACTTGAAACATTTCATACATCTGCAGATCACGTAGCTGCTTTGTAAATTTACAAGGACAGTATGCATATAAATGATCACAGAATACTAGAATATGGAGACAATTGTTATACCATTTACCTACTGGAATAAAAACCAGTACAAACACCAAAGCAATTGAAACCACGTGGTCCTTGTATAACGGAGTTGGCAACACGGTGCTACATTTGGAAGCCATGCCTAGCAGCTGATTGGTGCTAGCAGAAAGTTTCAACATCCGGTGCATTACTCACTTCTAGTATTGCCAAAAGTAACAGCTACTGCCCATAACAGATGTAAAGGTAATATTTTAACAGAATAGTGGTGTAATGAAGATGTTGCATGAAAATAAAACCGAAACCTTATTTTAATGTTTTAAACTTAATAAATGTCATATATTTTCATTGTTAAGATAATTTTGAGAATCAATTTCCCAAAACTCATTACTATACATTGGCAATGTTAACCTTCCCCCTCCAGCTCATCACAGCTGTTAAACGTCAGAGCCAGAGATCCACTGGTCGTACAATAGTGTAGCTTACATTCTTACTATAATCTTTGCAAAAGTTAAAGGCATATGGAAGCAGGCCATACTGCAGACTCTAGCGAATCCTAAGCTTGCCCCTCCTACCAGTGCTGCCAAATGTGGTACACCCATCTCACACGCTCTTATGTACAGAACATCTGCTGGTACAAGCACAATGCTTGGCAACAGCACTCCGCTTGAGCATTGGCCAGTGTTCACATGCCTTTAACTTTTGCGAGCTGTATAAAAGGCAAACTTTATCATGCATAACCTTTATTTAAATAAAATAAAACTATTGCAAACAATTACCATTTGAAATTGGTCCTTTCTGAGCCTTGAGAGCTGCCAGCTTTTTCTCCAAATCTGCTATCCTCATTTCTGAATCAACTACATCTTTCACTAGCTGACGAAGATGATCCTGCAAAGCTTCCTGTATATTACACATAAGCCCAAGATCGGAGCTTCTCTCATGTTTATCGCTGTAAGAAGTGAGAATTAAATAATGAGACAACCCATTTGTAAATGTTTTATTCACTGATGCAAAAATCTTCAACTTATAAAACACCATTTAGTAGCTCAAAACATACCATAGATAGTACATACATGCCATAGATAGTACATGTTTGAGTAATGAGACTAACATATTTTAATTGTATTCAGTAAAAGATTCTAGTAACAGAAAGATATGTTTTGTGTTACAGGTGTTATAGTTCTGTTACTATTTGTCCTTATTCAAATTGAATGAAAGTTACAAAATACTTGAGAGGTAGAACCGGAACTTAAAAATTCAATGCCACAGCTGGAATTTGAACCACAGACCTTCCGCTTACCAGGCATTGAACTACGTATTCTAGTCGCTAATCACTGAAAATAACACAGTGATGTTGATTGTTGACAGCCTGTGAGAGTGAACGTGTTTGATAATCGCCTCTAAATATCATCACGAGTACAGAAGTCACCCAATAAGGGCATAGTCATTACTGTTTTTGATTACCAGAGGATAGTCTGCATTCTCACAGTTCCAAGACACTCTACAGACACTGCAGATTACTATAACACTATCCTGAAGCAATTGGTAAAGGATCACATCCCCAAAAAGCTAAAGAATCTCATTCAGCAGTGCAAGCTTCATCACGACAATGCCAAGCCACATGTTGCTGATGCGGTTATCGAACTCCTGGCACAAAATCATATGTCCACGGTACCTCTTCCACTTTATAATCCTGACCTAGCTCCATGTGACTTTTTTCTTAACCCGAGAGCCAAAAAGGAACTTAAGGGACGTCGGTTCGACAATGAGATCAAAGCAGTGAAAGCTTTAGAGGCAACCCTGAACAGGCTCTCAAAGAATGGCTTCCTGCACGTTTTCCAGGAATGGCAAAGGAGGTGGGACAAGTACATTGTATTGAGCGAGAAGTATTCTGAGGGGGGGCAACAGTCTGTATGAGTGATTTTTGACAATACATTGTTGTATGAATATTAGTGCCAGTTTGAGAGGTAGAACTGGAACTTAAAAATTCAATGCCACAACTGGGATTTGAACCACAGACCTTCTGCTTACCGGGCGGGTGCCAGTCTTTATTGAACACCCCTTGTAGTTTGATTTCGTACAATATTATGATTCTCTGACCAAAAATTATGTGTTAACTACCAATTTAACTATTTGTTTATACCTACCTATATCACTATTTGTTTATACCACTATTTTAGTGCTCATTAAATCTGGGTAAAATTACTCTGTCTTTCTTATGTAACACTTAAATTATCACATGGTACAATGCAGTGGTTTTATGGGGAGGCCAAGGACCACATATTTGTGCTTTGTACACTGCAGTGCAAGCCAATCAATCATACATGTAGTCTGTGGCCTTGTCATAGTGCAACTACACTATACCTGGTAGGTTCAAGATTTTCTAGGTATGGTATTGTTTAAAGGTTTATTTTATATATTTCTCAAATTAAAACCACTTTTGGAGCCAACATTATGTTGTAGTTCTTAAAATTTCTTGAATGAGACATGAATTTCATGGGTGATATATAAATTTATTGCATTTCTGAACTGAATTTCCAAATTGCTTCAGTGTTCTAATTTCCCAAATTCCTTGCATACTTGTTTCAAAAATACGGGGCATAATTTCAGGTATGTATTTCCCACATGTAGACAATCAAATTACTTCATTATAACATGTGTCCGGAAATGCTTCATTTCCGAGTTATGGCCTTCACAACATTGAAATTCACTGGAACGTTTTTCTTTCCGCAAGTTGTTGTCATTACAGAAGATGTTCAAAATGTCCACCTCCTGCTTGAATACAGACCTCACATCGATGTCTCATTGACCTGCGAACACGATCCCAAACTCCAGGAGTATTGCGTATGACCTCACAACTTGCCACAATTCGATTCCGAAGGGATTCCAAATCCGGCACCGGAGACGAATAAACCAATGATTTTAAATGGCCCCACAAGTAGAAATCGAGAGGGTTCAGATCAGGTGAGCGTGGAGGCCAAGCAATTGGGCCACCTCTACCTATCCATCGATCAGGAAACCTTCGATCCAAGTACCGGCGAGCCGTAAGACTGAAGTGTGCAGCAGCGCCATCATGCAAGAAGTGAATGTGTTGATGATTGATCAGTGGAGTGTCTTCGAAAACGTCAGGTATGGTGTTTTCCAGGAAGTTTGTGTACGCCTGCCCCGTAAGTCTGTTTACAAGTACATGGGGTCCAACTAATCGATCACCAATGATACCGGCCCACATGTTGAGGGAGAACCGCACCTGTTGATGAGATACAACAGTTGCACATGGGTTTTCATGCGACCATACATGCTGATTGTGGAAATTTGTTATGCCATCTCTTGTGAACTGTGCTTCATCTGTAAATAATACGACGGCAGAAAAGTTCGGATTTACACCACACTGCTGCAAGAACCACTGACAGAACCTAACTCGTGCAGGGTAATCTGCTGGTGACAGGGCCTGTACACGTTGCAAATGATAAGGATACAATTGATACTCGTTCAACAGTCTCCAGACAGTCGTATGAGGAACATTGACTTGCAACGCTAACCGTCGTGTGCTGATAGGAGTCCACAGCCTCCAGAATCTCCTCCTGCACTTCAGGAGTTGTAGATCTTGGTCGTCCCCTTCCCAAACCAGGAGAGGTGAATGTTCCATACTCGCAAAGACGGGAATGGAGACATACAAATGTCTTCCGATCTGGACATTGTCGCTGTGGGTACCTCTCCTGGTACTCTCCTGCACACTTCAGTCTTACGGCTCGCCGGTACTTGGATCGAAGGTTTCCTGATCGATGGATAGGTAGAGGTGGCCCAATTGCTTGGCCTCCACGCTCACCTGATCTGAACCCTCTCGATTTCTACTTGTGGGGCCATTTAAAATCATTGGTTTATTCGTCTCCGGTGCCGGATTTGGAATCCCTTCGGAATCGAATTGTGGCAAGTTGTGAGGACATACGCAATACTCCTGGAGTTTGGGATCGTGTTCGCAGGTCAATGAGACATCGATGTGAGGTCTGTATTCAAGCAGGAGGTGGACATTTTGAACATCTTCTGTAATGACAACAACCTGCGGAAAGAAAAATGTTCCAGTGAATTTCAATGTTGTGAAGGCCATAACTCGGAAATGAAGCATTTCCGGACACATGTTATAATGAAGTAATTTGATTGTCTACATGTGGGAAATACATACCTGAAATTATGCCCCGTATTTTTGAAACACCCTGTATAATATGTATTCATTTTATCTATAAATTTAGATTTGTAACCATTTACATTAACTGCTTCTAGTATATGTTGATTGTGGTCATAGAGCTTCTGCTTACCATGTGGGAGACCCAGGTTTGATTCCTGGTCCTAGCATGGGGATTTTCTATCACTGGGACACCTGGTCTGGGATGCACTCAGCCTTGTTAGGTCCCTGAGAGGCTAACTGAGGAGTTACTTCATTGAGAAATAGCAGGCCTGATTGCGAAGAACGCATAACCAGCCAGGAGGGACTGGGGCACTGACCATGTCCCACTTCCAGTACTGCATCCTACTCATGATGCCTGTGGTGGGCAGATGGAGGGGACGCAGTGGCTGGGCGATAGGCCTCGGCCCAGAAAGGCAACTTACATTGGAAAAACAAAAAGAAAATTGAAAACAAGGTCCAAAGAACATCTTAGGAATCTAAAGTATAAACAAATGGAAAAATCGTCAGTAACAGCACATTTTTGGCTAGGAAACCATGAAATTAATCCTTAACCTACACTGTTAAAAAGCATCTCTAACACCATACAACTAACAGCCTGGGAGAATATATTCATTCTGAAAAATAAAGACAGTCTTCAACTTTGAGTTGCCACAAAGTGACAACCTCAGCAAGAAATTCCTGGAAAAGACAGCACAGGTCAACAGCATTGCAATCTCCAACATGACGACACCACATTCCAGAAGTCAGCATTGGATTGAGTATGAGAGCAACTGAGCTCTTGAAACATGTCCCGTTTTTAATAAGTAACTGCTTTAGTGTCAAATCCTACTCACATTACTATCCAGATAAAATTTAATTTATTTGTAATCTCTTCTTTGATATTCTTAAAGTGATTCTATATAGGTTTTTAATGCTGCTTTTCTTCTTTCCTCCTGGCTTTTGTTGTTTAATTTGTTTTCAGATTGCTTTTGTTCTAAATTTAATATTATGCACAAAAATAAGGAATAGTGATTATTTCTTGTATTATTTAATTGCTTCTGGGTGTTCCTAGTTTTAATGTCTCGTAACTTATTTTTTAAAATCGTATATGTTCCGAAATTGCGTGTTTTACCTGTGCTATTCATGCTGGCACCAGAAAGGTGCTTATGGCTTTTAATGTACTTTTCTAAGCATTCTACACAATTTCCTATGTGTAAGTAACATAATTATATTCTACAAGTAATGATAAAATCTTGTCTGCATATTTTAAGGTGTCTATAAAACTGAAGAAAAAAACTCTTTCTAAAAACACAGATAAAGGAAAAAATGGCACTTTCACTAAACATTTTAGTTACACAATACTGTATTTTAGGATAGCGAGATTTATATTATTTATATTGCTATTAGGGTTCCCTAGGGCTAGGGAATCTTTATTTTTCCAACCTCTCCATTTCTCTAATTTCTCTATAAAATCTTAACCCCTAACATGCTGACCTGTCATGGCATGTAATACGTCCCCTGATTGGTAATCAGAGGATATGGTCAGTGAATTTATTTTGATAACTCTCCCGGTCAGGTTGGTGAGACCCATAAACCAACGACAGGTGTGGTCCTCCAGACATTCTGGGGGTTGTGAGAGAGCAATGTGACTGCCAAAACATAAAAATATGGTGCTCTCTAAAAAGTGGTTACTATTACTGCTATTGCTCTCTTCAATATCATCAGTGAAAAATATTGGAGAGCAAGAGGATTAATGAGTTCATTGTCAGAAATCCAGCATTAGCTAACAACAACATATTTTACAACAAATATTTACATACATAAAAAATTTTGTTGGTACTTACTTAAGAGTGGAAATAATGCTGATAAAAGAATCCGAAAGGCATGCTGAACTAGGAGCTAGCTTGTACTCTGACTGTGGGGCTTCTCCTAAATTGTGAATCCTTACAGGCAGAGGTTCCAGCATTCTGCAACAAGATTTCCATCTATTGATCTTGCAGCATGATAATGAGAGGACAATACCTAAACTGCAGCTACATAGCATACCCAGTTCCAACTCTTGAAATCCAGTGTTTATTAAAAGATAAGAATAGTAATTTAAGACTCCTTCATTAACAAGAACAAAAAATTTTCAAAAAATAACTGTCATTTTATTTTAAATAGAATGTAAAACAACAAAATAGAACAGTTTTGATATGCGACATTTATAATTGAATTGGATATGGGACTTGTAATGGATTTGGAAATCTGGGTTATTTGTCTTATCTACTTGAACAACTCAAGTAAAGTAATAAATGTAGTGTCTTTTATTTAAAATGATTGTTGAAAATTGAGATAGTAAATTCAAGCAAATTTATAGCTGCTTCAAAAATACATAAGTTTTAACAATAATGAAATAATTTATTTCTGAAATTAACAAGGCAATACAATTGTATTTCTTATCCTTCCTCAATAAATTGTTAATTAGCTTTTACCTATTTCTTCCACACAACAAAATCCTAGTAACAAATTTAGTTTTGCTTATTTCATCCTAGTAATAAAATCCCAAGAAGTTATGGAATTATTTACATGCGTTCCATGCCTGAATGAAGTAAGATTGTAGGAATTATTATTTATTTATGCCAAGAAACTTACTGTCAGTGTTTTTAAACACACAAGCTGTGTGTGGACAATGTTTGAGAGGTAGAATTGGAACCGAAATCACAGCCGGCTGTGGCATTAGGTTCCAATTCTACCGCGCAAGATAGGAATTTATGTGATGCATTCTTTTGATGCACTAAGGGTTCCTAACAGTGCTTTTTAAAAATTATTAGCAAACTAAATTTAAATTCTCATCACTGTAGCTGGTTTATTCAATATTATACAAACTAACGTACTGTTTAATTGGTACTTACGTGTGCCGACATCTCAAGAACTTATGTCTGAAGACATGTGTTGAGCCTCCAAGTGAAATAGAGGTGTTGAGCAAACAAAGAACAAAATATTCGCTTGGTATGTGATCCATAGCTGTGCATAGTTCTTTATAAACAAGCTGTTGTCTTAAATGGGGATGCAGTGTAGAGTTGCGACGGAAACTATACCATCCCACTATCTCCTGTACAACAGAGCATAATTTTAATCACTAAATATTACTTAAGTATTTTGATAACTTATCTGCACTACTGGATTACTATCTCTTTTGTAAGTTTAACATCCTTTAACCATAGTGGTCATTTAGGGCAATGTATGAAAAGATAAAATGAATGTACAAATTCGCTAGGAAAGCTAAACCACTAAACCTGTAAGATTTGAAGCTTTCACAGTGATTATTAATAAGAGCTTCTCGGGTTACCAGATAGAGTTGCTGACAAAGTTGCTTGAGTTTTCGGCCATATTTACTCTATGGCCTTCTTCAGGAAATGATGAGTTTCTATGACTGTGACCGTGAAGTTGCTGGCAGGCTGAGGATCAGCCTGAATGATTTTGCTGTGTACCTACCCCGCATGGGGTTTAACCACAGATAGAATTACTAATGGGAAAGATGTTTAAGGGTGGTATGTCAAAATTTTGGATGGTTTGGTTGGGAAAATGTTGAGAGCCAAACAGCTCTTGAGTGGGACTATATAAGGAGCTCAGCTTTAGCTTATGGTGGATTTGCTCCTGTTATTTGGTAGCTAGCTATTCTCAGGCATATAGGTAGCCTAGCGACAGAACATCTAAACTCACCAATTGTATTTTGGTTTGTGTGTTTATTGTTACTGATTTCACCAAATTATTAATTCTGAATTAATATATTCTTTTAAATATTTGAAGGCAAATTACAGTATGGTTGATTACAAGTGGTCTGAACCTTTTCACAATATTATTATATTGCATTTAACTTATAAAATCACATCAATGCATGCCTATAGCATGCTTCTAAATGCTGTCGTTTGGTGTCATATTTGCCTTAAATGATATTTTCTTGTGTCATGTTAACATAAACATGTTTATGTTTGTCACTCTGTTTACATCCTACTCTGTTACTCAAGAAGAAATGATCAGTTTAGCTCTTTCCAATGCTTGTGGTGTAATCAGAGTAGTTTCAATAGTCAAGGTGATTAGTTCTGTGACACTCCACCTGTCAATTGTACAGTAGGCATATTAGTATAGCACTAAGTGCCCCAAATAAACAAGAATGGGTAAAAGAGCAAATGTAAGTGCAGAAAAAAGAGCAATGGCATCTGCATACAAAGATGCAGGATGGTCCAACAGAAAAATAGCAAATAAACTGGGCATTTCTGACTACAGTGTTCTACTCTGCACCGAAGTGCAGAGTAGAAACTGGTTCCCATGCTGATCGACCACGCAGTGGACATCCAAGAAAAACATCTGCAGTGGAGAACAATAGATTATACTTTTGAGCAAATGTAATAGGCGGCAGTCAGCTGTGTCCATCTGCAGTGAAACAAATACTACCAGGGCAGAGCCAGTTTCAGTATCGACAGTAAAAAGTTGCCTATATGCAGTTTCATTGTTTGGACGTGTAGCTGTGAAGAAGCCATTGTTAAACCATCAGCACAAGCTTAAAAGGTTGCAGTGGGCCAAAGAACCCCAGAATTGGACCTTAAACTGGAAGTGTTCTGTGGATGGATGAATCCAAATTGGAGAAACCTGGTTCAAATTGTCGGCAGTATGTTCATCTTAGCCCTGGGAAGAGAATGCTTGAAGCTTGCCTCACCCCTCTGTGAAACATGGAGGTGGAAGTGTAATGGTATAGGGGTGTCTCAGGAACAATGGAGTTGGAGATTTAGTGAAAGTGGATGGTATTTTGAAGAAAAAACAATACCATCAGATTCTTTCGTGCCAAGCTGTGCCATCTGGTATGAGAGTTATTGGACAAGATAAAGCACTCAATCAAAGCAAGAGGCAGTCATTTTGATGAACAAAAAAATTGAACAATTTCCTTACTGCTGAGACAGAATATTAGAAGACCCCAAAAGAAAACCGTTTATGTGAATATTTGTTAAGAGTGTAATTTGTTTTTTGATGTTAGTATGAGATGGTTAAATGACGAAAACGTGTTACTAATGTTCATTGTTATGAACAAATAAGTTTGTTTAAAGACATAAATATTTCCATATTTAATTTTAATATATATGTATAAATATTAGAATTATATGTGTTCAATAATAAAAGCGAAATCAGGATAGCTAAAGATCGCTTCCCTAACAATACAGGAACTATTTGATGGACGCATATGCGGATGTATACGAGAAAGGTAGTATCACGTGAGATGACACCGGACTCCTTTCACTAGCGTCTACATGTCCAAGGTGATAGGACGTGTTTTGGTAGTGTGTGAACATTGTAGAACGTTTACCAGACTTTCATCAAGCTTTTGTTCCACTTTTTGAAGTGGAAAGACTTAAATAATTTAAAACGGTGCTAAGAGGATTTATTTAAATGTAAAATAGAGAAAAAGTGTTAATAAAATAATACATTGTGGTGAAGAAACATCGTGTGATTTTTCATTCCATCCGTTACCACGCCCTGATAGAAATAAGAGCCTCATCGCTCAAACGTGAAATGACGCTTCAATAAAAACAGCACCACTGCATACAAAAAAGACTACAGACAGTATAAAAACATGCTTTATGTAAGTGAGTTTTGAGTATTTCATAGTATATGCACTGCAATTTGTTGCGGAATAAAATAAGCATTTGATCTTAACTACATTTACAAGAACAGCTACCTAAAAAGAAGTATCTTTAAGTTTTTTGTACAGTGAGTTTAAATTTTCTGTCAATAGTGCATATGCCTGTGAAGTCTGGGGCATGGTCACAGGCAGCTGGGTCCCATGGCTCCAAAGGGTGCAGAACAGAGGACTTCAGTTCATCTTTTCTGTCACCCTCCCATTTCCCGTGAGACTACTTCACAAAGCCTCATCTCTTCCATACGTGGAGGATGAACTTAGGTGCTGGGCAGCAAAATTCTGAGCCAATTTACCAACACATTAAAGCACCCTGACTACCTTGTCTCTTGTAGATGTGATAAAAAATTATGCCGCTTTAGGTCATATCAGGTTCCCCGCTGGCTTGCAGGAATACCATGTAATGCAGAAGCATCCACCAGCAGCTAAAGCTGAGCTTCTTATACAGTCCCACTCAAGAGCTGTTTGGCTCTCAACATTTTCCCAACCAAAATTCAAAATTAGAAATGTTACACATTTTTATAAAATTTTTATTTTTACTTTCACCAGGGTGCAGACATTGCTATATCCTACAAGACAATTGTCAAGGGGCAATAAGCTTTCTTCTATAACCAAACCATTCACAATTTAAAACCTGCCACCCTTGTTTACCTTTCCCATAAGTAATCCTATTTGCAGTTAAACCCCATTGGGGGTAAGTACACAGCAAAATCATTCAGGCTGAACCTCAGCCTGCCAGCATCTTCATGGTCATGGTCACAGAAATTCATAACTTCCTGAAGAAGGCCATTGAGTAAACATGGCCGAAAGCTCAAGCAACTTTATCAACACTGCATGGCTGGTAACCCGCAAAGCTCTTATTAGCACTAAACCTGTGTTATATTCATTATTATATGGAAGCCTGCAATAAAAGATCTGGCCAAGCAGCTTGAACAAACAGGATTCAAATCTGGGCTTGTGGTTTGATAGGAAAGAATGTTACTTTTACACTACATGTTATCATTTGTTTTCTGCTCTATGGAGGTTCATAGCACTGCTATACAGAAGTTATCTGAAGACAACTGAATGGCTTCCTCCCTACAATGTTTACTTTCTCACTATGTATAGCAAGTAGAGGAAGAATTGTATTCCATCCAAAAATTTCATGTAGAGATTTCATCAGATATAGTTTTGAGGCCCCCTGAATGAAAAAAAAAAGCACTTTTAGAAAAAGGTCCCTGAATGTGTGTGTGGATGTACATGAACAGCATAACTCACAAACAAAAAGTCAATTAAAAATCCAAGTTGGTATTTTAGTTTAATGTCTTTCAAGGATGCAACATGAAGATTTTGAAGAAAATTCCTCCATCCTAAACTACCCTTTATATGGGAAACTTTTTGAAAATTATTTTCTCAAAAATGGCTAATGATTTTGATTAAAATGCCATCTCTTTAAGATATTTTTATGACAAATGAAATGTATATTTTGAATTTTGTGTCTATAGCCCATGTAATCCTGTTTACGCTTGATGACTTTTATATAACTTGTAAGCCATAAGAGATAGACCAAATCTTACTACACAAAAAATGTAGATCTTGTTAAAATACACAAGTCCAAATGATTCTTTTTTTGTGGAGTGAACCATTTCGGAGATAGTCCTTGTTATTTGTGTGAGCTTTCCAATACTTACACTTTTCTCAAGTGGAAGATCGTAATTTACTTTTTATATCTTAGCTGTGCAAAGAGAACTTATACAGTGACTGTAGTATAAGTTTAGTTACATAAGAGTCCCTGTATTAAGATTCTATAATAGAACATGTTTTGATGACAATTTTATCACCAACCAGATGCTGATTGCTCGTTGAAAGAATTGTGGAGTGCTGCTTTCTTTGGCTGATAATTCAATAATCTTCCAGTGAAATTATCTTTAACAGGTATTTCAAAAATGAATAAGCAACATTGATAATTATTATTTATTTATGCCAACAAACTTACTGTTGGTGTTTTTAAACACACAAGCCGTGTGTGGGCAAAGTTTAAGAGGTAGAACTGGAACTTAAAAATTCAATGTGTGACAATGCCATTCTGGCAGTTTGTCACAATAGCTCTGTGGTTAGAGCGTCCGCCCGGCAAGCGGAAGGTCTGTGGTTCAAATCCCAGTTGTCGCATTGAATTTTTAAGTTCCAGTTCTACCTCTTAAGCAACATTGATTTTTATGATGAGTAGGTTATCCACTTTCTGATATTCCAAAACTGGAATTACTCTTATGGCTGGTAATAAAAGCAATCACTTTGAAGTATGTCTGGGTAAAGAATATTAGTAAGTGATGTACAATGTAAATAAGTACATGATGGGCCACGGGAACCTGACGATTTTCATGTTTAAATAAGTTGGTAAATATGACAAATGAATGTGAGATATGACGAGCAAGACCAACGTTTGCCATTGTTGTAAAAATGGCGCAATGGAATGCTGAACATCATGCCTTTGTGGTGGAAACTTTTTTTAAAAATGGTCGCTCAGCTGTCATTACACGATTATTCCATTATCATTTTGATGTTCCACGTCATGGCAACGTTCCTAACAGGAATACTATCAAGTTATGGATACAGAATATCCGAGCAACAGCTTCGCAGTGAAGAAGTAAACACCAGGGCCTGTACATGCTGTGAAAACACCAGAAAACATTGAAATGATCAGACAAGCATTAATAAGAACAAATCCTAGTCGGTCAACAAGAAAACATGCTGCAGCACTACACTTGTCACAGACAAGTTTTAGAACTCTACACAAAGATTTACGTCTTCATCCCTACAAGATGGTTGTGGTTCAAGAGGTAAAAGATTGTGATAACGCTAATCGAATTACATTCTGTGAAAACTTTATGAACCTCTTTAATGATGATGTGGTCCTGTTAATGAGTGATGAGTAAGGCCCGGATTTTTAGGATTTAACCAATTTTTTTCCTTGCCATTTAATTAACTAATTTCAAGACATATGTTCACTTCACACATTCTGAAGCAGAATATATGACTTTCATTGCACCTAAAAATGCCTATTTGAAGGGTTGAGACCTAAAATGACCTAAATAGCTGTTTTTCCTTATTCAAATTATGTCATTTTTCCTTGGAAATCTATTGGATAAATATTATTTCTATCACTACAAGCATTAGGGCTGAGATAGTTCAGCATAATAGTGCTAAGATGCAGCACATCCATTGCACATGTGACATCTGGTGAGTCCTTGAGGCAGTAAGCAGAAGGTCAGGAGCACAGATTGGTAAGGACAGGTAAGGAGGAACTTGCAGTTGTAAGAAGAGGGTTCAACAAGTAGGACGTATGGTGAATCGTTGCTGCTATACTTTTTAACTTGAATTGTTATATAGCGGAACAATGCCTAAATCGCACTTACTGAGACACTGGATTGTTACAGATCCAAACTTTACTACAGATGGTCGATTAGTCTTTTGTCAGGCGTGCTCAAAACAAGTAAGTTTCTTGTAAATAACCTAATCACTGCATGCATTATCTTACTGAAGTGTATTTAGGATCTGTACTTTTAATTTCAGGTTAAATGTGAGAAGAAATCCCATATTGAGGAGCATAAATCTGCAGTTTTAAATATTGCTAGTGTTACTAGGAGAAATAAGTCCAGCAGCATCAGTAGGCAGATGCTTATTTCTTCCACAGTTGGCAAACCTGAAGCTAACTGTAACCTTTGCCTCTGCCAGGCGTTGGTATCTGCAAACGTCCCGTGGAACGTGCTAACGAACCCGACCATGAAAACATTTTTAGAAGAGATCAGTGGCTGCATTATACCTAAAGAATCCACTGTAAAGAAGAATTATTTATTTTGGTTCCCGTTTACCAGAACACACTACATAAAATAAGAAAAGATATAGGGGATTACTATATCTGGTGTTCTGTTGATGAGACAACTGATAGTTGCGGTCGCTTCATTGTGAATGTTGTAGTAGGGAAGTTGGACCCAAAAGAACCGGTAACCCTCATCTAATTCTTTGTGAAGAAATAGAAAAAACTAACAATAGCACAATAGCCTGTACAGTGAGGGACGCTTTACGCATATTGTGGCCAGAAGTGAATCAGGATAGTAAGTTCCTCTTGTTAGTGACAAATAGTGCTGCTTACATGTTGAAGGCAGGGGAAGTTCTCCAGTCCTTCTATGCAAGCATAATGCATGTTACATGCTTGGCTCATGGCCAGCACCACCTTGCGGAGGAGGTTAGAAGCCATTTTTGATGATGTGAACGTGATATCTTCGGCCAAGAAGGTTTTCTTGAAAGCCCCAGTACATATACAGTTATTCAAAGAGAAGCTACCGACAACTCCTCTTCCACCTGAGCTGATACTTACTCTCTGGGGAACTTGGCTGTCTGCTGCCTTTTACTATGCTGAGCACCTAAATGACATTAAAAGTATAGTAAACGACTTTGATGAAACGGACGCTTCCTGCATCGCCAAGGCCAAGAAATCGATCAAGGCACCTACCATCGTCGCTTCCCTTGCATATATTAAGGAGCATTTTTATTGTATTCCAGAAGCTATCATTGCATTGGAAAGCACAACCCTGACACTCAAACGTGCTATGGATATCTTCGACAATGTTTCCAGAAAAGAAACACCTGGAGCAGTGGGAGTTGCATGTTCTTCAAAGCTGCAGAGAATTATTCAATGTAATCCTGGGTTTAATGATGTGAAAGTCATCTCTTCAATACTGCAGGGTGAAAAGTATACCAGAGAAATATTCCTAGAACCTGCAGCATTAGCATCAATGACCTATGCTCCTATGACATCATGTTCCATTGAAAGAACTTTTTCTTCATACAAGAATGTGTTATGTGATAATAGGAAGTAGTTCACACCAGCAAATTTGGGTATGTATGCAGTTATATATAGCAATGCCAAAAAATAATCAACAAAAGAGACAGTAAAATTGATTATCTGTATGCAGTATGATTTATATCTCAATAAAGTAAGCAAACCAGAAAATTATTTGTACCACTATTGATACGCAAAGCTAAAACCTTAAAAAAAAAAACCTATTTTAGGCATGTGAAAAACCTGAAATGAAGGTTTATAGGACCTAAAAATTCAGGCCCAAGTGATGAGGCTCATTTTCATTTAAATGATATGCTGAACAAACAAAATTTTTGCTATTAAGTGATTCAAATCCACAACAGTTATTTATGCACCCTCTTCATAGTCCACATGTAATAGTCTGGTGTGGCGTTGAAAGTTTTGGAATCATTGGTCCTTATTTTTTTCCCCAATAGAATGATAGAGCTGTAACAGTGACCTCAGACTGATATGTAGACAGGTTAGGGGACTTCCTTACTCCTGAGTTACATTATCATGGAATCAATCTCAACACCATCTGGTTTCAACAAGATGGAGCTACAGCCCGTACTTGATGTACTACCTGGCAAAGTCATGAAGCGTATTGGAAAGAATGTGAAATTGCCCACCCAGTTGTTTATGTGAGCTTATCAGACCACCACAGCAAGACCGGTACACTCTCTTCAGATGAAATCATATATCCAGGACAGCAACATCTCATATATCGGCAAGCGCAAGAGATCATCTATTTGTGTTTTATCACTGACTATACTACAAGTTACTGATATTTCAGTCTTCTAATAAACAAGACAAGAAGTGATCATAGTGCTCAACCGCCAAGGTCAATATGCCTCAACACCTTGCCACGTATTAAACAGAAGCTGTCAACAACTAACCCATGATACACCAAAACCAAAGCACACCGCAAAATATAGTACCTTAAATATTGACGATTATCTTGAGTTTTCAAGATGTATGATAAACCTTGGTAAATATTACTGGAATGTAACACGACAGCAGTGCTATTCCTAAAACTCCCTAATAAATATAATTCCATTGCATCATAAACACAAAGCACGAGTCCATGTGGCATATGTTTGTTTGTCGCAGCTGATATGAACCCTTATCGTGGAGGGATACAAGGTGTGGATCTAAGGCTGGATGGAGTATACTTCCTTTGGGGCTACCTCAAATCTCAAGCGTGCATTAGGAAACCAAGGAACATTAATGAGCCCAAGGAGGCCATACAGGAGGAAATTACAGCCATACAAACAACATGCTGCAGTCAGTGACACAGAATCTGCATCACAGAGTTCAACAATGCATACTAAGTAATGGAGGCCATTTAAGAGATGTCCTATTTAGAGAATAAGGTCATGTCCTCAAATGGCATTCAACACCCTATTGTAATGTTACAGAATTGAAATTTTAGTTTGAATCTTATACTATTTATTTTATTTTAAAAATCCTCAGGTTCTTGTGGCCCACCCTGTACATTAATACCATTTTACACATTTACAACCATGATGGGCATCATATATTTAAAAGATATAAAATATACATATTCATTTTACACCTCTATAAGGTTAACATTTTATTTTTGACTCCTAAGCCTTGTGTGCCTGAGAGTGTAGATTGGAAACCAAGCTATGATAATAGCATTTAAGTGTACTTAAATGTGAGACTCATATCAGTAAATATATTGGTATGTGAAACAATTCCTGTGGGATAAAATTCCAGTATTTTGATGATAATATATCCATAGCAATTAAATAAATTTACCAATTACCCTGTCACTAAGAGGTCAACCGGTGATGGTAACCTGTCACAGACATGCGACCAGTATTTCAGTAAAAGGTAATTGTGCTTGGTGTACCACAACATACTACTATCCTGGTTTAAGTTCAAATTTCACATAGTTATGTTTTGGTAACACTTGCATTCATCCATAAAAATATCTTAACCATTATGTAGTCATAAACTCTTAACCGTTAGAGAGTTTATACTGGCTGAGACATACACTGCCAAAATGTTAATATGCATCAAGTAAAGTTTAATCAACACCAACTAAATACACCAAGTGGAAGGTACTGCTTCGGCCATACATTAACCAGGAATTCCACATTATGAGTATAACAAATATGCCCAGTACAATTATTGTCAATAAATAACCGTTATATTAAAAAAAAGTGTGTCAAATATCTGGAGCCATCTAGCTTCTTGACAAATGGGTATAAATGGTTTATTATCTTACTGTCATGCAAACATTGTGTAAACAGAGCTGTAATGCATTTCAAACTTAATTTGAATGAATTTAGTCACAATTTAATGTTAAAATGCCATGCAAAGTTTAACTTCTAAGAAAGATGGCAACATCACATTAATATTAAATTGTGACTAGATACATTTGAATTGAAATAAAAAGGATATAGCATTGTTCATACAACGACAGTTAGTGAAATAATAAACTATTTATTTCCATTCATCAAGAAGCTATATTGCTCTAAATATTCCAAATATTTTACACAAATTGTTTTCGGAAACAGGTCTTTATTAACAATAATTATGTATAGGAGATACTTGTTACACTCATCATGTAGAATGTTGGTTAATGTACAGTTGAAGCAGCACCTTCCATCTGGTACGTCAAAAACTTTTGGTCTAGCATTTAACTAAATTCTGGATTTGTATCTAAAAATTAAAAGTGTATGTGCAATACCAAAGGCTGAACAAAAGTATTAAAAATGATCTTATTACTTACACTTCTTTTATTTTTTACAAACTTCTGTAGAACATCATTGTCTAGTTTACCCACACCATTATAGAAACATAGTGATGATGGCATGGGCATAAGAGCACTGACACCTGCAATGGAAATAAACCACAAAAAACTAAATGAATAATCAAATTAAACAGACATACTGGCTAAAACTAGCTAGATAATTTACTTTTTAAGATTTTCTAAAAATCTAAAGTGATCCCTATCCTTATCTTATTACAAGACTGAAGTCTGAGTGCAGCAAACATACACATGAATAAATAAAATTATGGGACCACACAAAATATATAGAAAAGCATTAAGAGCTACAGCAGTAAAGCGGCATACTCTCCACCAGTCATGGGCATAGAACATTAACTACTGTACTAACTTTGTTAGGCTTACCTGCATCACAACAGATGTTGAAATTGATGACCTTCAACATGAACGCATTCTCTGTCTCTGAAAACAATTCTGGTTTACCAAAGATCCCCACATTATACATGAAGTTCTTAACCACACTGTAACAGTTGGGTTTTGATGTGCAGTGTGTGTACGTAGAATTAATGGTCCCATATTATATTACACAACAGTTGATGTAAATGCTATTTTAAATAATTTTTTTCCTGAAACTAACAAGAAATGAAAGATTGTGAGGGTGGTTTCAGCAGAATTTAGCTACAGCGCACACGGCTGCAAATTCTATGGATGATTTACGAAGTGTGAATGGTGACAGAATAATTAGACGATTGTGGCCACCTTGTCCCCGACCTATCTCCATGCAATTTTTATCTATGGGGAAATTAAAGAATAAAGTGTATGCATCAAATTTGCACATGTTACAAGAATTGAAATACAAGCAACATGAACTTTTGCAAGTAAGCCAGAATTATTTTTGGAGATATAGGGAATGTGTTTGTATTGAAGGTCATTGATTTCAACATCTGCTGTAATGTAGGTAAGCCTAACATGAGTTAGTACAGTAGTTATTGTTCTGTACCCATGACCTGCCGATTGTTTACCTGTAACTCTCATGGACCGCTTGCACGGTCCAGGGCCGCTGTGGGCAGTCTGGCCAATGTACGAACGCAATGTATATTGTTTATTGTTTTTTCTGTAACATACTGAAAATATGAATCCTAAAAAAAATATGTATGATACATTTCATACAACCTTCTCTACCAATGACAAATTCAAATATATTCGTAGACTCATGATTACCCAAGGCTATGGAAAAACTCTTAATAATTCAGAAATGTGCTATTGTATATAAACTTAAAACTGGATAGTAACAATTGTGTACTATAGCATAATTCCTTAAAATTTACAATGTGGCATTGAATTTTTAAGTTCCAGTTCTACCTCTTAAACTTTGCCCACACACGGCTTGTGTGTTTAAAAACACCAACAGTAAGTTTGTTGGCATAAATAAATAATAATTACCATGTGAAGGTTATTTAATCCTGGGATATAAAGTACTTGCAATAGTAAGTCACCATTGGGGTAATTGTCTCTGATGTGAGACTGCCTTTGTGGTTTACCAGGAGAAATACGAACTGGCTTGAGAATTTAATGCCATTCTGGCAGTTTGTCACAATAGCTCAGTGGTTAGAGCGTCCGCCCGGCAAGCGGAAGGTCTGTGGTTCAAATCCCAGTTGTGGCATTGAATTTTTAAGTTCCAGTTCTACCTCTTAAACTTTGCCCACACACGGCTTGTGTGTTTAAAAACACCAACAGTAAGTTTGTTGGCATAAATAAATAATAATTACCATGTGAAGGTTATTTAATCCTGGGATATAAAGTACTTGCAATAGTAAGTCACCATTGGGGTAATTGTCTCTGATGTGAGACTGCCTTTGTGGTTTACCAGGAGAAATACGAACTGGCTTGAGAATTTAATGCCATTCTGGCAGTTTGTCACAATAGCTCAGTGGTTAGAGCGTCCGCCCGGCAAGTGGAAGGTCTGTGGTTCAAATCCCAGTTGTGGCATTGAATTTTTAAGTTCCAGTTCTACCTCTTACACCAACAGTAAGTTTGTTGGCATAAATAAATAATAATTACAATGAATACTTTATACAGTTTAATTAAAAGATAAATAGGGCAAAATAATCAATGAGAATACTACTTTTTGAAAGTCTTTCATAGACTTTTGGGCAAACTGCTTGCCTTTCTTGGACCCTGCAGTATATCAATGCTGTAAGGATAGTACATCAAGCAATGTAAAATCCTTTTGCTGTGCACTACTTGCCTACAATAGGACGACATAAGTTTAAACACCATTGTATCAATAGAATACACCAGCAATGTAATGGGGAGTTAACTCCAACTGATAGTAAATAAGCAGCACCTGCACGTTATTATGGCGCACAACAGAGGATGGCCGGGGCCAAGTTACTTCACACCACATACCAGGCCAGTGAGTAAACAAAGATGTAAGGTCAAGCTTCCCCGTACCACTTTTGTGAACCAAACACAACTAACAACAATCAAGCTGTAACATAAAGGGTTTCCAGAGCCTTCGAGAAAGATCTGGCTGTGTCATCACTGGTGTGTTTGTAGAAGTCTAGAAAGGTCCTGTGACGTCATCCCTGCTGTATAAGGAGGTGAGGAAATAGCAGAGAGAGAGAGTTACAGCTACAGACATGAGTTAGTTGGTGTGTCAGTGAGTGCAAGACAGCTGTGCATGTGTCATTACATTGTGAGTTATTAAAAAGTATCAAGCGGATTAAGGAAATTGAATCTATTAACAGTGAAGCAACAAGATTCTAAAGTAAGAACAAATTAGAAACTAAAAACTTCACTTATCTTAGTAATGTTGCAAGTTCTTGTTGCAACATTACTAAGATAAGTGAAGTTTTTAGTTTCTAATTTGTTCTTACTTTAGTATCAAGCGGTTTAACATTGGAGCTAGTGTTGAGAGATTGAGAAAAAGAAGAAAGACAGTGAAAGAAGGGAGTCAAGGCTACCAGAAGAGAACAATTGTCAGTTGTAATATAACAAAAGATTGTAGACTGTGTTAACGTCAGTAGAAGAGAACTGTATATTTGTGATAAAATTTTGGAGGGAAAATAAAATGCCATAAAAAGTAATTGGACTTTTATCGTTTTTATCATTTAAATAAGGATATAAAACAACTTGCATGACTTCCTCTATTCTTGTACAAATTGTTCTTACCTCTAACTAGTTCATATAAATTGAGATAAACATTTGCAGAAATTATCTTATTGCTAATTTTTTGTAGGTCCAAGGGGAATACAGTAAGCCTTTAGTGATAGCTGAATCTCTTAAAGCTATATATATATATATATATAAAAGACATAAATTGTGTGTTTTAACGAGAACGACATTTTTTGTGTAGTAAGATTTTGTCAATCTCTTATGAAGAGGTTGACCAGAATGAAAAGGACTTCTGATGACATTCCCAGAAAATTCAAGATATACATTTAATTTGTTGTGAAAATATCTTAAACATATGTCATTTTAATCAAAATCATCAGAGCCATTTTTGATAAAATAAAAATTTTCAAAAAATGCTCCAAATAAACTGCAGCCTTGCAAATCATATCGCATCATTAGAAGATCCTGAATTTAAATACCACGTTTGGTATTTAAACAACTTTTCATTATAGAACTATACAGTTCACTTACAGGCATGCATGTGTGCGCATGTGCACACACACACTTTTTCTAAAAATACCTTTCTTTGGGATTCAAAACATGTATTTTCAGTGAGATTCTCATATTGAATTTTTGGGTGGAATACAATATTTCCCCTACTTACCATACAGAATAGTGAAAGTAAAAACAGGTTTGTTTGTTCTCAAGCAACACACTTGGTTAATCATGAGTCTACCGTATACTATATTATTCACATCAAATCTTCCATATTTGTTATGTTACAATACAGTTAAACCTTATATCAGTATAGGAATTAACTATTTCAAATTAAGTATGAAAGTTTCCACAGACAAAAACAGAGCATTAAAATGTATATTAACTAGCTCTTGCAATAGAAAGCATAGAAAGTGAGGGAGAGTAGGAACTGCAAACTTTCAAGCATGCTGTTTGTCGAGGCTTAGGAAAGGTCTGAACTTGCAACATGGAATATTTTGAAAACAGCCAACACAGAAAAGCATATCTTTAACACAAAGTGTATATTTTTAGGAGTTCGATTTTCTTTCAGTAAGTTTTTGTCCTTTTAAAATTTCCTTGCTATATAAAAGTATGCAAAATTCAGTCAAATAAAAGGAATTTCACTGAAAATTCAAGATATGCATTTAATTTCATATGTCAATATATTAAGTTCTTGTTAAGTTTACTTATAAAAGGTAATTTAGTTCCTCATGAGTGGCCATAGTGGAAAGATGTGTAAAGAAAAAAGAGATCAAAACTATTGCTTACATTTGCCTATTATTAAATTAATTTTTTTCTTGCTTTTGGTGTTAATAATAAAATAACTAAACTAGATGTATGTGGGTTATTTATTCTTAAATCTGGTTTTATCAATAACATACATGAATTCCTTGATCCACGAGACCTTATTTATCTAAGATGGTAACATCATTATGGCTCGTAAGTAAAAGAAACTTATTCATGTTGTAGATGTCTTAAAATAAGGAAGACCTATTTTGTCGGTCTGGGTGGCTCAGTTGGTTAGACGCTTGCTTACTGATCCTAAGGTCATGGTTCAAACCTGGCCTAGACTGATGGTTTTTAAGTGTTCATAAAAATGACAGCTCAATGTCAGTAAATTTACTGGCACGTAAAATAACTCCTGCGGGACGAAATTCTGGCACACCAGTGACACTGATGTGATCCTGGCAATTGACAGTGTCTTTAAAAACAACAATTTTTTTTCTCTAGCCTGGACACAGAATTACTAACTATTGATGGAGCTCTCCAATATATCTCACAAGCAGACAGCAAGCAAGTTTGCATTTTCATGACTCTTGTAACAGATATTATAATTGTTATTAATTGGAGTCTTTCAACTGGACTGGGGTACTGTCTACAGTGTGGTATGGGGTGATGTAATTTATTTTAGCCGGGCTAGATCAGCGGCGAGCTTGAATAACTCTTTTCTAGTGCTATTCGTATCCAGAGTGCAGTACGGGTCAACACTTAAAATGATTAATCTTCCGATCCACATTAAAAGTTTGTTTATTGTTCTGATATATAAGCACATAGATTATACAATTTCATGGCTTGGCGTCCTTTCTGCAACACGCTACAGAGTTCACACTTCCCCAACATGGGCTATATATATCTGTAAGTTCACAATCTTCTTTCTATTTTTATGCCGCTTTACTAGTTATATACTTGTTCTCTGCGTTATTTTTGCAATTTTTCACGACAAAAATGTTCGTCCAAAGCAACACTTTAGGCAAATAAATTGCTAAATTATACGCGGACTTCATCTTTTCCGTGTAATGCCCGCTCAAGCCATTGAAAAAAGACAATTTGAATATACACTTTACCGACTATAATCATTATTCATAACTTCAGGATGCCTTTCCGCCGCCTCTATAACTTTACATTAAACCATTCCAGAGGGCTTACGCAGAAAATATTGCCTCACTCTGTAGCAGCAATATATAGCATGAGTATAAGCCAACAATGTACTCCTATTGATCAGCACCAATACAAAAGATGTTGCTAGATAACAGGAGGGAAAAGAAATACAGCTACAAATGGATTCCTGGACACTGTGGTATATCAGGCAATGACATAGCACATGAAATTGCCAAAACTGCTGCAACATTACATCCAACATCTTCAAAACAGATCTCTACTAACGACAATAAGACTGGTTAACAACTCAATCCAAAAGAATGGACCAACATATCTTAACATCAGAAAATGGAAAATCATTGCAACAACTATTGAAAGAACCAAATGATGTAAAACATATATAGCATTCCAAGGAGCATTGTGGTTTTTGTTTCAAGATCCAGAATGGTACACATAGTAACAAGGAAGTACCTATATCGTTTTCACTTTGCGGAGTTGCATATGTGTTTACTCTGTCTGAAAGAAGCAAAGGACTTTGAGCATATTGTACTAAAATGTACTTCCAACAATTGCTATAGAAACATCCTTATAAACTCAATTCCATCAATGGAAGAAGCTGTGCTACGGTATATTTTGTGCATTCTGAGGTTGTAGTGTGGGGCAGTGGAAATCTATAATGAACATTTAAAGCAGTTTAAGAGGTAGAACTGGAACTTAAAAATTCAATGCCACAACTGGGATTTGAACCACAGACCTTCAAATCCCAGTTGTGGCATTGAATCTTAAACTTTGCCCACACACGGCTTGTGTGTTTAAAAACACCAACAGTAAGTTTGTTGGCATAAATAAATAATAATTTAAAGCAGTGTTCCATGGTGTAGTGTATAGTCATGCAAAAGATATGTAATGTTGAATGCTAATTAGTGTTCAGTATATGTATTTGCCACAGTTGTGCAATAAGAGTTTTTATATACACAAGTATTGTTACTGTGAGTAATTTGTGCATATGGAAGCTTATCCCACTTCTTTATAATATAAGCTTAGGTTTCTGATTCATGGGAGGTGAGGTTAGGTTAGGTTAGGTTTAGCTTCTATTTTATGTAAACTTCAGTTAATTAGCAACCACTAACTATACCAAAGCATGCAAGTAAAGCGAGCATGCATTCCTTTACAATGTTTATCATCCATGATTTGTATAAGCTTAGGTTTGTCATTTGCAGTAGGTTAGGTTAGGTTTAGTTGTTTTTTTTAAATGTAAGTTTAGTTTAATTAGCCATTGGCCACATGTTTCACAAGCCTTTTCTTTGGGGTAAGGCATTAACAACAATACACTGCATTTACATTTATATGAGTGGGAAACGAACAAGAATAACAATTCAACAACAAATCAAGGTATCACTAATTTTTCAGACTTCACTTCTCAAGACATTGTTTACTATCTTCGTCCAATTTGAGGCACCTTAGAAATAGCAAAAAACAGTGATTGGAGTAACAGAAAGTACTTTGTAAATACCTTGTGAAGTGTTTAAGGAGCATGGCAGTCATCTGGCTTGTCTGCCTACCCTATTCAAGAGCCTTTCTTTTATAGCAAAATTGTGTGAAGACAGCAGAAAATGACATGTGTAGGATACTGCACCCATGGGAATGAGAGTGCCAATCTGGGTGAAATCCCCTAGTTTCCTGGATCATTGGGCTTTAGCTACAGGATATTTAGACTATGCTGTGTTGTTGCAGCTGAAACTGCTTTGCTCTTCTTATAAAACTCATCCCTCAGCTAAGCTTTGCAGCTTGGAACCGGTGATTTTATTAGTTTCAAGTTGGTGATATCTGCAATGTCAGTGCATACAGTATACTCAGTATGCAGCAGCAGACTGAGGAACTGGGCCAGAATAGTAAAAAGTGTGCTTCTCATTAAAGCTGGTAGTTCCTATCACACATGTGCAGTAACAGTAAAGTGGCCATGCTTGTTGTCCTTATGCCATAACTTTGTTGTAAAAGAAAATGTCCTAAATAGGGCAGGTAGTGGGGTTCCCGTCTCTAGAAGAGATAACATTAACTTCAAACAACACTCCTAAGAAGGTAATTATCCAGTTTCCTTTTATTCTTATCACATTTATTTCTGGTGCTAGTAGTCAAGTTTAGCCTTCTCTTTTACCAGATAGCAAATTAATACTAACAGGAGGGAAGCGAATGTTATATGTAAAAATTAACAAACTAAAATATCCAATAAACCTATATAAATAACATGTCCACTTATCAACAAAGGATTTGAAATAGCGTGAATAATAGTTCCATTTCTCAGTACTATGGCTTTGCAACAATATCTATCAATAAACTACTGAACTGTTTTACGAGGGGACATGTAAGAGCATATTGGCACCAGTCGCTACTATACACCATAACCTCAAACTGTCAGGAATGATGTCTTACGATGCATATTAAGTGAATGAATTTAAATACACATCCTTTTCTTTTGTCGTTCTAGTGGTACCGTGCTACTAGGTTACATTCATTATCACCAATATTTCATGGATACTTACTAATGACAGTTTCAGTTTTCTCGCTACGTATTTGGCTATCACTGATGGTGTCAGTAACATGTTTCACTATTTCTCCCAAAAGAAATCCCTCCTGAAAACAAGAATTACTTCAGTTTATGACATCAGCAACAAGAGAAACCTAACAAAATGTTATCTGAACTGGTGATGAGCGTCATTGACAGCTTGATGATTCGCTGCATCTTACTGTAAATGCATTTATAGGTATCTGACATTTACCTGATCACCAAAACTCTTCACATTTTCGTAAAGCAGAAATGACAACGCAGGACCTGTTACACTAACGTACACATTATCCGCCATATTGAAGCCAACAAAAAGATTATTTAAAAGTACTAAAACCATACCATCTTCCACAAGGAGTGAAACCCCAAAGCACCCAACCCATTTATCCGGTGTTTGCACACCTAGAAGTATAACAGTGTTGCCACTGCAAAATTAAGATCCTAATACATTATTACTGCTTTGAAAAGGAAAATCGTGAAGCGTGATAATTTGGCTCTTTCTTGTCCCCAAAATTATATCACATTTGACAACACTCAAATATTTTTGCCGGTGCCTTATGGCAATGCCGTAAGCAATGTGCTCATACCATAATTAGTAAATTGTCGGGCCTGGTAATTCACTTAAAAGGTGAGTGAGAAAACGACAGAACGCAGGTTTTTATTTATGTGGAAAGCTTTTGTTTATTAATGCATTATTAATCAAGCACTAAGACGAGGAATTTGGTAACTTTTCATCAGGTTCCCTGTGAAACAGGAGAAAGAAAAGAAAAAAAAAAAAAAAAAAAAACTGCAGTATCGGTAGAACCATATTTTCGCAAAGGAACATTTTGGTTTTGGTTTCCGTGACTGGTGCATTAGAATACGTGAAACATGCGCACTTCCATGTCAAGGGCAGTGTGAAGTGTTTTGGTCTTGTGGACCTGAGAGAAACAAAAATGGTAAGTATTCAAATGTAGGGAATTTGAAATTGATAAAAGTCCATATTGTTCAGTAAGAATGGTGAGAGTCAGGTTGATTTTTAGGTACATAAATTCAGAACGGTTTTCTGTTTCAGCATAAGCTGAAGTCTTCACAGAGGGACAAAGTCAAGAAATTCATTGCATTTACGCAGACAGGCGAAAATACAGCTATATACTGCCTTTCACAGAATGACTGGAAATTGGATTTAGCATCAGACAACTATTTTCAGAATCCTGATGTGTACTTTAGGGAACCAAAGATATCTGTTGACAAGAAGAAATTGGAGCAGCTTTTTTCCAAATATAGAGGTTAGTTTTTCCAGCTTTTATTTTAAAAATAAACGTATAAGCACAAGCATAGAAATGTCCCTTATGCCACCAATTGAGCTTAAAATCATTATATAAATTTTTGTATACCTGTGTTTGTTAGTTTGACCCCTTAGTTGAGAACCTGACAAAGGTTAGCCTAACAGCTGATACAAATAATGTGTCAAACATGTTGGTCTGCAAGACCCCGTAAGGTCTGCAAAAAAGATGCAGACCCTTCTGCCTAGTAAGTTGTTTGTGAACAGCTTTGCTCTTGGTTCTGTTCTTATTTTATGTGACTTTTCTTTGGTTGGTATTGGTTTTTATAATCCTATATAACATGGATGACTGCAATTTTAAAATAAATAGCTGATGACAGTATGAAAATTACACCTTTTCTATGTACTGTTTTGCAATTATGTAAAGAAGATTGTTACATTACATCACATAGAAGAAATTATTTTAATGTGACAGTGATTCCATGGTAATGTGAGCCACAATGTTACTTTTTGAAATTCAACATATCCGTAGTATTTATTTAATTGCTGAAATATTGAAATAGGTGCCTGTTTTCCTCAAGCTGTTCAAATTAGGCATTTGATTTCAATGACATTTTTGATAAAAGTACTTATACTTACTTGATGGAGTTGAAAGAATTTTTTAAAAGTATCAACTCCACTCGTCAAAAACCAGTTCAAACGAGTTCTAATATATAGTTGTTAAAGAGTACCGTTGTTACACATTATGTAAAAATCAGCCTTTAATTAACCAAATAAGTTGCATTTAATATCAATATTGTAATATTGCTTTTTTCTGTATAATCATCATTTTAGTCCTTGTGGCCTGTAACAATAAACCTAGCAAAGATGGTCTTGGTCTTTCCACCGTTGTTTTGGTCTTCCTTGTTCCCTGTGACAAGTTGGAGCATACTGGTAACATGTGTAACAAAAAACATGGAATAGTTTATTTTATTAGATAAGAATTGCTGATAACAATAAATGCCTTTGCAACAGTGAGAGAAAGGTGCATTCATTCAGTTAATAACAATGGGATTGCTATAAAAAACTTTTTCTATCTGACTAAACCTTTTTAAAATCTGTAACATATGCGATGCTCTGATACAGAATAACAAAAATTACACATAAACAAGGTTGCTTTAGAAATAATACATTATTGTTGTGCATGTCACAAGATACTTCTGTTCAGTATAAGTTAGTGACTTATATCTGCACTTATTTTATTTTATTTGAAAAATAATAAAACATTAATGAAGAAATATTGGAAAGATAGAAAGGAAAAAGATAAGAAGTGAATATAAATTCAGTGGGTTGCTTAACATGTTCTGTAGATGGGCTGGAATGAAAAGAAACATATTTAACATATTTTGCACAACTTCAACATAATTTTTTATATTTTGGGGCAACTGAAAAAAAAGTTAATGCTGAAGTTTTCTGGGTTGCTTAACATGTTCTGTAGATGGGCTGGAATGAAAAGAAACATATTTAACATATTTTGCACAACTTCAACATAATTTTTTATATTTTGGGGCAACTGAAAAAAAAGTTAATGCTGAAGTTTTCAAGGCATATATTAAACACCTAGCAGTTTATTATGTTTCCTTAATGAATATTGGGGGTGCAGTAACTCAAAGTATAGATTAGTTGTAAACAAATCTGATTTCTATTATCTTCATTCTCTTCTATCTCACAAATGAGTTCAAAATTAAGAGTAAGGAAGTGGAGAGAAAGGCTTAAAGAAAATGAAACACACAAGAAGGTGTACCTTGAGAGAAAAATGGAAAGAGGAACGAAGAATAGGGAAATAGAAAAACAAAAACTAGCCAAGAATCTCAAAAAATTGCAACAGAAATGATCTGAGACTGCTGAATGGGTTTGAAAGTGGAGGACGGAGAAAATGAGAGAAGCACAGACAAGAAAAATGACCTCACCTTACAATATGAAAGCTACAAATATCCCTAATTGTTGGGAAGGTAGAAGAATGCATTGCCACAGAACCCAAATGAAAAAAAATGCAGCAATGGTAAAAAAATTCATCAATGATTTATTTCCACTTTTGGACAAAGGCAGTCTATGCGTTACTTCCAAGGTTCTTCAGAGAGCAGCATTTTTGTTGGCTGTATAAGTGAATTAACAAAACTGACTTTCATGTGTTCAAAAGTAGGTAGTGTATTCAGATTCTGGACAGTCCCTGTATTGGTTGCACTTTCTGCCACCTATCAGATAGTGCCTGTTTGTGCTCACCAATATCTGTGCAGGATAAATAAGGACCTTTAATACAGTAGAATCCTGCTAATCTGAACTAATTGGGTATGTCGCCTGTTTGGATTCGGAAATGTTCAGATTATCCAAAAGAAAAAAAAAAAAAAAAGGATATATAAATTCAGCTATTGGATTAGCAGCTGCAATAGAACATAGCATGGCGACGTGAGGAAGTGACAACGTTGGTATTACCACACACAGTGTAATAGCAATATATTCAACACAATGACAATGTATTCTTCGGACTGTGGACATAACAGATAACATGCAATAGTGGCAGTATGTAAGTAGTTCAGTTTGTTTCCCTATTGTTAGTGATTATTCTACAGTAATTTATGCTTTTCATTCATAAATTAATACAAAAAAGGTGCTTGTTTGTGTTATACCATGCACTACGACGTCAACCAAATGAAAACATAGTTTCTTTACATTAAAAGAAAAACTTTAAATTATACCTTTTGTGTTTGGATTACCTGGAATTTGGGATTAGCAGTATTTGTGGTTGCTAAATAATACTCCACACACATTGAAGACACCTGTACAATATCCAGCTCACAACACTTACGGAGAGACCTGGGAGATAGAATAAGAAAGCACCATATATCCAGCAACTAAAACAGCTACTTGTGATAGAATTTGCATAATATTTGTGCAGAAACAAGTAGAAAACTTCACCACTTAATGTCCAAACGGCTGAGAGAAGTAATTTATAGAAGAGGTTGGCTTACAAAACATTACGAAGATTTTTTAAAAAATCATTTTGTTTGTATGTATATACACATATGCAATGTTATGTTCCTGTGCGAATACCTATGTCCTTAAAATTCAATCTCTGAGAACAATGACTTTATTTATTAATGTTGTTGTTTTCTAGTGCCTTGCATCTGGCAATGAAGCCATTAGCATTCGTGCTTTCCAATACTTTTGAACTGTAGTTTCTTCTGATCTTAATGCTTCACAGGTCTTCAAGTGGTCTTCGTTCATTTCTGCTGGATCATTACACAGGACACATATTGGTGAAGCTGAGATACCTATTCTGTAGAGATGACTTGCTAAGCAGTCGTGATTTGTCAGTAGTCGGAAGGCTGCAACCGCTGTTTTCCTTATCTGGGTTGGAAAATAGTGTAATCCATTTTTTATCTTTGGCATTTGTTTCTATTCCTTGTAGGTATGAATGAGAAAATTTTTTAATGATCAAGCGTTTTATTGAGGAATAAGAGAAATTGAATTTAGACTTTTGTTTTATTGTTGTGCCTTTCTTTGCAAGTGAGTCTGCAGCTTCATTCTCCATGACTCCACAGTGTGCTGGAATCCATTGAAGATGAACAGTCTTATGAACTTTTTGGAGTTGTGTTAACATTTTGTAGCATTCTCTAATTTTTGTTGACTTCTTTGTAGTATTTGAACATATTCCCTGAATTGCAGCTTTAGAATTTGAAAGAATTACTGCCTTGTTAAATTTATTTAAGGGAAGATTTAATAATTGTCGGAGAGCAATGTATATAGCCTCTATTTCTCCATCATAATTTGTTGTGTCTCTGCCAACAGAATGATAAAAGGAAAAATGTGAACACGTAACTCCAGCTCCATTAAGGTTTTCCGTGGAGGATCTATCAGTATATATGTGCAGCCATTCTTCTGTGGGATATCTAGTATTGATTGTTTCCAGAGCTAGAAGTTTTTGTATTTCTTTTGGTGTGTCTGATTTACTTATTTCCTCTATTAATTCCAAACTGAAGGTAGGTTGCAATAATTCCGATGGATTTTCTCTTATAAGTAGATTTTCTCTGGTGTTAGGAATGTTCAACTACCAGTTTTCTAGGAAACTACTATGAGTTTTAAGGATTGAAGGGGGCAGGTTCTCTTCTGTCCATTTAGAGTTTGGCAGTCGTAACATTTTCTCGTGTTGGAGCAATGCTTGTTCTTCTATTTTTGTTGTTATTGATGGGGTCCGTGTTAAGGCAAGCCTGGCATCAATAGGTGTGGATTTAACTGCTCCAGTGATTAGGCAAAGAGCCTGATTTTGTATTTGTTCAAGTTTATTGATGTTAGCATTTGCTGCTGTTATTAAAGCTTCAGAACAGTACAAGAGGTTTGGTTTAACATACATTTTGTATGTTGTGTTAAGGACTCTCCTTGAGCAGCCCCATTTAGCACCAGCTAACCTTTTCAGGATTTGCAGTTTCTTTTCAACCTTTTCTGAGATGTTTGTTATGTTTTTTCCAACTTAGCTTTCTGTCGAAAGTGATGCCTAAGTATTTGGCATCATCAACTGCTTTGAGTGGTTTACCATTATAATTTATGTTAATATTAACTGGTTTGTATTTTAGTGTAAATAATTCATAATTTGTTTTTTCCACATTGATAGTCATGAGGTTTTTGGAGCTCCATTCATGTACTTTGTTTAGGGCTGTTTCTATTCTGTCTTTAATTAATTCAGGTTTTTTTGGAGAGCCTGGAGTCCAAATGAGTACATCGTCAGCAAATAAAGCAATTTTGGTTTCTGAAGTTTTTATTATTGATGGAAGGTCATTTATATATATATGTTAAAGAGTGTTGTGCTCAGAACAGCACCTTGTGGAAGTCCTCGGCGTGTTTGTTTATATTTGGAAATGCATGTATTATATTTTGTGGCACAAAATCTTTGTGAAATAAACTGAGTTATCCATTTAAGCATATTACTTTTCACACCTATTGATTGCAACTTCTCAATTAATTTGTTTCTCCAGACTGAGTCATATGCTGATTTAAAATCAATGAATACTGCCAAGGTATCCTCCTTTCTATTGAAAGCTTCCTTGATGTCTTGGCTTAGTAGGAGTACATTTTCACTTGTATTATGATTCTGTCTGAAGCCGGTCTGTGAACTATTAATTAAGTTGTAATATTCTAGGAACCATTTAAGTCTAGATGCCACCATTCTTTCCATCACTTTTGCAATAACACTGGTCAAAGATATTGGCCTGAAACTATTAATATTGTGTATATTAATGTAGTATGTATTAATGTAGAACAAAGTAAATTTAATTCCACTATATCTGTACGTTAATGAAGCGTATTATGCTCTTAATGTGAACCTTGTTCTAAATTTTGTGACCAACAAATATTCAAAATAAAACCTTTTAGTTTGTATTTGCAATCCATGACTGTATGTATTTAAAGATTAAAATTATATTTTCAAAAACAGATTTTATAAATGACAAGTCACTCATATAATCAAACTTTTATGAGTTCTTAAGTTGCATAATTCACAGAAATCTGCAGTATTATATTGTTATGACAGAATGCATGTCCATTTATTGTAACATATGTAACACATCTTTCAAACGGAATAAAGCATAACCTTATGGATTGCAAGCAATGGCAAGTAAAATGCTAACTATTGCTGCATAAGTGACTTGTGCTGCTAGATTTATTTGTTCATTTTATGGATATAAACTTGTATGAATCTAACATACATAACCATGGAATGGCTCATGAGTACTTCTGCAGTTATCTTCTTTCTTGGAAGTTTGAAAACAGTGTCGTAATAATCAGTTTAAACCAAAAAGATGAGTTGATTAATAACACTACACGAAACTTACCAGAATGTGTTTCAGATGATGACTTTCCTCCATTATCAACCGGACATTAACTGGTTCTCCCTGGTGTGGATGGTGATGTTTCTTCTGAGGTCTCCTCTGGTGGTGGTTCAAGGAACTTGCTGAAGGTATCCTTCTTGGGAATGTCGAAATTGAATTGTCTGTTTTTATTTTTCGAAATGAAGACTTTTTCCCATGTGGACAGCTCTTGTTTTACCGTTGCGTATTTGAGCAGTTTTGGTTCTGGCTTTATGCTGTGGGTTTTTACCCAAAAGTGGGTGGCAACCACTGATTTTTCTAACTGCTAAAGCATGTTCCGGTAAATTGTAAGAACAGTTGGAAAAATCAGCAGTTGCCACTCACTTTTGGACAGAAAATCATAACAGAACTGAAACTCCTCAAAGACGTAATGAGAAAATGAGCTGTCCACATGGGAGCTAATCTTCGTTTTGAAAAATAGAAACAGAGTATCCAATTTTGACATCCCCGAGAAGGATATCTTCAGCAAGTTCTTTGAACCGCCACCAGAGGAGACCTCAGAGGAAACCACTATTCACACCAGGGACAACCAGTTGATGTCCGGTTGATAATGGAGGAAAGTCGGCCTTCAAAACATGTTTCGGTAAATTATAAGTAAGTGTTGTGTAGTGTTATTTATTGACTCACCTTTTTGGTTTAACTCCTGCAGTTGCTTGGGAAGTTAAGCAACAGTACAACCTTCTCCGAATAACTAAAGCAGCAATTTGAAAGTACACAGAGACTTTACAACAGGGTTTAATGGGCAGTATTTGTTGGTTTGCCAAATGGTTTGCATGAAGGAGGGATTTGTTTGTACGATTCACCTGAAATATATTTGGAAGTGATTGGCTATAAAAAGTCATCATAGCTTTTTGTAGACAAGGTATGACTGTTGTTATTCTATTATAAATTAGAGATAGTCTGTAAAAACTGGATCTAAGAAAATCTCTGTATAATATATGTCAGTCAAGGTTTGCATCACCACTGTGAAGGAATGCATGATTGAAACATTAAAAATAGAAGCACTATTAACAGAGAAGCATTTTTCATGTTTGCAGTTTTTGAGTCACTTTATTTACACTTACGCTTTTAAAATGTTGGGAAAACTGGAAAATTTTCAAGATAATTCAATCTCATCCTCAACTGTTGGGTGACTGATGTCAACTTCTTCCTCTACTAGCTCTCTGTTGCTACGGTCCTGTTGCCATCTGGTGTTGGGGCCACAAAGTTTTAACACTTTGTTCAATGCCAAGATTTCAAAATTTACTCCTCTATTACTATTTTTGATGATGCATCTTTTTTCCCAAATGTTCAATTCTATTGACAAAGTAAGTGATTTTAACAATTTTATGCTACAGCCAATGTGATTTTCTATTAAAAAATGGTGCGACACAACAGACTTTTCTGTATGTTTCAGTTTTATGTTTCTCTGGTGTTCCTTTAGCCTAATTTCCAAATTTCTTTTAATTTTTCCTATGTAGCTCTTTTTTACAGCTCTCAAAGTTGATCAAATAAATTCCAGATCCTAAACTTATGGGGATTGTATTTTTAAGTGGCTTGTTTAAGAGGTTCTTCAGACTAAATTTGTTTTGAGGTGCTACTCTTACGTTTAATTTTTACTTTCTCTACTACTAAGTAGAGGAAGTATTGTACTCCACCCAAAAATTCAATGTCAAGATTTCACTGGAAATATATGTTTTGAGGCCCACTGAATAAAAAAAAAGAGCACTTTTAGAAAAAGGTCTGTGTATCTGTCTGTGTGTGCGTCAGTCTGTGGACAGCATGACTCAAAAACAAAAAGTTGGTTAAAAACCAAAGTTGGTATTTGAGTTTAATGTCTTCCAAGGATGCGATACGAAGATTTTGAAGAAAATTGCTCCACCCTAAACTACCCTTTCTAATCTAATCAATTAAGGAGTGTTGATCTAATGCTCTCCTTTGTTTCTCAGTTTCCTAGAACACCTATATCCTTAATAAAGGTAGCAAGTCATTTCACAGAGACTTCTTCAAGCTCATGCAGTCCTATGAACCCTTTCTCAAAGATTTTGACTCTTTTCACATTCACACACCAAGTGTGTGGCTATCTCATCTGCCTTGCCACATCTACTTCATGTAGGATCTACATTTATTCCAATCTTGTATAGATGTGCCTTTAGTCGACAATGTCCAGTCAACAGGCCTATTGTCCAACCTAGTTTCAATTTATCCATTGTTAGCAGTTCCTTGGTTCTGCCTTTGTTAATCTTTTTATTAGTTGACTTTGAGTACTTCAACTGACAACCAATACACTTCATGCTTTTTGTCAGTTCATTTGCTTAGAACCCCTCGAACAGATCCATGTGGACAGTCCTAGTCTATATAGGTTCTGGCCCAATCAATTGGGCTGATGATCCTGCTTTAGTGATCTCATCTGCCCTCTCATTGCCATAGATTATACTATGTCCTGGCACCCATACCAGTAATACTGAATTGGTCTTAGCCAGTTCTATTAGAGTATTTTGGCATTCCCAGACCACGCCTCAAGAGCCTTAAGGGCTGCTTGACTATCTGAAAGTATAGTAATATGTTTACCTTCATAACTCTTACTCATACTTTCCCATGCATTTGCCATAATGGCAAATACTTCTGCTTGAAAGACTGTGGCACATTGGCCAAGGCTCCAGAATAACTTCTTGCCACAGTCATAAATGCCTACCCCTGTTCCTTTGTCCATTTTGGATCCATCTGTGAACCATACTGGTCCACGTCTCATATTTTTCCCTTTCTCGCATTCACTGCGGTCCGGGTAGACTACAGCAAATGGTGGTTTCCCTTCTTTCCTTGTCGCCATCTGATCTGGAATCGGACAAAACTTGATCCAGATGTCTGTCTTTAGGAATGTTTAGGTGTCCAATGCCCGTTGAATATAAGTTCTCCATGCCATCACATTTGAGTCTGTAGTATCCCATCCTAGCTACAATCCCATCCTACATACATTTATTGCGTCATCATCTTTGTTTTCTCTGGTTTTTTGTTTTAAGATTCTGAAACATTGCAAAGTAAAATTTTTAACAAGCTGTTATTTACTAATGTTCTGAATCTTAGACTTCATCCATTCTGTGTTGGACATCCCAATATAGTCAGATGTTAGTTGAGTTTGAATATCTCCTATTTTCAGAATTGTTGGACACAGTAGCAAGTGATCATTATCCATTTTTAACAAAGCAGCGAGCTATAATCCTCAGAGCAAAATTACTCATAATTTTCATAGGAATATTTTTATTAACCCCTTTGCATTGCATGACAAGTTGTACTTGCATTTATTAGTAGTGAAATTTAAATAGCATGACGAGAACAGCTGGCAAACAATAACTTCCTACCCCTCTTTCTAATCCCTGATACTTCTATATCATATAATATTTTTGCCTCAACTACCTTACTATATACTTTTGCTAGCCATTTATATAGTCTGCTGAATAATTTCCTCTCTGCCAGGTCAATTTTCCCTTAGATCCTTTTTGTCCATATGAAATACTCACCCATTGGCCCACCATAAAATTTCTAATGTAAGTTTTTTTTTTCTTTATGGAACTCTTCCCTGGTGATAGATCTTTATTGATGAAAATGTTTGCTCCCTTTAATTTCTTGGCTCTGTTAGGTACCCCACATACTAGCTGATATGTTGCTAGCTTTACTGATTGCTGTCCTTCCAACGTCTTCCAACTCGATAAACTTCAATAATTTTTCATCTGTACATATTCGTTCTCTGCTTCTCCTTCATTATTTCTATTATTGCTTCTGCAGGCCATTTGTCCCTTCTTTTTTGGACTCCTATCAGCACTCAGTTGAATTTTCTCTGCCTTTCCTCGAATCTCTATACATTTTGTAACTATGATAGCTTCTCTTCTAATTTCTTGAACTTCACCTATGACATCTTCTTTAGTGTCCTTTACCATTCTATTCAGTGTTCACCTAATCTTTCCATGCCTTCTATTTTAATAGTTTTCTCAGTTAAGTTTTTCAACATTTCTTTGATGTCTGTAGGGCCAGGATTTAATTCAGTTCCTTCAATCACAAGCAGAACAGTGATGACACTTCCTATAACAAGTATGCTTGTCATTTTCTCTCCAAACTGACTTTTGAATTCCTGTACCTTACTTTCGTAATTGACCATTTCTTGCTCTATATACTATCATGTTCAGTCCTTTTTTTTTACTCTTTATTTACAGCATGTTCCATAACAAATATAGTAATACTATGCATTATAATACAAAGTTATTTACAATAATATGTTTCCAGAATTTGTTTATGTTTACATTTATATTCTGTGGATGAATTTAGTTGATATATATATGACATATAATAGTTTAAAGTGTTCTACTTGATTGTTTCTTGCTCTAGAATCTAAGTCTATTGAGTTAATTATGACATTAATTCCTGGGTGTAGTCCTGTATTAGTTTCATTTTATTGAATGTCCATTTTCCTTGTTTGATAATCATATTGTTTCTGAAAATACATCTTTCTTTTTCTAGTTTTGCACATTCAAATAACAGGTGATCTATCGATTGTTCTGCTTTTCTGCATGTACACATCGGATTGTCTTTTATTTTAAAACGATAATAATAACCATGTATTTTCCCATGTCCTGTTAAGTAGGTGGTTATTTTCCCAGTCAATGGAAAATTCAATTTCAGTCTGTTTTTCACACTGGGTAGAAAAGTTCTTGTCATATTCAAGCTGTTCTCGGGCTTCGAGCCAGGTGAAGTGATGAAGAGCCATCGACGTTTCGGGAGCGTACATCTCTCCCATCATCAGGATGATGAATGGCTACCATTTTTTTTTTTTTTTTTTTTTTTTTGAAAGGGGAGACAGAAGTAGAGTTGGGAGGAAAAAGAGTTGGCTTATCTCGCCGGGAAGGAGGAGGGAGTGGGATAACTTAACAACTAAGGAATGCTAGAATTTGTGGATGAAAGTATCGGTAGGGAAGTTGTGGAGTCCCGCATTAAGCACCTCCATAGTTTGGGTGATAATGTAGGCTACCGCGGGTTGGCGGGAGCAGGTAAAGATATGTCCAGGTCATGACCATGACCATAGGGCCCTGGCCAAGACACATGGGAAAGTAGAGGGTGAATGTGGTTGGGAAGTTGGAGTGAGTTCTTTATTTCAAGTGGTGCGCACTTTAGTGCTTTTTGTGTAGTCACTGTAGGTGGTCCCATTGGTCCCATTGGTCCCATGGAATTTTGAATTCCTGATGTGTCAATCTGCGTTGAATTGGTTTTGGTTTCACTGGCTGGGGAGTATCTGTTTGTGTTGCAGCGTCTGATGTGGCATATATGGAGATGGTGTTCTCTATCCGAAACAGCTTGCGCTGTATGGAGTCGAGAACTTCAGTGTTGTCCAGCTCAATGATGGCAGCACGCAGTTGGTGTAGTAGTTTGGCAGCGGCGTTAAATCCTGTTGTGTGATGTGTTAATTGTCGGGCAATCGCTGCGTAGCGCTTGCGACTTGTCCGTGTCTGCTTTTTGATATTGGCGTTAAGTATTGAAATTGACTGAGTGAGAGCAGGGACGCTCTCGGCGGCGATATCTCGTACTTCTTGCAGCTCAGTTGTGGTGTCTTGTTGGGGCTGGGTGGTAATCGCCGAAGTTAGTGAAGAAACGGCGCTGGTGAGCTTGTTGCACGCATCCTCGATGTTGCTAAGACGGTTGTCAAGGCCAGTGACCACAGCCTGTAGTTCCTGGGCCTCGGTGCTGCGTAGTTCAGCGTGGGATGCTGCTGCGGCGTATGATGTGCCACGAGAAGTGGGTGCGGCGGCGGAGATTGGTGTTGTGGCCTGTTGTGACTGTGTAGCTGCGTTGTTTGGTGTTGACTGTCTGTGTTGTCTCGGATATAGTGGGCACTGCGCCTGACCTGTGTAGTGGCCGTGGCCGCTGCAGGTGGCGCAGTACCGGCGGCGTCGGCGAAGATCGTGGCTAGTGCATTGTTGAGTGAGGCATGAAGCCCCACAGTAATGACAGCGTGGTGCGGCGCTGCAAGCGGTGGCGACGTGCCCATATCGGCAGCAACGGCGACATGGTACCTGTCTGGTTGCTCGGCCGGGTTCTGCGAGAAGGCGCCGCCCAAGAAAGAGCAAGCCCGCCCTCAGTGCGGCTTCGCTGTCACTGTTGCTGCTGAAGAGAAGTCGGATGAGGTCTGTCTGTCCGTGGGAGGTGATGATGCGAGTGGCTCGGAATACTGACGGCCACTCCTGTTGTGCTGCGAACAGCACGTGTTTGGCAGCGATGTCCCGTGGCACTCCCCGGCAGGCTACCAAGGTTGAAGGGACCAGTACATATGTTAGTACGCACCCAGTAGAAAACACCAAGCCTAGTCAGGAGACGGTTCACGGCTACGCTGGAATCTGTGTTTCCTCAGGCGGTCAATCTCTAACTTTAAAGCTGGTTTCCAGGCAAGTTCTTGTCAGTGCACCTTTTGTTGTGCTTTCCCATTCACTCTCTTCTTCCTTCACACACAGGATCACCTCACAGAACACAACTTGACTCTTTCACTGCTGGCTTTGCACTCCCTGGAGAGACATCTATATAGTGAATAGTGTAAAGATTGAACAATGTTATTAGTAAGGGGTAGTAAGGGGTAGTGATGCGCCTCCTATAGCCTCTCCTACCCAATTCCCATCCTCATCCTGCCCGTGGTGCACCCTGCTTTTAACAGATGAGGCTCTGGGGACCGAATCACAGCGGTATAACTGTTTCATCTAAAATGGAGGAAATGTCATTTACATATGTGCTGGCCTATCACAGCACAACACCGTCCCTCAGAGGCACATGAGGGGAAGGTCGGTGGATCTAAATACCACCTATTTAGTCCTCCCGGCTAGGTCCGATGGACCCGTTGACCAACGATAGGTGTGGTCCCCCTTGCAAAATGGGTGTTTAAGTCGGGTGATGTAACTGCCACATTGTAAAACTGGTGCCCGTTAAGAAAACAGTTACATGAAAGCCACATACATGAATATGAGTCCTAAAGATAAACATTCCGGAGTTAAAACTGTCCCCCAATCGGATCTCCGGGTGGGGACATCTTTAGGCAAATTTCATCATTTTCAGAAGAGAACCTCCCCCCTTCAATCCTTAAAACTCATAATGGTTTCCTAGAAAAGGTAACACAGATTAAATCCAAATTGAACATTCCTAACACCAGAGAAAATCTACTTATAAGAGAAAATCCATTGGAATTATTGCAACCTACCTTCAATTTGGAATTAATAGAGGAAATAAGTAAATCAGACACACCAAAAGAAATACAAAAACTTCTAGCTCTGGAAACAATCAATACTAGGTATCGCACAGAAGAATGGCTGCACATATATACTGATGGATCCTCCAAGGAAAACCTTACTGGAGCTGGAGTTACGTGTTCACATTTTTCCTTTTATCATTCTGTTGGCAGAGACACAACAAATTATGATGGAGAAATAGAGGCTATATACATTGCTCTCTGACAATTATTAAATCTTCCCTTAAATAAATTTAACAAGGCAGTCATTCTTTCGGATTCTAAAGCTGCAATTCAGGGAATATGTTCAAATACTACAAAGAAGTCAACAAAAATTAGAGAATGCTACAAAATGTTAACACAACTCCAAAAAGTTAATAAGACTGTTCAGCTCCAATGGATTCCAGCACACTGTGGAGTCATGGGGAATGAAGCTGCAGACTCACTTGCAAAGAAAGGCACAACAATAAAACAAAAGTCTAAATTCAATTTCTCATATTCCTCAATAAAACGCTTGATCGTTAAAAAATTTTCTCATTCATACCTACAAGAAATAGAAACAAATGCCAAAGATAAAAAATGGATTACACTACTTTCCAACCCAGATATAATCCCCCAGAGACCACGGAAAACAGCGGTTGCAGCCTTCCGACTATTGACAAATCACGACTGCTTAGCAAGTCATCTCTACAGAATAGGTATCTCAGCCTCACCAATATGTGTCCTGTGTAACGATCCAGCAGAAATGAATAAAGACCACTTGAAGACCTGTGAAGCATTAAGATCAGAAGAAACTACAGTTCAAAAGTATTGGAAAGCACGAATGCTAATGGCTTCATTGCCAGATGCAAGGCACTAGAAAACAACAACAATGTTATTAGTTGTTTGCTAATGCTGGATTTCTGACAATGAAGTCATTAATCCTCTTGCTCTCCAATATTTTTCACTGATGGATGGGGCACTAGAAATGGCCAGGCATATTTGAAGGTGGTTTTGGTCCAGCTCTTCTTGCAGATCACATAGATGACAGTGGTGAAGAATATATCCCAATTCTGTTCAAATGCTTTACCAGACAATCATGTCCCTAATCAACCTGAAGGTTGCAACTGCCGTTTTTTGAGGATACTCAGGAATTACTGTTTGAATGTTTGGTAGTTCCTGTCTTTTATTTTTTGATTCTTCATAGTAATATTTTGTAATAATTTTTTTGAATTCAGAGTTTAGTTCTTTTAGTTGGTTAAAATGGTAGTTTAACAATGTTATTAGTAAACAGTGACTAATAGTGCACCGTGCAGTCAGACAAAATTGCCAATAAGCATATGCAATGCCTAATGTGGAATAGCTCACAATGTTAGAATAAATGAACTTTCCCTACTGATAGCAGGCCTTTGCCCTTCATGGGACATTTTAGGCTTCGTTTCATTTCATTTTCAATAGTTACCAGACAAGTGTTCTAGAAGTATTGCTGAAGAGACTGCATAAGCATCTGACAATAAGCAGCAGGAAGTTTTGTGCTTTCACAGCATGGGAAATGAATGAAGCTTTTTCTTTTCTGGAACTTGGGATTAAAAAAAAATCACCAGTTTCTTTCTGAATGCCTTCATATGAGAATACAATTCGTGGATCAATACTCTTCTTCCTCCTCCTACCCCACATTGCGACATTTGGTTGCAGCTATTCATATGCTTAATTATGTCAGCAAGAAACGGTAACTGTGAAATACAATCACAGGTAGCTGTGCAGGGGTCTTTTCTTTTCATTCAGGAACACTTCTATTGCTTTTCCAAGCTCGAAGAATTGCATTAGAATTGCTTTCCACAACTGAGCTATTGCGCTGAAGTATGTATGTTAGGGAATATGGGATTCTGGATGTCCAAAACTGATTTACGAAATTGACTGTGATTGAGTCCTTGTGACTGTGCACTTGTATAAAGTTTACTGCTGACACTACAGGGTAGTGCATTTACTGAATCTTTCCCATATATTGCAATGTTATAAGAGACTGGGCAGCCAACTACATTACAGGCCTCAAATACTCTTCCAACTAAATCTATTTTTGTGCCACAGGTGTTTTACCCATCTGCTGTGATACATTTAAGTTTTTCCCACCTTAAGTTGTGCTGATAAAATATCTTTTCAACTTCACTGAGAACATCTTCACTGATGGTTGTACAATACACGCTGCGTATAGACATGCCAGTTTTTCAATGAGTTCAAAGTTCCTGTTAATGTGATGAATAAACAAAAGTAAAGACATGTTCATAACCTGCTTTAATGGTAACGATAACTAGAAGGAGAAAATTTAAGCACATGTATTCAAATCGGAGTGTTTACAATGAACGGGAAGCTTTCCCAGGCCCCAGGAATGTGAAAGAAAACTTGACCAAGTTCTAACTTTCTAACACCAACAGTAAGTTTGTTGGCATAAATAATAATTCTAACTTTATGTTCCCATTACCAGGCACAGCATATTAGATTCATATTGTGCATATTAGGCTTTTCATTGTAGAAGTTATTCAAGGCAACTGTGCCTGAAACAGCCACTAGAGCTCTCTCTAGTTGCAAGCTAGGAAAAATATTGCACAGTTAGAAGCAAATGAATTCCCAATGCTCAATATTGACTTGCACTTTCTATCGATAAGATCTTCCCGTTGTCATAGCACGGCTTGAATAAAATATTGAGTGCCGCCTTGCTTCTCATTGTTGTTGTCGTTCAGGTTATCGCTACCAGCTGGTTGTGAACCAGCCTTAACTTGAAGCATCTGTGACATGTAATGATTCATTCAGTGCAAGTTAACTGCTTTGTTTTTTCATTCAACTGGCCAGTTATGATATCAGGAAAAATATTCTGCTTGATGAGCACCAGTATGCACTGAAAGGCTGTTGGCCTCCATGGTCTAGGAGTAACATGCTAGCCTCTGGTTCCCAATGTCGCCAGTTTAAACCCTGTGGAGGGCAATGGCTATTTTTGTTGTAAAAACCCTTAGCATGGCTTCCTTCACAAGGGAAGTAAAGTGGTCTTTCATGCCCAACATGTAGTGAGACGCTGAGAACCATAGCAGTTAACGGACATCCATAAATGAAACTGAAAGGCGAATGTTTTGTAAATCTACTTTTTCAAGACAAATTTCCTTTGTTGCCAGAATTATGCATGATTTAACAAATTTGCATCACTAAATGGTTTTCCCCTTTTCACCAGTCTTGCGACACATAAACTAGTCACTGTTGTGACTCTCTGCTCTTTTTTAATATTGTTCTGTTGCAAAAATAGCTCATATTACATTGCTTACAATTTATCACTTTGTAATAACTTTCCTTTACACATGGCATTCACTGTCAATTTTCTGCCTGTCTCTCTGTGTTTTTAACCGCCACAATTAAAGGAAGTTGAATGTAGGGAAAGGAGCCGGTCATAATCCAGTTCGCAGCAGCATTAGCTAACAACAACAACAACATTTGCTTACCTGTTCGCTGGCTATTTTTGTTGGAATAAGCTTTCTGTATGTTTCCTTTCTGAAAGGCCTTTGGCTATTATTGCACTGCACATTCATTTGTATTATTCCATTCATAATCTGCATTAGTTGATGTTTGCTTAAGCTGCTTAAAACAGATAACTAAAAGGTTATGAAATTCAAATAAATATGCTATCTCTCACTTGTGACTCAATTGGTTTCAGATTCATCAGAACCAGATAAGATGACAGCAGAAGGCATCATGAGGTTTTTAGATGATTTGAGTTTAAGTCCAGAATCAAAACTAGTTCTCATTATAGCATGGAAATTCAGAGCTGCAACCCAATGTGAATTTACAAGAGATGAATTCATGAATGGCATGACAGAAATGGGGTAAGTGCTTGTTCAGGATCCCCAGTGAAGATTCAAATGCCTGTTCATTCATGGAAATAATCAACAATCAAATTAACACAAGATGCTAATTAAAGTGTTGAAATATCCAGAAGGTCATCATCATTCATTAAAGACAGGTATCTGTGAATATTTTTATGAGATTTGAAGGGCTACATTTTTGTCATGACTACATATGTATGTTATTTTAAAAATTTGGTAAAAATGCAAGTAAGGACGTTTTTCGTATTGTTTTATTTCACTTATATACCTGGACCAGTGAGTTTCCAATTTTTTCATCATATCGGAAATATGATGAATATAGGATCTGTCAAACTGCAAAATACTCAATTGACAATGATAACTTCCTCATTTGGAGGTTTCTTTCCACTAAACCAAGCTTTCAACATTCAACATTGATGAACTGTTTGAGAATTCAATGTCATTCTTGCAGCTTGTCACAGTAGTTTAATGGTTAGAGCACCCACCTGGTAAGCGGAGGGTCTGTGGTTAAAATCCCAGCTGTGACTTGCTGGGAGTAAGTACTTGCAATAGTAAGTCACCATTGGCCTAATTGTCTCTGATAGTGAGATTGCCTTTGTGGCTTAATGGTTAGACCATCTGCCTGGTAAGCGGAGGGTCTGTGGTTCAAATCCCAGCTGTGGCATTGCATTTTTAAGTTCCAGTTGTACCTCTCAAGTAATTAGATGTCTGCAAGGAGGTAGTGCTGATTTCTTTCCATAGTGGCTGTACCCTTCTTTTGAGAGGAAAAAGGGAAAGCACTAGTTAGGGAATTAATGAATACAGCTTTAAGTGTACAAAACATACTTCATAGCCATGTCCTGGGAAGATATTTGGAATAAAATAGTTTTGTCTTGAAATTTGAATTAATATAAGAAAGCTCTGGGGAAAACATTTGGTTATGAAGGATGCCAGAGAAATACATCACATGCGCTGCATTGGACAGTGCTGATGTAAACCAATGAAGTTAATAAATTCAATTCAATACTAACAGTAGTGCCACTTAAAGTTTCCTGCCATTTCTTGGAAATTTACCAGACTTATCAATAAGCTTCATATATAAATTTTGTGTATTTGTTATAATTATATTTTGTTCTTGTGTTTAGGTGTGATAGCATAGAAAAACTGAAAACAAGGTTACCATCCTTGGAGCTGGAACTGAAAGATCCACTTAGGTTCAAAGACTTTTATCATTTTACGTTCAACTACGCAAAAAATCCTGGGCAGAAAGGATTAGATCTCGATATGGCAATTGCGTATTGGAATATTGTACTTCATGGCAAATTTCGTTTCTTGGATCTGTGGTGTAAATTCTTACAGGTGAGTAAAACTAATTGTTAAATCATGCAAATATAGTAGGTATTCATAAACCTGGCTATGTAGGACATAGATTGCAAAAACCATTTAACAACCACAAAGGAACTGGTATAAAAGTTTTCAATGCACTTCCACAGAAATGAGTTTGAATGTTCTAGCATTAAAGAATAGATTGTACAAATGACTGATAAGAAATCTGTTTTACTGTTTGCACGAGTTTTATGAACAAGAAAAGAGGGAACTGTAAATTGTATTTTTTTTGTTTTTTGTGTGTGTGGGTGCGTGCACGCACGCTTGCATGTGTGTGTGCGTGTCCATGTGTAATGTGCTTATGCATGTAATTTATTTCTATTTATATTCTGGATGACGAGGTCTATTATAGTTATTATTTATTTATTTATGGTTTGAGAATTTAATGCCATTCTGGCAGTTTGTCACAATAGCTCAGTGGTTAGAGCGTCCGCCCGGTAAGCGGAAGGTCTGTGGTTCAAATCCCAGTTGTGGCATTGAATTTTTAAGTTCCAGTTCTACCTCTCAATCTATTATAGTTGTTTGTAATTACCAAATGACTTAAATAAACATTAAACATTATGTAGGATAAATAAAAATAAATAAACAAGCCTGTAAGATCCCTGTGGGGCAAGGGCCTCCTACCAATTATGGTAGGATTAGCTCAATAGTACTCACAGAGTGAGCTAGTCTCTTAGGTAGGGTAGTACAGTTCAAATGTAGGCACTGCCCCATCCATCATTGAAAAATATTGGAGAGCAAGAGGACTAATGACTTCATTGTCAGAAATCCAGCATTAGCCAACAACAAGTGAAGTCTGTTGAAACTTAATTTTATATCCAATAATCTTAGTAGTTTTATTTTGTGAAAGTTTCCATGTAATTTATTTTTGGAATTGTTTCTTCACATTAATTGTTTATAACCATATGTCAGAAAGTTGAGTTGTCCTGAAAAGACTCCCAGGATTTGTGCTGATTTCATATTTGAGAAAAATTTTGGCTCCATGCAGTAGATTCTCCATTACAGTGTTTTAAACTATAAGAACCAATGATGCCATTTCACTGATAGTAATGGTATACATTGCAAAAAAAAAAGTTTTAATCATTATTTATTTATGCCAACAAACTTACTGTTGGTGCTTTCAAACACACAAGCCATGTGTGGGCAATGTTTGAGAGGTAGAATTGGAACTGGTACCCGGAGGGTACATTGTGGCATTGAATTTTTCAGTTCCAATTCTACCTCTCAAATGTTTTAATCATATGAATTTCTCTACCAATTATTCCCCCCAGGAGCCTACTATGGTGGGTACGGGTCTTGGCGCACCCGGGTTCCCAAGCTGCTCATCCTCCTCCTCCCACCTCCATTGTGTCTAGCCACATTTTTTTCCTATCTTAATTGCAGTCTCTTCCTCTTCTAGGTCTTATTGTTATATGTAGGTTAACTTTTAGAGTTGTGAACTCCTGTCTCACTAACAGGGATCTATCCTAACTCCATGATTCCTGTACCTGGTTTTGGCTCAGCTTTCTACTTGTGTGCTTTTTGGAGGCTCAGGCGTGAAGGTTGAGTGGACCCACCTCACTGCCCCTTTTGTGCGACTCTAGGTGTGGAGCCGTTCCATTGTCATGTACGCCCACGTAGCTCCTTAGCAGCTTGGTCCCTGTGGGTATCTCAGCGGCTGTGTGCTGCTGGGGTGTATGTGGGGACACGATGTGGTTAACTGCAAGTGTCCTGAATCCACGCTGCCTTCGTAGAGGCAGTGTGACCTAAAATGGGGAGCTGCTGGCGGTTATACCAATGGTAGGGGCATAAAGTCAGGCCTGCCTTTGGTGAACATGTTGCATACCAGTAAGTAGTAGGATAACTTTTCCGAAGTACTACTTGAGATTGGGTCTGAAGCGGGTGCTTCAGGCCAGCACAGACCGAAAGATTTAGGTGTCTTTTCCTTTTATCCCCTGGATGGCCGGCTGATGCCAACAGATCTGGAAGAGAGACCTTATAATCATGTCTTCTCTGCACTCAACCCCTTCAACACCCCAATTTTTAGTGATGCAGATGATTAGTGACAAGATGACATTAGCTAGCTTGACCCCCTTTTATATTAAAAAAAGAAGTTGGTCGAATCTGTAGTCCAGTAAAAAGTCACGCAATGTAGGGACGGCAGCTTGCTAATAGAGGTCGATCAAGACACCCAGACTGCTAAACTCCTGAAGGCCACTATTCTGGGTTCTCACCCTATAAAGGTTGAAAAACACAAAACTTTTAAATACTATTTGTGGTGTAGTTTCTACCTCCAGTCTGGATGACCTTCCTAATGAGGACATAGTGAACTGCCTTTCTGACCAAGCCATTATTGCTGCGTACCATTTAATCAGGAAGGGTAATCAGCCATCCCCCATACATACAGTTTTCTTAACGTTTGAATGTATGACTCTTCCGCAATACATCTTCAGCAGATATGAACGTGCAACCATACTTCATATGTCCGAAGCCCATGCACTTTTTGCTGCCAGAAGTTCAGGCATATGCAGCAGCGATTTGCCCTTACACCAGTTTCTCTTTGCTGTGGTCAAAATACTCCCTGTGCAACTAGGACTCCACCTGTGTCAACTGTGGAGGTGCATACGCGTCGAACTCGCGTGATTGACCCTGCTTTTTAGAGGAGAAGGCAATCCACGAGTTTCGGGTTAAGGAACACCTGACTTTTGTTGGCACACGAAAGCAGTACCAGGAACTTCATCTTACCACCCCCTTGAAGTTTTCTGCAGCTGTCCACCAGGCTGTTCTAAAACAGGATACCATCGGCAGATGTGTCCCAGTCGCTCTCTCGGGTTTCCGTGGGAGTCCAAACTGGCTCAACCTGACGAGCATGTTTCTATCCCACATACAGTTCGAGCAGATTACCCCATGTGCCGTCTAGATGCCAGCTCTGCAGCAGTCTGACCAGCTCTTAAGACAGCTTCATTGCCTGTTGAACACCATCGTTCCAGCCATAAACCTCGGGTCAGTAGTTGTGCACCCTCTGTGAAGTCCTGCTCTGAGAGCCGAAGGGGTTCTTCAGACTCCCTCACATTGGAGGAGTCACCGGAGGATGGTGGACCTCGCATCATCGGTCCAAAGTGTGTGAAGGTGAAAAAGAAAATAAAGACTAACCACTAATTCGCTTTTAGCATGGAAATAATCCAGTGGAATATTAATGGGTTCCACGTCAGGGCTCTGGACATAGAACACTTAGTTTCTCAGCAATCACCTTCCATCGTCTATCTACAAGAAACCCATTTGCAGCCTAATCATGGTTTCAATCTATGTGATTTTCTGGCACTTAGAAACACAATATTCCATTAAATATATCACCACATTTAGTGTTTAGGACCGATTTTCTCCAAAAGTGTTGTTGCAGAACAAGATTTGCTGAAGGTGAGTAGGTTCATCAGTGTTGTGTGGTAGCGATGTTTAAGCATTATTATCATTTGAAAGCATGATATTTGAGGTTAGAAATGCTTTTATTTTGCAGGTTTGCAGTACTGCTTTTTGGTGTAATGTCCACTGCGGTTTAGAGTAATGTCAGGCATATTGAATTTTTGGAAACTGTGAATAAGTTTTTTTGCCATACCTGTGATATTTGTGTAGATCTTGCTAGTTTAGTAAAATAAATTCGCACACGCAACCTTCTCATTTCACTTTAGATATTTACAGTGCTGCACTGCATACCAAAGCTGTTCCATCTACTTCCCCCTCCCTCTGAATCCATCTGCTGTTGTGCAGTACGGTATTCCTAATGAGTTTTTATTTTGCAGGCCTGTCTTACATGTTAAAGTTTTAAATACTTTTGATTTTCTCAAAAATAGCTATAACTTTAATTAAAATAAGGTGCTGTATATTTAAAATATTTAAATTACAAAATAAAATGTTCATCTTGAATTTTTTGGGAATAGCCAGTGAAATCCACTTGTAAGAAATGTATAATTTTGTATAAGTACACCATAAGAGAAGTGCTATTGCTATTCAGTTGTTACTTGTAATACCATGGAAGGAGTATGGAATTTCAAGGCTAGTGTATAGCAGCCTGGTTTTAAACATCTTAACTATTAATTTGGTTGCCTTTATCCCCTTGTACTTATAATGTAATATGTAATGAAACTATTTCTGCAAAGTTTTGTTAATTAACATGAAGTAAATATGAAAATAAATGGTAATGGGTAGAGCAAATCATGTAAATGCAGCTCATCAGAGATTTTAGTTGTGCTGTTTACAGAAAATAAAACACATACAAGGACCTTTTCCTAAAAATGCTTTTTCTTTTTGGATTCAGGAAGTCTCAAAATGTATATTTCCAGTAAAATCTCTGTTTAAGTTTTGGCTAAAATGCAATACAGTGGAGCCTTGATTATGCGAGATAAGGAGGACTGACTACCTCGGTTAATCAAAAACTTGGATATCACAGACCTGTCAAAAACTGAGAGGGAAACATGGCGAACTGGTAGAAATGAATGAAAAGGTGATCAAAGATGTGAAAAAAGGCACTCTGTTATCAAATGAAAAAATGATCTACATACAAATAGAAATAAAATAAAAAGTAAAAAAGAAAGACCTACAGTACATATATCATACACTGTGTACATATTCCAGTTAAAAAGTTATTTCTTCAAGAAGTCCATAAGTGTTTACTGTTTAACAGAACTTGCTCACTTTTTCGCTGGCATTTCACACAGTCATCGTAGCAGTAGGTCTCTTGATTTTCGGTGATGTTGAATAACTTTGCATAGCTTTGTAAACCGGGACTTTGGTTAACCCAGAACTCGGTTAATCAGGACTCGGATAACCGTTGCTCTACTGTACTTCCTCTACTTTTTATACCTAATTGGCACACAAAGTAAAACAAAAAGTTACTACTTTTCCATGTAAAGACCTCTTTGGGGAAGTGGAATCCTATGAAAATTTTTCCATTGCATTCTTGAAAGATGTCCAGTTTAAATACAAGAGCTAGTACTCACCTAGCTTTTCATTTTTACTTTCTCTACTACATATAGTAAAGTAGAGGAAGCATTGTATTCCACCCAAAAATTCAATGTTGAGATTTCCCAGAAATATATGGTTTGAGGCCCCCTGAATCAAAAAAAAAAAAAAAAAAAAAAAAAAAAATATTTTAGAAAAAGGTCCACATGTGTCTGTCTGCGCGTGTGTCTCTCTGTATGTCAGTCTGTGGACAGCATAACTTGAAAACAAAGTCGGTTAAAAACCAAAGTTGGTATTTAAGGTGATTTAAGGTGATGTCTTTCAAGGATGCAACACGAAGATCTTGAAGAAAATTGCTCCACCTTAAGCTACCCTTTACATGGAGAATTTTTCGAAAATGGCTGTAACGATTTTGATTAAAATGCTGTATGTTAGAGATATTTTTATAACAAATGAAATGTATATTTTGAATTTTCTGGCTATAGCCCATGTAGTCCTGTTTACTCTGGATGACTTTTGCATAACTGGTAAACCGTAAGAGATAGACCAAATCTTACTACATAAAAAGTGTAGATCTTGCTAAAATACACAATTTATGTCTAAATCTTTTTTTTTTTTTTAGAATGAACCATTTCGGGGATATGCCTTGTTATTTGTGTGAGTTTTGGAGAACTTATACTTCTGTCAAATGGAACATCATTATTCATTTTTTGTATGTTAGCTGTGCAAAGAGAACAGAATTTGAAAGCTTTAAAAGATTTTACTATCGCTCAAAGCCTACTGTGTTCCCATATTCCCCTTGTACCTACAAGAAAATAAACAATAGGATAATTTCTACAAATGTTTATTTCAACTAACAGGAAGATATAGGATTAAGAGTTTGTAAGAATGGTTAGTACAAGAGTAGAGAAAGTCATGCGAGTGCAACACATCAGATTTTTTTAATTATGTTGTTTGTGTGCACACTTACGACTATTATCTTAAAATGTTTCTGATGCCCAAAAAGATTTAGGAAACTTGAAAGCATATATTTCTAAGGATATCTTGATATGTAACTTTTGAGTTAAGTGCAGTAGAAATAGTAAGAAGTTACTCATTGATCTATGACATGATTGGCTAAGCAGCATTGTAATTGTAAACTGTTATTCAGCACTAGATTACATTTGAGGCAGTTTTAGTTTAATTTCACATCTTATTTGTTCTAGGAGCATCATAAAAGATCAATTCCTAAGGATACGTGGAACCTATTGTTGGATTTTGCCATGATGATCAACGAGGATATGTCCAACTACGATGAGGAAGGAGCTTGGCCGGTGCTGATCGATGACTTTGTGGAATATGCCCAACCTATTGTGTCTGTATCCTCTCCACACAGCACACAAGTTTAACGGAGACCCATCCGTTAGAACCTCACCCAATTTCAAGCTTTGTTTTGAATTTGATGCATCAGTTAACAAATCGCACTTTGAATAAAATTGAGGGTTTTGAGTAGTACTTAAAGGAATGGTGAAAAATTAATACACATCAGTGTGTAGGCTGCTATTGGTAGAAAAACTTCCACAGTAGTGAAGGAAAATACTACCAAATATGTGCAGCTCTGTGATTGACAGTGGAAAGAGAACTTTGTCAACACTTACAAAAGGAAGGAGCTCAAGAGATGCAAAGATTTTTTCTAACAGGAAAAAAGCGGGAAAAAAAAGAAATAATGATTTACAGTTGTACATAATGTATAAATTGCTAATTGTTTTGTGTTTTTTTTAAAACCAGGTTGTATAGAAATATTGTTTTTACATAGCCAGCAAACATGTATTTTATTTGTTGCTGTTATGAAATATATCTGTCCATTAAAATTATTACAGTGTATTTAAAAATAAGAACACTAAAGATATCTAGCATTGGTAAGCTTTCTAGAACATGCTCCTATGTGTTAGATCAAAGTTTTTATAAAAAAAGAGAGAGAAAACAACTGAAATAGAAATGGGAACATAGAGGTTGCATATTATTTGTTTTGACAAGTTTTACGTACTTCCCCAAAATCTGAAAAAATAACAATGGGCTCATTGGATTAAATACCTTAACAGTTTTGAAATATTGCTAAATGTATGTTCCCTGAGGATGCATTTAGCAGTCTAAAAGAGTTGTAAGTTTCATGTTGAGTTTGAAAAAACAGGTGTCAATCTTTAAAGGTTAAACCAGGATATAAAAATGTTATCCAGGTGAAAATGAAAAATTGGTACAAATCAGTATTACCTACATGATCCAAGAGGGCTGATAATATGAAACTAAAGTAATGGTGCTACATAGAAAATTTACATTAAAATGCTTTTTTCCCTGTTACTAGCTGGTTCAGGGCTGCCAGATTTCAACTTAGAAAAAAAAAACATGTAAATGTATAGAAAGAAAACTATACTTCTACAACAATGGTTGACATTGCAAATTCTTTAATCAAAACTTACTTTACTGGATATAAAACTTGTATAATGGAATTATATTCTTAAGAAAAATGGGATTCATGTAGTTGTAGATAAAGATACTGAAGGTAAACCGCTGCTTTGATAGATCATATAAATCAAATTTGGGGTAGGTTTGATTACCTCAATCTGAACATCGCCTAAGCTGAATTTTTATCCTGCCTTTCACTGTAGGGCAATACCATCTAGAATGGTTAGACTGCTTGCCTCTCATACAAGCTGACCAAGTGCAATCCCAGGGGAGCATGTGCGCAATTTGTGGTGGAAAGCAGCACCTGGGTAGGTTTTCTTCAGGTTATCTGGTTCCCCCTCATTCATTCCACCAATTGCTTTATCATCACCTTTCCTTTCATCCATTTCATACACTTTCATATCAGGCTAAATAAATACTTTGTTAACAATTCTGTCAATTGCCAGGATCATATCAGCACAACGAATGTGCTGGAATTTTGTCCTATAGGAATTCTGTTACGTGCCAGTAAAGGTTTTGCCATGGGGTTGTTGCTTTTAAGCACACTTAAAAACCATCAATCTGGGCCAGGTTTGATCTTGGTGCCTTATGGTTAGTAGGCTAGCAGCTAACCAAATGAGCCATCCAGATTAACAAGGCCAGGCAAGGGCACGAGAGAAAAGATAGCGATTTAACTTGCCTTACTCAACCCCACATTCTCTTGCCGAGTGACGAAGGTTTAGTACAACAAATACAGTGGTGGCTTCCTTCCATCTGTGTGGCAGTAATAATTTCTATGCTGTTATTAACTGTTTTGTTTACATTAAACATATTTTGCATACAGTAATTATTACCGTCAACTACTGTTACATAATCTTCAAGTTTATAACCTCTCTTTATCTTATGCACATAATATTCTCATGCTGTCTTATGATTAGCATGCTAAATGGTTTCTCTAAAGGAGTAAAGTTCCAATGCTATTTAGCCTTAAAAATATTTTAAAACTATTTGAACAACATAATAAATTATTTGGTTTTAAACTCAACATTGTGTTCAAACTTTGAAACATGAAATACAATAGCTTATATTAAATAAACTAATAAGAAACTAAACCCCTAAAAAGTGGAATCATAGGATCCCTTTTATATGTTTACAAATTCAAGTATTCAGAAAATACCTTTTGAAATTGCAAATAAATACCTGTAAGATCACCAAAGTTTGCTTTATGCTTCTGATCATAGTAGTGTTGATTTAGAAAACAACAACATATTTGCTTGTTTATCTTTAGGACTCATACTCATGTATGTGGCTTTCATGTAACTGTTTTCTTAACGGGCACCAGTTTTACAATGTGGCAGTTACATCACCCGACTTAAACCCCCATTTTGCAAGGGGGACCACGCCTATCATTGGTCAACGGGTCCATCGGACCTAGCCGGGAGGACTAAATAGGTGGTATTTAGATCCACCGACCTTCCCCTCATGTGCCTCTGAAGGACGCTGTTGTGCTGTGATAGGCCAGCACATATGTAAATGACATTTCCTCCATTTTAGATGAAACAGTTATAACGCTGTGATTCGGTCACCAGAGCCTCATCTGTTAAAAGCAGGGTGCACCACGGGCAGGATGAGGATGGGAATTGGGTAGGAGAGGCTATAGGAGGCGCATCACTACCGCTTACACCCTTAGGAACTTGTACTGCTTACGTTAGTTTGATCCAGCAGAAATGAATGAAGGCCACTTGAAGACCTGTGAAGCATTAAGATCAGAAGAAACTACAGTTTAAAAGTATTGGAAAGCACAAATGCTAATAGCTTCATTGCCAGATGCAAGGCACTAGAAAACAACAAAACATATTTGCTTGTTAGCAGTTCTGAATTAATTTCTACAATGCAGAGGTAGAACTGGAACTTAAAAATTCAATGCCACAACTGGGATTTGAACCACAGACCTTCCGCTTACCAGATGGCTGCTCTAACCACTGAGCTATTGTGTCAAACTGCCAGAATGGCATCAAATTCTCAAACCAGTGGTTAGAGCAGCCGCCCGGTAAGTGGAAGGTCTGTGGTTCAAATCCCAGTTGTGGCATTGAATTTTTAAGTTCCAGTTCTACCTCTCAAACTTTGCTTACACACGGCTTGTGTGTTTAAAAACACCAACAGTAAGTTTGTTGGCATAAATAAATAATTTCTACAATGCAGTTTTGTTTGAAATTTTTTACAGTTTATTGTATTAATATGAATGCAAAATTGCTTTCTTTTAAAATCTTAAAAATTGACTAGTTATTTCAGGTAATGAGTGAACACCAAACTAGCTACCCAACATTCATTCTAGGGAAAATGTCAGCTAGGGCCTATCTAAGAGTAAAGAGGCAAGTTTCTTTACAACAAAGTGGTTAAAGTAAAGCTTATATTCCAAGCTTCAAAGGCTTGAGATTGGTCTTTCAGGATGTATTTTAAAACTTGTTATATATTAAAACTAATTTAATTTTTTATGTCCATCCTTCCTGGAAATGTATTAAATAGTTCAGTTACTCTTTGTGAATGGCTGTTGAGATGATTCTCTGATTTGCTATAAACTATTACCTTTTACAATTTATTTGCATCAAAATGCTATAGCTCCTCCACAACAAAGGAGTTTTCTCTCTCAATAGCAATAGCTACAGTTATATAGAACATATAGTAATCTACTCCACAGTACTACCTGGCAAAGTCATGAAGCGTATTGGAAAGAATGTGAAACTGCCCAGCTGTTTATGTAAGCTTATCACATAAACAAGGCAAGACAGGGCATGTACATTCTGCTCAGATACAATCATATCTTCAGGACAGCAACGCATCATAATCTGCAGGCATGAAAGTTCATCTATTTGTTTTATAAATGACTATTTACTATTATCTCGCTCTTCTAATAAACAAGGTAAGAAGCGATTGTAGCGCTCAACAGCCAAGGCCAATACTTCTCAATGCTTTGCCAGGTAATAAGTAGATGCTTCAAGATGTTCTAAAGTGAAAAGGGGAGATTTTCTCAGTGTTATGAATCTTGGCAAATGACTTGCGGAATTTTTCGTTTTGGCATATACACTTAAATTGTAATAATATGGTGTTAGATCTAATTTTATTAAAAAGAAGCAGACATAAGAAGGGGATCTCTGGCAGCCCAAGGCTGATTATTTTAAAAATAATAAGTTTCTCAGATCTCAGGGATTGTTTTTCAAATTCAATACATCTTAGTTATCTTTTAGATTTTCTGTATTTGATACATCATTGTTGTTTCTCATATGTTCATAAATCACCAGCAATGGAAATCCATCACACAGCATACACCTTGAATATTAAGCCAACCTGCTTACTAATGAAATAAGTTTGGTGACCACCTAGCTGTACTATGGATGAATGACCTCAATGTGAGGGGATCACACTTGCTAAATATATGTATTGTAGAGGCTATATACCTTGTAAACAGTTGCAATTATTTAAGACCATTTCTTTCTGTTCATACTTACAGCCAAAAATCCTGGAGGCCTGGTTCTCATACTGTTTTTTACATGCCTTTTGGTGCAGTCAATGCATAAAAGTGAATATGTATTTGTGTGTAAGGCTGTGTGATTCTTTGTTTTTAACAAATTTTTGTTCTTATTTCTTGAAACTTTTGAATTATGGGTATCTTAGAAGCATCCAGTTTAAAGGCATAGAGGGCAGTTACAAAAGAATAATATGGCAAATAATATAATTTGCTTACTGAGTGCAAATTAATTTAGAATATACAACAAAGTAAAAGTTCCTCCAAAATATGATCTATGTCACAATATTTCAGTAGGTTCTCATTTATGTTATATGCTGACAGTATTCCTTTCATGTGTATATCTAGTCCTGTGGATTTTGACTTTTCAAGAATTTTTAGCATCAGAGCAACTATATTGCATATAATTTATTTGTGTATGATCTGAGTTTTTTATTATTTCTCTTTAATTTTCTCAGACACCATCTCCATTTAACACAAATGTTTTATTTTGTAACAGCATAACAAAGAAGATGCAATAACTTAAAAAGTATTGCTAAATTTTGTCTTAACAGTGGATGCTTTCATTTTTCTCAGGTTAGTGTTACAACTTAGATCTATAATTTCTTTAGAGAATTCCAAATTTATATTATTACTAGAACTCGAACATTTAGTTCCTAAAAATCTTAAATTAGGTACCTAAATAGGTTCTATCACAAATCAAAATAGGTTCTATAATTGCAAAAATAGGTGAACAAAACATGACTCTTTTATTTCCCATTACAAATTAGCCAAAACATTTTATTGTATATGTCCATAATTAGAGTCCCAGTAAACAACTTTTCTAAGTTTTCCATTGAGAAACTGCATCGCTTGTCAGATAGCACCATCTTATAAGACGAAAATGAGCATTCTGCACCAACTGATGTTACCAGAGAATATTTAAAGTTAGTATTAGATGCACATTCATGTTCCTGTGTTTTGCCAGACAAGATGTCAGCAGCTGTGCGGTGAACTGTCAGTCCTGGGTTTGTTTGTGCCACTGATTTGAGGTTCTCAAAGTTTTTCACCAACATAACCAGGAACCAAGTTGATTTTTTCTGTCACCTCTTCTATCAATCCCAGTTGCGTGTACACCCATTTGACTGAAGGCTCTAGAGCATTAATAATGAGGACTAGAAATACATAATGTAATTTGATGAATGCAATATCATGGACAATTGTTGGGTCCTGCAGAAGTTTTTTAGCTGTTCACTGCATCCTCCCCCAGTTTCAAAACAATGTTCTTACTGTCCTCCATATTATGCATTGTTTACTGACATACAGACTTAACACAACGTTTCCGTGCTACCAAGTGAAGAAACTGAAAAATGTAAAATTAGATAAAAATAGGCTCTAATGTGAAATTAAGTATTTTTAGGTTGTACAGGACTGCCATTTTCGAACACGAATTTCCATAATCAGTATATGCACAACTTTTATGTTCTATATATCATGGGGAAAAAATAGGTTTTTACCTAAAATCCGAGGTCTAATCATTACTCTAAATAGTGAAACCCTCACTGCTATGGAGAAAATGTGGTACAGGGTATGTAACTACATTTCTGCTTGATTTAAGTCATGTTGCATCATAGAGTTCAAGAGAAAACAAATTATGCCTCTCATAGGCAGGTGTTGTATCAATAAGCATCAGAACACTTCAATAAAGGTCACTGAAACAAGTCACCATGAACACTGGCTGCTGCTGGTAATACCTTCACAGCAAACATATACAAATGTAAGGTACTTTTACTACAAAACTCGGCCGGCATGTGCACAGCCTATATGACCTTCACTACATTTCCCTGCTCATGGGTGCTAATCATCATACATGCTTCAGTAGGTGTTCTGTGTTATTCTAGTCCAGTTCACATGTGAATAACATTAGGAGTGTTTAAAAGTGTTTAGTTTTGCTTGAAGTGTTTTCAAAATCAATCGATTGCAATATACAATACAACAAAGAGAGTTTATATTGTATTGTATTGTTTTATTGTCACATAATGTTTACATGGTGAGCCTAAGCTGGTAAACTGGTGATTCGTCAAGATATAAAAACAGATTTAGGATAAAAGAGAAAACTAATTCTAATGTATGGTATACAAGGTATTCTTTATACAATATAAATTGTCAATTACAACTAATTAAAGTAATACTTATAGTATTGTGTCATCCATATATTCTTGTACGGAGTAATACGTCTTATCTGATAACAACTCTTTTACACTTTTATTAAATAATTTTTGAGTCTTTATCTCTCTGAATCGTTGAGGCAGTTTATTATATATTTTTATGCCCATGTAATAGAGTGTTTTTTCATATAGAGTTAGTCTATGCATAGGGTATTTTATGCTGGACCCTTTCCGAGTGCTGTAATGATGTTGATTTTGTTTTTGCATAAATTTGTCATAATTTTTGTATACATAGGTAAGTAACTCTAAAATATATACCGAGGGCATACGTATGTGCTTACATCAGTTAGAAGTTGTAAAGCAATTTGAAACTAAATTTTCTAGCATGCATATTCCGAGTAGAGAGACTGTTCATGTGCTTGTAAATAAATTTGGGTAGATAGGATCAATTTGTTGTAGTAAAAGAAAGGTAATAGAATCGTCACCTCGAAAATCTCTTAGCAGGCTAGTACAAGACAAAATTAAAATAAAATATCAGGAGGGAAATTAATGCTATTTCGGAAGCTGAACTAATGTATGTAAATGAAAATTTCCTTAGAAGAGGCTGTAGATGCATTTTTAACATCACCTGTGTTAAGCCAAGTTTTGTTTATTCTGGTAATTGTGAATGTGATTTGATGTCCATGTATGTGTGACCGGGAGATGGACCGTGCGACTGCCAGCCAAGCCGTGCAGTACAGCTTGTGTATACCCCTGTACTAAATTTAAAATTACATGAGTAAATATGTTTTTTGAGGTTATTATATATTCATATTATTCTCCTGTCTGATACCCATTGTTGACGACTTCAATTGTTCAATTGTTGTCGCTCTTATGACAACAAATCTTATGAACCAAATTAGTTGATGCCGAGATATTGAGAAAGAATGGCTGATATAAGTGATTACACAATTGAGGAATGCTTAGTGTCTGCTGTTTGGATTCATGAGCGTCAAATTAATGGCAAATCAATGAAAAATGTCATGGATGATTTCGTTGCACAGTTTGTGAAAGGAGCACCGGCGAAGAAAACGTTAGCATGGGAATGGAAAACATTTTTAACGGGTAGTGTTCGCAATGCGACGAGAGGTGTAAGACCATCCACCAGACTTGGACTTTCTGCTGATGTGGAAAAATCTATCCAACAATCTCATGTTAAATCCTTAAGGAAATGTGCTGCAGAGTTAGGGGTACCGGAATCAACCATGAGGAAACACATTAAAGTGGATCTGAAAATGAAGTGTTGGCGTCCATTGAATGTGAATGAATTATCAGATGCTGATTTGGAGACAAATGTTAATGCTTGTGGTTGGATGCTGCAACAATTCAGAAGAATGTCGAGAAGCCAAAAGTCATGTTCACAGACGAATGTGCGATTTATCACAGTTCCCCTAACTGCAATGTTTATTTCTAGGGAAAAGAAAATCCAAATTATTTCAAAGAAATTGAGTGCAACCCACCACATATCATGGTCTCATGATATCATGATTGCAACAGCCATAACATGATCCAGTACAATATCAGCAATGTACCTGGCAGTATTTTGTCACCCTCTGAATACTACAAGATCAGTTTTACCATTGTTACTAATGCCACCCCACACCATGACTGACCCAGCACCAACTTTGTCAGTTTCTTGGACTGTAACTTCATCATAGTACTCGCATGACAACGATACACATGCAGACATCCATCACGTTGTGTTAAACAAAAGCAAGATTCCTCTGTGAACAGTACATCGCGCCATTGTAAAAGCTGCCAATTCCTATGTTGTTGAGCAAACCTCAATTGATCCATCTTGTGATGACATTCCAATTGAGGGACCTTACAAGGTCCTCATGCTCTTAATCCCACTTCTTGAAGCCTGTTTCATATTGTCTGATCACTGACAATTTCACTAGTTGCCACCTACAGGTTATATAGATGGTCTGTAGTAGTGGCAGCGCATCACCAAAGAGCACAATTGACCAAGTATCGGTCATCGCTAACTGACATCTTACAGTTTGGATCCTGGCCTGGTCTTTTAGTATACTTGCCAGCTTCAATAAATCTTTTCCACACCCTTCCAACAACAGATGAAGCCACTGTGTGAACTGTCCAACCTTCCTGTATCAATGTGACTGCTCGAACAACTACAACTTTGGATAGGTACCTCATTTTAAACTTATTGAATGTAAAAGGTGTAGAAAGATGCAATACTCCATTAACAACATGAAAAAGATACTTCAACAATGTGAATCATTACATTCTATACATAACCCACTTCAGTTTTCAATATAACGCAATATACTGTAATATTGTCAGCAGGCCATGGCTTTAAAAGTTGTCTTGGTGGATTTCATATCTTAAATATGTCCAAACAATAATATGTAGTATGTACACCTTCATTACAAACTGAAAAAGTACACTCCTGAAACGTTGATCGCTCTGCATCACTACACCTGGCTAGAAGCCCGAGAACATCTTGAATATGAAAAAGTACTACTCTCTAGCAAAATCTTGTCCTTCTAATTATTTTGAGCAGTGTATATATTTTGTCAGTCTCAAAACTATGATATTATAATCAAAATCTATAAGCCATTTTCTGAGAAAATAAATAAAAAGAATAAAAGATTTCCTTGTATAAGGTGTTTAAGTGGTAGAGATTCCATAAAAGGCTTTATCTTGAAAAATTTGCTGGTTTATATAAGACTACTTTGGTTTTCTTTTCTCAGACACAGAAATCATTTTCTAAAAGTGGTTTTTAGAGGGTGAGAAAACATCAAAATTTGAATTTCTAGTGAAATTCCATTTTTATGAAATAGAATAGTTCCTGTCACCGTGATAATGTAATAAATATGTACCATTGAAAAAATATAATATTCTTTTAACTCTGTGGCCCAAAGATATTTAGTGTTTGTAAGAAGGTCACTAGAAAAGTAAGGAGTCCTGGAATATGGGCCACACAAGAGAAAACATTGTTGCTGGATCAAAATAGCCGACCCATTACCTGATTGGTATTGGAATGCAGCAGAAAGGCTCTGCTGCATCAGAAACATTTTATGTTTAAAGCCTGGAATGTGTGGATGTTCTTGCAAATGCAATGGAGATTCAGAGAGAGCATTTTTGTGTGAAGGTTTTGTGCAATTTCAAATATGGCTAAATGAAATGCAGTCAGTTGAACATTTCGTTGGTTTGGAGAATTTAAGAGGGAGTGGTAATCTGTTAAAAGATGAAGAGAAGAGCAGCAGACAATAGTAGTGACTGAGAAAAACATCACCTCTGTTGAAACAATGATTAGGAAAGATACTAATCTAGAAGGATACTGGTGTGACATTAAGAATTAGTCTGCCAATTGTTTTAATCATTCTTCAAGAGCACCTTCTTGTAAAACAAATGTTTTTCACTGTGTGTGTGCCCCATTATTTGTCTTAAGCACAGAAACTCCACAAGGTAGATGATGCCACGAAATGCTGCAGAGATTTAACTGGAATGTCTTGCCGTGTTTCAGATTTTGTTAGGGGTGAAGAAACATGGATACATATATCAATTTGACACAAACAAAACACCAGTCCTCCATTTGGATGTTCCCAGAAGACCAGTACCTATCAAAGTCAAGAGATGAAGGAGTGTAGAAAAGAAAGTGGTTGCTTCTTTCTTCTCCACTGGTGGTCATATGGAAACTATTGAGCTCAAAAATCAGAGAACTGTTAATGCAAAATGGTACATAGAAGTTTACCTCCTGAAAGTATTTCAGAAATTACAAGAAGAGCGTCCAAAGACAAGACTGTGGGGCATTTTGTTTGCACACATCTGCTCACATCACTAATGTAACAATGGAGTTTCAGAAAGGAACTGAGGTAAAATTATTGGCTCATCCATCCTATAGCCCTGAACTAAGATCATGCGATTTCTTCCTGTTTTCTTCTGTGAAGAACCACTTTAAGGTCACCAATTTTCTAGTCCCAAAGAAGCACTTTCAACGTATGAAGTAGAGTTATCTGTAGTTTCAGAAACTGAGTGGTGTGGATGCTTCCAGAAGTCTTCTAGAGGGTGAAATGCTGCATATAGTGCCAGGGGAATATTTTGAGAAACTTGGATAAACAAAACGTTTCTATACATATATTACTTTTTTTGTCTCAATACTTATTTAATAACCCTCATACCAACAAGAAAATATAATTTTAAATCCCAAATCAAAGAGAGTTTTCCCACAGTTAACAGGCATATCTGGTTTTGATTCCTTTTATTCTTAAATACTTAGCTTCTGTTTTTTATCTTAGTTATTTTACCAGCATTTGTCTATGTGAACAGCAGGGTTGCCAACCCATGTGATAATTATGGGGGCATAGGATAATTTTAATGTTTGTAGTCATGACTGCCAACCCATATGATAATTATGGGGTGCACGATAATTTGAATGTATGATAGTTCAATACCGGCAAAATACAATTTTCACTGATTTGCCACAGCAGTGAAATGAAATGAATTACAAATAGCAACACCACTTTTGCCCTCATGGCCCATCTCCACCCCTCCAAGGCAATCATTTCATATCTTACTAAGCCTCTTACTCTTTATCCTTGTATTGCCAATGTGCCCAGATCTGGTAATCTCAATGAAGAAGGCACTATTCAGAAAATTGATGATCAATGGAGAAAACTAGGTATAAGTGATATTCCGTGTGAAATAAAGAACATGCCTGAACCTGACAGTTTCTGGAGTACGTTAAACACATGTGTCACCTTGGTGGAAATACTGATTTCAAAGAACTGGCAAAGTTTACATTATCAGTGATTTCGTTGCCCGACAGAAACACTTCTTGTGATCGTTTTTTCTAAACTGGGTTTAATAAATACCAAAATTAGAAACATTGGCGCCCGATACAGTGGATGAACTTATTCTGTTGTCTCAGCTTATGAAAGAATGTAGTGGGTCTGAAATACTGCAAATCACTGAGAAGATGTTAAAATTTATCTCGACAGCAAATTTGTATAACGTTGCAACAGTTAAGGAAGATGATTAACTTTCAGATGAACAGTGCGAGAAACATAAGTTCTTAAATAGTAATACTGGTTGAGCTCATCAGTCTTGTAAGTGGATACCATAAACATCAATAATATTACATTTTCATAGGCGTTATGCTGATAGTGTTATTGTTGTAGCATTTGGTTTCTGATGTACGATAATTTTGAATCCAAATCTATAATTTTGAGTGGCTGGTACAATAATTTTACTTTTAAAGATTGCCAACACTGGTGAGCAGAATCAGAAATTTATTGCTATGCTCGGCAAGGAAAATGTTCTGTCAGTTTAATCACACTTTTTCAAATCTGAAGTACTGTTACATAATATGTAAAATTTAAGCATTTATATTTTTGACATAATAATTATTAATGATAATGTGATGCGGCTGCACATCACAGTAGGCTCAGGGTCAACCACCTCACACCACTGCGTTGCTAGGCAATGCATGACAATGTCAGCTTAGAAGAAAGGCTGTTTTCAGACTGTTAAAGAAGCTTTGTGAAATGCAGATTTCCAGAGAAATTTCTGGTACCTAATCTCTGCCATATAAGCAAGTCAGCATGGACAGAGAAGGCAGTTTTAGTGATTTATCATCAGAGTCAGGTTTTAGTGAGTGAATGAGTAAAATTGTCAGAGTGAGCTGTGAACATTTGATCAGTGTTTTGTGTCAAGATTATGATGAAACAGAACAGCTGTGAGTTGCAAGGTCACAAGTTGTGAATTGTGATTCAGTTTTAGAGTAAATAAAGTGATGTAAAAAGTAACAACTTGTCATTTGTCACATTTGTATAAGGAGTACAAAGTGAATGCCATGATGGAGGAGATGATGAAGCAATTATTTGCCAAGATGGGAGATGAAATGAAGACAATGAACTCCAAAATGGAAGAAATGAAATCAGGTATGGACAAGATGAGAAGCAAAGTAATAACAATCTCCGCTGATGCAGGTTCTATAATTTTAGTTGAACTTTTACTTAAGTTAGGTGGATATGGTTTGTACGATGGAAAAAATGATTGTAATGAATTCCGGAATGAAGATATGAGAGAGCTATCAGCAAAGATTGATGAATGTCTAGTTAACGTGAAGGAAGACATGGGAAACCTTGGCCAATGTATTAACATTGTGGAGAACATCAGAGAATAACCTATTGCTACTAATGATTGGGGAAAATACCACTATTTCTGAATACTCGATATCACTTCTGATTTTTAAGCACCAATACTGGATATTCACTTTCTAAAATGCTATGAAAGCAGTAGCTTGTTCAATGAAAATTAGTAGTTTTCTGTGATAAAGGTATGCAACCAATGTTGCTTTTGCTCATCACTTTCAGATGTTGCGGCATAATGTTCTGATGACAGGAAACTGATATATTGCTTTTTCAGAGTGCAGCATGCTTCTTTAAATTTGTTGTATTGTGTGACTTAACATTGTAAGAAAATGATTTTCTGCATATTTTACACAGTGCTCTGTTGTTATTAGTACATACTATCTACTTCAAAATAGTTCCACACTTGACTCTAGTTTTATTCAATATCACTGTTGTGCATAGGTAAAAGAAAATAATTATGGAAATCAGCTCATGTGGTATATCTATGAGGTATGGTTGTCACTCACGTTTGACTTGAGAAACACTGACACTTGGAAGGAAAGACAAATATTTCTATGTGCTGTATTAATTTGCATCTTAAGTTCTGATTTCTTCTACTGGATTCATAGATTTTGGTCATCGGAGCAGAAGTTTCCAAGCTAGGCTATTGTAATAAGTGAGTTAATGCATGAACTAAATCAGCTTCATTCACAACTCTGTTAATGCTGCATGTTATATGAGCATCTGTATATTATTTTGCATGTTTTCATTGAGACACAAGGATGTACAGAATGTTGCATTCATTCATTCATTCACAGAAAATGTAGTCCAGGTCTATCAAGGACTATAGCCCAGCAACTCTTTGGAGAACAGTGTGAGGTAATAGCGTGAAGGCTCAACTCTTTTCATTCTGTATCAAAGGTTTAAAGTGTTACACATATTTCGATACCACCAGGTACCAAGGGGTCCCATTCTTAAGTTGTACCTATTTGCTTTGCAGTAATGCGATACAAATTTTAAATGATAGAAAAAACACAGATTTGTATCATGAATAGTACTGTTTAATATTGTGAATAATAGGGAAACAGTAAAATCAGGAAATATGTGTTACAGTAATTGTTACAGTAATTTGTGAAGAAATTTGGAAATTGATTAATAATTTAATACTCCAATTAGCATTTCAATTCATCAAAGATCTACCATATGCTTCAAATGCTACCAGCAGATCCATACTGGGGACGTGGACAAAGATTTAAAAATCTGATGTGTGCTTTCAAATGACTTTCTCCTACTCACTCTTGTACATGCTGTTCTTAAATGTGTTTATTTTTGTATCTACTTCACGTTAATTGAAATTGTTTAATTACATATTTCCTTGTAGGTACAATGTTAAAAGGGAAATACAGTAGGCTCAGGCAATAACCAAATCTGTAAAGAACTGGTTGCTATGTGATGGCTTTGAAATTCCATTCTCTTTGCATATCTAGGGCATGAAAAGTGAATAACCTAACATTTGAGGAAAGCATAATAAGTATTGAAAATTGAAGCAAATAGCACATAATATCTCAAATATGGTTCACTCCATGAAAATGTTTGGCATCAGTTGTGTGTATTAATGTGTGTACCATTTTTTGTATAGTAAAAATTTGTCTATCTCTTGCGGTTTACCAGTTATACAAAGATTATCCAGAATGAAGAGGACTTATGAGGACATTCCCAGAAAATTTAAAATATACATTTTATTTGTCATAGAAATACCTTAAATATATGGTATTTCCATGAAAATCGTTAGTCATTTTGGAGAGAATCAAGGTTTTCATGTACTGTGTTGACTGCAGTAAGGGGGCTTTTCTTGAAAATCATTGTGTTGCATCCTTGAAAGATGCTGAACTTAAATCCCAAGTTTGGTAATTAACTGACTTTTCATTTTTTAGTTATGATGTTCCCAGACACACACAGATCATTTTCTAAAAATGCTTTTTTCAAGTTCAAAGTACCTCAAAACATGTATTTCTGGTGAAATATTGGTATCAAATGTTTTTCTGGAATACAACACTTCCGCTACTTACTATATGTGGTAGAGAGAGTAAGAATAAATGTTAATTTTAAGTGAAATTTAAAGGAAAAATAAAGGTGACTCATATTTAAAATAACTTCATTCTGGAGTAATATAAGATACATCTCTGTGCAAAGAACTAAGCACCCCTAAAACCTAAGATGGTAGGTCTGGAGGGGAAGATTAACTAAGGTTTTCCAGTCCTGTTTGCGAAATTTATGTCCTGATATATATTCTGTCACACACCTAAGAGAGCATCCTGTTTTTCTTGTTTCGTGTTAGGGTATTTTATTGTAAAACATTTAACTTTCAGTTAGGTGTCTCTGATAAGGGTGTGCCCTATTTTATAACTACAGAAACACTTGTATATAATTTAATTAGAGAAAGAAGAAGTATTTGAGGCTTAGATTTTAAATAAGAAATTTATAAATCATTAGTGATGGCCTGCCAGTTGCCCTAATACTAGCCACATTCCCTCTGAGCACTATATGGAAAAACAAAGATCATGATTGGCAGGTATCTCAAAATAACTAACTCATCAGTAGTTAAGTTGTCAAGAAGGAAAAATTGATGTGTTACATTCATATAACTCCATAGCCACAAAATATTCTAACAAAGACTTCTTATATTTTACTGTTACTTAATGTAACATAGAAAATATTTTAATACACATTTCGTTAAGGGGCTACTAGAGGCTGTAGCTATAGCCCACTTTAAAAAGCAGATCATTCTGTACACATTGCAAGAAAATATTAAATGGTTACAGCATTTCAAAAAAGATATTACAAAAATATTGACATTCAAACCAGCATTATATTTCAGAGATGTCTGTTAACACATTTAAAGTTATCTGAAGTTGTGTGTTTTAAAGAGAACTACATATTTGTGCAGTAACCTGATTGTCTCATATGGTTCACCAGTTATACAAATTTATTACAATTGAATTCATAGAAAATTCTAGATATCTGTTTTCTTAGTGTATAAATATCTTAAATTGTGATATTTTAATCAAAACTGCTCTAGAGCCAAAACAACAACAAAAAATTTCCACGTAAGGGGTAATTTTCTTTTTTTTTTGGGGGGGGGATTTTCTTGAGAACCTTCTTGTTGCATTATGGAAGATATTGGACTTGAATATAGAGCTTGCTTTCAATGATTTATGGAAGCATTTAAAACAGTGAAGCTTTATCAAACATGGTACAATTTATGAGTAGGATGACTATAATAATTATTTTAGAACGACTGAAAAGCAACTGCTGGAGAAACAATTGTCCTAAAATAACATAACCTACTATATAGGTGAAACTAAAGCATAAACATGCTACTCATCAATTTTAAACAAGGTTTATTATTTATGCAACTTTTGTTTTTGAATTATACTATTCGCTGATAGAACCACAGTGGAATGTCTATATTGAAGTTTTGGGTTAAACCTAATATACATAGGTAGGTGCTAGAGAAGGTAAGAAAAGCTTGATAAACAGCTTTGAAATGTTCTCTGAATCTAATAACACAAAGTGTGCATTGAATTTAGTGCAGATATATTCAGAATTAATTATGGTTTTGGGAAACAGAGCTCTCATTTTAGTTTTTGTGTCAAGCTATAGACATTGATGGCACTAGATCTGTAAATTTATGTTAGACCTAACCACCTCCAAGGTACTGTAAACTGGGGTCACATTGGGCCACTTTGTTTTATTTTTAGGTTTCTATAGTTGAAACTGATTCTAGGATATGAGAAAGGCCTGTAAATACCCAGGTATATGTTATTAACTAATGTAGGAATGACAAATTAAAAACAATATGTACTGCATGGATTTTGAAATAAGATTTTGAAAAATGTGGAACAATCTTACCCAGACTGGGGGTGACTTTGTTCCCCATTCTTAATACTGTGTTTATAGGTACATATTTGGCTGTTGGTGAATGTCACCCCTGCACTATTCAAGATGCGACAATCAGAAATAAAAGTGTATACCAAGAATTTGTTTTATTCTGCAAAACACAGAAAAGAAAGGAAATAGAGGCATAAAGCTCTTTTGAAAACACAAAATGTTAAACAGTTTTTTAAATTAATTGGTACTTCCTTAATATTTGTCACATACAAAAACAGAACCTTTGTTAAAAGTTCAAAATAGTAACAACTGCTTGAGAACTACAGTATTGTACCATACCTAATGAAACCTCAACTACACAAAATAATTTAATTCTGGCATGCTGTAGAATCCCATTTTGCTTAACAGTTTAGGAGGTGCAATTTTTCTGATTACATTCTCCCATTCATATTTTAAGATATCTTCTTTCATAGGCCATTTCCAACTTTTTACAGACTTCTCCATACAGCTAATTATAGGTCCTTTCTCATCATTGTAATGTAGACTTAAGGATAATCCCTGGGTATTCTTCGCCATTGTAACTAACAGTAATGAAATCACCTTTTTTTCAATTCTTTCTTTGGTTGGAATGTCAAAGATGAAGAAGCTTTATGCTTTGCTTCTTTAATCTCTGTCTCACTAATCTCACTTAAATGATCTGATTCTAGTTCTACTTCTTCCAGTTCACTTGAATCGTCACTTTCAAAAAGATCTACAGGCTTTTTAAGATGTCCAGGATTTCTCTTTGGCTTTTTATCTTCTTCTTCAGGCTTATTTCTTAAATCTTCAACTGTAACACTTTGTCCAGCAGGCACCCTTAATTTTTTCTTTTTTTACTTCCCAGTCCTATTAACACCTTCAATATTTTTACATTTCTCCAAAGTGTTTTAGAAATGCATCACCCATAGTATTGATGTCAACCTCTTCAAGCTTTTGATATTTCTTCAAAAAGTTCTTGCTTGGTTACTGGATGTATACTGCATTTTCTGAACCCTGAAATCAAATTCTGTTTCACATTTGGAGTGATAGCTTCAATTAACCTCTTTAGGAGAGAAGGGAAAATATCTTTCAGAATTCCAGAAACTCAGCTTCCACTCCCAGTATCTCTCCAAGCTGAGAGAATTTTTTGCCATGCTATTTTCAGTGGTCTGTATACAGCATCTAATGCTTGTGTTAAATTAATAGAATTTGGAGGCAGGCATATGAAACAAATGTTGAATTCCTTACAAGCTTTAAGGACATTTTCACTGATATGGGTAGCAAGATTATCATGAATTAATAGTTTTGGACTATCTAGACGTTTAAGTCTTGGAAATATTAGTTTCATAAACCAGTTCTCAAGTGTGGCATTGTCAAACTAACCACTACTTTTTCTGTTGCAATGGCAATGCGCAGGTCCATTTAGTGTCCAGGTGTCCCACATGTTCTCCTTTGTACACAACAGAAGGGGGCAAAAGTTCCCCATTGGCACTGCCTGCAAACATCACTGAGATAGATGTTTTTGTTGTATTACAGATCTGCTCTAAATATTCAGTTCCTCTGCAACAAATGACATGTTTTGACCTGGATCATCTCACAGGTTAGTTTCATCATAGTTCCAGATATGGGTTGGTGGAAAATTATTGACCTCCTTTATCAGATTGTCTTGATATTCAATAATTCCTTTACTGACAGCTGCTCTTATTCTTTTAATGTTTGAAGAGAAACATGTTGTTAGACTGGGATGACATCCTGAAAACAGTTTAACCCAATCTGGGCCTGGCATATTATATTTAAATTTTGAGACAATTCTTCCACTCTTCAATAAGTAATTCTTGATACAGAATCATAAATATGTTTCAGTAACAGGAAATCCAAACTTTGCAAGTTTCAACAGATGGTTCTTGAAACTTTTCTGGCAAGTAAACACTGTTGGCCCTTCAATAACAGAGCTGCAAACACCTTTTAATTTATTTATTATTGTACTATGAGGAATACCATATTTTTCTGCAACTTCACGTTAAGAGAGGCGGTTAAATCTGATATCTTCTGGGCACTTTTTTTAAAGTTTCATCTAAATAGTTTATGTAGGGACGAGAATCCAACCTTCTTTTTCTAATTTCTAAGCAATGCAAACTGAAACAAGAGAAAAAAGAAATTTCCTTTTATAAACTTGAGTTGTTAAAATAAACTGAGCACAATTTAGTTAAATTCAAGAACTGCAATTTATCAAATCTTCATCTACAGAGAAGTTAACCTAACATTGCGTGACATTGTTCCAGGACCAAAGCCACCCCTTCTTAACCTCAAAATTAGCTTTTCCATTTGTTTGTTAATTATTGGGTGATACTGAAGTTTAATTTTCTAAATACCTAACAGTTTCTCGATTAGCATAAATCCACCACTAAATATTCACTTACCAGATTTTTCCCAGTCAGTCACATATGTAAAAGTTGTAAGATGTAATTTCACGCAAAACAATAGCAACTCAAAAATGCTGCCCTTAGTGGCATATTCTTAAAAATCAATTAATTGTTCCAGTGTGACCAATATATATAAGAACCCACGCAAACCAAATTTCTCCACTGATGAGGGGGAAAAATATAATTAAGATTACCCTAAATGGAACAATCTCACCCCAGTTGACAGTAGTTCCCTAACTGGGAGATTGTGTTGCATATTTTCATTATTGACGATTGGGGAAAAATGGTGCACAACAGAATGAAGATTTTCTGTTGTAAGAAGCATGAAAGATGTCTAACAGACAAGGAAGTGAATGTACTAATGTTATATTAATAATCCTGGAAGTTAATGACAGTGTTGTTGGAATCATGTTAAAATAGAAAAATGGGTCAATTAATGACACTAAACAATACTCACTTCTTAAATTTCCTGGGAACATGTTTCAGAGGCTAGTTTCCCCCATTATCAACTGGATGTCGACTAAACTTGTTTGTAGAGGTTGATCCTTCTGTAGACTGCTCTGGCAGTGATTCTAACAAGGAACCTATCAATATGCTCATTATCACAAGCATCTTGATGCTTTTACTGTGTCATCTTTGTGCTATAACAAGCTCCTGTTCCAAAAACGAGCTGCTGTTTTCAACCCTGAGTACCCGAAATTGAACCTGGAATATGTCGGGTCAAAGCCTTAGAATTTCAGGAGCTGGACATCCCTTACTTGCACATCTATGTTGCGAATGCACAGACGACCATCCCAGCTGGGACGAAAGCAAAGCAGAAGTGATTACAGTGATTAAAACACAAGTTCACTTGGCACCATGCACAACAAATAATCACATAATTTTCGCACTCTTCTTCACTCGGAGGGTCATTCCATTGTACGTTCATCTGGTTGTTGCCTTGCTGACATCACCAAACGAAATCTGCTGCGCACATTAGTCAATGAGCAACATTTCTTCCCACCTTCATTTAACCAGAAAGATGCAGCGTTTCTTTTATACTCGATGCTAATATTTTCTTTATCTTTTTTCTTTGGACTGCAAATATAACTAAAACTAATGGACTTTGTTGGAGACCAGTCTATATTATTAGTCACTAGATCTCAACACGGGATTCAAACCTGGTTCTGTTATACCACTTGTGCTTGGAGGGTGAATGTCACATGCTGATTGTGAGAATAAAGATGAATTGTGACAGCTGTCACTAATTTTCTTCTACTACATTTATGTCTAGAGTTGTTTCTGGAATAATGCCAAAACCTGTAAGATTTGTTTCTAATAGATTAACAATAAGTACATTGGCTAATTGTAATTTCTTCTGAACTTATTATTCCCAAAGAAAACCCACGGTCTTGAAAATGAGGCAATATGAACTCTAGCATATTAACAGGATTCATATTTCAATCTTTAAAGAAACACAAGGCAACTGAACCCACGGTGATATCACATACATCCACAGCAAGCATAAGGAAAGCCTGTGCTCTCTTCTTATTGTTATGCATGCACAGGAGACAATTGCCATCTGGAAGGGTTGTCCACCCCTTCTCTATGGTGCTATGTTATATTTCCTGTATGTTCCAAGATACTCGCAACTCATTTTCAGGTACTCACGGTTGAAAACAGCAGCTCGTTTTTGGTACATGAGCCTCTTATAGCACAAAGATGACAGTAAAAGTTTCAAGGTATTTGTGATATGAACATACTGATAGGTTCCTTGTAAGTACTTACAGTGGGTCATTCTGTGGGATATCAAAATTGAAAGCTCTGTCCTTGTACTTCCAGATGAAGATCTGTTTCTATGTTGACAATTCTTGGTTTTCCAATATATGTTCTGATAGTTTTGGATCTGGATTAATATCATGATTTTCTTTCCAAAAATGGGTGGCAAGTGCAGATTCCTCGAAGTGTTTGTGTTTTATACATCTGAAATATTCCTTGGCTCTTGTTTCCAAATTCCTCTAAGTTTTTCCTATATAAATCAATACATATAGTTGCAGTTATTGCATTCTATTTGGTAGATTGCAGATGTTATTTACTGGAATGCTGTCTTTAGTGTTTGACCTGAGTAAGTTTGTTATGCTGTATCTGCTAATTGGGGCCAACTGAATGTTATGTTCTTTAAAAGTCTTTTTGAATTTGTCAAATGTCTGTGAGTGATAAGTGAATTTATTGAATGACATCTCTTTTTTGGTTTGCTGAATGTGATTGTTTCTTTTAATAGTTTTTTTTCGTTTTCGCAATGTTCACTTTTTTATCTATCAGTGATAATGTTAGATGATCTAAAATAATGTAATACTGAAATAGTTTACTGTGAAGTTATCAGCAGTAAAATGTTTTGTATATCAATTAGGTACATATTGTATTATTTCTTAATTTTGGCAAATTAATACAATTATGGTTTCATACTTTTGTTACATGAAAAGGAATAAAAATATAGGAAAAAGGTGCCATTGACCTAAATCCACACCTTGATATGAAAACAGTTTACATTTGGGAATTATTAAACATGAAAATTCACTGTCTTTTCCATGTAATTCTTTAGTAATACCTCTATGCCAAAAGCAAAAGAAAGTCCTAAAGAAGAAAATTGTTTCTGAGAACCTACTTTTACACTGTTCTGTGTGTTATGCTTCCCTAATGTAAATAAAGAAATGTAATGCCCATTTGAATAGTTTATTAAAAATATAATTTGTTTATAAAAATAATATAGCACTGTTTTTATATAAACTGTATCCAAAAATGTTTTGATGTCTAGTATTAAGAACCAGCCATTTCACCTGCTTCATATCTTTTAAAATACAGATAACTGAGCTCATAACATTCAGGACGTGAGCCATAGTAATGAATAAGAAGCCTGTGGTACCAAGAACAAAGAGACTGCAAGTTACAGGTTTGTACTTGGGCAATAACAGCTCCATGAGTGAGGTGTTGGTGGGAGTCCAGCAATGTTACCTGCAACGAATAAGTAAAATAACGTTGAAGATATCAGAAAATCTGTAGTTTGCATACCATCATTGTAGCACAGCAACTAACTAATAACAACTGAGGTAAGTAAGCATATGCATCAAAGTACCGGAAGAATAAAAAATCTGTGAACAAGCTGCACAGTTTTGCCTATCTGCTTCCTTAGCAATTGTTGCTATCTGCCGCTATCATAGAAAAGGGCAGATGAAACCATACAACATTTTTAAAACTACTTTTAAAGGCTTTACTTACCAACATTATGAAAGAAGCTGAAACTGTTCACTGCCATTGTCCATACATTTTTGGCACCTGTTTAGGAAACTATCCATCACTTGCTGTAGTTAATGTTGAGAAATGCTGGCAATTTCCTGGTGGATGTTTTGTTTTAATTCTTCCAGGGTGTATGTGAGTCTGTTTTATACATTTTATGTTTTAAGTTACCCCAGAGACAGAAATCACAAGGGTTAGGTCAGGGGACCAAGGGGACCACAAATCTCTACTAATAATTCTGTCCTGAAACACACTTTCTCATTGAAAGATTGCCTGTATGAGCTGTTGCAGTCTTGTTGAAAAAAATGCAAAATCATGCCCCCTCTCTGTTAATTCCCTAAAAAAAAAAGGGCAAAGTTGTATTCACCTATGTCTGGGCATCAACTGTTGACTCGAAAAAAATTGGCCCTATAATTCAGAACCTATATTGTTCATGAAGTAATCCTTCATGATGAAAAATTTGGTGTATGGTATACCATTAGCAGAGAAAGGCTTCTCAGAGCTTCAAGAAACGATTTCTACCTCCGGGGTAACTTAAAACAAAAAGTGTACAAGACAAATGCACACACCCTGGAAGAATTAAAACAAAATATGTGTCAGGAAATTGCCAGCATTTTGCAACATGAACTATGGCTTGTGATGGATAGTTTCCTAAAAAGGTACCAAAAATGTATGTGTGGATGACAGTGACCAGTTTCAGCATCTCCTTTCATAAAGTTGGTCAGTTAAGCCTTTAAAGGTACAAGTAGTTCTAAAAATGTTGTATGATTTCATCCACACCTTTTCTATGATAGCAGCAGATGTCAACGAGTGCCAGGATTCCAACAAGAAAAATATCACGCAGTCCATTTGGAGGTTTTTTGCTCTCCTGGTTAAAGGTGTGCCCTGATTGCTCTGATCTTTTCGTGAAAATATTAACTCAGCTCTCCCAGAAATAAATTTCAAGCATGTAAATTAAAACTTTGATATGCACACGTTGAACAATGAGAAATATTAAGGGGAAAAAAAAAACCTGAGGAAGACAGATTAGTAAGTCCAACACTGTGCTTTACTTTAATGGCATGAGATCATTTAAATAATGGGCAATACTAAGAAAATTATTATTTAGCAAAGAAAGCACAAACTATACAGATATAAAAAATTAAATTTTGATAACTGTATGGTAGCCACAAAATTTAAAGGCAGCAAATCAGCTTGTGGGTGCAAATGATATTAATATCATTAACTTTACAGTGTGATTTCACACTGTGTTTAACTATTCAATACAGCAAGGCATGGCACACCTATGACTGAATTTTGTATCGAGCCACCTGCCTTTAAATTTTGCAACAACCTGAGAAAAACTATACACATGATTAGATTAGATTGCATTCAGCAAGTTCACAAGTAGCATAAAGGCCCGTGAACTTTGAACATGTCAATTGAAATTGCATAAAAAACACATTATATACAGGCAAAAAAAACAAAGCAGGGATAATTGAGAAACAAAATGAAATCTTCCCTGTAGTTATAAAACATAATGCATATTATTATTTATTTATGCCAACAAACTTATGTTATTTTTGTATGCCAGCAAACTTACTGCTGGTGTTTTTAAATACACAAGCCGTGTGTGGGCATGCTTGAGAGGTAGAAGGTCCGTGGTACAAATCCTGGCTGTGGCATTGAATTTTCAGTTCTGATGCTACCTCTTTAAGATAATGTATATTTACAAATATAAATTAAACTTTCACTAGGATTTTCCTGCCATGTCCAATTATTTAGTTATATATAAGGGCTTTCCGTAAAATAAGGGTCCCAATTTTTTTTTCACAGTGAAAAACATATTTATTGACATAGAATAATACATTTTTGGAAAGCTTAGACTTTCTCCTATTTATCAACATAATCACTGTTCTGATCAATGTATTTTTGAATGCTTTGTATGTCTGCATCATATTACTTTCTTTCCCATCCGAATTTATTGATGAGATTGGTTGTCACATGGGCAATGTGAGGACGAGTGTTGTCCTGATGAAAATGCACTCCCTTTGTGAGCATGCCTCTCCTCTTGTTTTGGATTGCATGGAGAAGGTTCTTCAACATCTCACAGTAGTGGTGCACATTGATTGTTGTACCTGTAGGCAGAAATTTGCACAACGATAACCCCTTTCTGTCCCTTCGATCTTTGAGCATTGCTTCTTCCACTTTCACAATGGTGACGTCTGAAACCAATGGTCGTCCACAACGCTGGTCATCATGGCTGTATGTCCGTCTTTGAATTCTCTACACCATTTGTGTATGTATTGTACGCTTATACACTGTTCTCCATACACTTCACACAGTTGAGATTGAATGTCCATCAGTGCAGCTCTTTTTTTGTGCACAAAAATGTATCACACAGTGTAATTCACAGCTGACGTGACAAGCGAGTGGAAGCTCCATTTCTAACAGCTGTTGAGCCAAGACTAAGTGTGGCAGACAGCTTGCAGGGCAGGAGACTGGAGGAGGGAGAACCAAGCTATACGTCAATATTGCCGGATCTCACATAACAACGTTCCTCGCAACTGCAGGACGTTGGGAACCTTGTTTTATGAACAACCCTCATAATTGGTAGGGCAAGGAAATTAATGATTTTGCATCTTTTTCTTATGAAGGCTGAAACATTACCTGCTTATATAGAAAGAAATCACACTGACTAATGGGTTAAATTAAAGCAATTTGTTAACGCATTGTTTTGCATTTTCATATTTTTTTATGGATTATGTTATTTTTTGTCAATTTTAAGGTCATTTTGAGGATTTTAATACTTTTCCATAAGGATGGGAGATTATCTGTACTTAATTCGAGATTTTTATTATAATTCAGTATTTTTCCTTGTCAATACAATTTCTTGGAATTAAGTAGACTCCTACGTCTATTTTTTAAGGAATGTGCATTATTAAACTTGCCCACTTCTAGGAATTCAATTTCTTAGAGCTTATGCTACCTCCTACAACTTTTTTTCAGGAATGTGCTTTAGGGACTTGCCCACAGTCCTAAAGAAATTCCTTTCTCCAGGTATAAGGGTGGATAAAAATATAACAGAAAACTTTTTTTTTGACACGATCATTTTTTATTCAAATTTAATTACAAACCTTCAAAATAATCTCCTTCTGAGACTGCATACTGGTTCAAACATTCTATCTACTTCTTAAAACACTCAGAGAAGCTCTTGTTTGACCCCCTGTTCAGTATACCCAAAATAACATTATTTGCTTCTCTATTGGTTTGAAAATGGCACCCACAAAGATTTTTTACTTTCTCTACTGGTAAGTAGAAGAAATATTGTATTCCACCCAAAAATATGATATCAACATTTCACAGGAAATAGGTTTTGAGACCCCCTGAATCCAAAAAAAAAAGCATTTTTAGAAAAAGGTCTATATGTGTGTCTGTCAGTCTGTGGACAGCATAACTCAAAAACAAAAAGTCGGTTAAAAATAAAAGTTTATTTAAGTTCAATGTCTTTCAAGGACATGTGACATGAAAATTTTGATTTTCTTGAAAATGGCTAACGATTTTGATTAAAATGCCATATGTTTAAGATATTTGTATGACAAATGAAATGTATATTTTGAATTTTCTGGCTATAGCCTATGTAGTCCTGTTTACTCTGAATGACTTTTGAATAACTCGTTAATGGTAATCTTACTGTACAAAAAATGTAGATCTTGCTAGAACACACACTTTATGTCTGAATACATGTTTTTTGTAGAGTGAACTATTTCAGAGGTATTCCTTGTTATTTGTGTCAGTTTCACAAAACTTAAAACTTTCGTGAAATGGAACATCGTTCATTTTCTCTACTGGTAAGTAGGGGGAGTATTGTATTCCACCCAAAAATTCAATGTCAAGATTTCACTGGAAATATATGTTTTGAGACCCCCTGAATAAAAAAAAAAAAGCATTTTTAGAGAAAGGTCCGCGTGTGTGTGTGTTTGTGTGTGTGTGTATATGTGTATGTGTGTCTGTCAGTCTGTGCACAGCATAGCTCAAAAACGAAAAGTAGGTTAAAAACCAAAGTTGGTATTTAAGTTTAATGTCTTTCAAGGATGCGACACGAAGATTTTGAAGAAAATAGCCCCATCCTAAACTACCCTTTACATGGAAGACTTTTTGAAAATTTTGATTTTCTTGAAAATGAACAACGATTTTGATTAAAATGTCATATGTTTGAGATATTTTTATGACAAAATGAAATGTATATCTTGAATTTTCTGGCTATAGCCCCTATAGTCGTATTTACTCTGAACAACTATTGCATAACTGGTAAACCGTTAGAGATAGACCAAATCATACTATACAAAAAATGTAGATCTTGCTAAAATACACAATTTGTCTCTGAATAAATTTTCTTGTAGGGTGAACCATTTCGGAGATATTCCTTGTTATTGTGTGAGTTTTGGTTAAGTTAAAACTTTTGTGAAATGGAACATCGTTGTTCATTTTTTTATATGTTAAGTGTGCAAAGAGAACGGGATCTCAAAGCTTTAAAAGATTTGACTGTCACTCAAAGCCTACTGTATTCCCATATTCTCCTTGCACCTGCAACGATATAAGTAATAAGATAATTTGTACAAATGTTTATCTCAACCAACACGAAGAAGATATAGGAATAAGAGTGTGTAAGAATGGTTAGTACAAAACTAGAGAAAGTCATGCGTGTGTAACAAATAAAATTTTTTCACTTGTGGAAACAGGTAGAAATCACAGGGTGCTAGATCTGCAAATATGGTGAGTTGGACTAGATTTCGATACCTAGTTGAAATATAATACAAGTTCATTATAAGATTCATTCCATTTATCATTTGCTCTATTGTTTTGATAATTATTTTCTCAGTTTTCAGATGAAAGAAAATTGACTAGATTTGCTATATTCTCCTCCTTTATGTTTCTAAAGGTTCTGATCCTCAGTTTATTTATCACAGCATGTAGTATTAAACTGTACCAATTAAGCAAAGTGATCAGAAATGTGTGTGTTTATGACAGAGGTTGAGATTTCTTGGATGTTAGGCGAAATACGATCAATAACAGATTAAGTGTTGTTTGTTACTCTTGTAGTTTCTGTGATTAAATCTTAAATGTTATATGAATTAAGTACCTCCATTAGTGTTTTGTAGGTGTTATAAATTGGATTTATTTTAATATTAAATCACTAGCTAGAATTACTTTTGTATTTTTATTAACCTATTTAAGCAACATTGTTTATAAATGTATGATAAAATCTTTAACTGGAGCTGCCAGTAGTATCAAAGATACTACTATTTCACCTAACAAAAAATCTGGCATATATCAAATTAAATGCAGTGATTGTAGTGAAGTATACATAGGAAAAACCAAAAGAAATTTAGAAATTAGATCCAAGGAACACGTTAGGAACGTCAAGAGCAAACAACTGGAAAAATCAGTAGTTGCCTTTCACTTTTGGACAGAAAATCACAACATAAAGCCAGAACCGAAACTCCTCAAACACATAACCGGAAAACAAGAGCTGTCCACATGGAAACAAATCTTCATTTTAAAAAATAGAAACCAAGTATTTAATTTTGACATTACCCAGAAAGATATTTTCAGCAAGTTCCTTGAACCATCACCAGAGGAAACATCAAAAGAAGCATTGCCATTTGCACCATGGAAACCCAGTCATTGTCCGGTTGATAATGGAGGAAAGTTAATCTCCGAAACATGTTCCAGAAAATTATAAATGTAAGCATTGTCTAGCGTTATTAATTGACTTACCTTTTAGATTAAATTAAAATGCTCAGTATGTTAACAGTCCAGTTAGTTATTAAAGAGCCAGTCACTTACACCAGATTCTGGGCATACTGAAAAACTTACGTAAAAAGAAGTCCAAATGTGAATCAAACCTGGGAGCCCTGGCACAGCAGGCAGGCTTAAAACACTGCCCTATTCTTTCAGAACCTGAACCTTCTTCATTAAAAGCTATCCCGAGATTTGATTACAGACGGAGAACAGCATTAGCAGTACCATCCTTAATGCAACCAAATGCTTATGTGTTGCATTCATATGACTTTCTCTATTTGCCCTCTTCTACAAACTATTCTTACAAAAGCTTATTCTACTTCTTGATAATTGAGCTTAACTTTCATTACACACTTCGTTTTAGGTATAAGAAGGATACATAAAGTTAAAAGAATGGAACTTGTAAGAGTAGTTTGTACAAGAGGAATACAGAAGTCATGTGACTACAACACATCAGGTTCCATACTTTTGCTCGACCACATTAAATAAAATAATATATTAGGTGTGTGTGTGTGTTATATATATATATATATCTTTGATGTGCTACACTAACATGACTTTCTCTACTCATTCTAAAGCTATTATTACAAAAGTTTATTCCCCCATTAATTTCATGTTAATAGAGATAAACATTTGCAGAAATGGTTTTATTTCATGCTTGCTTTTAGGTGCAACAGGAATAGGAGAATACAGTGGCTTAAGAAATGGTCAAACCTTTTCAGAACTGATTATATGTGATGACCAGGATTTCCTGTTTGAAAAACGTATAAGTGTTGGAAAATTCAAACCTGAATATCTCTGAAATGGGTTTACTTTAAAAAAAAAAAAACACAAACAAAAAAAATGATTATATATATTAAATATATGGCATTTTAATTAAAATTGTTAGAACTATTTTTGAGAAAATCAAAATTTTTTAAAATTTTCCATGTAAAGAATAGTTTGGGAAAGGTAATAATCCTAACATACTGTTAGTGGACTAAGCATGCAAGGCAAAGAAGGACAGGATGCTTGCTAGTTACAGGTTACATGCAGTCAGTGGACAGGTTTCGCATTAGTACCCCTGTTAGTAACACTTAGTACCTAGCTAGCATGCAGTACATGTGAGCGCTTGCGTAGAGTCCTGGGAATCAACACATACTGAGGGCTGTGTACTGTTTACACATGAGATAATGGAATGCAATGATGGGGGCAAGTTTTTTGTGTGGTGAGGTACCTGTGATTGCGAAGTCCAAGTGCTCTGTTATCTTGTGATGTCAGAGATCTTTGTAGTGGCCAAAATTTGTGGGTGCTGTCATCCCAGCTCTTTTAGTTGATGTGTCTTGGTAGCCAGAATGATAAGACCTGTGAGCAGAGAATTATCATGGGGTTGGTTAAGGGTTAAATAGGTGGATTTTCACGTCAATTATTGAGTTGTTTTCCAGGAAGCACTCAAAGAGGTGGAGTGGGGTTCTGTGCTACTGCAGGATGGTGTGATAATTGCCAGTTTAGAAATAAGTGGGTTGTAGTGTTGTGAGTTCTTGGCGAAGAGGATAGAGGTCAGCTTTTTGATAAATTCTTTGATGGTGTGCATGTGTAGTTTCCTCATGCAGTTTGTATGCCAGAGTCAGTCTAAGTATGCCCATGACAATTTGCTGAATTCTGTTTTGGAAGGTGTTTAGTTGTTTGGTGCAGGTGGTGGCATAAATGAGAATTGGTTGAATCAGTGTTTTGTAAAATGTGAGTCTGAGTTTGGGGGAGATATGAGAGTCATTTAGGAGAAGGTAAAGTTTCTGTAGCTGTGCTTGTACTTTGCATCATGTTTGTTGTGTGTGAGTGTTCCAAGTGAGACCTTGGTCTGTTGTGACCTGAGGTAGGTGGTTCAGTTGGTCCAGTTAATGTCTTGACCAAATAGTTTTAAAGCAAGGAGTGCACACATGATCTCGCGTTGAGGTGGCCAATTTTAAGTGTGTATGATGTTCAATATGCTACTGATGGGAAGAGGGTCCACTGAATGCTTTAAGGTGTTCTTGGCGCCATTACCTCGGCTTAACTTGGTAGAGCATGGATTTGAAATTCTCAGGGTACTTTGTAGCTATCAAAGGAATAGCCCAAACTTCATTTTCAAATGTTTACTTGATGCATTCCTTCTGTTCAGCATCGAGAGGAGCCAACCATGATTACCTTCCAACAATCCTTCTCACCGGTTTTATCGTACTGTTGCAACGGTCTCTCCTAGCATACTGCCATTATCATACTCACCTAGGTTTTAAACATTTGACCATTGGTCACGTGAAGCCAGCATGTTAACCTTGTGGTCAGCACATGATCCTTGTTCGCATACACTGAATTTCTGTTTCAAAGTTTAATGTCTTTTAAGGATGTGACATGATTTCGAAGAAAATTCCTCCACCCTAAACTACCCTATACATAGAAAATTTTGAAAATTGCTCTAAATATTTTGATTAAAATGCCATATGTTTAAGATATTTTTATGACAAATGAAATGTATAGTTTTAATTTTGGCTATAGCCTATTTAGTCCTGTTTACTCTGGATGATTGTTGCATAACTGGTAAATTGTAAGAGATAGATCAAATCTTACTATACAAAATATGTATATCTTGCTAAAACACAGTTTATGTCCAAATACATTTTTTTATAGAGCGAACCATTTCAGAGATATTTCTTGTTATTTGTGTGGCTTTTGAAATACTTAAAACTTTTGTCAAATGGAACATCATTATTCATTTTTCTATATCTTAGCCATGCAAAGAAAATGGAATCTTGAAGCTTTAAAAGATTTGACTATCACACAAAGCCTACTGTATTCCCATATCCCCCTTGTACCTACAAGGAAATAAGCAATAAGATAATTTCTGCAAATTTTTATCTCAACTATAGCTATCAGATATCATTTTAGTAAGTTGTATTCTTTTGGATTGGAAAAGACCATCAACCATCTACATTCGCTTGAAAAATCTTGATCTCTCTTCTTTTTCTCATCAAACCTGGAGCAGTAGTCCCCACCCAGAGATCCGAACAAGGGACCTTTTTACCTCCAGAGTTAAATTTTACTCCTCCAATCATCGATTCAAACCTGCAGTGCTAGATACTAGCAAAACTGTAACATTATAAAAAAAACATAATATTTTTATGTTTTGATGGCTACTTCGCTCTTTCCCAACCCCCAAAATGTTTGGAGGTCACGCCTGCCATTAGTTAGCGGGTCTGCATGACCTAGCCAGGACTATTAAGATAAGTCCACTAACCTCTTCCCCTGTTTACCAGCTATGGGGCACTTTATATGCCATGATAGCTCAGCATATCATTGACGTGTAGAGAATGATAGGAAAGGTGAGAAAGGTGAAAATATCCCCATAGGCCTTGAATCTTCTAATACCATAGGGGTTGAAGGAAACAAGAGGTCAGTCAAGGGAGACTGGTTAGGAAAGTAAAAGAGGTGCCTGGTGAGGAAAGAAAGAATACCAGGTTCAGTCATTAACCCATCTTGCTGACCGGTGGTAACTGATCAGTAGCCCCTCTCATTAGTTCATCATGTAATGACATGATTACTAACAGCTGCACCATGTGAAGGATTGGTATGGGACACAGGTATTTGTCCAGGTTGATTCTTTTAAATTTTCAAACAGAAAGTATTAAAGGCTCTCCCACTGTTAGATAACAATTATCCTTTTGCAGCCATTTCATAGATGTTGCATCACATTTACATCAATGAGATTTTAAAAGTTGTAGCAGTGAGTTTTTTATAAGCAGCTAAAGTCACCAAAAAAGGTTATGTGTAAATTTTTACAGAGCTCTACAATTTTTTCTGTAGTAAATGTTTTTCTATCTCATATAGTTTTTATGTTGTACAAAATTCAGTGAGAATAAAGAGGACTCCATAGGCTATTCAGAGAAAACTCAGGTTACCTATTTTATTTTTCATGCAACTACTCTTAAACATGTGATATTTCAATCAAAATCAATTAGACCATTTTTGGGAAAATACTTAAAATATAAAGACTGTTTTAGATAGTTAATTTTCATGAAAATCTTTACTTAGCATCCTTAAAGGGTGTTTGATTCAGGTATGAATGCTTGGTATAATTTATAGTATTGTGACGCTGGGCATGATAAACAGCAAAGGACAACTGGTGCTAAGCTATTTCACACCACATACCAGGCCAGTGAGCAAACAAAGGCACTCAAGGTCAAGCTTCCCCACACCATTCATGTGAGCGAACACATGACTAACAAGAATCAAGCGGCAACACAAAAGGTTTCCAAGATCTTCAAGGGGCATCCAGCATGTTTGTGGAGGTTGAAAAAGGTCCATTACTGAGGGTGATAGTGGCCGAGTTTCTCCCAGCGTGAAAGTGGTCTTCATGATCCGGAGCTGCAAATTTTTCCTCAAGTAGCTTCCCAATTAGACCCAAGGACTTCACAAGGTTGAGTTTGCCCTCGACTAGGTCTCCCAGTAGGAGCCCTGGGAATCAAATCTAGGCTCCTGCTTGGTAAGCAGCTATGGTCACCTTACCGCCCAGCTAAGGTGACCATATATAATTTATGGCAATCTTTATAGAACATTAAGAGAGTTAACTAAAACTAAACTAAACTCCCAGTGCAACAACCCATGAAGGGCCAAGCCTTGCCGCCTGGCTGCTGTATCTCCCACCTCTTCCCACTACAGGCATCATGAGTGGGGTGCAGTACTGGTGGGTGGGACGTGGTCAGCGCCCCAATCCCTCCCGGCCAGTTATGCAGCCTTCACAACCTGGGACTGCTACTTCTCCAACAAGTAGCTCCTCAATTGGCTCCTCCGGGACCTAACGAGGCTGAGTGCTCCCTATCAGACCTCCCAGCAGAGGAAAAATCTCCATGCCGGTACTGGGGATTGAACCCGGGTCCTCCCCACCAGAGGCAAGTGCTCTACCGCTGTGCTATGGAGGCAGTCAAAAGGTTAACTACTCACTTAAAAACTATCCAGGATAGGGATTTCAAAACTGGTGTAGTAGATACAATGTGAAAAATGTAAAAATTTCTAGAATTTTGTATAAAACAGTGCAAATATAAAATGTACCATTCTCTTCTCTTCATTGACTGGGTTATTAATCTAGAATGCAAATTTCAATGTAAATCAGTAGTATTATTATAGCTTAAACATAGCAAAGAATGACACTGAAAATACCAAACCTTATCTACTTCTTTCTGAAATACTAGCAGCACAGATCGACTATCTGCAATGAGTATAACATATAGATCAGAGCCTTTTCGAGGCGGTGGATTGTTATACCATTCTGTTACAGTTTCAAACAGCTGCTCATACAGTGATTCCCCAAGATCCATCAGATAAACTAGGCTTCTCTGGAACATTAATTTGAATGCCAAAAACATATAAGAACCAGTTGGTTTTCATTTAAAAATCTAGCATGTTTATCACATAAGGCAAACTGAAGGCACCTATCTATAATATTATTTTCATTCATTATTTTCTAATTCTTTTAGTTACTCACATAAAAATTTAAGAAATATTTAGATATAGAAGGAAAACCACTGCATATTACATTGCCATATACAATATATAGAGGGCTACTGAATTATTCCTTTAAAATATATTTCAATGAAGATCAACTTACCCATTCAGCAAGAAATCTCATTTTATAACCAGCAGCTTCAATAGCTTCAGGTACTGTTAAATTAATATCACGAAGGGCACCTTTATATAAAAGTTGCTCATGTATTTCATTTCCTACAAAAGAGTTAAAACCACAACTGAAGCATTTAGAAAAAGCTATTTTCAAATTGTAAAGGAGAGAGTAAAAACTGAATAGCATTTAACCTGTAAACAATATTATGAATTTTTTTAAAGAGTTTTATCTGAACTTAATTGCCAAGTTTAGTATGAACTTTCCATTAAACCTCATGGGTCATTCTAATATAAATCTACCTGTTGCCAGTTGCATGAGGAAAGCACAGAAAAATCTGAAATAGTGAATACCTCTTCCTTAACTATAAGTCTTAGTAATTTATCTTAACTTTTAACGGTGTGCACTAATAATACAAAAAAAAAAATATGCATATCATGGATAGCACTTAGGGCAGTTTAAAGCATTTGGTACTTATTTTATATTAACCCTTAAACTGTAAAATGAAGTCTCTCATGCACATGTGACTGTCAAAATGTATTTTTGCAGTGATGGTAGGTGTCACAACACTAACCATCCAAGTAACTTTATATTAACTGAGCAGGATGGCTCATGCGGTAACATCTGTGGCCCCCATTTGGGAGGTTGCAGGTTCAATCTACGTAGCCATGCACTCTGACATGGGTTTTTCCGTGGTTTCCCATGTCACTTAGGTGAATGCTGGGGTGAATTGTTTCATAGCACAGTTTCCTTTCCATTATTTTCCTTCATTCCATTTCTTTAACATCTTTCAGGTGCGCTATCAGGCAAGTAGTGTTAACGGTGCTGGACAGATGGCACAGATGCTTATGCAGGGTAAGTACTGTTCTCAGTGATAGGTGGCATTTGGGTGGCTGCTGTCCTCCACTGGGGGAATGCCTGTGTGACACCCAACAGACCCACAGAGCACTAGCTTCACCTGGGAAGGGGGATGCTTGTGCGACACTGGACCTGCAGTGTATGGTGGCTGCCTGGCAGAATCTGGCACAGGGATAAAGAGATCTCAGCACTTGTTAGGAACTTCTGCACATTCTGTGGCTTGTCTAGCTGCAACCCTTATGGTTTCTTCACTTCATACCTGCCTCCTGGGGCATGGTAGCAGAAATAGATCTGAGTTGAACACAGCATGCGAGGTGTTCCCCTTTGTCTTTACCCTATACCGTATAACTTTACATTAGCACAGAGTCAACCTGTTGTCTTGTGTTTCATCAATAAGGAGGATCTCCACTACCTCCACAATCAACAAAACATGTTGGGCTCAACATGGTGATTAATGAGTGTCTCCACTGACCAACAAGTCTGCGTAATATGTTAATTCAAAATATCTTGGCTAAACAAACTTTTTTTGAACAGCAGTGGAAAATATGTTGAGTACAATGTGTTTGGTTGACTTCGTGCAGATATGACTAACTTTGACCAGACATGTTGTAGACAACTAGCGCATACATATTATTCATTATTTTATTTATGCCAACAAACTTACTGTTGGTGTTTTTAAACACACAAGCCGTGTGTGGGCAAAGTTTAAATTAAATTCTGGTTTGAGAATTTAATGCCATTCTGGCAGTTTGTCACAATAGCTCAGTGGTAGAGCAGTCGCCTGGTAAGCGGAAGGTCTGTGGTTCAAATCCCAGTTGTGGCATTGAATTTTTAAGTTCCAGTTCTACCTCTTAAACTTTGCCCACACACGGCTTGTGTGCTTAAAAACACCAACAGTAAGTTTGTTGGCATAAATAAAATAATAATTACCATCTGAAGGTTATTTAATCCTGGGATATAGAGTACTTACAATAGTAAGTCAACATTGGGGTAATTTGTCTCTGATGTGAGACTGCCTTTGTGGTTTACCAGGAGAAATACGAACTAGTTTGAGAATTTAATGCCATTCTGGCAGTTTGTCACAATAGCACAGTGGTAGAGCAGCTGCCCGGTAAGCGGAAGGTCTGTGGTTCAAATCCCAGTTGTGGCATTGAATTTTTAAGTTCCTGTTCTACCTCTTAAATATTATTCATTGTTTTCTAGCTAGAAAAATGGCATGAACAAAAGGAAAGATAATACAGTTAATTAATGAGATTCATGCAAAACCTTCATCTGGAATATTTCTCTAAAGTACTATAGGAATAAAATGAAGAAAGCGAGCGTTAAGTGAATTTGCTCACATTTTTTTAATGTACACACAAGAACATAGAAAGATGACTACACCACTGTGATCACAGTACAGCAGGGAACTACAAAAGGTGCAACAAAGTTGGAGGAGTGGAAGTAGAGCCCATGACATTTATGAGTCATAGAAAATTCTTGAAACGGAATCTAAGTATTACAAGGTAGCAGGTATAAAATTTTTCAATTCACTTCCATAAAAAATTACTACCATAAACGATTAACTTTTTAGAGAGAGATTGTATAAATGGCTAATAAAACATCCCCTATACAACAAGCAAGAATTGACACAGAAAACAAATGTGATATGTAAACATTGTGCAGTACAGATAATGTACCTGAATTGTTAGTTGTAGCTAACGAAGCCCATGTAATTATTCATTACCAAATGCCAAATAAAATATAAATGGCTAATAAAACATCTTCTACACAATATGCAAGAATTTGACACAGAAAACAAATGTGATATTTAAACATTGTGCAATACAGATAATGTACCTGATTTATTGATAGTAGCTAATGAAGTCTATGTAATTATTAAAGCCACAAGTTTTAGTACAGCATCGTGTGTAGGAGTGTCAGTTATGCCGTGAGTGTGTTTGCTCAGATCGAAGGCCAACCATCAGCACTGAATGAAACAGCCCCATGCACACGGTAAGGGAACTAAGAATTGTGGCTTTAGTAATTATTGTATACCAAAATGGCAAAATCTTTGTGTTACATCCTTGAGAGACATTAAACTTAAATACCAACTTCGGTTTTTAACCGACTTTTCAGTTTTGAGTTATGCTGTCCACAGACTGACAGACATGGACCTTTTTCTAAAAATACTTTTTTTTTTTATTCAGGAGGCCTCAAAACATATATTTCTGGTGAAATCTCTACATGGAATTTTTTGTTGGAATACAATACTTCCTCTACTATACGTTGTAGAAAAAGTAAAAATGTTAAAATATTTTACTTAAATTGACAGAAATGAGAGAAAATTATTAAGGATCTTAAAGTTGATTCTTTAGGAGGATAAATATCAATATATTTAGTCAAAATGTCCTAAGTTGAACATTATTTACTTTTTTGAGTGGGATGTCGGCTGCAACAAATGCTCTGCATAGTTCTAAATAATATTAGGAACACTTTGATTGTCCTATACTTGAAGAAGCCGGTTCACCTATCATTAACTGTCATGAATTGACTCAAGTGGCAGCAGCAATATGTTAATTTCTAATAAATGTTGTGCAATGCTGAACTGCACTTGCTGTTTTCCCACATGGTTGGCAAAACAAAAGTTTACTGTTCGGGGTTCATCTATGTATTGCTAAGGAACGCAATTTAGTACTTGATTTAACTTTCGGCTTGATTTCAAGATGCACAGATTACATGAAAAACTTACTTATATGAACTGAAGAAGTAATGCAGTGCTGGTCTGTATTCTTCATTCCACTCTTTATTGCAAGTGCTGGGTCTGGCAGTATAAATATTAAATGTAATAAACAGATAGATGAAGAATAACCAAATTGCCGCCAAGTTTCTTTATGATGACCTAATCTATTCTATTTACCTTAGTCATCACGATAAAGTGAAGTTCTCTGATACTTGAGATGCAATACAAGTCACTTGTAAATATTTATAAGAGTACAAATTTAAGCCTGTGCAGGATAAATAATAGAAAAAATCAAAGCTTAATTCAAATTTATGTATGTAATGGAGATTATCTGAAAATATATATTTAGATTCAGAGTTAGAACTGGAACTTAAAAATTCAATGCCACAACTGGGATTTGAACCACAGACCTTCCACTTACCGGGTGGCTGCTCTAACCACTGAGCTATTGTGACAAACTGCCAGAATGGCATTAAATTCTCAAACCAGTTCGTATTTCTCCTGGTAAACCATTGGGGTAATTTGTCTCTGATGTGAGACTGCCTTTGTGGTTTACCAGGAGAAATACGAACTGGTTTGAGAATTTAATGCCATTCCGGCAGTTTGTCACAATAGCTCAGTGGTTAGAGCAGCCGCCTGGTAAGCGGAAGGTCTGTGGTTCAAATCCCAGTTGTGGCATTGAATTTTTAAGTTCCAGTTCTACCTCTGAAACTTTGCCCACACACGGCTTGTGTGTTTAAAAACACCAACAGTAAGTTTGTTGGCATAAATAAATAATATATTTAGATATTTGTTTCTTCAAAATATGCATTTTTATGTGAAATAAGGTTTCATATTTATACTCATGATCCCTTATTCAGAGTTGTTCCCTTTTTGTAGGTATGTATGTGTTTGCAGAAAAAATATTTGTTTACCTAAGAATCTGCTCCCAGTGTGCTTTAGTGTTTTGTCCTGTACTTAGTCACAAAGTGTATTATGGCTCAGCATTTGTTTTCTACTGCACAATGTGTATTTATTTATGATTCGTATATGTTAACTCAGTCAGCTTGCCAAGTGAAAGTGCAATCTGCAGAAAGATTTCCAGGTGAACTGCGATTTCTATCTTCTATCTCTGGGGTAATTTAAAGCATAAAGTGCAAAAGATAAACCCACATACCTTGGAAGAATTAAAACAAAATATCCACCAGGAAATTGCCAGCATTTCTTAACATGAACCATGGCAAAGGATGGATAGTTTCCAGATAGAGGTGCCAAAAATGTATGTACGACAGTAGTCAGTTTCAGCATCTCCTTTATAACATTGGTAAGTAAAGCCATTAAAAGCAGTTTTAAAAATGTCGTATGGTTTCATCCGCACTGTTCTATGACAGCGGCAGTCAATGATGAGCACCAAGGATGTGTACAGACAAAACAGAATGTAGCCAGTTTGGACTCTTTCGGATCACCTGTTACTAGGAATAAGAGAGAACCTACAATTGAACCTTGAAGAATTCCACATTTTACCATTTTCATTTCCAAGTGTTGATTTTGTGTATAATGGTATTTGTGTCTAAAAATTCTAATTTTAGTATATCTACGAGGGCTGTACAAATAGTATCCGACCTTATTTTTTTTCTCGCTAACAAAGAATGAGGTAGGTATGGCAACTGTGCATACTCATAGAAGGAAGCTTCCTGCGCATGCGTGAATATTTATATCCCCACAGCACCACTGGTCACGTCAGTAGCTACCAGTGATTGGCTCCGTGTAACACGTGCTCGTCGCATTCACATTTTCTGGAAGATGACGGAACACATGGAGCAACGGTATTGCATCAAGTTCTGCCAGAAACTTGGGGATACCCAATCAAAAACCATTCGCAAGATCCAGCAGGCTTTCGGTGATGATGCAATGAAAATTACTCAAATTAAAATGTGGTATAACCGGTTCAAAGATGGCCGCATGTCGGCGGAGAGTGACCCACGAACCGGAAGACCATCAACGAGCCGAAATGCTGTTGTTATTGAGCAAGTGCGGACACTGATCATGGAGGACCGACGTTTGACAGTGGCAGCTGCTTTCACCGGAGCAGCAACAACTCCGCCTTGCAGTGGCACAGGACATGCTGGAATGTGCCAATAGCGATCCTGAGTTCATGAAGACTGTGATCACTGGTGACGAGAGCTGGGTGTACGGGTACGACCCAGAAACAAACGCCCAGTCATCTCAATGGAAGCACCCACATTCCCCAAGACCAAAAAAAGCACGACAGGTTCGGAGCAAAGTGAAGGTGATGCTGCTTGTTTTTTTCGACTATCGGGGCATTGTGCATCATGAGTACGCACCACAAGGGCAGACCATCAATAAGGAGTACTACGAGAAGTCCTTCGTCATCTTCGTGATGCAGTTCGGCGCAAGAGACCTGATCTGTGGGCCGCACACAACTGGCAGCTGCATCACGACAATGCTCCAGCTCATTCGTCACACCTGATCCAGAATTTCCTGACCTCGCACGGCATTCCGCAGGTTCGTCAAGCTCCCTTCTCACCTGACATGGCCCCATGTGATTTCTGGTTGTTCCCAAAGATAAAGACAACGCTCAAAGGGTCCCGTTTTGAGACCCGTGAGGAGATAATGCACAATGCGACGGAACGTCTGCGCACCATCTCAAAAGAAGCTTTCCAGAACTGCTTCCAGCGATGGAAGGACTGCTGGACTAAGTGTGTGCTTTCAGAAGGGGCCTACTTTGAAGGGGATTAAGAGTCCCATCCACTCAGGTACATAACTTTTTTTTCCCGGCACAAGGTCGGATACTTTTTGTACAGAGGGATATTTTCTATCTTTCAAATATGAGGCAAATCATTTATTTACAAATCCTCCTATTTACAAATAAATTTTGTAGGTACACATGATATTTACACTACCAGCTTAACAGAGTGATTTTACAACGTGTTTAACCAAACAGCACTACAAGACATGGCAAGCCTCTAATTGGATACTAGGCTGAAAAGTTGTCACCCATATTAAATTCTGTGCTATAATTTCCAAAACAAACTTTATTTTCATACTGTATAGGCTAAAGGATTTAGAGCTAGATAATAGTCACACAAAAGTATTTTGCTCTCTTGCATTAAAATTTTCTGACTTAAATGCACTGTGGTCTAACAACAATGATGATATTATTGTTGTTGTCATTGTTATTATTAATTTATTATTATTATTGTTGTTATTGTTGTTATTATTATTACTATTATTATTATTATTATTATTATTATTATTATTATTATTATTATTATTATTATTATTATTATTATTATTATTATTATTATTTAACTACATTACCCATGAGGAGGCTGCCTCAAGGACAAAGTATACAAAAAGAAATTATGTAAACTGAATATATACAGAGGTGGTATAAAGCATAATATAAAAATGAACGAGTAAATAAATATTAAAACATTGCACTTCCTCATTTCCCCCAAGCTGTGTTCCCTACTATAGTTAGAGAACCAACCTGAAAATCTGGCTTCAAGTTGCTCTCAAGATAGGTTACCTTCAATGATGCTATCAGCAAAAGCTCTGACAACTTGTGTATCAACAGTAGCTATTTTTATATCCTCATCATAGGTTCTCTGGGCAATCAGTAGTGCTATGAGCGTGCAAGCATTGCTACCAGTACCTCTGTTACCCATTCTTGATTGTGAGAAATGTTGCGGAAACCACCATATATCAACATGGGCTTGACTTTCATGCTCTGTTTCTGTATTTGCATACTGCTCACTTTTTGTACTCATTCTTTTAAGATATCTGTAAGCACAACAATGTATCAAATGTTAATTAAAAAGGGGAGGATTCTATTAACTGGAAATATAACAGAAATAGGGTGATACACGAAAAACCGGCTCAGCTTGCCACAAGCATACATAAATATACATATAAAGAGCAAAGGTTTGTATTTATTGAACTATACTTACTGTATTTAATGAAGTGATATTGTCTTTTACATTAGGTGCTGAAAATGACCTACTGCTGCAATGCACTTTTGCATGCACTTGTTATTATGCACTTTGTACAACTTTGCCGCATCAATTCTCAAAATTTAATTGCAAATATTGTCCTTCAAGTCTTCTGATGTTCTTGGATTGTTAGGATACAGATTCCCTTTAGTTTGCCCCACAGATGAAATTCACAATTGGTTTGGTTCAGTAAATGCAGAGGCACAATCCCTTACTGACAGTCCTTTCTTCAGTAAATCTTTCATGAATTAGTGAGTGATATGTGTGAAGTGTGACAGGTTGCCCCATCCTGTTGAAAAAAGGCATACAAACACTCATGTGGCATCAGCTGTGCATAAAATTCCTCAAATATTTGCATGTACACATCAGTGTTTACTGTTGTTTCAAAAAATATGGGACGCACAATCCAACTTGCTGGCACAGCACACTACACTCTGATTATCTTTTATCATGAAGAGGTTCCTCATGAATCATAAAGGGATTAGTTGTTGAACAGTGTCTGGTGCTCTGGGAGTTCATATGGCCTGTTAGATGGAACCAGGCTTCATCACTCATGAAATACAGCATTGGATCCAACATTCCAATATCAATTGTTTGACATAACCACGTACAGTAAAACACACGTTTTTCCTTATCTTCCTCCTTCAGTTCTTGGACACATGTAATTTTGTAGGGCTTCATCCCTATATTGTGTAAAACACATTGACAATACCTACGTGAAATATTCACTTGTTGCGACAATTTCCGTGTCAACTTCTTTGGACGCAGGGTTATTTGTGCTCAGATATTCAAGATGACAGCAGCTGTACAAATGGATGGGGCTTGATTCTTTTTTGCATATGCAACTGAACCTGTGGTATGCCACTTTTTCACCAAATCCAGTATACTGCTCTTTGCCTGTATGGAAATGCCACGAAATTTATTTACAAAAATACCCTGCATTTCCTTAAATGAACCAGTAGACACATACACCTCCACTATTGCAATTCTTTCTTGTAGAGAATAAATTTTGCTGAGATTTACTTCACATGTCTCAACCAAGTCTTCACAGCTTTGATACTGACAGTACAATATAAAAACGTCTTAACCAGTCCTCACGTTTTGGTACTAACAATACAAAGAGTCTTAATCAAATCTTCACGGCTTTGGTACTAACAATGCAATACAAAAATGTAGTTACAATAATAGATGACAATGAGCAGTCTGCACTCGTCTGCTTTAATGTATTTGTGGCGGGGCCAGTTCTTCATGTGCCACCCTGTATATAGTATTATTTTTTTCCTGGTGTTCCAATGAAGGCAGTTTCCATAGCTGATACCTTAGCTACCATAAAATAGCTTTTCTTTTCATACATTAACTGAGAACCAAACTATTCCATAAATGGGCAAAATGTTGACTAAGAAGAATAAAGGTTCAGCTTATACTAGAAGACAAAAAAATTGAAGACATCAACCGCTTTATTTTTCATTATATTCAACACATGGTACTGGCTATGTTCTTGACCAACTGGGATGGCTCAGGTGGTAGTATCCGTGGCCCAGATTCGGGAGGTCATGGGTTTGTTTCCCATGACCGACCTTCAACAAAGGGTATATTTGGCGGTTTTCCCAAATTGATAGGCAAATGCTGGAAAGGATAACTACATCTCCCAAATTTCCCGTTCCTCCATTTCACATTTTACTTTACCTTCCAAGCTGGTTATCTATTTCTGAGTTTTGTTGGCAAGGGTTTTAGCATGTATGTCAGGGAACTTGCTCTCTGTCTTCATCCTCCGGGTTGGAGGAGGTCTCCAGTTCTTGGACTTCCCAACGTAAGCCCATAAGCGAAGAGGGAAGCCAGCTGTATGAGCCTCACCAGGGAATTTCAATCTAATGCTGTTAGGGAACCTGCCCTCTGATTCGTCTCTTCCCAAGTTCAGACACCTTAGTATCCTCTAAATTCACTCCTCCCTTCAGGAGCATGCCCATAAGGGGCATAGGCAGAAAAGATTTTTCTTAAGTCAAGGTGCTGAGTCTTCCCTCTGAACCTGGTCATAAAGTCATAGCTATTTTCTTCATAAAAGCCAAATGTCAATTTTCATTTAATTAACTTGAAACATTACCATACAATCTGAATGAATATACTTTACATACAGTGAGCTTAATTTGTAATTTCAATATTTTTATTTATATGTATAGTATTTTTCAAAACATAAAAACACTGCCCCACTCCTCTACCAAAGATGGCAATACCTACTTTGAGGTACGGGTTTTACAAGGGTTGCGGTTCAAAAATATAAAGGAACCACAACATGGCTAAAGTCCTATCGCTCTGTTTTTGAGTGATGTATTTTGTTTCCTAATAGTTATTACCCAGTGGCAGGGGGAGCAGTCTTCCTTTGAGACTTTTTAAGATTTGCAAAAATGTTTATATTATTATTTATTTATGCCAACAAGCTTACTGTTGGTGTTTTTAAACACACAGGCCGTGTGTGGGCAAAGTTTAAGAGGTAGAACTGGAACTTAAAAATTCAATGCCACAACTGGGATTTGAACCACAGACCTTCCGCTTGCCGGGCAGACGCTCTAACCACTGAGCTATTGTGACAAACTGCCAGAATGGCATTAAATTCTCAAGTTAGTTCGTATTTCTCCTGGTAAACCACAAAGGCAATCTCACATCAGAGACAATTACCCCAATGGTGACTTACTATTGCAAGTACTTTATATCCCAGGATTAAATAACCTTCACATGGTAATTATTATTTATTTATGCCAACAAGCTTACTGTTGGTGTTTTTAAACACACAAGCCGTGTGTGGGCAAAGTTTAAGAGGTAGAACTGGAACTTAAAAATTCAATGCCACAACTGGGATTTGAACCACAGACCTTCCGCTTGCCGGGCGGACGCTCTAACCACTGAGCTATTGTGACAAACTGCCAGAATGGCATTAAATTCTCAAGTTAGTTTGTATTTCTCCTGGTAAACCACAAAGGCACTCTCACATCAGAGACAATTACCCCAATGGTGACTTACTATTGCAAGTACTTTATATCCCAGGATTAAGTGAAGATTATTTAATCCTGGGATATAAAGTACTTGCAATAGTAAGTCACCATTGGGGTAATTGTCTCTGATGTGAGACTGCCTTTGTGGTTTACCAGGAGAAATACGAACTAACTTGAGAATTTAATGCCATTCTGGCAGTTTGTCACAATAGCTCAGTGGTTAGAGCGTCCGCCCGGCAAGCGGAAGGTCTGAGGTTCAAATCCCAGTTGTGGCATTGAATTTTTAAGTTCCAGTTCTACCTCTTAATGTTTATATTAGTTGAATTTTGTTATTGTGAAATTCATTGGATACCAATGTTTTGAAAAAAAAAAACTGAATTAAGGTTTTGGAACCTCAAAAAATATTTAAATATGAAAACAATTATTATTTTTAGAACAATACTTCTCAAACCTTGCCTTATTGTTACCTATGTTTATACAGCATTGAGCATACAATTGCATTTGTTTGTAATGAAAAGAATATGTAGTAAATTAACATAATGGATTTTCCTAGAAAAAGACTAGTAATTCTGTTGTTTTCTAGTGCCTTGCATCTGGCAATGAAGCCATTAGTAATTCTTCTGGCAAAGAAAAATTATGTCCCTATTATACTTGTATATTTGTGGAGATGGTCTCTTTAATGTTATGTTACATACTTTAATTTATGACAGACTAATTTTGGGAGCTATGCTTTTATTTTCAACCTCTGGGTTATATGCCTATTATGGTTTGAAATATTGAACTTTTCTTGATTCTTTTTCGCTCCTGTCATAACTTTTGAGTACAACACTAGAAACAACATTAATGGTGGTCATGAGTGATATAGACTTAACCCTAAAGTTTTGACAATAATGTTACAGTTTCGTATAAGGTCGTATATATTTTGTAAAACATTTGGTAGAAGTTAAAAATTTCATCTTCCATTGATAATTTAGAACCTAGCATGCTTTCACTGATCTCCGTCTTCTCTCTCTCATCTTGCTTTGTGAGATACAAGAGGGAAAGAGGTGGAAAGAGGGAGATAGGGGAAAGAGGGAGAAAGAGGGAGAGAGGGAGAAAGAGGGAGAGAGGGGGAAAGAGGGAGAGAGGGGGAGAGAGGGAAAGAGGGAGAGAGTGTGTGAGAGAGAGAGAGAAAGTGTGCACCATAACTAAAAAATAATAAGTTTGGTAAATACAATATTTCATTTCATGCCAGATAGACATTTTCAAGAAAATGTTATCACTAAAAATAAGCTTTGCATGAAATATGTTTCACTATGTTTTGCTTCATTAGAAATAGCTCTAACAATTTTTATTCAAATGCTATGACTGAAATATTTGCATGGTAAATAAAATGTATATTTTGAATAATGAAATTAATATGCTAAGGCGGTGCCGTGACCGAGCGGTTAGACTGTTCACCTACAACTTAGGCAGCCCGGGATTGATCCCAGGGACCCACATATGGTATTCATGGTGGACGAAGCAGCGTCTGGGCGAGTTTTCTCCAGGTTCTCCAGTTTCCCCTGTCACTCATACCACCATTGCTCCATCATCGCCCTTCCATTCATTGATTTTGCTTGCATTTCATATCATTGTCTTCCTCACTCTCATATATGGTGCTGAGCTGACCACCCGCTTCCAGGTCTTCACTCTGGCTGGTCCATAGATTCCTCTGCTCCCTGACAAGCATCTAACCCTAGGCACTGGCTTGTATGTCCTACATAAGAGGAAGGCAATCAGATGAAGAAGAAGACGAAGGATGAGGAGGAGCAGGAGGAAAAGAAGATGAAAGGAGGAGAGGACGAGGAAAAAAGAAGAAAAAAGAAGAAGGAGGAGGGGGAGCAAGAGAAGAAGGAGGAGCAGAAGAAGAAGAAATGAATATGCTAACCAGAAGTTGGGGATAATGAAATGAAACAATTATTGTATATTTTGAATTCTCTATGAGTAGCCTGCAAAATCCTCTACTACACACCAATTGAAGTTTGTATTGTTTAGAAAAAATAAGACATTCACAAACAAATTGCTCCCACAAATATGCAAGAGCAGATTAAAATGTAGAATTTGGATCAAATTAGTTTTTTGTACTATTAGCGCTTTCCAAAATATTTACTGTTGCATCTTATAAGATCTCAGGGTGATGTATGTGTGATATATATAGGAGCAAAGTAGATATCTGAAATATTTTATTCTTCTTTTTTTATTTTACATTGCCTAATTTGGAATAAAAACTGACTAATGATATAACCATCTCTGTTATCTTTTCATATAATCCATGCAACAAGTTTGTTGCTCAAACTAGGATCATTTTTAGCTGGGGCAAAAGTTTATCATGAATAATGTAACATAGAAAAACAAAATCTCTTTTTATATGAAGAGTATACAAAGCAGTTAGGTATATGAGAATTTAAAAAGGACATAGAAAACTATGCAATTAGCATAGGTATTAAATTTTTGTACTGCATTATCTGAAAACTTTTTTAATGTGTTACTACCTACTCAGTTGGGAACCTACTGAAATTTTAGACATTTCTTAGACCAATACCTATTTTTCCTTATGGCACATATTGGCTAAGAGGGCAGAGCAAGGTATACCCTTTATTCTCCCCAACCAACGTGTGCATGTGTATTGGGGTGATGAGTAATGCAAGGAATTTTAGGTGCTGCACCTTAAATTTTTTTTGCTATTATAATGCTCAAATATGCATATGTTGAATGAACATGTTGAATGTTGAGTTTTTGTTGCACCTTTTTCCAATCCCAGCACCATTTTGCACCTTTTTTAATATCATCACCTTTTACACTTTTTCCAAACATTTTTGTCTCCTATACCACATTTTATTCCCAAAATTATATATTTTTATCTTTCAAGGGTTGGTAATGATGTCCGCTATCAGTCCTGTGACAAAAATTACTTACACTTCAGTGCAGTGTTGTTAGTTTGCGCCTCAATGCATCACAGTTATGTGAAGCTATTGTTTAAGGAAGGGCGATTGTTGAGTGCAGGAAGAAATGTTTCAGTTAAAAATATTGTTTGACTAGTGCGGTCTACCGAATTCCAAAAATGAAAGTGAACGCCTACAAAGCACATGAAGTTGTTAAACAGTGTAGTGCAGATGGAATTCAAAGTGACGGATGTGTTTTGCGATGCAGTGTTTGTGACATTTCAACTACAAATGATGAAATACACCAATGCAATCATGTTAAATAGTATATTAGCAGTGCAAAACACATGAAAAATAAGAAATAAAGTGCTGTAAAGGTGGAGGGCATTAACAGTTTATTGGCGAGGTGCTGGCTTCTTCAAGTTTATTAAATAAAAATGAATTTTTCAGTGATACAGCAAAGACATTTGCGGCATGTGGTATTCCTCTTTCCAAGCTCAACAACCCTATTATGAAAGCATACTTGGAAAAATATATTGGAAATTCTGTGCCAGATGAGAGTACCTTAAGAAAATCATATCTTCAACCTCTGCATGAAGAAAAATTAAAACAGATCAGGCAAGTAGTAGGTGAAAATCCAGTATATTTTATATTAGATGAAACCACTAATAGACAGATGAGATATGTTCTTAACATTTTAGGAGCATCCCTAAATGGAAAAGGGCCCTAATGACCCAGTCGTCGACGGGCCCTTAAACCCAACTCACTCACTCACACCCTAAGTGGAAAGCAAGAGAAACCCATGTTGTTGAAAACCTACTTTCTGATCAAAACAGACAATGCTAATGTAACGCGTAGTTTCAGCGATGCATGTTGTGTGCTGTGTGTGGCCTGATGGCATTCAATATGATCGAGTGTGGTACTAGCATCTTACCTGTTACTGGTCATTTCTAACCTCAAAAAGAAGAATATTCATATGCAAATGAATTTATCCTTGCATCAAGAAATTGTTGAAAAAGGCTCCAGCTAGGATACAGAAGTACGTAGAAGTTACAGGACTTTCTGTTCCAATTTCTCCAATTCTCACTAGGTGGGGTACTTGGCTGAAGGCTGCAGTGTTAGTTTGTAACAATTTTAAGGCTATATGCAATTTGTTAAGTGAAGTACCCGGTGATTCTTCTGCTGTAAAAAAGCCAGAGAACTAGCAGTAAAACAGGAATTGCAAGATTAACTTCTTTCTGTGCTTGGCTACTCTTTTTTTATGACGGTCATTACAAGATTGGAGGAGCAGTGTCCTGAGAAAGATTCACAATTGGCAATTTTGATGGACGTAAAGACAGCACTGGAGGGGGTTGGAAAGCAGAAGCTAGAACAGAGCTTACCCTAAAACCCTGATATTGAGGATGTTGCAACGAAGAAGGATTTTAATTACAGACTGCTAACAAAATATGCACCACTTGTGTCTGTTGACGTTGAACATTCCTTCTCAACATAGAAATACTTAGTGACCATAGGTGCAGCCTCTCTAACTGCTGTTAAACAGCATCTACTTCAATAGTTCTCTGGACTTATGACAGTGAAGTTTGTTTCCTCAGTTATTTTATGTAATTGCCTAATTGGTTTTTGTGTTGTTGAGTGAAAATTAAAATGGAAAGTTTGCACCTTTTTTACCTAAATTAAAGCATTTTTTGCACCTTTTTAATCAAAATGTTGCAACTAAAATTCCTAGCTCTAGTGATGTGACCTGCACTAAGATATTTACTGTTGGGTTGATCTGTTGGGCTTAAGAAATGTTCATAACAAATTTATAAAAATAATTATTAATATTGTGTCTTGAGTGTCATTTTCACTATCCTAGGTTTTTGAGATAGTGAGTAAAGTGATAATACGGATGCACAAGAATATACAATGAGGAGGGATAAGAGATCTTACTCATCTATTCAGAAAAAGAAACATTGCCCAACATAACTTTCTGAAATAACATATACTCCTTTATTTAATGTCTAAATACTATCAGTTATTTCTTCTTTAATATTAAATCACAAAAAAAAAAAAAAAAAAAAATAATTGTCATTGTCTCTTAGCCATAAAATCAGCCAACATACCTGTTTCTTCCACTGGAATTTTATTAGTGGTTTTAAATCCTGCTATTTACAAAAAGTAGTTAGCAGTGCATGAAAGAAAGGCTAATGGTGTGCATGGCTGCAACAAGATAACATTCTATTTTTGAACCCTGCTAATGCATACTTGCACGTGGATAACATAAACCCCTTTATTAAAAAACAACAAATTTAACAGCCTGTGCTTTATTACTTATTGTTTCTACCTTTCACCCTCTCATACATTGAAAAAGTGCGCCTTCAGTATTTTTAAAATAAAAATCATGTTAACCAACTTAAAACGTCTTAGTTTATATACATAACTTTAAAGGTTGGTTAAACAAACTGTAATTGCGATGCCAACTAAGCGACTTTTAAAGGACGTGCAAATTAGATGCGTAATTAGGTTCTTAAGAGTGCTTTAAATGAATTTTATTACAGTTTATTTGGAGAATGTCCTACTCTATTATGGTATAAACTATTCTTTTGTATGTTTAACGATAGAGTTTAATTATTTGTTTTTATTTTGTAACGTTGGTGACGCTACAAATACGGCCTGAATTTGTTTTGATTATAAATAACAAACGCAAACAACGTAGTGCAGTGGAAATTTAATGTCAAAACATTTCAGCACTTGATGTCATTTCTTAGTTTGTAGTGTTTGTGGGTGTATACATTTAACTTAAATGAAGTTAACCTCTAATATTAGCAGTGATTTACCTATAAAAATGGCCGAAAACGAGCAGGCAAGTAAAGAAAATCCTGGTGATAAAAATGCAGTACCACGACAAGAAAAGCGCGTTGAAAATACTCAACAAGAGAATAAAGTTGGTGATGACGACAATGAATCTATGGAAGAGCAGCCTTTGGATATCGGAGAACATTATTTGGTGCGGCGTTCGGATAACACTTGGCGTGAGTGAACATTTATCCTCTTACATAGTTATGGAAGCAAATTAAAATTCAGTTTATATGAACCTATAGAGGAAATACTGCTTTGCATCGACACAGTATCACACATATGAGTATCAAAATATAAGCAAACAGCACTAATTATATACCGTCGCATCCGGTAAAAATTTGTCTTAAACAATGTTTACAGTCGGGGAGAGCTAACCTGGCATTTGACAGCTCGCTGATTGACTTACCTGCGAACCCCTTCTCGTCCAATCGATTAATCGCGTTTGTAACACAATTGGAGGAGATAGGACTAGCCTCGTTGCAGGTAAGTGAATCCGCTAGCTGCCAAGTGCCAGGTTGTTTCTCGCCGACGTAGGTAATAGCTTTATGATGTTTTGGGATGTGCATTTTTCTGAGGGTGGGGGATCAAAATAACATGTTTCTGCTTATTTTGACACTGTTTGTTACCGAGCTATTGTAGCCACCTTGCACAGCTCTGATTTGTTTGCTTGACCACCATGATTGTGTGGGCTCTTCTTTAGATGACGTCCCCCAACATTTTACCATATAAAATCTAAGTCTAAAGGTGCTTACTGTGCATGCGCTGCAGTCAGTAGCAGACAATTTTCATTGCTGCCAACATTGCTTCTTCAACCACACTAGTTTTTGTTGCCAACACACTAGACACAAATGCACTATAGTCAACACTATGACTTTATGACCTGCTGAGAATTTTATATTATGCTATGGTTTAAACCTTTTGGATGTCAATCAGTTTGTGAAAGGGGTCGGCTAATCTGTTTTTCACATCTTGCTACCACAGGTACTTGGCTAAAGTATGTCCACTTAGTTTTGCCTAATATCACTCCTGTATAGGTGATGCTGGTGATCTGCCAGCACGACTCAGTAGTGTTGGTGTGGACATTTGTTACTGGGTCCACAAAATGCTGGCTGTGTTTTACTGTTAGGTGCACTGCAAAAACCCCCAGATCCACTGTATCCTACCCAACAGTTAATGTGAATTGTTCTGGCAAATTCTACGTGCTCTTCAATTAAAGAAAAGATGGTGGCACCATCTCTTCTATTATTGGGTCACACAGTCATATGTACCTCATTGGTGACCACATCAAGCATTCCAAGGATCTAGTTACTTTCCACGATGCGGCCGTGATGGTATTTCCTTCTTCTGATCTAACACTCGTAGATTTGGATGACATGGCCGGCATCACCTATGTTACCCCTGTTGAAGTACTTGTCGTCCATTGAGGAAATCCATACCTCCCGACAGTAGCTAAACCAGTCAGCTATTGTTGCATGACTGATGTTGCTATCCCCAAGTGAACTCCTTACGGCAGTTTGTTCATAAGACAACTTACTCGCAAAACTGTATGTAAGGAGAAGCACTTGGGCAGGTGGTAATTGGGAGTTCTCAAACCAAGTATCTTTTGCCGTGGATTCCGAAAACTGCTCGACATGCCCTCTCCTGCATGAAAATATTTGAAGTTTCTAATCCTGTTTTGTAACGGGATGTAGGACAGCATCGCACTCTCTACATAATATTCATGTTCTCAGCAGGCCTTTATTGTAGTGGAATTGCATGCACTCTTCTCCATTGTTGCACAAAGGTGCAAGTTCAATAAAACTGGTAAACCTTGCCATTGCTCTCAGATATTACTTTCACCTACACACTCGATATATCAACTGCCAGGGTCCCAGTAGGCTATTCCATTTCAGATTTAACAGTACACAGTAAAGCTGCTTGCTTTCTAACAGTGGCACATGTGGTGCGTAGATGTCAAGGTTCAAACATCCAGAAAACATGCTTCGGATGCTGGTGCAGAGGTTGGCAACAAATTAATGGACAACTAATAATGTTGGCAATGCAGCAATTACACAGCAATTTCGGCAGATTCCGTAAATCCTTGTGCATGCCTCCCAAGTTGGACTCTGACAAAATTCTTGAGGGATGTAAATCTAAAGTATATCTGCTGGGTGTGCATGTGTTCGCATGAGGAGAATAGGAAATTTTAAACTTTATAGTCATTGGAGCTTTCACAGGGGAAGTAATAGTTAAACAATGGAAAATAAATCTATCTTAAATACTGATATTGCTCCACTTATCAAATTATTGATAGGACCTGTTGCAGATGATAGTTTAATCTGTAAGTTCACCAACTCTACAGCAGATGATGTAACAGTTCCCCAAAGAAGGAGAAGAAGATCAGGGAAACACCATTTAGTCAACTAGCAGCCTAAAATGAGGACAGTAGGTCCTAGCAAAATATCCTGTCAATAATTTGGTAAGTGGAGCAATTGATATAAGAATAGAAAATGTTTGCATAGATAGCATATTCCTGTTGCTGGCATTTTATCATCCACGCTGTTTACATACATCCTGTTATGCTGAAGCATGAATATTTCATTTGGGTTGATAATGAGTATAAATAATAATCTGCAATAGACTTTTTCAATTATTTAAAAATAATGTGCAGATTTGCATATATTTGAATAAGCTAGTAACAGTGATGTGAATCGAATTATAATAAAAATTTAGTCGGTGTTGAAACACTTGACATCACTTACATGTAATTTAATCTTGACCAACTTCAAGCACTTAACTTGCTCCCATCATCAAAATTGCGCGACTGGTTCTTGTAGATGTCTGAAGTAAGGTTATTTGTCTTGACATCTAACGGTGGACTGATGAACTTCTATAAAGGGTTTGGTGGCGGCAAATCGAAGTTCATTAAGCAGAGTTTGTTTTTTATGATAAGAATTTTCTCCCAAGTATCCAACTCTGCAGTGTGTTTTGTAGCTTTTATAAGTTTATATTCGGCGTAATGTTGTGATTGGATACCCAAAAATGGTGTGCAGCTGCAGATCTATCCATCTGATTGTGTTTGATGCATCTTGTGTGCTTAGCCTCACAAAATATTTTCAGCATAGGAAAATTACTATGCAACAAGTCAAAGGACCAGATACCACAGAACAAAAAAGCAGGAATCTATCAAATCAGTTGTCCAAATTGGGAGCAAATTTACACAGGAAAAACCAAGAGGAATTTAGAAACCAGACTAAAAGAGCACATGAGATGCATCAAATACAAACAGATGGGTAGATCTGCAGTTGCACACCATTTTTGGACATCTAGTCAGACATTACGCTGAACATAAAACTTTTAAAAACTACAAAACACGCTGCAGAGTTGGATACTTGGGAGAAAACTCTTATCACAAAAAACAAACTCCACTTAATGAAATCTGATTTGCTACCACCAAACCTTTATGGAAGTTCATCAGTCCACCACTAAATGTCAACACAAACAGCTACACTTTAGACAATATCTACAAGAACCAGTCAGGCAATTCTAATGATGGAAGCAAGTTAAGCTCTTGAAGCTGGTCAAGATTAATTTACATGTAAGTTATGTTAGGTGCTTCAACACCGTCTCAGTTTTTATTATAATATGCAGATTGTTGAAATTTGTTTGATTGGCAAAACTTCTCCTTAACAACTAAGTTCTTTGTTTCAAAGTAATGGAGAAGTCCATAATAAATTGGGTACTCTCAGTCATCAATATTTTAGGAAAAGAGATTGACGTGTAATTATATGTTCCATCTTCTCAGGTTATATGTATTTTTTAAAAAATTCATTCAGAAATTCAGCTCCTCGCTGTGGTGGTATAATTATATGCAATGTGTAAGACTGTCAAAAATAGTGTATAATACAATAGTTTCACTTTTTTAAATAAACAATTTCTTTGCTTTTGCATCTTCTAATTTAATCTACAAGAACTCAATTCAGCAATCTCACAAATAAAACAAAAAAAAAAAAAAAGTCCAGGAATAGATAATATATCTGGAGAAATGACAAAGAATTTTGGACCAACAACACTGAAACTATGCTTAAAAATATTTAATTTAATCTGGGAAACCTGTATACCATCTATCTGGAGAAAAGGAATAATTATTCCAATCTTGAAACAACAAAAACTAGCAAACTACATAGAGAACTATCGACCTATTACATTAACAAGTATGCTAGCCAAATTAATGGAAAGAATGGTTGGGAACAGGCTAATTGGTATCTTGAAACCCAAAATTTGATAACAGAAGCCCAAGCTGGTTTCAGAAAACATCAATCAACAATTCAACAAATAGTGAAATTAAGCCAACATATTAAGGAAAGAATGGACAAAAGTGAAACAGTGGTAGCAGTTTTCGTTGACTTCGAAAAAGCATACGACTCTGTACCAAAATTTAAATTACTGAAGAAAATGTTGCAAATTGGAACAGAAGGAAAAATGCTAAAATGGTACTATAACTTCTTAATGCAAAGATTCTGCACAACTAAATACAATGAAACCTTCTCAAAATTCAAACAAATACACAGAGGATTACCCCAAGGAACAATTTCAATTATAACACTCTTCAATATAATGATAAATGACTTTCCATCCAAATTAAATGAAATACAAAACATACAATGTGCACTATATGCAAACGATCTAGTAATTTGGACATCAGCACCACACAAGAAACATTCAGATATAAACAAACAAATGAATGTGGCACTCCAAAAGTTAGCATTACGGTGTCAAAATAATGAAATGAAAATAAATGAAACTAAAACCAAATATGAAGTCTTTACACTATGCCATTCACCACAACCACTTTTCTTGGTTCTTAATAAAGAAAGAATTAAGCAAACAATAGACTACAAATACTTATGAGTCACCTTAGACTCAAAGTTAACTTGGAAAACCTATATAAAAATAATTACAGAAAAAGCACAATGAAGGTTAACCATATGAAAAGATTAGCAGGCAGTAAGTGGGAATGCTCAAAAGTACCTTAAACACAACATACAAGACATACATAAAACCAGTACTGCAATACGGAGGAGAAGCCCTAATAACAGCTACCAAATCTTAAACTAAATGAAATTGAGAAGGTGCAAAATCAAGTTCTGAGAATAATTGCAGGAGGAGTTAAAATTACACGAATCACTGCAATGCAAATAACCACAGAAAATCTATCCATATATAGTGAAAGAGAAAAGCAAGCACTAATTTTATATGAAAAACTACAGAGACTCCCTTTTAACACCTACTGGAATAGACTAAAAATAAATACAAAAAACCTCAAAGCATAAGAAAATTTCATACAAAAAATAATGTAGAAGAAGTATAATATACAAACAAATAATAAAATTGAAAAAAATACCACTCCTAAGATGGCCCCCTCTATCAAACAGAAATTAACCTTGAAGATCAACTAATTCAAAATATCATGGCTAAGAAAGATTGTGATTCAGTACAATTGAAATTATTAGCTCTGGAAACAATTCATACACGATACCCGGAACAAGATTGGTTACATATTTACACAGATGGTTCTCTCCTGGAGAAAAATGAAAATGGTGTACATTGTAAACATTCATTCTGTATTTATCTATAGGACCAAATACAACAAACTTTGATGTGGAGATAGCAGCTATTAATACCAGCCTAAAACAACTTTTTAATTATATTAATAAATTCAACAAAGCAACCTTATTCAGTGATTCAAAATCTGCCCTACAAGCAATAACAAATCAATACTCATATGATAGCACTATAAATGAAATAACTCATTCGATAAAAATACTACAAAATCTTGGAAAACAAATAGTACTACAATGGATTCCAGCACATTTAGGATTGGCTGGAAATGAACAAGCTGATATACTAGCAAAAAAAGGTACACAAATCAAACAGTCATAAAACAATAATTTCTCTTTCCACTCTGCCAAATTACAAATTAGTAATAAAATCAAATCATTTCAACAAGAAGAGTACAAAATCGCAAGTGTAGATAAAAAATGGAGCATCATTCTTGAAGATAAGAAATACATTTCAACAAGAAGAGCATAAAATCGCAAGTGTAGATAAAAAATGGAGCATCATTCTTGAAGATAAGAAATACATTCCTGATTACAGACAAAGAAAATCAGTGGCAATATTTTGCTTGACTACTGGTCATGACTGTCTAGCTTCACACCTTCATAAGATAAATATATATAATACCCCACAGTGCACCCTCTGTAAACATCCAAATTTAATTATGGACAAAGAATATTTACTAATATGCCAAGCAATTCCAAAAATAAAGGAGATCTTCACACACAATTATTAGTAACATATTACTGGGATGCCAGACGGAGAATTGATGAAGTCCAAGTTCCAGAGCATTAGCAAACAACAACAATATATTTAGGATCCATAGTTGAGTCAGCGAGTTGTTATGTAGATGTGGAACAATTAAAATGCTCAATGGAATGTTTGAGGTCATTTTAAGTCACTTTTTTACACCCATCTTCACTTAATTTGTTTTAAAAACAGGAAATGTTTTCAAGACCGTTCGGTCCCATCACAGCCGTTGGATGACTGATGCTATCATTTTGTTCCCCCTCTCTGCTACTATCATCCTGCTGCCGTCTGGAGTTAGGGGAGCAGAGCTTTAACACTTCATTTAAAGCTGGGATTTCAAAGTTAATCACTTTATTGTTGTTTTTGACTATGTGAATCTTTTTCCCAAATGTGCAGTTCTTTTGGTGAATTTAGAGATTTTAACAATTTTATATTGAGGCCAGTGTTGCGGTTTTCATTCCATAAGTAGTGTGTCACAGCAGACTTTTCCGTTTGTTTTAATTTTATGTTCCTTAACCTGATATCCAAATTTCTTTTTGTTTTTCTTATATAGCTTTTTTTGCAACTATAGCAGTTTATTTTGTAAATTGCAGATTTTAGATTGTAAGGGATGGTATTGTAAAGTGGCTTGTTCAACAGGTTTTTTAAATTGTATTTGTTTTGCAGTGCCAGTTTTATGTTTAGCATTAATTCACCCACTTACCACATCGCTAAATGGCTAGTAAACAACTAAAATCGTACACAAAATTTGAAAGTTGAAGAATTGTGAACTCCTTGGAACTCATAAAATACCTACAGAACTACAATATCCCTGAAGGCCACATAATGGTTTCTTTCGATGTTAAATCTCTTTTTACCAGCATCCTGGTGGAAAAAATACCTATGCTCATTAGGAGATGGTTGACTCAAACTACAATAGATCCCACAGAAATCAGCGACATCAACCTCACAGAAATTTGCACAAAGAATAATTACTGTATTTTATCACATAAGGCCCCCCCCCCCTCGCATATTTCCCGCCCCTATGATTTTTCATCACTAAAAATTATTTACCTAATAAACATCGCATAATTCCCTCTCCTGGTTCGTTCTTATTGGAGTGGCCTTCAAGTGACTTGATAATGGACAACAATCGACACAGCAGTGCCTGTCACGGACAACAATGGACGTAGTGCCTATCACAAATATACTCGTATTGCCATTGTCACAACATATCGTAAAATTGAAATGTGAAGTTGCATGCGTGTTTCTAAGTCAGTTTGTTAGAAGTCGTCATATTGTTAAGAAGAGTTAAAAAAAAACTGGTATTTCTTGTGCCATTAATGGTTCTGACAACATGTGGAATAGTGAACATGAAGATGTGTTATCTCAGCCAGATATAAATGAAAATAGTGATAGTGACGAAAGTGAGACCACAGAATAGTCAGAGAAAAGAAACAATGAAACCATACACTGTAGGCCCAATGAAACCTTGGTATGTATCCAGTTCATTCACAAATTACTGTATACCTATATAACTTTTACATAATACTACATGATTCCCTTCCTTTCTGAATTCCTAGAAGTGCCACTCGCACAATTCCCTCCCCACTGTTTTCAAGCAAATTTTTCAAGAAAAAAAGGGGGGAATTACGCAATAAAATATGCTATTTCACATTTGACAATAAATTCTACAGACAATCCCAAGGTTTAACTATGGGGAGCCCACTGTCTCCGTTTTTAGCAGACATGTACATGAACTTTTTCGAAACTCACATAGTAAATTCCTTTCCACATATGTTTAAATTTTGGGGAAGATACATAGATGACATCTTCGCTATAATCCCCCCAAAACAAAAAGAAGACTCTCTGAAATGACTAAACCTACAAGACAACCATATAAAGTTTACAATTGCAATAGAAGACAGCAACACATTACCTTTCCTGGACCTCAAAATTACTAGAGATATAGATGGTATAAAACTTGGAATATATAGAAAGCCCACACATGTGGATAATTACATAAAGAAAAATAGTTATAACCCAGTGTTACACCAACTAGCAGTATTTAGGAGCTTAATTCACCGATTATATAATATACCTTTAAGTAGAGGAATTTCTGAAGGAGCAACATCATATAAAGAAACAGCAGTATTAAATGGATTCAAGCCAGCCATCATTAGGAACATGTCAAAAAATGCAGAAAAGCTCAAGATAATTTCGCAGACTACGTTAACACCACTCACAAATAACAACTGGAAATTTAAAAAATTCACCTACCATCCCTGGGCCTTCAGGAAATTTGAAAGAATCTTCAAAAAGCTAAACATTTAAATGGCACCACAAATACAATTTAAAAAACCTGCTGAACAAGCCACTTAACTTTTTTTTATATTGTTTAACAATGCTGTCAATTGCCAGGATCACATCAGCGTCGCCGGTGTGCCGGAATTTCGTCCCACAGGAGTTATTTTACATGCCAGCAAATCTACTGACATGGAGTTGTCATTTTTAAGCACATTTAAAAACCATCGGTCTGGGCCGGATTTGAACCCACGACCTTGGGATCAGCAGGCGAGCAGCTAACCAACTGAGCCACCCAGACCGACACAAGCTACTTAACAATACCATCCTTTACAATCTAAAATCTGGAATTTACCAAATCAACTGCAATAGTTGCGAAAAGCTATATAGGAAAAACAAAAAGAAATTTGGATATCAGGCTTAAGGAACATCAGAGGAATATAAAATTAAAACAAATAGAAAAGTCTGCTGTGGCACACCACTTTTGGAATGAAAACCGTAACATTGGCCTCAATATAAAATTGTTAAAATCTCTAAATTCACCAATAGAACTGCATATTTGAGAAAAAAATGTACATAATCAAAAACAACAATAAAGTGATTAACGTTGAAATCGTAGCTTTAAATGAAGTGTTAAAGCTCTGCACCCCTAACACCAGAGGGCAGCAGGACGATAGTAGCAGAGAGGGGGAACAAGATGATAGCATCAGTCACCCAACGGCTGATGATGGGACTGAACGGTCTTGAAAACATTTCCTGTTTTTAAAACAAATTAAGTGAAGGTGAGTAAAAAAGTGACTCCAAATGACCTCTAACATGACGAATACTTCACTGTTAATAATGCTTCTATTTGTAACATTGCTGAATGGAATTTTATGGAGCAGGAATATTAGTAGACAAACAAAGAGGAAAATTCTCCTAATAGTTGTAGAGAGTATATTAACTTACGGATCTGAAGAGTGGACCTTAATAGAAAGACAAAAGAATAAGATACAAGCAGTGGAGATGGATGGAATTCATAGAAGAGCAAGAGTATCAAGACTTGAAAGAAAGAGGAATATGGAGGCAAGACAGATGATAGAAATGGTGTAGTCAATTATACAAAGGATTGAATGTATGATGTTACAATGGTATGGTCATATCAACTGAATGGACAAGGAGAAATGGCCCAGGACATTTCTGGAATGGTCGCTGCATGGAAGGAGGAAGAGGGGACGACCTAGGGCTTCATGGCAATTCAGTGTCAACCAAGATGATGAAAGGAACCTACAACATGGGAATTGGATTGACCAAGAAAGATGGAAATTGGGAGTACAGGTTAACTACTGACAAGTGGAGAAGCCCTCAAAAGTAAGTGAGTTTAAAACAGTAGCCTACACATTTCATTGACCCCAGTTCTCTGTGTGCACCTGCTTATACATATCTAACTTTTAAAGTGTAAATATTAGAAAAAAATACATTTTTCTTTCTCTCTGCTCACTTAAAATAAGTGGAGGCAGTATTACATTCCAGCTAAAAATTCGAAACTGAGATTTCACCGGAAGTGCATGTTTTAATGCTCCCTGAACCCAAAAAAGGCATTTTTAGATAAATGTGTGTGTGTGCACGCTTTTGGGAGGGAGGGAGAGAATAACATAACTCAAAATAACAGTTAAATTGTTTCTTGCATTGTTTCAGATGCTTGAACCACAATTTGTCTCTTAAATTTTAATTTTCTAGTTAACACACACATTTATTATGCAATTATGCAAAGTGAGCAATTTATGAAACAAAAATTAGATATGTATAAAACTGCCAATTATAACCATGCAGCAACTATTTTTGGGCTGATTTCCAAAATCCTGCATATTATTCAATTTCAGAAATATCTAGGAGAGTACTATAAAAACTGATTGGTCCAGTCTGACCCTGTATCTGTGATATCTATAAATAGTAGGAAAAGCAGGTGCATAAAATTGTCCTGATTATTCCAAATTGCAGAAACTGTTTACAGAAACTATTCTGGGTTGTTTAATGCAGTACAAAACAATTCTTAGAATATAAACCACAGGTTCCCAACCTATGTTCTAGCATGTTATCAGGTACTTTACATTCCAGAAAAATAAAATATATAAATTTGAATGAAATTGGAGAATAAAAACAAAAATTGGGGTCAGTAAGAAAAGTAGAAATTACATTGTGAATGGAAATGTTTCAATTTGAATTTCATTCTCCACTGTGCTACACCATAGGAGTGCAAATCTAGCAGTGGAGGTGACCAGACATGCAGTGAAGGACACTCCTACAGCCAAGGAGGAAAAAGAAGTTAAGTAACATGGAAGTTAAAGAGCAGATAGATGAAGAAATTTCAACTAAAAGATAAAGGACTGGCAGAGAGATTCAGACAAGAGTGAGTGAAATATCATGGGGTAAACAAAGAAATGGAAACTTGAAAACTGGAAATTCAAAATTTAGAAAGAACAGTGGAAAGAACAGAAGACAAAAGCTGAATATACAATGTAGTGGTTTCAGGAGTTGAAGAAACATGTGGAATGGGAGCATACCAGGATTTAAGACATCTACTAGTGAACAAATTAGAAATACATCTGAGAGGCTATGAGATTTACAATACATTCAGAATCAGCAAAATACCTGGGAAAAGAAATGTTCTTGTGAAACTTGCAAACACAGTCATAGAAGTACTAAAATAGTCAAAAAAATTGAGAGGATCAACTATCTACATCAACAAAGACTTAATGTGTGCACAAAGAGCACAAAGGAAGGAGTTAATTGAACAGGGAAGACAAGCAAGAAATGTAGGCAAGAGGGTGTCTATTAAAAACTTCAAGCTGTACACTGTTGACTGGGCAGCAGAGAGAAAAAATGGACCAAATGACAGGCAGAGGCAAGAAAAGCAGTCATTGAAGCAAGAAAGACGGGGTAATGATCAAGCACCAGCAGGAGGTGAGTCGCCAAGTAGTGACAAGATGACTACTCAGCATTTTGCAGCACATGTTGATCCAGTAATACATGCAATGTCAAGGTCAACTGTCTGCAAAAAGCAAGGTGAGGATATGGTGGGCAGTGGAGCGTGAAAGAAAGAGGGGAAAGAGCCAAGGTGGAGGCTGATAACAGTGGATAGTTGGAAGTGAAGAAAAGTGTGTACTCAAGAATGTCTACAAAAAATAATGGATGAAATAACTAATGGATCAAAGAGAGTGAGGGGGAAAGAGAGAAATAAGGAGAGAAAGAAAGAAAAGGACGTTTCGCGGAAAGTAACAAGGTTAAGAAAATGTTTGGGTAATCCATAAACAAGGGAGCAGAGGGTTTATATACGCAGTGAAAGTGAGGTTATAGTGAAGTAGTGAAATTGGGATAGTGAAGATTAGTGAAACGTACAGGGTTCTTCATTTAAAACCTAACAAAGCACATGACATTTCACCTCTCCCTCGATGTTGCTGGATTCCCCCACTACCAGCTGGCATTGTGCACACGATTAGTTGTTACCGAGACCAAAAATCCACATCGCATTCAAGAAATGCCTGATGATCGGAGAGTTAGAGTTTGGTGTGCTGTTAGTGCTAGACACATAGTAGGTCCAATATTCTATGAGCGGTCACATCGCTCTCTCACAACCCCCAGAATGTCTGGAGGACCACACATAAAAATATGGTGCTCTCTAAAAAGCGGTTACTATTACTGCTATTGCTCTCTTCAATATCATCAGTGAAAAATATTGGAGAGCAAGAGGATTAATGACTTCATTGTCAGAAATCCAGCATTAGCTAACAACAACATATTCTATGAGCAGACTGTAAATGCAGAGAGGTACCGAAATGACATTTTGACCCCATTTTATCATGAACTGAAAGAAGAAGAGAAATCATATGGGTTGTTTCAATAAGATGCTGCACCCATGCAGCAGAGGAGTTGCTGAATAAAATTAGGGAAGTGTTGAAAGATAGACTGATTAGTGCTGGTGTATGGCCCTCTCGCTCCCCTGATCTAACAGTGTGTGATTTTTACTTGTGGGGTTACCCGAAAGTTTATGAGACAAAACCTCATACATTGGAATAACTAAAACAAAACATTAGAAATGAAATCAGAAACATTACAGTGGCCCAACTTAATCGTGTGAATCAGAGTGTGTTCTCCCACTTGTTTAGCCAAGGGTGGATGACATTTCCAGCATCTTCTATAAGCTAAGAGTGTTATACATGCTTTATGCACAGAGTTTATGTAGGAGCAAAGCTGGCCTAATCACGCACAGGTGAAGTGCTGTGGGCCCATTAGGTTTTAAATGAAGAACCCTGTGTAATGTAAACTGATTAATAAGAGTTACGAGAGTGGAACTGATAAGAAAAATTGAGAATGAGGGAACATGAAAAGATGGGAGATGAAATAAATCAGAAAGTAAAAGTTAAAGCACAGGGTGGGAGCAGGATAAGATCAGTGAAAGGGTAGGAAGCAAACATTCACAAATTAAACATGTATAATGTGTACATAAAAGGTAATTATACAGAAGGACTGCCCTAATAGTAAAAGGGTCCAGCTCAGAGGTAGCCTGTGTGTAAGATTTAGTTCTTAATCATTCATTCATATTACACCACTTCTAAACACCATTAACTTGTAACACTCAAAGAGTTCTGTGGGTTAATAATGTTGAAAATTCCTGACCTAGTCTATGCATATTGTAATTTCACCTATTTAATTTTCAGATCCTGCAGAAATAATCCAGACACGTTTTAATGAGGCTGATGTACACTATGAATATTATGTTCACTATGAAGGTTTTAATAGGCGACTGGATGAGTGGGTTCCGAGAGGCAGGTGAGTGAAATAGTAATACTAACTTTATTCATATTACTATCTGTCTACTGATTTGGCATATCAAAGGTTTGGCAAATAGCTTTATTACTTGATTTGTCTTGAATGATGTAACTGGCAGCCACTGAGTCCAATTGTATTGAATAGCCTCTCTTAGTACTGAGAGAGTCAAAAAATTTTGAATCCACTACAAGGTGTTTGCCTGTCTGCATCCTTGGCACTTGTTGCTGTCTGCGTTATCACAGAAAGGAATGGATGAAACCATACAACATTTTTAAAGCTACTTTTAAAGGTTTACTTACCAACTTTATGAAAGAAGATCCTGAAACTGACCACCGTCGTTGTCCATACATACAAATCCATATGAGCCATTTAAACGAACTAGGTCTGTGTTGAAAGAAACATAGGCAGCCAACAGTTCTAATGCAGGGAAAATTACATGATATAGGGGCTGTATGGATAGTAGTCTGAGAAAATCACTGCCTTACCTTACAATCTGTCCTTTGCTGATGACCTATGATTTGGTAGATTGTTTGCTGAATGAGCTTTATTACATTGTTCATCACGTTGATTGACCAACACGCAATTATAAATTCTTGCATTGTAATATATTGGCTTTGATGACGTATGATTTAGTAGGTTGTTTGCTGAATGTGTTGTATTATGTTGTTCATTGTATTGATTGATCTAATGCTGGGATTGCAATGAATTTTATTTAATGTGTTGGGACTAGTGTGAAGTTAAGAAATGCTCCTACACCAGAGGTTTAATTAGGATACATTCAACTTAATGTAACACAAATTAATAAAATTATAAAAAATATAATACATTCTGAGTTAAACATGAATGGCCCTTGATTGGTAGTCATTTTTATTATTTCATGCCAATTGGTTCTAATTATCATGTGACAAATTTACATAAAAGGAAGGAAAAGTTTGACATTGCCAAACTTTAAATTTCCTTAAGTTAACTCAGATTTAGTTTATCGTTCTCTCAGCTAAGTGTGAAATTTTCAATGTAGGATCAATATGGCATCATTTAAGATTATATACAAAACATAAATTGCTATTTTAGTGTTACTTAGGTTTTCCCAAATAATTACCAAAATCTTGAAAATCAATAAATGGAAGGAAATCCACAATATGGAACAAGTGTAGGATTGGTGAAGATTGAAAATGGACATACTAATGGTATCTTTCTAATGCTATCTTTCGCAGTCTTCACACAAATAATGCAAATAAATCTCACTTATATTATTTCATTATGCTGGTCACTATTAATTCTAATGCCCAGTATTAAGGGCACTGGGAGGTCGATTGACTTAAAAAAATCTATTTTTTGTTTTTAATGTTAAAAAAAATATATATAATTCTTCAGTTTTAAAATGATATATATATATATAACAAAGGTATAGTGTTATTTGTTATAATGATGGTTGCAGTGGTAGATTTACAGTGATTGAAAAAATGGGTATAAAAGTTAGTCAGAGTATGAAGGAAGCCTGTATAAATATATATATGTCTACTCTCAGAGGCAAAAAGGGCAGTTCAGTTGCTTCAGAATAAAGCTAGAACTAAGAAAAGGAATAGAAAAGATGAGGAAAACTTAAGTGAGCAGGAATATGGAGCAGGCATTCTGAAAGTATGTGTAATTTGAAAAGAATGGTACTTCAGCTTTGATCGCAATTTCCCGAAACCTTGATTTTTCACACTTCAGGTACACATTTCTCAAAAACTATAAGAGATATTGATATAAAATTTTTAGTGCTTATTTATCCATGTTTGTTGAGTACAGCCGGTTAAAGCTTTTGTGAGTTTGAGCTATAATGTGGAGAAAAAAAAATTTTAATGCTTAAAAATATTACCATATTTTTCCTATATAGAATTAAATAATTTTTTATGTGCAAAATACAAACTACATAGGATTTATGTTTAACCGGCAATGTCAAGCTATGCTTTATGTTATTCAGATAAAAATTTGGTGCCTGTAGCTTCAAACTCTTACAAGAAAAGTGTACCTGAAGTTTGAGGTGTAACATTTGTTTTCAGGATACATAGTGTGCTTTATGCCCCTTTTGCATGGAATTCTGTGAATGTAATTTAATTATTACGTAGTAGTTAAATGTACAAGTGCTTGAAGTATAATCACACCAAATTTCAATTTATTCTAATCATTAATAGTTGCTATATTTAAATTTTAAATATTGGTGTAAGTTAAGCTCGTGGTGTTAAAAATAACCTCCCAGTGCCCTTAAAGTTTTAAACTAACAGCTACAGTGTCATATGTCTACTATTGAAACAAGCTAATAGCCAGTTTCCAGTGCTAACTAAAACCCGATTACTCTGAGCTTAAGGTTACATGCTCAAACGTGATATTTGATATCTTGCAGTAGCAACTCTATTGCTAAAGGACTCATTTAAAACTTCTCATTAAATTCATAAACAGCTGTGAAATCATTATTTTGGCAGATTCACAACCACCGATAATGGTAATGATGACGAGGATGAGAAAGTTAAAACACATGTATTCAAGTGAGAGTGTTCACACCGATGAGAAGCTTACCTGGCTCCCCCTGAGTTTTAACCTTATCGTTCTCATTACCAGGCATGGCATGTTAGATTCATATTATGCATATTAGACTTTTTGCTGTAGAAATTATTCATGGTAGCCATATGGCAGCACTCTAGTCACCAGCTAGAAAAAATTCATTGGTCAATTACAAACAAATGAATTTCCAGTGTGTAATATTGGCCTCACTTTGCTATCAAGTCACTGTCACTGTTCAGTCACAAAAACAAAACAAATATTTCTGGAAGATAATTTGTCCCTGAATCCAGATCTAGTCTTAGAATTTCTTTATTGGCCCCAGTTTCCAAGTGATACTGGTTTGTGTAAATGTTTACATCAGTCTAGGCATTGTATGTATATTGCAAGGGGAGAACCAAACAATCTGTGTTAGTGCATGAATTATAGTGGACGAGGTTTAACTTGGCACCTACTTTTTAGAAAGAGAAACAAATAGGTGTTCTCCATCTCTTTCTAAGCCACCCCTCTTTTATGGTGAGCCAGGCAGCGTAGATACACCAGTGGCGGGTGATCCTTCCTCACTGTCACATTGACAACCGATACTTCACTTGCAATAATTGCAACACCACTGATACTGATGTCTGCTTATCCTCATACCGCCACAGGTATCAGGTAGACCATTTCAAGGAAAGAACGCCACAGCCTGTGCTAGGCAGGGATAGTGCAAAAGGTGCCAAGTTAAATCTTGTGCATTATAATCCATTAAATTAGCAATATAAGAGTAAAGAAAAGTGAATAAACATCCCTAAAAATGTTTTCTTGCTCATTTCCTGTAACACTTTGCCTCATGAATATCTCTTCTGAAGGTTCAGCAGTAGTCAGACAGCACTGTCTTGCCTCCCTTCCAATTGCCTTGATAACGCTTTTCCATTTGAGAAATGTCCTGTTGGAACCGTTCTCCATGTTTCGCTAGCTGCATGTGGGCTATTCGGGGAGAAGTCAATGATGTCGTTCAAGAAATGTATCTTAAGTGATATTTTACATCCCATACTGTGGTATGATCGCAATAGTTTGGTGCAGTTTTAAATATGGTGCGTTGTAGAGCTTTTGATTCTTTGCAATCTTGGGTCGTGGAACATGTGAAATAATTGAAAATGTATTTAGTGAAATATTGCTAAACAATTCATATGTTGGATTGCGACGATGTTAAGAAAGTCGATCCACTAACAAGAAGGACTTACTATTGTGATATGATCTAAATACTATGAGCAAGGTGCGAATAAAATAACTCATAAAAACTTAACCCCTTAACTTAACACAATTATTACACCTGTACCATGACCTGAGATTGCAAAGGATCAAAAGCTCTACAACCCACCATATTTAAAACTGCACCAAATGACTTACCCATACACATGACTCGAATAAGGGTGAAATAACATAAAATACAAACAAAAGTGGACTCGCAACAAACTAAGCTGACACAACAACCTCATGGAACTCTTGGAAGCTAGATCGCCAAAGGACCACAAATAGATGCCAACCAGGATGGTAAGGAAACTCGACGCCACCAAGGATGCAAGGATCCATTTCAAGTGAGCAACAGTCAACCAAACATAAGGTATTCCAAGAGAAAAGAATCGACGAGTAGGGCATCAGGAATTCACCATCACGGGAATCTACGTGAGGAATAAGAATCAACGGAACAAAGTAGGACCAAAAATTTGTGTTTAACATTTTATTTTATACTTGTAGGTTACTAAGAAGTGGGGAAGAAATAGGACTTTTAAGGCCAGCCAAATCTAGTCAAAAAATGAACATGTCGCAAACAGAAAAGGAATTAGAAACAGGAGTAGGGGAAGGGGCAGATAAGCCTAGTATTCAAACAGAAAGTGAGGAAGAAGTAACAGTGGTAGGGAGAGACCAGAGATTAATGATGATCATGTTTGAAAGATTAGAATAAAGCTTAGGGTAGACAATAGAACACAATAAAAAATAATTAAGGGCAGAAAATGGAACAGAATAAAAACGAATTAAGGCAGGACTTAGAACAGAGAACAAAGCTTAGGGCAGAAAATGGAACAAAACAAAAAAGAATTAGAACATAAAATAGAATTAGGTAGCCAAGAATGCAAGGAAAACATGAGAGTAAAGGAGAATAATTTGAAATTAGTACATAAAAATATAAATGAAACAAAGGAGGTTTTGGAAGCTATAGAAACCATAGAAGATAGGATGGGAAAATTAGAAATGAAGATGAAAGAAAATAAGATAGTACTGGAGGGAGAAATTGGTAAATGTAGGGATGAGATAACAGAGTATAAGACAAATGTAGAGGATAAGATTATGAATGTCAAAGTAGAACTAACTGAGGAAGTAAGTAAATTGAAAGCTAGTCAGAACCACTTTGAGTGGAGACAATCAGACGAAATCAGAAATATACTAGTAAAAGAAATTGAGGTAGTAAAGAAAGAAATGATGAGTGAAACAGTAGAACAAATAGTATCTTCTAAAATTAAGATTGCGGCTGATGTAGTACAATCACAAGATGCCATGAGTAATATGAAACAAAGTCAACTAGAAATAAAGAATGATCTAAAATCAATTTGTGAAGAAATACTAAAAGGAAAGGAAAATTTGGCCAATGTAAATGATGTTGTGAATGCACTACAAAAGCAAATTGGAAATTTAGATATAAGAGATGTTCCAAATGAAAGTGACTCAAGTAATACACAAAATGATGACTTACCATGTAAAGGTATAGGTCCACAACCACATACTAACACAACACACAATACATGCTATACTAACAGCATACTACATGAGATTACACCCCCCACATTTTCAGGATTAGGGAAATATACGGAAAATGACATCATAGGGGACACTACTAAAATGTGCATATATGAGTCATTCCATGTCAAATCGCACAAAATTTGACCTTCATGTCTCCGATTTCATTAATATTAAATGTCCGTGTTCTGTGAATGAAAAAATGATACCCCTATTTTTTGTTTGTCTGTAAATTAATTATTTTGGTAAATATAAAGCATTAAATTTTCGGATATTTCTCGCACACCATTCTACATAAACATAAACATCTCTGGTATTATTTTTCAGATAAATATGACCTGTAGCTCATTTTGAACATTGAAATGTGTACTTTATTTATACATTTAACAAAAAACAAATAGTTTGATATTTCCTATTTTTACGTGGCCATTAACATTATAAACATCATTAACAATACTTACTGTCCACTAAAAATTTCCGGGAAAAATTTTAAAACATAGCTTGATGATGCCATGTAATCCTAGAAAAAGTTCAGAATGGAATTCTAAATACATGCAGAGAAATTAAATAACTTAGCAAGCCGTGCAGACTGGAGTAACGTTTCATCCACGGCTAGAAGGTATACACACTGCGTGCAGCTGATTGCGAGTCATGCATTGTACTTCCGTCAAGGTCAAACTCTTAGCATAAACACTGAAATGGGTCATTTCATGTTAAATCGAACATTTTTGAAACTTGACATACTATTTTCTCCATTTTTTAATCTTATCAATAGATGAGATTAACTAATCCGTATGTTTTCTTTTTGGTGTGACACGTTTATTTTGCATTTTATTAATGTTATTTTTATGGTATATTCACATACTGTATTATATAAAAATCATTTTATCGGATACTATTTGAAGTCTAGAGCAGTCTAAAGTAAAAAAAAAAATATTGCAGTTTTGCATGCCATTGTTTTAGGTTCACTCAAAATATAAAATAGGCCCCTTTTAGGGGGTAGTATTTTTAAAATATATTTTAATTACTAAACGCTGAATAAAATTCAGAAACCTTTTGTAAGGTCTAAACGTTTGCTGGACTTGGGGTACGGGGTTGCTAACATTTCCCTTTCTTTAGCCAGCTGTTTGGATATTCATATCATGTGAGTTGAGACACCAAAATGTTTTATTTTATTGTACGACCAACTGTCAAAAATCGTCAGTATTTGTATTTTAAGATTTTTGTCATCCGTTTCATGGAAAGAATCTGTTAATTTTTGTATCATTTCACAATTATTTGAAGTTTCATATGAAGCACAGTCTGTAGCATGAAATATTTTCTGCTTCATTGCCTGTGGTATTTTCTGCAACTTCTCCCTAGGGTAGTGTTTTTGCGAGTTTTCTTTTCTTTTTTGGAAATTCTCCTATTGCAGCCAAACTGTCGTTCAGTTTATCTGTTACATCTGTTTGGACCATACTTACTGCGTCACTAAAGGATGAGGAGCTGTCACTATCATGTTCTTCTACCAAACTTTCACAAGCACTAGGCACACATAACTCGGTGGTGGTTTGTTCCTTTGGAAGCTTTGAAATTTTTGTGCGGCAACTATCACAAAATTTCAAATCGCGAGATAAGTTTAAGCCTTCTAATTTAAGTTTAATCAGCATTGCTGACGTCACTGGTCTCAGCTTTTTATTGCGAACTCTGTGATTAATTTGAATGGGTTAAAACAGTAGCCGTAACTCCGTTGCACCAAATCAGCCAAGATTATACACAAGCACAATCAACACTACAGCTCACACTAAAGGTCAACTAGCGATAAAATCATATTATGCAAACAATAAACACCGGATGTACAATGACACCTTGCCCATGTGTTCACAGCACTTTCTTCAGTCGATACAAGTGACTCACCACGCACACGTCATTAGTAAAGTATTTATATCACATCTTATTCCTATCCCATTCTGAAACGAGCATAGTTCAATGCACAATACTTCTGACTATAATTATAGTTTCTCAGTTTTTTAAAAGTAAGCGTTTAGTAATTAAAATATATTTTAAAAATACTACCCCCTAAAAGGGGCCTATTTTATATTTTGAGTGAACCTAAAACAATGGCATACAAAACTGCAAATTTTTTTTTTTTTTTTACTTTAGACTGCTGCAACCACGAAAATTCTAAACTTCAAATAGCATTCGATAAAATGATTTTTATATAATACAGTATGTGAATATACCGTAAAAATAATATTAATAAAGCGCAAAATAAACGTGTCACACCAAAAAGAAAACATACGGATTAGTTAATCTCATCTATTGATAAGATTAAAACATGGAGAAAATATTATGTCAAGTTTCAAAAATGTTTGATTTAACGTGAAATGACCCATTTCAGTGTTTATGCTAAGAGTTTGACCTTGATGGAAGTACAATGCATGACTCGCAATCAGCTGCACGCGGTGTGTATACCTTCTAGCTGTGGATGAAGCGTTACTCCAGTCTGCACGGCTTGCTAAGTTATTTAATTTCTCTGCATGTATTTAGAATTCCATTCTGAACTTTTTCTAGGATTACATAGCATCATCAAGCTACGTTTTAAAATTTTTCCCGGAAATTTTTAGTGGACAGTAAGTATTGTTAATGATGTTTATAATGTTAATGGCCATGTAAAAATAGGAAATATCAAACTAATTGTTTTTTGTTTAACGTATAAATAAAGTGCACATTTCAATGTTCAAAATGAGCTACAGGTCATATTTATCTGAAAAATAATACCAGAGATATTTATGTTTATGTAGAACGGTGTGCGAGAAATATCCGAAAATTTAATGCTTTATATTTACCAAAATAATTAATTTACAGACAAACAAAAAAATAGGGGTATCATTTTTCATTCACAGAACACATACATTTAATATTAATGAAATTGGAGATATGAAGGTCAAATTTTGTGCGATTTGACATGGAATGACTCATATGCGGATGGATACATGTGCATAACTAAAATAATACAGCAAGATCTGTACTTCTCTTTGCCAGTAGCGTCAGTTGAATATGGAGGTATTTTGATATGTGCGCATTATAAGACAGTAAAAGTGAAATGGTGATTAACCATAATATGTTTTATCAACACAAAGTGTGCGATTATATAATAGGGCATAAGATCGTGGGGAAGTACGAAATGTTGGAAAACGTATTTAGCGAAATATCGCTAAATAATTCATACGTTGGGTTGCATCTATGTTAAGAAAGTTGATCCACTAACAAAAAGGACTTACTATTGTGATATGATCTAAATACTGTGAACAAGGTGCGACTAAAATAACTCATAAAAACTTAACCCTGAGTCCACAATTATTTCACCTGTGTCACGGCCCGAGATTGCAAAGAATCAAAAGCTCTGCAATCCACCATATTTAAAACTGCACCAAGTTCTTGTGCAATACTGCAATAGTTCTGTGTCTAAAAAGTTCTTACAAACGTTTATGAAAGCCAGCCAGTTTAACATCACCATCAACCTTCAACATCAACAACATTAACAATACAATCATTAGTCATTAATTCCCTAATTTATGACCCAACAAATATTCCTCAATTTTTTGTTCCTTGGGAAATTATCTTGGAAATACATGAATCTTTGTGATATTTTGTCCATGGCTTTCACAAAGTTTTTGACATGTACTTAGGTCTTAAAGTAGTTGGTAAATTAGGATGTTACACAGTTTTCTTTGTTATAGAGATTATTCCCACTACTTTTGTTATGCAGAGATAGCAATCAGATTGTTATTATCCGGTAGTCTCATAATTTTTTCGTAGGTTAAAATACCTTGTTCTTCAACTTCCATTGTGATAAGTTTATTGCATGTTATGGAATGTAATACTATAGTTGGAGTGTTTTTAACTGCTCCAATTATTCTGAGAGCTTGATTTTGAGTATGTTGAAATACTGCTACGGTTGAGGGGGAATGCAGTTATAAGAACTTCACTGCTATATTTGAGAATTGGTTTTATATACATATTGTATGTTGAATTGAGAGTATTTTTTGAACATTTTAAAATGATTGGTGGCTTTATCCTTCACATTTTCAATGTGACTTTTCCATGTTAGTTTTTTTGTCAAAAAGTATACCAAGATATGCATTTTCAGTTCTAGGTAACAGGGCATGATCATATGATAAGGAGATATTAACTGATTTTTTCTAAATGAAGACAATTGAAAGTTGCTTTTATCAGTATTAAGTTGCATAAAGTTTTATTAGACCCATATTTAAGTTTGAATAAGGAATTTTGTGATAAAATTAGACCTTCAGTTTCTCGTGAATTCTTAGAATTCCAGATTGCTAAATCATCAGCATATAATGAAGTTTTAATGTCAGTCTGTTGTATCTGTTCTGGAAGATCATTTATATAGATATTAAATAAAGTAGTACTAAGAACAGCTGCTTGGGGTAATCTGAGATTTGTTCTTTTATATTTTGACACTGCAGAGCCATAGGATGTGGCACAATACCTTCAGTAATGAATTCTGAAAGCCAACAAAGCATATTGTGTCTGATGCCCATTGTTGTGACTTCTTAATGAGGTTGTATCTCCAAACATTGTCATGCGCTGGTTTTAAGTCGATAAGTACTACTAAAGTATTTTGATTTTTGTTAAAGCCTTCTTTGATTTCCTGACTAAGTTTGATTATTTGTTCATTTGTTGCATGATTTTTCCTAAAGCCTGCTTCACAAGGGGACAGAAGGTTAAATTGCTCGAGGTGCCAATTTAGGCGAGCTGAAATTATCCTTTCCATGATTTTTCCCGAGATACTATGGCTGTCGCAAAATTTAATGGTGGCTGGCTTAATGCAAAGTCCAATCATAGGCTTGCGACGTCTGGCAGTATTGCGTAGTTAAACACTGTGAAATTAGACTGTACAAATTAACTATAATTTGCGCTGGCAAAATTTATTTGTACTACAGGAAAAATAATATTAATAGTCAACTATCAGCCGCCTTTAAATTTTGGGGCAACCAGAGTTAAAATATGGTTCTGTAACTCTTGATATCATTGATGGTTTGCCTGATTTGTGTATTAGAATTGTGATGGCTTTTTTCCAGATAGCTGGAACAGAAGTTTTCCAGATGTGGTTGTATAAGTAGAGTAATATGTTTCTTGCTTTACATCCCAAATTTTTTATAAATTCTGAATGAACTTTATCAGGGCCAGGAGTTCTACAATTAGATGTATTTTTAATTGCAGTAATAAGTTCAATAACTGTAAATTCACTGGAAAATATTTCATCTGTTGAGGTTAAATATGGAATTTTTGTTTGATTTGATTTTCTTTAGGATTTTCTTTCCTTTCCTTTTTTTTTTATGGTCGAGGAAGTTTTGGTAATGTAAAAGTTAAGTTAAATGCATTTGCAATTTTCAAATCCTTTGTTAATTCTTTATCACCAGATTTAATTGGGTGTTTTAGAACTGTTTCTTTTTAATATTTGACATAATTAGGGACTTTTTGACTATATTTTCTATAATCAATATTTTCAGTAGGTGTATTAAAGGAATTTGGCCCAATGGCTGAGCGGTTAGTGTGCTTACCTACCACCTAGGTGGCCTGGGTTCGATCCCAGGGACCCGCATGTGGTATTCGTGGTGGATGAAGTGGCATTAGGGCGGGTTTTCTCTGGGTGCTCCGGTTTCCCCTGCTGCTCATTCCACCAATTGTTCCATTATCACCTTTCCAATCATGCATTTCGCCTGCATTTCATATCATCCTCTTCCTACTCTCATACCTGGTGCTTGTCTGACCACCCGCTTCCAGGTCTTCAGTCTGTCCGGTCCATAGGTTCCTGTGCTCCCCAACATGCGCCTAACCCTAGTCACTGGCTTGTAAGTCCTAGGGGGTGTAAGTCCTACATAAGGGGAGGGTAATCAGAAAAAGAAGAAGTACCTGCCTCAAAGCACTGGGTGTGCAATGGTCCGAAATTGTAAATATATGTTTACATGTCCTAAAAGACTCTTTATATATTTTAAATAATCACTTATATTCAATGTGTTAACTATTATCTTCTTGTTATAATCTTTTAATGTTTTAGATATTTTGAATATTAATTTTACTCATTTTTTTTCTTCGTCTTAAAATTGACTTTGTCATATATCTCTGTATTCTGGATCTTTATGGTCACCTGCAATGTCAGGCAGATGTCACAATTTTTGTTTGTGAAATATATATATAACGGAATTTCTTTTAGCAGTTAATACTATTTTGTAAAAATTGCTACTTGTTTTTCCAGTTAAGGATACTCTCCTGGTCCTTTTTTTTTTTCCTCAGCTAAATTTCTTGCTGTTGTTTATTTGTGTAAGTTCTCAACGTCTTTGATTCAAAATGGGTTATATTTTATTAATCTTACCCCTAGGGATATATATTTTTGGCGGTATTTTAAAGAAAATTACAAAAATCATTATTGATTTTATTAGGTATATTATTAGGAATTGTGATTGTTTGAGGTGCTAGTTCTTTTAAAGCCATTTTATTGTCTTTCCAGTTCACTTTTTTAAAATTCCATGAACCTTTACTAGAAGTTGATTTATGAGTATTATTAAGTATAATTTTGGCTATTACTACTCAATGGCTAGAACCCATATTGCTGAAATAAATTAATGAGTTCTGTTAAATATATTTGATATAACAGGTGATCCAAAAGACTGTGAACCGGTTGCACTGTGTTCTATCTGTATGCATCCTCAGCGCTCGTTGCCAACTGCCGCTGTCATAGCACAGTGCGGATGAAATTATGCAAGACTTTTAAAACTACTTTTAAAGGCTTTACTTACCAATGTTATTAACAGAGATGTTGAAACTGGCCACCGTCGTCGTCCATACATTTTTGGCACCTCTTTAGGAAATTATCCATCACTCGCCGTAGTTCACATTGAGAAATGCTGGCAATTTCCTGGTGGATATTTTGCTTTAATTCTTCCAGGGTGTGTGGGAATGTCTTGTACACTTTATGCTTCTCCAGAGATAGAAATCGCAGATCACCTGGAAATCTTTCTGCAAATCGTACTTTTACTTGGCGAGTTGACTGAGTTAACACATACAAACCATAAATAAATACACGCTCTGCAGTAGAAAATAAATGCTGAGCCATAATATACTTTGTGACTAAGTGCAGGACAAAATAATAAATAAAGCATGCTGTAATAATTCAACCACATACCACCATCACCTCTATACTGCACTTCCAGAGCAGAGAAAAACAAGTCAACCTCGTGACTTTGTGTACATCAGCTGCTGTTATCGTGTTTCCGTTTGCCCAGTGGAAAAACATGTTTTTGGGTCACTGTATTTGATGATGCAAATAAAAGGTCTGGATCACATGTTGAGCCATTGTGTTGCATATATATGCTAGGTTCTTGATTGTTAAAAATAAGTTCTCTATTAGTGGTGTACAGCCATTCTTCTAATGTTTTACAAGATGCATTAACATTATTATATCCCCAGTATTTAGAGTGAGCATTAAAATCTCGTATTATAATAGTTTTTTTGGTATGTCCAATAGATTTAGATTGAGTGCGTTAGTTGATGGGTTATATACAAAATGTATAGGGAAGTGTTCATCACTCTTCCAATCCTTGTTCATTAATTTAGTGATTTTGAATTTTTATGTTAGATTTCTCTTGAGTCCAACTAAAACTTCGCTTCTGGTTTTTGGTAGAAGATAAGTTGTATAATGTTTCAGTTCAAACTTTTCTTTTTTTTTTTTTGTCTTCTGCAATATTGGTTTCCATGAGACCAAAGACATCTATATTTTCTTTTTTTAATAGTGTAAGAAATTTATACTTTACATTACTTTTGTAATGTAAAGTAGATTCTTAAGTTTATGGACTATAACAGAATTATTACAGGAAAAGGTAAAAATGAATCTGACAGTGAACAAAATAAGGTATTTTATTAATTTTTGTATAGCCTGGCATAGAATCTGGATTAGCCATATAAACTTCATAATGGGCTTAGGACAAATAAATATTATAGATGATCATATAAATCTAGAGTATATTTTTGTTCATTTTTTTAACAGGATAATGAATTCTCATTTTGATATGTCAGAAGAGCAAGTCAAGAAAACTGAAAGACATTCAACTGGGGATATACTTAAAGAACCCTCAGACAGGAAGATAACGAGAAACCAAAAACGACGACATGATGAGATCAATCACATTCAGAAGGTATACTTTGTATCTATCTTCCTTTCATAGAAGTTTGAAAACAGTGTTGTTGTAATTAATTTAATTTAAAAGGTACTTTGTATCTATTTATACATAATCTGTGTACAATAAGTTGGATTAGAAGAGTAAGTTTAGAAAATGGTGATGATTGAGCATAATACAAATCCTAATAATTTGTATTTCTAGACAAAGCTTTCGTGCATCAATCCATTTTTTCTGTGCTTTGTACATGCTTTTATGTTCAGCCTTTACTTCTGTCAAATGTAATCTTTCCCTATCTCATTGTTTCTTAGTCAATGCACATGGTTAGTTGACTTCATTTAAGATGCTCAAAGTGATCTTTCCTTCCCATGTGTGAACAAGTGAGTCGTACTCAATTTACCATATATTGCGGAATTACTGACACTACGAAGTATTAGAATTACTTAACCACTCACTGGCCCTTTGTGCTTTCTGCTTGCCCCTGTTTTGTGTAAGGTCTATTCTCATAAGCTCTCTTTTTAGCCAGTGCCTAAATACAAATGTTGAACATTGTCCTATCTGACAAGGGAAGGTCTCAGTAGTTGTCATGGAGAATAGAAGAAAACTATTGTTATTTTGTTACTGATGATTAGAGAGAAAACCTCTTTGTGAAGTTTTAGCTGCTATGCTGCAACTGTATTGACAGGAGAGTGAAGAATAGATGGGGCAGTTATAGGATTTCCTTCTCTACTAAAGCCTTCCATTTGGTGACTTCGCAATTTACTACTGCTCTTATAATCTTGAACACCTCGAGTGTCAACTGCAGCTGACCATAACTTCCATCACTGACTGGGCCCTCGCACCGGGTTTCAGTTCTCCGCTACAAAAACGGAATGTATCCACTTTCATCGACTTCGTGGTGTACACCCTCCACCTGATCTTTATTTGTGTGGTACACGACTGCCGTTTGCTCCACACATTAAGTTTGTGGGCCTTTACCTCGACAGCAAGCTAACTTGGGAGTTCCATATTCGTCAGGTTCGAACTTCCTGCGATTGTTTGCTTCAGGTACTCAGGGTTTTATCTGGGGCTTCTAGGGGTAGCGATCACACAGCTATGTTGGGGCTTTATCACTCGCTGGTGCGGTTCAAACTGGACTATGGCAGTTTTAACTTTTAGACACTGGCCACCATACTGATATCCGTCTAGCTACTGGAGCTTTCCGCACTAGTCGTGTTGAGTGTCTGTATGTTGATTCCGGAGAAGCTCCACTGTCTATTTGGCACTTGTTTTTATTATTTTCCTATGTGGCCAGGTTGGTAGCTCACGCTTCCTTTAAATCTGAATTGCGCCCAGAACTCACCCACCGTTATCTTCGGAATACAACTATATCCCGTCCAAGCAGTATTCTGTTTCGTGAACTGCTCGCCGCAAATGAGCTCCAAATGCCTGCTTTAGAGCATTTTTCTTTTCCTTGCTCTCCCCTCTCCTCTCCAACAAGCCCGGTTTGACCTTGCGCTTTCGGGCTGTGCTAAGGTGGCCACCCCCCAGTTGGTGTTTCATCAACTTTTCATCAAACTACTGGGACGTTACCGGACTTACACTCCGGTATTTACCAATGGTTCCCAGTTGGGTGGTGCTACAGGTTGTAGTTTCGTATATAATGGTGAGGCACATCAATACCGCCTCCTGAACTTCAGTTCTGTTTATACTGCCGAGCTGCGTGCTATATTTTGTTGCATACTTTTTATTTTAGTTCCTGGAGGTTTTATAAGATGGTACGACTCTCAGAGTGCAATTCAGACCCTGCAGTAGTTCCTCAGCACATCCACACTCGGTTTTAAAATTCAGACACTAATCTCTCAATTACTCTTATGCGGATACCAGTTTGTGTTTACATTGACCCCAGGCCATATGGGCATTCCGGGTAATGAAGCTGTGGATGCGGCAGCTAAGTTTGCATGCCATGTGCCGCAGTCTTCTACCGTCACTATACCCTATACGGATGCTCAGCAGCACTTCCATCGCCAGCTTCTATCGGTTTGGCAGCAGTCTTGGGAAGCGTTGGCTGGCACACAACTGCGGACAATTAAAGACAGTGTGCAACCCTGGCTGAGCTACTGCAGGATTCCAGGTGGGCTGAAGATATTCTTACCTGCCTGAGAAGGTCACACGCGAGCCATTCACAGCCATCTGTGTGGTGACCCGGCACCTGTCTGTCCGATATGCGATGTTTAAATCATCGCATATGTGCTCCTGGATTGTCCAAGATATGCTTGTGTGCACCAGTCAATTGGTCTGGGATCTACACTAGCCTCAATTTTGAGTGACAACCCAGTGTTTGTAGCCAAGACTCTGCGATTCATTGCCCAGATTGGTTTTGCTACACAAGTCTAACTTGGTTTAGCTTTTTTATGAGGTTTTAACCCTTCAAGTTTCACTTTTAGTTTTTAACTCTGATACGTTTTATCTTTTAATGTTTTAACTGTTTTGTGTCTTACTTTTTTAGCTTTCACCTTTTACCCTTTTTTGTACGTTGTTCTTTTGCAGTTTAAAGTTAGCATACCAAATTGTCGTTTGGTGGTTTTAGCTGTTTGCATTTTTAGTTGTCTCTTTTAACCTTCACCTTTTAGCCTGCAAAGTTTGTGAGTGCTTTTAGATTTTAAATTTTGACCTAAGGTCCAAATGACGTAGCTGTCAATGGACCCTTAAACTCCACTCACTCACTCTCTCACTCTCTCTCTCACTCTCTCTCTCACTCTCTCTCTCACTCTCTCACTCACTCATTCACTCACTGGTGATGCACTAGTCAAGAGAGTAAACTCTGTTATGTCATATTATTGATTATTTGTCTCAAATAATCAATTCGTTTCATAAATCATTCATACTTACTGCATTCTCATCCTAAGTGATTGATATCTCTTGTGCTAATAGTCCATAGCATTATCATTTTCCATGATAATGGAAGCATCAGAAAGGAAGAGGAATCAAACCGACTCAGAAAACACAGATTCCAACGTAGCATTGAACCACCTCCAGATCAGACTTGGTGTTTTCTGCTCGGTCCGTACTAGCAGATAGTACATACTGGTCCTTTCACTCTTGTTAGTCATTCATCATCCTAATGATGGAAGAGATGCACTTTCCCGAAACATCGATGGCTCTTCATCACTACACCTGGCTCACAGCCTGAGAACATCTTGAATAGTAAATACATTAACACACAAATGTATAAAATTATACTATTTAAGACTAATTTTAATATACAAACATGTTTAAATTATATCAGAATGTAATACATATTTATAACAACTAATTCACTAAACAGTTTCCAGGTATTCACTCACATCTATCAGAAATTCCATTAACTCCTTGTTATACAGCTAAGTTTGGTAATTTCTTAAAGAATTGGGGGAGTTTATTATACAATTTAATACCATTATAGAGAGTGCTTTTTTCATACAGGTTGCTTTTATGCTCTGTAATGTGAAGATTTGATTAAGCTCTAGTATTGTGCCTATGAATTTCCACACTGTGACATAACTATATAACTGCTTATGAGTGAACGCTAGCACTTCATAAAGATATACAGAAGAAACTGTCAAAATATTTAATGACATGAAATAAGGTGTACAGCTGTATTACTGGAAAGGTTTAGCATTAAACTTATTGACCTTTTCTATATTATGAACTTGCTGTTGCTATAGCTCGACTTTCCCCTGAATATTATGGCATAGGATAACTGCAAGTGAAAGTATGCAAAGTAGGCTATTTTAAGTACGTCAAGATTAACTAATGATGTTAGAGTACATAACACAAAACAAATTTGGCATAGTTTTATTGGATAAGGCATCACTATGAATTCCCCAATTAAGATTACTATCGACCCAAACTCCCAGAAATTTAATTTTATCTGAAATACTTACTAGTTCATTCTCTAAGCAAATGTTAGGGAAACGTGCATTTTTGTTAATTTTATTATGAAAGTCTACCACAACACTTCTACCCTTATTAATAATAAGTCTATTGTCTTTAAACTAATTTACATCTTCTGATACCCCATCCACGTCATCAAAAGGAATGAATATGTTATGAGCTTTGAAATCCTGCCATTGAACAACCTCAATATTTTCGTCACAAAAAGATCAAATGAGGCCACTTTTGCAACCACCATCTGTCTCTGGTGTTGCCAGTTGGAGACACGCTAAGGATGGAAGCAATAGCTTCTGAAACATGTTACGCTTTTAAATTTAAGTAAGTGAAGTTAGTGTCACAAATCTGGTTCAACAATCTTTCAAGTATTGTTTCACTTAACTGTTTCTGACTTTCTGACTTCTAACCACAATAAAAATATGTAGTTGAATTATGGAGGTAATTAGGAAATGCAAGGGAGAAGTATTTGAGATAGATGGAGAGACACAATGGCAGGAATACAATGAGCAGGAAAAAGAACAAGTTGTTTCTTATATACAAATTAGCATTAGTATAGGAGTTTAAAGCTAGGAGAGCACATGGTTCTAAAAGAGTGTGTGAGATACCAAATGGAAATAATAAGGTGAAGCTGGAATGGGGGAGCTCTGGAGAACAGGAGTTCAAAATAGAGTAGATATGATTTTAAAAGTTAGGCAAAACGCTGAAGATATTGAGATTCAAGAGATTTGGGATAGTTTTAGAGGTAAAAGTTCCCTAAAATTATGTAGAAAAATTAAAAAAGATTAGAAGAAGGAAATATTTGGATTATTGTAATGAATTTCAGAAGAACTTGCTGGCTTGGATGCGAACAGAAGCATTGTTTTTAAAACATTTTAGAGAAGGTAATGAAGAAAGTTGTTATGTGTAAAGAGCAGAAGGAATATTCCCTTTTTATTAGAATGTGATGCAGTCAAGGATTGGAGGGAAGATGTAGGAAATGCAAAATGGGACAAATTACACAAGGAAATTATTGCATTTAAAATGTTGGCTGATACAGGACAAAAATAATTAAAATGTCTGGAGAATATTTAGGAAGAGTAAGAGAAATGGATCAGGCTAGTCAAGAAAGACAAGGAAAAATAAATAAGGAAATGTAAAAGAAGGGAGGTCAATTACACAGATAACCTAGTGGTTGTGTGTAATGGACTCTAGGTGGTGGCAGTGGCATTGGCGGCAGCAGTCGCAGTGGTGGTGGTTGTGGTGGTGGTGATGAACTATAATTACCTCTTAAAAATAAACATCCATTACATTACCATACAGTTTTGTTTATTTTCAGCCCTTACAAAATTCATATGTCTTGGAGTTAACCCAGGTTCTATTCTAGGCCATGCAAAGTAGTAAATAACATTACTATCTACAACTACTATTAATAACTCATCCATTATTTCTACCACCTATAATTCTACATTATAATTCTCAAACTGTTTGTGCTACGTACTCCCATTTCTTAACCTCACCTCTGCATTTTAATAAAATATGGATTGCTTCTTTATTTTTGCATATAGGGCAAATTCTTTCTTCTGTCCGTCCCATGCAACCTTTTAATCTTCAAACTCCCAGTTTAAACCATGCAATACCTTTCTTTGATCCTTATTACACCTTCATTATACATATTTTCCCATCATTTCCAAATTTCTTATAAAATTTAATGAATTTCTTTTCTCCACCATTGCCCATAAATCCTATCTGTCCATATCTTCCAATTGGCATCTGACTAATTCTCAGAATCCTGTCAGCATACTCTCTCTTCCTATCCCTATTTCACCCTTACCATTAATTAGAAGTTGATGTTTTATTTCACCCAACCAATTCTTTGGGTGACTACACTTCTCTTGTATAACTAAGCAATCTTTCAAACTGCGGAATTACATGCAACTCTTAAAATCATTTTACAAAAAATTTTCAGTAACCTATACATCTTTTCCCAATCTTCCCCTGTACTCCAGATTTCTATACCATACAGCCATCTTGACTCCACTAAGCTTTATAGATCCATTCCAATCACGTCCATTCATCTTTGCAGCTACATATGTACAGATATTTGCTAACCATTTTCAATGTTGATTTTCCTTTTGACAAAGCCATTTCTTTATGCCTCCCTCATCCTCCAGTGCTGTTGAGTTTTATACCCAAATAAATAAAATCCTTCGTAATTTGAATATTATTACCTTGAAATAATCACTGCTCACCTTTTCTTAATTTGCTACCTTGATTAAATACTATAATCTTAGTTTTGTTAATGTTAACTTTAAGGCCCCACTCATCACAGTACTTTTTAATTTCCTTTACTGAGTTGCTTAAACCTATGAACTGAGTATGAACTTACCAGCAGATCATCTGCATTTAATAGCGCTGGAATTTCTTTATTCTTAATTGTTGGTATATGATTATATCAATCTCCCTATCACATCATCTATTAATAGATTAAAGAATAGAGTTCAATTTACAGCCCTCCCGAAGGCCCCTACCTCGTTCCACCTCTTCTGCACAATTTGCACCTTTTTGTTTTTTATCAGTCTGGATGGCTTAGTTGGTTAGGTGCTGGCCTACTGATTCCAAGGTTGTGGGTTCAAACCCAGGCCAGAATGATGGTTTTTAAGTGTGCTTAAAAGCGACAGTCCCGAGTATATTTACTGGCATGTAAAAGAACTCCTGCAAGACAAAATTCTGGCATACCAGTGGCACTGATACGATCTTGACAATTGACAGCGTCTTTAACAAACAAAATCATTAATAATTAAATATCCTGCTCTTAAATACAAAATGTGTTTTGTTTATACAGTTCCTTTAGAATTCTCACTATCTATACTTCTTTCTTTAGTTATTTATGCTACAATGCTTCTCTGGATATATGCCTTCTCTGGATCCACAAACATTGTATATAGCCTGCCACACTTTTTTGCTTGTATATCCACCATAGTCTTTAATATCAAAGTATTATCTACTGTTCTTCTACCTTTTCTAAATCATGACATATGGTGACACTAAATTGTCTTTCTGAATTCTGTCTGAATACCTGTGAATATTTTCCCAAAGTTCAACTGCAACCAATCCCCCTGTAACTGTTGAGATTATTTATATTATCCTTATGAGGGCTGTCCCAGAAGTACCTGATCTGACGTATAGGTAGCAGTTGTTTCAAACAAATGACTATGGTAGAAAGTACCAACTTATATAGTTTAAGTTTGAAGTTTGATGATGCTACTTTGTTTAGTATTTGTTTGGCAGCCATCAATAGTGAATGTTCTCAGGAAACTTGGACAATAAAATAAAATTGGACATCGTTATGTGATACAATACTTTTATTTGAAAGGTCTTAGTCCAACTAATATTAAAGCTGACATACATTCTATCCTGGGGGAGTCTGTTCCTTCATTTACAACAGTAAAATATTAGATTATTATTATTTATTTATGCCAACAAACTTACTGTTGGTGTTTTTAAACACACAAGCCGTGTGTGGGCAAAGTTTACCAGGAGAAATACGAACTAGCTTGAGAATTTAATGCCATTCTGGCAGTTTGTCACAATAGCTCAATGGTTAGAGCGTTTGCCCGGCAAGCGGAAGGTCTGTGGTTCAAATCCCAGTTGTGGCATTGAATTTTTAAGTTCCAGTTCTACCGCTTAATCTTTGCCCACACACGGCTTGTGTGTTTAAAAACACCAACAGTAAGTTTGTTGGCATAAATAAATAATAATTACCATCTGAAGGTTATTTAATCCTGGGATATAAAGTACTTACAATAGTAAGTCACCATTGGGGTAATTGTTTCTGATGTGAGACTGCCTTTGTGATTTACCAGGAGAAATACGAACTAGCTTGAGAATTTAATGCCATTCTGGCAGTTTGTCACAATAGCTCAGTGGTTAGAGCGTTCGCCCGGCAAGCGGAAGGTCTGTGGTTCAAATCCCAGTTGTGGCATTGAATTTTTAAGTTCCAGTTCTACCTATTAGATTATTATTTATTTATGCCAACAAACTTACTGTTGGTGTTTTTAAACGCACAAGCGTGTGTGGGCAAAGTTTGAGAGGGCTGTGGTTCAAATCCCAGTTGTGGCATTGAATTTTTAAGTTCCAGTTCTACCTCTCAAAATATTAGATGGCAGAATTTAGCCAAGGCTGCATGAACTGCCAAGACGGACATCGCAGTGGTTAACCAAATGAGGTGATCATGCCAGAAATTGTAAAGAAAATCCACAAAATGGTATTGAATGACTGTTGACTGAAAGTGCATTAGCTAGCAGGACATTACACACATTTCAAAAAGTGCTGTACATCGCATACTGACTGAAAATTTGGACTTGAGAAAGTTGTGCACAAGATGAGAGCTGCATTTGCCCACAATGGAACAAAAACAGGTCATGAGGATGTTTCAGTTGAGTGTTTGGCGATGTTTTGCTGCAATAAAGTTGAGTTTTTGCATTGATCATAACCATGTATGAAAACTGGGTCCATCACATCACACCTGAAATGAAGGAACAGTTGAAACGGATTGAAGGAGAGAATTGGCTCCGAAGAAGGTGAAGACAGTTCCCATCTGCAGGCAAGGTCATGGTATCAGCTTTTTAGGATGCACATGAGATAATTTTAATTATCTCCAAAAAGGAAATGCAATCAATGGTGAGTGTTATGCAAACTTGTTGCAGCATTTTAGTGACAAAATCAAGCAAAAATGGTTGCACTCAGTGAAAAAAAGTTTTGTTTCGTCAAGATGATGCACCATTTCACATATCCAATGTAACAAAATCAACGAGTTAAAGTTGATATTGTTTCCTCATGCATACTATTTACCAGATTTAGACACCTCTGATTATTTATATCCAAACTTGAAGAAATGGCTTGGTGGCAAAAGATTTGCCAACATTGAAGAGGTTGAGTCTGCATATTTTTGAGTGCTCGACGGTTCTCACTATAAGCAAGGTATCAAATCTATTGAGCATTGCTGGGAAAAGTGTATTGAGCTGAAAGAAGACTATGTAGAGAAATAAGATTTTTTTTTCCCAAAATTTTTGTGCTTTCTTTGTTCGCTCAGGTACTTCTGGGCCGACCCTTATTTCATATATATTACAGCTACTCGCCAACTCTTAGGTATACCATTATCCTCTTTATTTGATTAATCAATCTCATTAAACATCTAAGTCTTTCTGTTTTCTCTACCTATACCTCAAAAAATTTGCATGGTAACCCATCCATATCCACTACTTTCCCTTCTTTTAGATTCCTTACTTGTTTTAAGACTTCCTCATCTGTAAATGGACTATACTATTTCTCTATGTAATGATATTCACTACTAAGATTCCACTTATACATCCTCACTGCTTTCATCTATATATAAATGGTTGTTTGTATGTTTGTCTTCTATGCATTCTTGAATCGCTTGACTGATCTCTCTGAAATTTGGCACATATATGTACTTTTTATAAAGAAGGTTTGTATGCTATCCCTTTTACTGCAGTTGCATGGATTTTGCTTCTTGTTCTTAAAAAAGGTCACTACAGCTAAATTGAGACATTTTTTGGATGGATGCAATACTTCCTTTTCTAAGCAGTAATCCATCCATCCATCTGTCCACCCATCCATCCATATATATAATAAAATATGTATAAAAATGAATGTTTGTGTTGGTTCTCTATATGCTCCCAAACCGTTGGACTGATCATCTCGCAATTTGGCCTCTGCATATATTTCTTCGTGGAGAAAGTTTGTATTTTATTCATTTTACTATTCAACGTAGCATTCACATGCTTTTCTTTTCTTTCACATAATAAATTCACATATCCTGCTCTACTTGACCTTCAACATACAATTAATACAATTTTTTATGACTGAAATAGAAATGCCACATTTACATTCATGGTTTTCTCTACTCGCTTTCCTTTTATCTAACATATTCACATGTCGTTCTCTCCGCATCCTTCAACATGCAATTCACATAATTTCTTATAATTGAAATAGAAATGAAATGAATTACATTCACATGGTTTTCTCTACTCACTTTTCTTTCATGAAACAATCATACTTCTTTTTCTACTCCCTTTTCTACAAACACTTCATACAATTTTCTATATGTTTGAAATTGAAATGCAATGTATTGCATTCACACAGTTATCTTTACTCACTTTTCTTTTATGAAAGACAATCACATTTCTTTCTCTACTCTCTCTTCTACAAAGGATTCATACAATTTTCTATATGATTGAAATAGAAATTCAACATTCACACAGCTTTCTCTAATTGCTTTTCTTCCTATAATATTTGGGGTTTTCAACTGTGCCTCTGCATAGTCTTTTCCCAGTGTTTTTATTTATATATTTTGTGTATTTTATGTTCTTTATAGTATCTAACCTGACTAAAAGTTGTGCGGATAAAATCATCAAACCATAGGCAACACCAGGTATTTCAGCTAATTTCAAATATTTGTTTAAAATGCTTAACCCATGCTCCTAGTTCAGTTTGACAATGCACCAGTCCTGAGTGGCCTTGTGCACATTTTCTGATAACCTCCCATATCTGTTGTGTCTTACCTGATCTTATTTTCCTTTCAATTTCCCTGCCTTTTTCTATACCCTATTTTAATCTTTTTTGTTCCAATAACTCCCTATATTGAACTTGCAATCAATTCCTATATGGGTAGATGTTAGACTAATTAAGATTAAAAATGATTTTTTGTTTTTATGTTATATGAAATAAGAAATAGACCATTCATTCAAATATACAAATAGCAACAGAGTATTAGGGTATAATGTGAGATCAAACTTGAGTAAACAGAAGCTTTTAGTATTGTAACATCAGCAGTTCAATTTAGTATAGATTTATACTGGATGGTTGTATTCCAGAATTGTATGAAGATTAATAATAAATTCATTCATTTTAAAGAGATACTTATCTTTTTTAATAGACCTATGCAGAAATGGATCCTACAACAGCAGCCTTAGAAAAGGAACATGAGGCCATCACAAAGGTGAAATATATTGATAGAATACAAATAGGACGCTATGAGATAGATACCTGGTACTTCAGTCCATATCCTGAAGAATATGGAAAGCAACCAAAATTGTGGATCTGTGAATATTGCCTCAAGTATATGAGACTGGAGAAAACCTATCGATACCATCTGGTAAGTGCATTTTTGTAGTGTGGTTATAAATAACATCTATGTTTGTAGAATGAAGTATCTTCCAGGCTGTTATGCCGTGGTCTGCTGGAGATCTGTCTTCCAGACATTTCGTTTACAACTGCGGTAAACATCCTCAGTGGCGTTGTTGAAGTCTCCTCGTGGAAGGTATCACTGCGACTGATGCGTCGACTATCTGTAGCGCTCCATTTATACCATGCGCAACGTGCGCTGATTGGCCCGGGGCGTGCAGAGGCGTGGTGGCTGGTGGAGGAGGTTCTATCTCTCTTATGCTGCTGGTCTCTTCTGATTGGCTTACCTTGCTTTCCTGCTTCTTATGATGTTCTATGACCGGATGCCAGTTGCTGTTTAATCTTAAGGCCTCCTCCTTCTTATTAAAGTTTAATCATAAAGTTTAATAAGAAGGAGGAGGCCTTAAGATTAAACAGCAACTGGCATCCGGTCATAGAACATCATAAGAAGCAGGAAAGCAAGGTAAGCCAATCAGAAGAGACCAGCAGCATGAGAGATAGAACCCCCTCCACCAGCCACCACGCCTCTGCACGCCCCGGGCCAATCAGCGCATGTTGCGCATGGTATAAATGGAGCGCCACAGACAGTCGACGCATCAGTCGCAGTGATACCTTCCACAAGGAGACTTCGACAACGCCACTGAGGATGTTTACCGCAGTTGTAAACGAAACGTCTGGAAGACAGATCTCCAGCAGACCACGGTATAACAGCCCGGAAGATACTTCATTCTACAATTTAGACGCCGGCCGTGAAAGCCTACGTAGCTTTAAAACATCTATGTTTACTTAATAATTAAGAATATTTCCATTTAGCATAAAAGTTTGTTCATAGTAACTGAAAACGATAACCAGAATGAGAATGACAAAGAAATACATGCATTGTAATGTGAGTATTCACAATTAATGAGAAGTTTCCCCAGGAGTGGGAAAGAACACATTGCCAAGATTTAACATTTGCATCTCTGGGCACAACACGCTATATTGTAGATATTAGGCTCTTCGTGTAGAGATTATTCTAGATGATCGTGACATGAAATAGCCACTAGAACTTTCTTTAATCACAAGTTGGAAACATGAAGGTGTGAAAATTCTTAGCATGGCTTTCTTTGGAAGGGAGGTAAAGCTGGTGGTACAATGTTGTAGATTCATGTCATGTAAATGAACCTCAAACCTGATAAAGATGCCTCCAAGCAAAATTAAGCAGTATTTCACGTCCAGTATAGAATGGCACCCTGAAACCATAGCAGTTAAAAGAGTGTTCGTAATTAAGAACTCAATTATGAAATGAAATTCAAGCATATGTGCACCTTAACTTAGATCCTGACACCTGCAGATCCATTGAATGTTGGTTCTTCTGCATTTGTGTATTCAAAACAGTCTATTGTCTCAAAAACAATAGAAAAGTTACAGAGAACAGCAAAAACCAGCAGAAACAACCAAGAACAACTAACAGCTTTAATATAAGACATTATTATGAATATGAATATTTATTTCATTACTAAGCTATAAATTGGGTTATAGCTTGGATTTAGCACTTGTTCTTCACCGAGCCATAACAATACAACATTAGCAATATACAAAATGCATACATACTATTACACCCTATATAAACTAAACCTCGGCACAACAGCCCATGAAGGGCCAAGGCCTACTGCCCAGCCGCTGCATCCCCCACCTCTGCCCACTACAGGCATCATGGGTGGGTTGCAGTACTAGAGGGTGGGACGTGGTCAGATTACACCCTATATGTGCTTAGCTATTGATCATGACCATTTATTTTTCACTGTTTTTGGAAGTATATATATGAGTTGACCTATAGACACTTATAGTTTCATTTAAACTTACTTTTATCTGGATGCATTTCAAAGACAAGCATCTTCATTATTAATGGTTTCTCGACTGGTGGTTGAAGAGGGAACCACCAGTCGAGAAACTATTGACAGTGAAGACACTTGTCTTTGAAACACGTCCAGATAAAAGAAAGTTTAAATGAAACTATAAGTGTCTATAGGTCTACCCATATATTTCTAAAAACATTCTCCTAAAGGTTGAATTTAGGTTCTATCATCAAACCCTTTTCTACTTGCTATTTCTTTGTTCATTTTCAGCCATTTTGGTTTGAGAAAATGCTTTCTCCATAACTCTGTACCTATGCAACTGAATAAAATATGCTTTGCATCTTCTTCCTTATTACAAATTGGACATATTCTCTGGTGCACCTTCTTTCTAGCTCCTTTAGATCTCTATACACCTAGTCTCAGCCATGCAATCCCTTCCCTTACTGTAATTTTACTTATATCAGTACAAAATTCCCTTTTAGCTTCAGTCATTGTTTCATAGTATACTTCGGCACTAGTAATAGGCCTATCTAATTCTTCTGTATAAATCCATTCCCCCCAAGAGTCTCTATTTTCCCATATCCCTCATGGTTTCTGAATAGACTTCTAAAGTAATTTATCCATTCTTGTAGTTTAATGCTTCCAATGCTGCTTGAAATTTTGAATACTTTATCTGATTATATTCTTGTTTTAATTTCTCTGGCTCTGTCTTCACTCCAACTTTCCTTCTTACTTTCTAAAATTCTGCTATAAGCTGCTTTCAAATAAGCATCTTAATGTTATCCTCATTATGGTTTGTTTCCTGCTAACATATGACTGTTTCCTTAATTGGTTTCTCATTGCTTTGCAGTCCTTATCGAACCAGTCACTGTAAAACTTACCTGGAAGACATTAATAAAGAAAAGAAAGTTTTGTACAACGGGAGGAATTGGGTACAGTAAAGGATCTGACTTAAATAATGTTCACTCTATCAAACCACATTATGTTGGCTGGATTAGAAGCACATGAAGAAACATCATTGTCAGTTAAAAGCAAATGAAATCCCAATGTGCAAACTCAATTTCCTGCTTTGTGATCAATCTGATCATCGATATGTATTCCCATTCTGGTTACTAGGCTATTGTAAATCAAAATCTTGCATGCTGTGTTGCTTCCAGTTCTTGTTTCTGCTTTGTTTACCATTCTTGGGTTATTGTGAACCAGCCTTAAGTATCTGAGAAGCGTTGTCATAGAATTCTTCTGCAGAATTTTCGAGGCATTGTCTTGCAATTTATCCACAAATTTTTGTGTAATTTTGTGTATGTGTGTGTTTTTTTTAAAATTATTATTAACAAGAATTAAATAAGCTTTTACCTCATTAAAACCAACCTTTGCAGTGAAAGAAAGAAAGGACACAGTTGTATATAGATTCTCTTTTAATAATAAAACAAAAGGTATGCTATGCTTATTGCAGTAGAATTCAACACTTTATAACCTCTAGAGTTTTCATCATGTATAGTAGTGGCTTATGAAGATTTCTACTGATTAAGGGAAACTCCAAGAGAAATGGGATTTAAAAAGGTTTTTGTTGTTAGTTAAAAAGATTTTTTTCATATATTAGGGATTGCTGCTGACTTCAAATAAAGCCCTGCATCATATTTAAAATAGCTCAGCTCGCTTCAATTAAATCATTGTTAGAATCCTTAACATTTTTAATACAATTGTTTACTTCAAAATGTTGTATGTTCAAAACATTAGCGCTCATGTGTTTGTAAGAGTGTCTCTCAGCATTGAAGAACAAGCAGTTGTGAATTGCATGAAACTTAGTGGGTGCCTATTAAATTGAATCAGTTTTATTTGTGTAATTTCTTAAAATAATCCCAGTTAAGTGCCACAATAACAAGCCTTTCTTGTGGAGTAATAATGTAAACAGCCTATTGTAATGGAATTTCAGTGTTTATAAAACTTTATGATTAAAAAGGATTGGGGGCTGAGGAAGACTGATGTCATAGCTCAATTGCTGGGGCACCTGTCTATTCGGTTAGATATCACTTATATTTTGAGGAATTTTTCTTTAACTAAGAATTCTTGTCTGTCTCATGTGTGAATATGAGCTTTTTTACTTGTGTTAATGATAGCAAAGACTAAGTAATATAGTTTGCACCTTTCCCTCATAAATGGCAGTAAAATAACACACAAGAGTAACATAACTGCACTGTATGTTTCTGATGTATTTCATGTCAAAAAGGGAAAATAATGCATTTTAAGTATTTAAGTGCAAATATTTGAAAATGCTCACTAATAACAAAGAATTTGTCAGAAATGACTAGCTCCACCAAAACTCCACACATAAATGGTGTGCTTTAACAAGATCTACATTTTTTATGTTTATGATTTACTAGTGGTACAAAATTTGTTCAGAATGAAGAGGACTTCGCAGACTATTCCCAGAAAATTTGAGATGTACATTTTATTTGTCTTGCAAATATCATAAATACATGGTTAGTGAAAATTGTTACAACCATTTTTGAGAAAAAAATAATGACAAGTTTTCCATATGAATAGTGGTTTGAAGTATGGGAGCAGGATTTCCTTGAAAATTTTCCTGTCATATCCTATGATGATACAGAATTTATATTCCAAGTTTAGTCTTTATCTGACATTTTTTTAAATTTCTGCTGTTCACTGTCTCTCATGCTCTTGCTTATGCACACACATACACATTTTTCTAAAAGTGCTTAATTTTTGGATTCAAGGAACCCAAAAATGTGTATTTCTGGTAAAACATTGGTATCAGGTGTTTGGGTGAAAGTGATACTTCATTGAGAAAGTAAACATCATTCACTTTGATCTCTAATTAGATAATATGGACCATCCTTAATTATTGTGTTATAACCATATACAACTGCCACTACTTGTCGGGATTATGGCATGTTAGTGAGCACAGGAAGAAACACAGAATTATCTAGGCCAGGGGTTGGCAAATCTGTACCAACTGATATGATGTAATACCATTGTCAGGGCAAAGCAGTAGGTCACTCTTCTGCAATCCTCCCTCCTTCAATTAGTATGCATTTAAACATAAACAAGCAATGGTGTATACTGCATCACTATAGCATGCCTGTTTCGAAACCATGAAAATGCAAAGGAACCTTCCTATTCTAAGAGGAATGGAGAGGACATTTCTGTTGCATTCAAAAGTTTTGATCGGTTTTAACAGATCAAACATTAAATGACATTATGAACAGTGTCACCAAGATGACAAACAAGCCATAAGTAGGACATCTTTAGGTATTTTAGAAGTATATTACGAGACAAATCTTTCTCAGTGTGACTTAAGTGTAATATTAGTGTTTCGTTTACCACTTAAGAGATAAACTAAGTATGATTAGCAGTAACTGGTATTCTTATTTGTTACATTATTTATATATCAGTGAAAAATATTGGAGAGCAAGAGGATTAATGACTTCATTGTCAGAAATCCAGCATTAGCCAACAACATTATTTATATTAATATGGCATGTTATGTGGAGCATATATCCTTACATTCTGTATATGCACTTTGATATCTGTTGATGCTAAGCTCAATGGCATTGAACTTGTAATAAATACATAATACTATCATCGTCGTCGCCACCACCACTGCCACCGCCGCCACCACCACCACCACCACCACCACCACCACCATCACCATCATCATCATCATTAGTGATTTGAAGCTTTCCCGCCATTGATTATCGATGATAGTTTTTTGGGCATTCCCCTGAGGAACCCAAATTTGACCTGGCTGTTAGCCCTAGAAGCTATAATTTTTATTATTATTATTATTATTATTATTATTATTATTATTATTATTATTATTATTATTATTATTATTATTATTATTATTATTGTTATTATTATTGTTGTTATTATACATAGTACCTGGGTGACCGAGCTTAGCTCGGCGTTTTTCCCCCTTTTTGTAAAATCTGTTTTTTTTGGTGGGGAGGGGGAGAAGGTACTGAGATAAACTTGAAAACCAAAACGCTAACTAAATAAAAGTTTTTGTAGCAATTGTTAAGTCATTTCTGAGATTCTTGCTAGAGATATAGAGATACATATAACAGAGAAATTATGGCCGAAATAAGGTTTAGAGTAATTGTGACTTACGCGTAAACTAAGTCAACTTTGTTTAGGTTTTCTGAAAGCTCTTGACGAGACCTTTAATATTCTGGCTTGTTTGTTGAAATTTGCCCATTAACAGAAAAATTATGGCCAAAATAAGGTTTAGCGTAATTGTGACTGTTACGCGTAGACTAATATAGCTAAGTCAAGCTTCTTTGGGTTTTCTAAAAGCTCTTGACGAGACCTTTAATATTCTGGCTTGTTTGTTGAAATTGGCTCATTAACAGAGAAATTATGGCCAAAATAAGGTTTAGAGTAATTGTGACTGTTACACGTAAAATCACGTTTTTTCAGGAATTACACCTATATAGATAAACATAAAAAGCAGAACCCTATCTGAGTACAACATTTGATCGAAATCGTTAGAGCCATTTCCAAGTTGCGCGGAATATATTTATATACATACAAGAATTGCTCGTTTAAATATATAAGATATATGTATGTATTTTTGTTTGTTTTTAGAGTGAATGCACTTGGAGACAGCCTCCAGGAAAAGAGATCTACAGAAAAGGAACATTATCAATCTGGGAGGTGGATGGCAAGGATCATAAAATTTATAGTCAGAATCTCTGCTTACTTGCAAAACTCTTTCTTGATCATAAAACCTTATATTTTGATGTAGAGCCATTCCTATTCTACATTCTTTGTGAAGTAGACAAGCATGGAGCACATTTAGTTGGATATTTTTCAAAGGTATGTCAACAATACATTATGGGTGTGCCAACAGTATATTCTCTAAATGAAGTGCTCTCTAATTAAGCTATAACACAACTCACTGTTAATATAGGAAAAGGAATCTCCAGATGGGAATAATGTGGCATGTATCTTGACATTACCTCCATACCAACGTCAAGGTTATGGCAAGTTACTTATAGCATTCAGCTATGAGTTGTCAAAAATGGAACTTTCAGTTGGTAGCCCTGAGAAACCATTATCTGACCTAGGAAAGTTGAGCTATCGATCATATTGGTCTTGGGTACTCCTGGAAATTCTGAGAGATTTCAGGGGAACTCTCTCTATAAAGGATTTAAGGTGAGATGAAAATTGTATTTAATTTTCCTAAAAATGTTAAAACACCAAGAACTGGTTTTGCCAAATACATAAATTTCTGCATAAGCTAGTGACAAAATATTTCCCTTATCATTTTTAAAATCAACAAATTAAATTAACAAGTTAATTATTCTTGTTTATACTGGTCGTTATCATAACGAATGTTAAATCACTTAATATTTCTGTGTTAACCGATCACTGAAAAGGAAACAAATTTGCTAACCAAATCAATTGGCGGTATTTCAAAATTCATTACATGGTCCTTATTTTTCAAAATGAATATCTTTTCCCAAACCGTTAAATCTATGGTCCATTTAGTCAGTATAAACAAGAGTGGCACCAATGATGCAATGAATATATCGCAAAACTAGTTTACATTTCATTTCAAGAACTTGCACCAAATACTAAGATAAGTGAAGCTTATAGTCTTTAAGGTATTTGTTATATTTGTAGAATTGTATTGTTTCATTTTTAATACCTCAGTTTTTCATAATATAGCCCTATTGTATGTTTAAATGTTGTTATACATTCAAATGTTCTATTACTTCTTTCTCACTATTGACATTTTCAGTGTTGACATTTCCAGTATTTTTCTTCCTGTAAAATGTTCCTAGTGCAGCAATGTTTGTATTGCATTAATGAAATGTACTACACATATTCACATAGACGTGACAAATAAGAATTGTCCTAGATTTTGTCAGATGTGTTATAGCATATATTTTTAATTTTCAAACACAAAAATCACAATATCTAAGCAAAAAGAAAATTTGTAACTTTAGAGACTTTTAGAGCGTAAACTGAAGGAGGCATAGAGAAACCTAGGGCAATTTTAAAAAGTAGGTGTATTTTTAAGATAGAATTAAAATATTAGATCAAAATTTAAAATTTTTGTCACAAGGGACTTTTTAGTGACAAATTTCATAATTCCTCAAGTATGAGAAAAAAATAGTTTAATTTAAGCTGTAACATGCTTGCATTATATTACACCTAAGGTATAAATTTTAAAAAGCTAGAATAATTAGTTCAAAATTTCAAATTTTCAGTCATACATATCTTATACAACAACAAATCTAAATGTAAAAAACAAATAGCTGAATTGCGTTACCCCAAAAGAAATGTTTTGGATATCAACATTTCAGATTTTGAGATTACCTGTATCCATAAAATTTGATGTGTTGTACTCACATGGCTTTCTCTACTCTTGTATAAACGGTTCTTAAAAACCTTATCCTGTATCTTCTTCGTTTAAATGAAGATGGACATTTGCAGAAATTATCTTATTGCATATTTCGTCATAGGTACAAGGGGAGTAAGAGAATACAGTAGGCTTTAAGTCATAGTTAAGCCTTTTAAGACCTGATCTCTTTGCATGACCAGGATATAATAAAACAAATGACGACTTCTTATTTGAGAAAAGTATAGGTGTTTGAAAATTCGAACTAATAATTACAAATATCTCAAAAGGAACATCTCCACAAAAAATCTGATGTGTTGCACTCACATGACTTTCTCTACTCTTGTACTAACCATTCTTACAAACACTTATTCCTATATTTTCTTCGTGTTAGTTAAGATAAACATTTGTACAACTTATCTTATTGCTTATTTCCTTGTAGGTGCAAGGGGAATGTTAGAGTATAGTAGGCTTTGTGGGATAGTCAAATGTTTTAAAGCTTTGAGATTCTGTTGTCTTTGCACACTTAACATATGAAAAAATGAATTAACTATGATCCATTTCACGAAAGTTCTAAGCTTTCCAAAACTCACACACATAACAAAGAATATCTCCGAAATGGTTCACCCTACAAGAAAATTTATTGAGACATAAATTGTGTATTTTAGAAAGATCTACATTTTTTTGTATAGTATGATTTGGTCTATCTCTAACGATTTACCAATTATGCAAAAGTCGTCCAGAGTAAATACGACTACAGGGGCTATAGCCAGAAAATTCAAGATATACATTTCATTTGTCATCAAAATATCTCAAATATATGACATTTTAATCAAAATCATTAGAGCCATTTTCAAGAAAATCAAAATTTTCGAAAAATGTTCCATGTATAGGGTAGTTTAGGGTGGGGCTATTTTCTTCAAAATCTTCGTATTGCATCCTTGAAAGACAACTTAAATACCAACTTTGATTTTAACCGACTTTTTGTTTTTGAGTTATGCTGTCCACAGACTGACACACAGACACACACATGGACCTTTTCCTAAAAATGTTTTTTCTTTGGATTCAGGGGGCCTCAAAACATATATTTCCGGTGAAATCTGGACATTGAATTTTTGGGTGGAATACAATACTTCCCCTACTTACCAGTAGAGAAAGTAAAAATATTATTTGCCACAAATTGTGTGCTTTAACAAGATCTATATTTTGTTGTGTTCTCTAATGGTTTACAATTTCTTTGATTTCATTGGTTGAAGTGTTATGCTCATTGATGTGGTATGAAAAGGTATTGACTAGTTGTTACAAGAATTAACAATACATACAATGTCTGTTGACTTCCAAGAATTAAGGGCAAGCCATTCAGCACTGCCAGGTAGTTTCCAGGTGCACAGTACACTCTATTTCTAAGTTTTTAGGTGCAAGATTTTAGCAACCAAAAGAAAATCAACAATTCTATTAACGAATAAATTTTCTTTACCCTTTTAGGAACTTCATATTTGATAAGTGCAAAAATATGTATGTAGAAAATAAAATTGTACATTTTATACAGTAAAAAACCCAACATCTAAAAAGTATAAAAAAGCAGGTAAATACGAAACTTATAAGCCACATTTTATTGTATGTAATTTTCCATTGTATCTATAGCACAATCATATTATTGGAGAACTGCATACATTGAGATTTTAAAATATGTAGGTTAGTTAATCATTTAATAATGGTCTGCAATGAGTTGTGATGCAAGCATTTCTCAAAATGTTAACTCTTCTGTTTTACAATAAAGGCTTAGCCAATATGTATGCCATTACCATAAGGTAACAAATCATAAGAAATAATTCTTTTAAAGAATGTGCGTACTTTACACAGCTAAGGCCCATGCACAGTTGTCCTGTAATGGAAATATACAGGATGTATCATAAATACTTTTATAAACTTCGGGTATGGGTTGCTTACACCACAAGAAGGAAAAACGTTTGAACGTATGTCCCATAATACTTTGTTTTCTCGTTAGGAGCTGTTCAGCACAGTGGTACACACAAAACTCATAATAAATGCTCAAAATGTCCTCCGGTTGCTTCTAAGCATGTCTGCATTCATCAAATCATGGACTGTTGCACCCTTTCAAAAACTCTGGGATGGTGTTGAGTGGTTTCGCAGACTTCCATGACACGTCAATGAAGAGTTTCTTCATCTGAAATGGCTGATCCATAAACCAATAGTTTAAAATAAAAATCTGAAGGATTGAGGTCGAGAGAACGTGCAGGCCATTGAACTGGTCCTCCTCTGCCTATCCAGCAGTCATGGTAGATACCAGTCAGTGTATCTCAAACTCTTTGTCTTCCTCAATCAATAGTCTGTGGTGCAACAGTTCCTGTCTCAGCAAAGTGACGATAAATAGTGACAAAGATTGGATGTCTCAGTTGTCATAATCTTTAGTCTTGAAACTCCATCTGATAGAGACATGTAGCTATTACCTCACATTCATTACCATTTATTTGACCATACATAAAACTGATGTCTACCTGTTCATGAAATGAATAACCAGCCATGGTTGAATGAAACATGTGCAGTTAACTCACTACATGTACACAATTGAAATGAAGACAGACTAATGACAAACATAAACATGTCTCCATGGCAACACTTCACCATATGCCATATGTAGTACAATGGGTCAACGCCTTCTATGAGTGCATAAAGAAATGAAGTTGTGAGCTTGGACCCCAAAGGCCGTTGAAGGCACACCTTCATTAAGACATGAATAACAAGAAAACAAAGGATTATGGGACATATGTTCATATGAACTTTTTTCTTTCTTATGGTGTAAAGAACCCATACCTGAAGTTTGTAAAAGTATTTCTGATAAATTCTGTATATGTGAATCAGAATGTGAAAATACTTAAAACTTCATTTTTAATGTGAAGATGCACAGTAATGGGTAGCACTCCAGAGCCCAAAAATACCAACAGGAAGGTTGGTTATGTTTCATATTTACTGTTACCAATCATAGCTTAACATAGGTGTATGGTACATAGTTGTTTCACTATAGAGGATGGGTGGGAGGTAACTAGGTATTATTAAATGACTGTTAAACTTTTGATATTGATGGAATAATTTTGGAAGTAGCCCAAACATACAGAACATTAAGTAGGATAGTGATTTTTCATGCTGCATTGTAGTGACGGTGGCCACAATAGGCAGTACACTCAGCAATAACAAAGATGGCTGATTGCCTTGCAGTAAGAGAAGAGCATAGATTGCTTCACGCTATGAGATGTGGAATTCAATTTTTGATGGGACTGGACAAAAAAGGTGTGCCAAAGGAAATCTTGCACACTGGACAAATTGGAAATACAGATTCGGGAAGTTCTTAACAACTTCCCCCAGAATTGTGAATTCCATTCCATTCCAGGTCGTTCAAGGAGATTGGTCGTTGCCACAGGTGCCAACATTGAAATTTAATGGAATTTTAAGATTTCTGTTTCCATATAACAGTGTACATATGGTATTAATTTCAAATAAATAATTCTGCAAACCTAAAAGTTATACACCAATTTCAATACCTAGTTACTTCCTACCCATCCTGTAGATGACAGTCAAGGAAGTCATGACACATAACAGCCACAAGGATCCTGAGTCACAGATTTGGAAAAACAAAACCTAGTATTCTTTTAGTAGCTACAAGGGTTACTCTGAAAGTTTTGAGATTGGTCAACAATGAGTTGTGGAAGCCAATGCAGTTCTTTCTATCTTTAGATTGGGGTTCAATTAGTAATGTGCAAGGCTGGACACACTCCAACAATGTGTAGCATCGACAATGCGTGTATGTACATCCAGTTGTTGCTATGTCAGACTCTGTTGTGCATTTGTGAAACTTTTTTCTTCACAATCCACCATTTATCAAAGCTTTGCAGAGTTTAGAAAAGGAGGGATTCCCTTAAAGATGAAGACTGGGCAGGACAGTCAGCTTCAGCAACAACGGATGAAAATGTAGTGAAAGCAGAGTGCATATTCTGGGAAGACGATTGTTGCATATATCAGGTTTAAGGAAGATCGGCAGTAGTGAGGGCAATCCTACAGAAAAACATCACATCAGGAAGCTCTGCAGTCATTGGATCCCTCATTTCCAAACATATAGACTTTTAGGATTTTTATCTTTTTATTTTTAACCTTTTAGCAGCTTATTTTTAAGATCAGTTTTAACTGTTTTACCTCTTATCTATTTTAACTTCTTTTTAACGTTTTAACGGTGGATTCTAATGGGTGGTGAGTTTCACAGTTTTTAGGCCCAAATGACCTAGCTGTTGATGGGCTAAACACCACTCACTCACTCCTCACAAATGAGCAGGAACAAGCACATGTGCAATGGTGCCAGGAAAGGATAGAAAAATTTGATGGGGGAAGATCCAAACACATATTTAACAATGTAACAGGCAACGAAAGTTGATAAACCAGATCTGAAAACCAAACGACAGTCATCTGTCTGAGGCTTTCCAGGAGAGTATTCCCCTACAGAAGTGAGGCAAGGAAGAAATTTTGGCAAGAAGATCTGTGCATTCTCAGTTAGTGACTAATTGTGATAATTCCACAAGAGGGACAAAAGACTGTTACTGTCAGATGGTAGACCACAAAATGTCTGCCATAAGTCTTTAATGCACTGAGAACAAAGCATTCTATGACTGGTCTGTGTGGAATTTTGTTGTACCATGATACCACACAAAAAAACCCAATTTTTGCAAGTCAGGAGTTAAACACTTATCCCATTCTCCCTACAGTCCAGATCTGGTCCCCTGTAGCTTTTTCCTATTCCCCAAAATAAAAAATCTGATGTGTTGCGCTCACATGACTTTCTCTACTCGTGTGCTAACCATTCTTACAAACCCGTATTCCTATATCTTCTTTGTGTTAGTTGAGATAAACGTTTGCAGAAATTTGTTATTATATACACCTGAAGCTATTAACAGTGAAGTAATATAATTCTCCAATATCACAAAGTAAGTGGAGACCAACAGCTTCACTTAACTAAAGTTGGATTGTAGAAATTATCTTATTGTTTATCTTCTTATAGGTACAAGGAGAATATGGGAATACAGTAGACTTTGAGCAATAGTCAAATCTTTTAAAGCTTTCAAATTCTGTTCTCTTTGCATGTTTAATATATAAAAAAATTAATAATGATGTTCCATTTGACAGAAATATAAGTTCTCCAAAACTCACACAAATAACGAGTATCTCCAAAATGGTTCACTCTACAAAAAAATGTATTCAGACGAATTGTGTGTTTTAGCAAGATCTACATTTTTTTATGTAGTAAGATTTGGTCTATTGCTTATGGTTTTATGCAAAAGCCATCAAGAGTATTGTAAAGGACTACATGGGCTATAGCCAGAAAATCCAAGATATGTATTTCATTTGCCATAAAAATATCTCAAACAAATGGCATTTCAATCAAAATAATTAGAGCCATTTTCAAGAAAATCAATTTTTGAAAAAGGTTCCACGTAAAGGGTAGTTTAGGGTGGGGGAATTTTCTTCAAAATCTTCATGTCGCATCCTTGAAAGACATGAATGCCAACTTAAATGCCAACTTTGGTTTGTAACCGACTTTTCGTTTTTGAGTTATGCTGTCCATAAACTGACACACACATGTGCACGTGCAGAACTTTTTCTAAAAATGCTTTTTTTTGGGTCCAGGGGGCCTCCAAACATATATTTCTAGTGAAATCTCGACATCAAATTTTTAGGTGGAATATACTTTCTCTACTATATGTAGCAGAGAAAGTAAAAATTTGAAGTCAGCAATTTGAATCACCTGAAACTATAATAGTTGCTTATGAATGCAGCCAGAACCTTCATACAACTATTGTGAAATGAAGCAGTCATAAGTTACCTCCACAAGAGCAGAGCATGACATCCAATACAGTGCCAGCAAGGGAACACGTCGCCTACAGTGCATAGTGTCTCGAATGTGTTCACTAGTTCCACACAATAAATGCCTGCAGTACAAAAATCAAAATATTCACATATTGCTGAACTTGTACAAGAATTTGGGAGTGAATATTTTACTGTAAATAGTGACACCATTGAATGTAAGTTATGCATAAACTTTGTCTATAATATTCCTACGTCGACTGTATCTGGCCTCTGTGTTGCGATCATGTGACTGAACTTACCCCTCCCACTTGCTATAGCCCAAATCCTGCAACCTTTTATTTCTGTATGAAGGTTCCGACTATACGTATGAAGAATGCATTTGCACTCACTCCAAAGAAGAACGGCATTCACCCTTTGAAAAATGATTTGAAAGGATGAGACATTGTGTAGTGTGCAAGGGAGAATAGTTAAAAAAATGCCATGATCAGATCTAAATTTTTAAAATTTATAATGCTCATTCTCAAAACTTTCAAGAGTTTCATTTGCAGTTTCATTTTGCCTGTCAATAATGGCATATAATTTAAGAATTACATAGGGGAACCCCATTATTTTTTAAAAAGATTACTGCATTACATTTCAAAATTGGTTAACCTGCATTCAGATGGAAGAAAAATGTTATTGCCTGGTTTTAAACAAATAACATACTAATGTACAAAATCAATGTTGCACATTACCAATATACTAAGCAACATGATACCTGTTTTCATCCCTGGTTCATTGTTAATTATTAAAAGCCCATGGTGCTCATTCTTTTGATTTCTCTTGTCATTCTGATTCTCATTCCTGAATTGCTGTGCAATCTTAGAAACCAATAAATTCAAATTATCAGATTAGGGCTAGAAGGAGTTTCCATACCTGCTCTGGTTCTCTTCCCTATTCTCAGGCAACTGTGCAGTGGTTAGAGCAGCCGCCCGGTAAGCGGAAGGTCTGTGGTTCAAATCCCAGTTGCAGCATTGAATTTTTAAGTTCCAGTTCTACCTCTCAAACTTTGCCCACGCACGGCTTGTGTGTTTAAAAACACCAACAGTAAGTTTGTTGGCATAAATAAATAATAACTGTGCATTACTTTAGCACTAATGATAAAATTATTAAAAGGCTTGTTGGTTATTGTTTTCAGTGAGATGACAAGTATTACACAGACAGACATCATATCAACATTGCAGTCAATGAACATGGTAAAGTACTGGAAGGGGCAGCATGTCATCTGTGTAACACCTAAGTTAGTGGAGGAACATATAAAATCATCTCAGTTCAAGAGACCAAGACTGATGGTTGATATAAGTGCCATTAGATGGGCTCCTCCCAAAAAGACACAGACGAAAACTGGAAAGAAGTAGGCTTGGGTGGTTGTGCCGTGTATATTGTTCCTTGTATAATAAAGCACTCAGTCTTTCTCCCTTATGTGCTCTTTTTCTAACTGGAGTAGTCTGCTGCATGTACCTGTTTAAATTATCTGATGCTGATGAAAACAGAACTGTCAGAATAACTAAGTCACTTGGCAGTTGGAGTGAGTGAGTAAATGAGTGAATGAATAAGTGAGTGAGTGAGTGAGTGGTGGTGTTTAAGGGCTGGTCGACAACTAGATCATTAGGGCTCTAGCAGTTGGATGATCTTAAGTCCTGGTTATACCTGTTTCCTTTCTTTGCCAGTGATTGAGGATTAGGGCACCTTGCCAAATGAAGCCCACTTTTACAAAGGTATGGTATTGCACATAGGCTACAAGTAAACATCCTTTTGGAGCTTTCTGTTTCACAAAATGGTACACAATTATATAAGTATTATTAGAAACAAATATGTTTATAATGTTGTAACTTGTCTGTGACAAAAGAAAATTACTTCTTCTTGCTATTTCTGTCCTGAATTATGAGGGTTGTTCGGTATATAATGCCCCAAACTTTTTTATTCTGAGCATATTTACTCTTAAGAGTCAGAATTTGGTGACAATATACACTGACACTTCTTGTCCATGTCCTATTTTTCTATGTGGTCTCCATCACATTCTGTGAGCTTATGCCAACGTTGCATGAGAGCATATATTCACTGGTGGTAAAAGCTCTTGTCCTGTATGTGCAGCTGTTTTCACTGCACGAATTACACTCTTGTCATTTTCAAAATGTGTCCCACTTAGAAAATTTTTAACTCTTATGCTGCTCATACAGTATTAGCTAGTTGTTCACCCAGCAGACTTGTGTCCCTTTAAATTCTGAATTGCTACTGCATATATTAAACTAAAATGGCCTATATACTTGCATAATTACAGTATCTTTTACTGACTGAAATAATCCTTAATTGATAACTTATTTGGAATTGGTTTGCAGTGCATAAGATATATTTTATTTCAACTGTTTATTACTGAAAACATCAACCCCGTTGAAGGGAAACATATGCACCCCTTTGTAATTCCACAATATTAAGGGAATTAAATTTTGCTACTCTAGAATATTAAAAACCAGACTGAAATATCCTAAAGTTAGCTAAGATAAAATTCAAAATAATTTCTGTGAAATTTTATGGTACACACCCTTAAAATGTTTACATCCCTGCCATTATATTGAAGATACTGAAGCTGGTCCATGAAATTTTATTCACACTATTCTGTTGCACAATAAAAATGTTCTATATACACTTATGCTTATTAATCGTTTGGTATGTACACCCGTGTTAGTTTTGATTTTCTGCCCCCCTCGCTTGATGATAACTGATGAAACACCCAGTTCTACACAAGGCAATGTCACACTGTTTACACTTATATTGTGACTGTATGCCATGGCCTGGGTGTGTTTTCCTTTTCTTCACAATACACTGAGCACACGATTTCACCTACCCTGGAATTTTTAAGAGGGTGTGAAGAGAACTGGGTGCAGGGGTTGTAGAAGGTAGGCTTCTCTGAAATCCCACTCGCTTGCAGGTTGTGAAATTTGCGATTAGCTGTCGTACTAAATTCTGCCTGTAGTGAAGAAGTCTGTTGCCATGGGCTATAGAAGCTATGGGCTATTTGAAATGTCATACATTGACATTCTGGGGGTTGTGAGAGAGTGATGTGACCGCCAAAACATAAAAGTATGGTACTCTCTAAAAAACGGTTACTATTACTGCTATTGCTCTCTTCAATATCATTGTGAAAAATATTGGAGAGCAAGAGGATTAATGACTTCATTGTCAGAAATCTAGCATTAGCTAACAACATTATAAAACTATTAACAATGGTAACATTCACTACGAAATGGAACAACTATATTTCCACCATTTTTTTAAGGCCGGCTGACACCGTAACACTCCCTCCTTTGGTCTGCAAGATCAATCCTTGCCATACTATGTGTGTAATTTATCACTGGATTGGGACAAGGTATTTTTATTTGTTCTCTGCCCCTGCCACTCTTCCTTTCTACCTCTCCATCTGTTCTAGGATCAGAGTTGGTGGGTAATAAGAGAACGTGCCTGTTATCATGCCAAACTACTGCAGTTACACCTTCATGTTGCAGCTTGCAAGATTCGCTCCTTTTCAGTTTCAATTGTTGTTGTTGTTTTCTAGTGCCTTGCATCTGGCAATGAAGCCATTAGCATTCGTGCTTTCCAATACTTTTGAACTGTAGTTTCTTCTGATCTTAATGCTTCACAGGTCTTCAAGTGCTCTTCATTCATTTCTGCTGGATCGTTACACAGGACACATATTGGTGAGGCTGAGATACCTATTCTGTAGAGATGACTTGCCAAGCAGTCATGATTTGTCAATAGTCGGAAGGCTGCAACAGCTGTTTTCCTTGGTCTCTGGGGGATTATATCTGGATTGGAAAGTAGTGTAATCCATTTTTTATCTTTGGCATTTGTTTCTATTTCTTGTAGGTATGAATGACAAAAATTTTTAATGATCAAGCATTTTATTGAGGAATATGAGAAATTGAATTTAGACTTTTGTTTTATTGTTGTGCCTTTCTTTGCAAGTGAGTCTGCAGCTTCGTTCCCCATGACTCCACAGTGTCAGTTTCAAGTGTCAGTGTCAGTTTCATGATCCAACATACAAAATGTATATTAAACCAAACCTCTTGTACTGTTCTGAAGCTTTAATAACAGCAGCAAATGCTAACATCAATAAACTTGAACAAATACAAAATCAGGCTCTTCGCCTAATCACTGGAGCAGTTAAATCCACACCTATTGATGCCATGCTTGCCTTAACACGGACCCCATCAATAACAACAAAAATAGAAGAACAAGCATTGCTCCAGCACGAGAAAATGTTACGACTGCCAAACTTTAAATGGACAGAAGAGAACCTCCCCCCTTCAATCCTTAAAACTCATAGTAGTTTCCTAGAAAAGGTAACACAGATTAAATCCAAAATGAACATTCCTAACACCAGAGAAAATCTACTTATAAGAGAAAATCCATTGGAATTATTGCAACCTACCTTCAATTTGGAATTAATAGAGGAAATAAGTAAATCAGACACACCAAAAGAAATACAAAAACTTCTAGCTCTGGAAACAATCAATACTAGGTATCCCACAGAAGAATGGCTGCACATATATACTGATGGATCCTCGAAGGAAAACCTTACTGGAGCTGGAGTTACATGTTCACATTTTTCCTTTTATCATTCTGTTGGCAGAGACACAACAAATTATGATGGAGAAATAGAGGCTATATACATTGCTCTCCGACAATTATTAAATCTTCCCTTAAATAAGCTGCAATTCAGGGAATATGTTCAAATACTACAAAGAAGTCAACAAAAATTAGAGAATGCTACAAAATGTTAACACAACTCCAAAAAGTTAATAAGACTGTTCAGTTTCAATTGTTTTGGCTTAGAAAATTGTTTTGGCCAGTCTTTCCTTCCAGCATGAGTAGTACCACACACATATATCTTCTTCTCTATAAGTAATTTCACCAACCATATAGAAGTAAAAAAAAAATTATCAAAATAGACATGGTGTCACAATCCCGTGTATTTCTCCACATGTCTAAAACAACCTGTTCTCCGAGTAGAAGATCGCTGTTTCTTGCCTCTTTTTTCTCCAAATAGATTTTGCAGCTCAGTAAATACCCACTTTTACTGTTTGCAATACCCCATGCCTTTATCCCCTACTTTGTAGGTTTAGTGGGCATGTGTTGTTTACAAAAGAAGCTCCCTTTGAAACCGTTTGTAGACATTTGTAAACTTTTTGATTATGTCTAAAGCAGGTCGTGCCCTATACAGATAATCATAAGAACCTACCCTAATTGTGACTTTGCAGATTCGTCATTCAGATGAAGATATTGTCATATCTTTTGAAAGTGAAGTAAGATCATTGCTTGTCTTACAACTGGACAAGTGCAAAAACCCCCCAAAAAGTAATCCCTAATTTCAGGTAAATCCACCATCCTCATATATCAAAATATCTAAAGAGGCCTGTATCTCCCTTGAATTTGTTTCTTCCCATTTTGGATCTGGTTTTTTTAGCTTGAATCTGAGCTGCGTACCTATTGGTTTCCTCCACAATTTTGCCGCAAAATCTAGAATCTAAAATAAGTTCAAAATAATCTATTTCTGGACTTCCTGGAGGAATAGTATGATTTACACCTGCAGGGGATGAGAATGCTTCTAACTCATTGAAAGTCAAATTGTATGCTGGTAGTAATTTAGTTTAGTTTGCTTTGCATTAATTTTAGCCACCTGTTCTGCTACCTGTTCCTCAGCTCTTTCACTCTCACTTTGATCCTTACCACTGTCTTCCTCTAACTCGCCAAACCAAGATTCATTGGAGGTACTTTCGCTATCTAATTCCTCATAAACTGCTGCAAGTATTTCCTCATCTGTTACTAAAACCTTATCACTACAGCGCTTTCTAGTTCGTGATGTACTTGGAACGGTCTCCATGGTGCTGAATTAGCTATAAACACGTCAGGAAACTGCTTACTTACACGACTGCACTCAGCTCTAAGAAATGCTATTTATTGCTTGGTATTAGTTTCTTTCATGTTGCAATTGCTGTAACAGTGCACAGAGAACGTTTACATTGACACAGCTCCTAAAAGCTAGGGTCAGCATAAGCAGAACCCATATGAAACGATGAACAGGGTTACTATGTTCTACCACACTGTGCACAGCAGACCATTTATCATTTCACTATGTTTACTATGCTAAGCATCACAAAGAGTTAAGTGGCCCAAAGAGATGGAAGTTTGACAATTCAGATGAAATGACCTTTCTGTGCATCTTGTGGTCTGCTGTGAGCATTTATGGAACCCATCATGAGGAGGTCTTTGATCATTGCATACGCACTTCCAATACAGACCGATAGCTTTAGAGCTAATTGTCCAGTTGTGATATGCACGAATAATGGCATGTGTGATTCGGCATATCTAGAGCAGTGGCTGTGAGAGGATGTCCCAAGTGTGGCTGATCATGGAACTCTTTCTGCATTTCCTGACGCTTTAACTTTCTTTACTCATCGCCTAAATGTATTCCTGTCAACTGCATCATTACCATACGCTGCACACAAGCATCTATGGATGTTTATCAACATTTCTTTTTCCGCACATGAGAATTCAATAACAGCATGTTGCTTCTAACAAGAGCTGTATGTAGATGCTATTTTGATGGTGTACTATGGCTCTGGCATCTGCTGGAATACTTGAAACTTCACAGGCATGCAGAAGAAACATCAAAGATGAAGCATCTATAAGGACCTTTGTCTATATATATTAAGGGCTTTTTAAAAAATGTGGGGCATTATATATTGAACAATCCTCATACTTATTTCATATTCCTCATTCTAAAGCACATTTATTAAAGACAAAGAAGTTAAGAAAGGATACAGCGAATCAAGATTTCTGAAGCAGGGAAGTATTATTGTGTATTGACAGACTTGTATCAAAATAATAAAGTCATTGCTTCTGTTATTTGATTATTCAAAATTCATAGTCAGCTAAATATTCCACCTCTGTAGAAATAAGACTAAAATGCTTATGTTTGAATTTATGTCTAATTGGAGATCTATTCGTTCTTTATAAGTAACATATCTGTTGTTGGACTGTATACTGTCTAAATTACAGCTAATAAAAGTACAATAAACAGCTTTTGTGCCAGTTATGTTTTGTTCAACGTAAAACCTCTACAGATATGCTGCTCTGGATCAATGCAAATACTTCCCTGTAACAAAACAAACAAGGCTTTACTACTAGCCTGCAAGTGCTAATAGTATACACGTGTGGAATAGACTTCCACTAATATTACAGCAAAGTCCCAACTATTTGTGTGTGGGTTATTCAATGTGTGCATTATTTGGATATCTTTGTACAGAACAACAAAAAAATACATGTTTGAGGTTATTTTGAGTCACTTATTTACACTCACCTTCACTACTAAACTGCTTTTTTAAAGCGGAAACGTTTTCAGGACCATTCGATCCCATCATCAGCCGTTGGGTGACTGACGTTATCCTCTTTTTCCTTTTCATTATTTTTCTTCCACTTGAGAACACGTGATCTGTGTTGAGTTGCTGAGAGAGAGCTCTAGGAGACAGCAATAAATAACTGCCATGTGACAAAATACTGATTCAGTGGTTATTGGCATGCATAATTCGTGAAATTCAAAAACAAGCTCAGTTTACTGGTGCTTGTCAATAATTGTACTGTATTGTATTATGTTGATAGTTGTCTAGATTATAAGGGCTGAGAAGGTTTCAGCACAATGATATTGCTGCTAGAAAAATTTGAGTGCTGTGCGAAAAAGTGTCAACTCCTCTCAGAAGTAGACCAACATCATGGATAATAAATAGGCCTATAATACCTATGTTGATGTGATTTAACTTAGCAGTACAGAACTTGGATAAACTTTCAAACAAAATATACTTCTTGAAAATAAGCCATTTTTAAAAGTAATTTCTTGTTTATGTATATTGTACCTTAAAAAACTTTCAAAGACCAATTTCTCAATTATTCATGTTTTTCGATTTTTTGTGCACCTTCTCCACTATTAACCCCAGTAAATGAGAGTTTACTGTAGTTCCAAATTAGTTTACTTGTAATGTACTGCATACTTTGTCAAATTGATTCCAAGCGAGGTAATACAAGTAAATCCAAATGTCATTTCATACAGAGTATAGTATACATTGTTTAAATTGTTTAAAAATTAAGGCAAATGTTTTAAAACTATGCCTCATATGATTGTCTTCTTAGAGGAAGAATTTTAAAAAATACTGCAAACTCTCAATGGGGTAACAAGGTGGACGAAAAATTGAAAAACATGAATAATTGAGAAACCTGTTTAGGAATTAAACTCTCCGTGTAGCTCTAGACCTTCATGAAAAAAATTAGCCTTTTTAGCACACATCAGGCTTAAAACAATGATACCATCTGCTCTTTTGGGATAAACCATTGCAAAAGAGCAATATCTAAGTCATCAGATGTGGATTTCTTCGTGCTTTTTCATGCAAATTTTCCAGAATTGCAGTTCCTGACAAAATACTGTATTTTCTGCTTATTCTTTTTAATATCCCAAACAGTGTGTACTCCAATCCCATAACTGTGCTTAGTTTTGCAGCAGTTTCACCCTGTCTCAAATCTTTGAATGAATTCTAATTCTTGTTTTAATGTTAACACATGTTCCGTTTGCTTCTCTGCCACCTCTTTTACAAACTTTAATTTCATTGACATGCTGATTAACACTGAACTTGTTTTAATTTTCATGGAACAGGTAGGCTAATAACAATGGAAATGATACTCTATTGTCATACAATGGGTCATTTACTGCTGTCCCCTAGGGCTCCTTTTCTCAGTAACTCAAAAGCAGAAATCTTGGTTATCAAGTGCACAAAATAGTGTACCTTTTTCTTGATCTGTACAAAGATGTTCAAATAATCCGTAAAGCAAATAACTCTCACACAAATAATCAGGAATTTATTGTAGCAGTTTTGGATATTAATATCCTAGTTTTACTTTATTTGATAAATGGTTCATAGTGCTTGACCTGCTTCATAATAAAGCAGGAGTTGGAACCCGAATAAGAGCAGAAAGCAAAGAGATGTGAGTTTGGTTCACACGGTACAAAAATGATAATCCTTATTGATAGCATTATGGAAAGTAGATGCTTTGGGATGTCACTGTTGCTTATGACTAAACAATGGCATTTTGTCAGATGCTTGAAGTGCAGCCAACATAATGTAGGCTAACAAAATTTGAAACAATAAGTATTTTGTTGTGTCACTGTAATAAATAGCATGCATCTGTTGTTCTCTGCTGTTTTTGGGCGTTTGTTCCAGTTTTGTTATCCAAGCTTACAATTAAGTGAGTTGGGTGACAGTTTTAATTCATGACTTCTTGAACAAAACTGTCATGAAGACAGCTACTCTAAATACGAATCTCATGCCATTCATGGGAACAGCAAAGTTGAAATTTTGCCAAATATCCTAATTCTCTTCCTTGACTCTGTTAAAATTCCTGTTAATTATGGAAAATCATATTATAATACACATATTTAACTTGCTCCTAAAAATATGAAAACTCTTGTCAACATTTAAAACCACTTATTACTTCACTTGCTTAAAATCAAAAACAATTAGTTTGGGAGAGATTCCTGTTAATTATGGAAAATCATATTATAATACACATATTTAACTTGCTCCTAAAAATATGAAAACTCTTGTCAACATTTAAAACCACTTATTACTTCACTTGCTTAAAATCAAAAACAATTAGTTTGGGAGAGATCCTCTAGGCCGATCAGCTGAGGATGGAGAGATGTCTCTCTGGAACTAGACCTGTTTGTAAATTAAGAACAAATTAGAAACTAAAAGCTTCACTTATCATAGTAATATTGCATATGAGTAAGATAAGTGAAGCTTTTAGTTTCTAATTTGTTCTTAATTTAGATTCTGTTGCTTCACTGTTAATAGCTTCAATTTTTCTTAATTTAGTTCTGTTTGATTTTAAGTCGAGCAAAAAGTGTTTTTAAATATCAACAAAGGTTTTCACAATTATGTTATTAACATGCTGCACTGTTTTAAGCATTTCATTTTCATCATCATTTTCATATTCCTCCTGTGCATTGCCTACTAGCTTTCATTCAGGATGTTAACTACAAAGCTTCAATTTTATAGCACTATATTTTCTTTACCATTTGTATGATTCACTCTGAATGTGTAAACATTTTTTGGCAGAACAACTAAAGAAATTATACTTCAAAATTTGAAACAATGTTTAGAAGTCATTTTAGCAATAAAAAAGTTTTAAAAATTCATTCTAATCGTATCCTAAGAGGCCATGTTCAGAGGAGAATAAAATATGTATTGCACAATCTAAAATGTAAAAATAAATTAATGTTTGTGGAATTGTAGAGTGAAAATTCTAAATGGGCTAAGTGCCAAAGTGGGAACAAATGTGTTCTGATCATCTAAATTCTAAATAACCTCTGTATAGCCATGGGAAAAATGATTGAGCGCATTAGGAGAGCAGATGGCAGTGCAGTTTACGCAAGTTGCTATTCCAACATGCATCTGAGTTATTTATAGTCTGATCCATATGTTATCGTCTATGGGACATTCAAATAGGCTGGGTCTTGAATTACCACTTGCATTTGTATACCTATTCGCAAATTCAAGATCAGCCTATTGTCCAATAGACAATAACATATGGATCAGAGACTATAAATAAACTCAGCTGCATGTTGAAACATCGACTTGTGTAAACCACACTGCCACACGACGTGGAACTTAAAATATTCTGCTCTCCTAATGCACTCAGTGTTTTTTTCGTTGGTTGTGCCAACACCAATGTAACTCTAAAAGTGCCAAGTGTCATGGCAATTTTAAGTGGTTTTAATGGCAGCTCCATATGGTTTTGATTACAGTAGTTGTACAACTTTTTATGATTATCTCAAAATAAATGTTTTGACATTAGCCCATTTAGAAATTCCAATCTACAATTAATGTCTCAGACAAGAACAAACCTGTTATAAATATCTGGTAGAGGAAGAGAGAGATAGTGAGAAGGAACATTTTAGCCCTGATTGGTGGAGAGAAGTTTAGGAGCATTTTCTTCTATTGTTCTATAATCACCTCTAATAAGTGTTGCACAATAAATCATTTTCTAAAACTGCTCAGCTGGAATTAGTTCAGATAGAAGTATACAAATGTTTTAATTCTTATAAAGGTAACAGTCTCATTTCTTTATATCTTACACATACACCACACATGTTCTGGATCATGAATTCTGAAAGGAACCTTTACAGCAGACTTATGAGGTGTGATCAAAAAATTTCTGAAATGAGGCCATAAGCACACCACATCACTTTGATTTACCTATTCTATACTGTTACCCTCAAAGAAGTCTCTTTGGGAGTTGATACACTAGTCCCAGTGCTTTTGCCGGAAGTACTTCTGGAAGTCGTCATCTTTAAATATACCTTCTGCAATTTGCGATGAATAACATCAATGTCCTCAAAATAGTGTCCTTGGAGCCTCATTTTAAGTACTAGAGAAAGGAAACATTTTCCTGGAGCAAATCTGGAGAATAGAATCAGGAATGGTATTTATCCTATTTTTATAAAAAAATTGGCAGGCAGAAAGGGCTTTGTGAGCGGGTGTTTGGTCACTGGAAAGGAAGCAGGCCACAAACTTTGTGGCAATTCTTTTCATGTCCAAAGCGTCCTTTAAAATGCTTTGAACACTTCCAAAGGAGCATCCTGATAAATCTGAAATTCCTCTTATTCTACATATCAGCTAATATCATCTCCCTCACCTGATTGATTTTTTTTTTCTTTTTTTTTCCTTTTTTTTTTCCCCCGGTTTTGCTGGAAGAGGATCACTTCTAATGATCTGAATCCTTAACTGATGTCACACCACTTTTAAATTTTGAAAGCCACTGAATTGCTTTTGTTTTGCCTGCTCTTCCTCCCCATAAGCTATTCTTAACATGTTATAGGCTTCTATTGCAGTTTTATTGAGTTTGAAGCAAAATTTGATGTTTGTTCATCATCTAGCATTTTTAACAGACACAAAAATTGCAGCAGGTGCAAAATACTGATTCACTTCAGAGCTTCTATCTCTGCAATGCAAGGTTGCAGAAAGGCACATGACCTCTCATTTTTATCAGAAGGAAGCGCTGCGTGTACAGTGAGGTAAGACAATGGCAAAATTGTTGTGAAGCCATTCCAGGAACTTTTTGATCGCATCTCATATACATAAGCACAGGTAAACAGAAGACAGGCACAGTTATACACTATGAACCTATCATTGTTGTGACAGACACGAAATTTAATAGCAGCCGATAGCTGACCACTTCATGATTAGATTATTCTCTTTCCTGTTGTGCAAATAAATTTTGTGGGCACAAATGATATTTATATCACTGCTTTAAAGTGTGATTTCATGACGCATTTGTATCTGCTGTAAAATAATATGTGGCGTAATTGTATAATAAGTTGTATTCCTGTATCTTGAAGCCCTCTTAACAACAAAACAGGTCTCAAGGTGAATGCTGATTCAGATGTTATTGTTCATCGTGCAGAGGTGCTGCTTATATTTAAGACTATTTCCTACACCTTGTCTCAAGTACATTAGGAGCCCACAACACTTGTATGTAATTTCAAAGCAGACAGCTTGTCCAGGATCAGGCCAGTCCTAATGAAATAAAACAAAACAAAGCTATTAAGAAGTAGTGAGAGGCAAATGATCACATATTCTGTGTTATTTAAGGAAAGAAACTCCAGTGTCCTTAAAAGTTAGAAAAAAATGGTTGATCTCCTAGGTGTTGCTGTAAGCACTGTGCATAAAATTAGAAAGAAGCAGGAAGTATTTGGAAGTTTAATAGCTCTAGGAAAGTGCATAAATACAAAAACTGATTGCATTTTTATTTATTTTTATTAATGGATGCTCTTTTAACTGCTTGAATTGCAGAGTTCCATTCTATATTGGTTGTGAAAACAATTTTATTCAAAGGCCTCATTATCTTGCTTAAGATTCTTTTATGTGCTGTAAATCTATGACATGGATTCAGTGGCTGTACTTTCCTACAGAAGGAAGCTATGCTAAGGATTTTTACATCCAAAAAAAATCCATTACCCTGTGCTGGGTTTGATCCTGCAACCTCGGGGAACCAGCCAAGTCAAGGGAGGTTGAGATTTATTTTGTTCTTGTATTTTTTTTCCTTCTCCAGAAATTGACCACAGACTATAAATACAATTTTACATGTGATAAGTTTGACACAGACTTGCTGAATTTCTCAGAATGTTCTAGAATACTTTAATCTTCATAGAATATTGGACTAAAATTTCACTTGCAAGGGCAGTTATCAGTTATAGTGGACAAAGATGTGCCAGATGAAAGCTTTTCATACTAAGGACCACAAAATTTACTTTCTTGATAAAACTTGGTTAAAAAAGGGGTATACAACATCTGCAGCTTGATGTGAAATAGCTGAGCATGAAAAAAAAGCAAGCATTTCTCTCTTGTCTCTCCACCGTTCAGAAAAAAAAAAGCAGGCAAAGGAATAGGTATCATAGTTCATATTAGAAGTGAAACTGGATTTGTAGAAGTCTTTATTTACTTTTGAATCAAAAAGCACTAAATACTTCCAAGAAGAAATATCTGGTGCTGTTTTCCCTAAGTGTCCTGTTCTGTCCTTCCAAAACTTGAGCCCAACTAAATGTGTTAGATAACACCAGTTACCATAGTGTTAAAGTAGAATGGATCCTAAATGTCTTGGAGAACAGGTGACATTAGGTGGCTTCAGGAATATGTGTGGAATTCAATGCCAAGATGGTTAAACTGGAACAAATAGACACATATGTAAGAGCAGAAGTCAATAAGTGGTATATCCTAGAAGAGGCAGCAGAAAAGTGTAGATTATACATTGTTGAGGTTACCATCTACCACTGTAAACAATCCAATTGAGTTAATCTGGTGTCAGATGAAAGGCTACGTATGTAGGCATAACATCACATATAAACGGAATGAGGTTCACTGCCAGCTTGCTATTGCAGCGCAAAGTATAACTATGCAGGATTAGTTCAGTCAAGTTCAGCATACGATGATGGTTACCAACAATAGTAGTTCAAGCGACTGCAAAGATACATTGGGAAATGACAGTTTCTTTATTAGGAACTGAGTCTTGTAGGAATTTTTTTTATTATTATTAATTATTATTATTATTATTATTATTATTATTATTATTATTATTATTATTATTATTATTATTATTATTATTATTATTATTATTATTATTATTATATTTATTATTATTATTATTATTATTATTATTATTATTATTATTATTATTATTATTATTAATATTGTAATGTTAATTCTGTAACTTATACACTTAAGATTATTATCTTAACTAAAATGCTGCATCAAACTTTATTTATCTATTGTTCCAAAACTTAGATGCACACATGTAGCATAAACACTTGACATCAGCTTCACGTTATTGTTTGCAATAGGATTGTTCTCGTCTGAGATAAGTATGCATTTCATTGAAAAAGATACTTCGTAGCCTTGTATTTTAAGTATGTATTAGCCATCACCCTAGATCTAACATGTCAAACACAAATCCCCATTTCCAACAGTTATTAAGTAATAACAATGACCAAAGATATTTTCTCTTCAACAGAAAAAGTTAATGTGCATCTACTGCTGTTATGTGTTCATGTCTTTGTTGCTGAGAATTACCAATGGCATAGAGAAATGCCTAATAGCTTTTCTCACTGTAATTTTTCTTGTAAGACATACTTCACAGCTTTCTCCAAGTTTTCAGCAGGACAATCCTGCTATGAAACAGTACCAGCTCTGCAAATAGGAATTCTCTGCATTATTCTCTCTGAAATAAATACAGATGTCTGTAGTGTGCAATTTGACAACAATATACAATTTCTAATCCTATAAAACAACATTTGTACATAAGAAGGAATTATAAACAGATATTTTGAACAGTGTTTGAAGTTGCTTCATATTGGCTTAAAATGTTTTTAATCTGCACTTTCCTGATATCCATAGCACACAGAAATACAAATGAACAACAAAAGTTAAAAATATATTGAAGTCTAACAAGCCAATAAATGTTGTAGTTTTACATATAGCTCATACTTGTAATGATAAATGATAGTCACTTATCCAAAGAGAATAAAAACTAATGAGGACATCAGTACCAACTCACACCGAAAAATACAAATCATACCCACAAAATTTATCTCTCTATAATAAGGTTAAAATAAATGGGCCCGATCAATTTTCTGAAGAAAAAAAATGTTCAATGATTCCACCATGCTCACAGTATCCCCAGGTTGATACTTTTCTTTATCAAATCTAGAATTTCCTACAAACAGTGAAGCATAAAAATTTGAATCACTTGCATTTGACTAACGTATTTTAAAATAAGTAAAACAAGGATAACCAAATGTTTTTAGAATTTCAACCACTTGCCAGCAATTTTTATTTGCCTGTAAGAGCAATTCAATTAAAATAGATGCAGAGATTCATGGATGTGTTATTTTGTGAGTTCTATTTCAGTGCCCATGTGTACTACTTATTCAGAAATAAGTTCAATAAAATTTTAAAACTGATATTAATTGCTATTTTATTCAAGTGTATTACAAAACATGGATTGTTTATTATTCTCAGTATGTTTTAGCAAACTATCAGTATTTTATTAAACCAATGAAAATAGATTTATCATGTATAGCTGATTCAGTTTTATTATATTTTGTATTTATTTATATATAGAAAGCATCAATAAAAGGAATAGGGCTATACTCAGCCCAGGCTGTTTATTTTGCCATATACGCACCCAAATTTTCTGAATATCTAAAGAACATATTGTAACTTTATTTGTTCTCAATTATTTATTGTAACTTTATTTTACAACCAAGTATGACCTCAGCGCAAATGATCACAAGGTTCACACTGACACACTTTTTGTACAAAAACTTTCACGAACTAGCCTGCAAAACTCTGTGTCTGTCACTAACTATCCCTATGGCGACGTTCTTGAAAACCAAGCAGCATTAATTTATGTGGAGAAGTCTGAAGCAATGTCACACTGCTCCCTTCTCAACGCTGGTCGACCCATAATTAACCTGGCGATCCAAATGTACCACCAGCATCTTCCCTCGTGGCAGCCTCTGAATGCGGTAGATTACGTCGTTGATCCTCTTCACTACGCGGTACGGTCCTTACCATGGTAGTTGCAGCTTTGAGCAGTGCCCCTTGCTCCGGGTCGGGCGGTACAGCCACACCAAATCTCCTTGCTGGAAACCTAGCTACTAGCTTGCCGATTGTACATGGTATTCATCTAACTGAATGTGTTGACGGGCCATCTTGTGTGTATCATGAAGGCGATCCACTAGGTTCTCCATGTAATCGACTCCTGACTGTGCGGTTCCGAAGGGACTGCCAAACATCAGGTCGCATGGGAGGCGTAATTCTCGCCCAAAGATCAAACTAGCTGGCGTCATCTTGGTAGTGTCATGGGTAGACGAACGATAGGCCAGCAAGAAAAGCGGTATCCTGACATCCCAGTCCCTCTGATGATTAGCCACGACGTCCCTCAGATGTCCTTCGAGACTTTTTATGTACCTCTCGACCATGCCGTCCGACTGGGGGTGGAGAGCCGTTGTACGCGTCTTGTGAACTCCGGGTCGCTGTAGCATTTGTCTCACCAAGTGAGACTCGAAGTTTCTGCCCTGATCACTGTGTAATTCCAGTGGCACTCCAAAGTGGCAGAACAGTTCTTCCACAAGACAGTCCGCGATGGTCTTGGACTCCTGGTTCGGGACGGCGTACACCTCTGGCCACTTAGTGAAATAGTGCATGACCACCAGTAGGTATATATTTGCTGCCCCTATCGGAGATAGTAAATGGTAGGGCCTCCATAACCCTACTCCGAGGAAGTACCAGCTGCTCTCTTTGCGTTTTTCCGTCCGGTGACTCCCAGATCCGGTACAACACACCGTTCTTGATCTTCAGCGAGTCCCATTGTGCCCAGTAGGACTTATATTCGCCACCCTTGGGGGCGACGTCCTACCAACTCGGCCGGGTTCCTGCCTCCACTTCTTGAAGGAGGGGTCCCAAATGGGTGTCCGCCAGCTGCCCCCTCCTAAGGCCTGCACTACCCCATCCGACCGCAGACACCGCTGAAATCACGCGAACAGCTGTGTCACGCTTCCTCTCTTCCACCCTGTTGCAGTGACCACATTTTTCCAGGCAAGGTCTCCTTGACGTAGCATCCGCATTGGAGTTGCTCCTTACTTTCCTGTGTTCTGAGGTGAAGTTGAACCCTCTAGGTTCTTGAAGCTCAGCAGCCAAGTGAGGGCGGAGTGGTCGGTCTTCAAATGGAATGGCCGACCTTACAAGTACTTATGGAAACGCTCCAGCGACTTCACCACTGCCAGGAGCCAAAGGGTATAACGGCGAAGTGCCATAGCTCTTGACCGTTTAGAATGCGGTCTTTCCTTTGTCTTTGTGGTCAAGAACTACCTGCCAGTATCCCGATTTCAAGTCCAAAATTGAAAACCATTGGACACCAGCAAGAGTATCCAGTGTCATCAATCCGGGGTAAGGGAAAGCTGTCCTTTCGGGTAACAGCATTCAGCTTCCAATAATCCACACAGAACCGAAGGTCGCCGTTCTTTTTCACCAGGACTACAGGGGAACACCAAGGGCTGTCGAACTCTTCGGCGATCCCCCTTGATCTCATCGCCTGCAGCATGTCCCGTACCTCTGCCTGTTTTGCCAGAGGGACACGTCTCGGTGCTTGTCGGACAGGTTGGACGTCCCCAGTGTTGATGTGATGGAGCACTCGGTTGATGCGACCGTAATCGCCGTTCCCTTGGCTGAAGACTGACTAATAGCGTCCAAATAGATGGACTTTCTCAAGTTGCTCTCCAGTCAGATGGTCGGCCGCATTCTTCACCAAGTCTCAGCCGAGGGCCCAGGTCCTGTGATGGATTTGGCTCCACAGGTCCCTCGCATGAGGTCACACTCACAACTGGCTCGCACTTCCCCAGCTCTGTCCCAGTCCGTATATCCCGATCGCTATCCGAAGGATTCAGCAGCCTCACAGGCACTTCCTTCCGGCAAGGCAACAATGCCCTAGCAACACATACTCCGACTAAGGGCGTTATCCGGTCCAGCACCAGATTCCTTGACGGCTTCCCTTGCAGGCGCGCCTGGACAACCACCTCACTTCTCGCGGGGACTATCACGTCCTCTACTAGGGTCACCGTGCACATCCTTGGCTGCTCATTCGAGGTCCAAAGCGTCACCTCATTTTGGCCGAGTCACAAGACCCTCCGACCAACGTCGACCATCGCGTCGTGGCACCTGAGGACGTCCAGTCCCAATATCACTTCCTCGGCCACCCTCGCGACGAACACCCACCAACTCACAATGCTGTGCCCCAGAGTCAGATCCTCCTCCTTAGGCAACGTGTCACCTGATGCTGTCACTATCTGGTAAAGCCGCTCTGGTTTCCTCGACGGCAATCCCTTCGCCACATCAGGTCGGATCACGGTGACGGCTGCACCCGTGTCCACCAGTATCTGGTTCCGCTTTCCCCGTATCTACCCATCCATCATGGGCTGTCGTCCATCCACCTGCACAAGGTGTGCAGCGTCACCCGAGGGGTCGGCGATGACGGACACGACGTGCCCCTCGTCATGCCGGTACTAACTCATTTCCTGCTTGCTCGTCAACCGGGTGCAGACAGTCCCTCATCCCAGTCAGTTGCTTTTCCATCTTTGCCAATAGCACCTTCTTCATCTTCTCCATTCCAGAGTTCATTTCTGTCTTCATTTCTTCCTTTACACCTTCCATTTTTGCCTCAACTTCTCTATTGCTGAATTTACTGTTGTTACTTCGCTTCCCATTTTGTCCATGACTTTATTCATTTCTGTCTTCATCTCATTCATTTCCATCTTTATTTCTGCTACACTTGCCAATATTTTTTCTAGCATTGCCTGCATCTTGGTTTTTACGTTGCACTTATATTCCTTTTGTGGCAATATTTTAATCACAATGGTAATGGTAATTATAATAATAATAATAATAATAATAATAATAATAATAATAATAATAATAATAATAATAATAATAATAATAATAATAATAATAATAATTTAATAGTACTAATATAATAATGAAAATAATAAAATTGCACTAAATTGTGTTCCAACATTACATAAAGTAACCTATAAGCTTATGTTTCAACTATTTCTCTCGTGTCCATTTCTGTTTTACTTTAGCCAAAAACTCACCTACCTTCTTACTGTCCTTACTAAGAAGGACTCAGTTAAAAATGTCAAATTGGCACCTTGCATCTTCTGAGCTAGGCTACTCTACTGAAGTAATGCTGTAGCATTATACGAGAGTTAGACCACTTCTCTTCAAATAATACTGTAGCATTTTACACCAGTTGCAAAACCAAAATCACAGTGAAAATAAAAAATATTTTATTTGCAACTTTTAACATGCTACCTCGCTACATGATAACTGCGTCAATGTAGTCATTTTTCATAGTGCGATACCAACTTTCCAATCCCCTCGTCATAGAAGGCAGGTGTCTGTAGTTTCAGCTGCTTCTCTATGCTGATGTGCAGCTCATTGTCTGTACCAAAATGCCGTCCTTGTAGCCATCATTTCATATGAGGAAAGAGCTGAAAATCATATGGAGCTAAGTCTGGGTTGTATGGTGGGTGATCAAAGACATCCCATGAAAATGCTGGAGAAGCCTCTGTTGCAGCTGCACTGTGTACCTTGCATTGTCATGAAAAAGGACAATGCCTGATGACAATGTTCCTCTTCGCTTGTTCTGAATTTCCCTTTGCAGATGTTCAAGAGTCATACTGTATGATTGGGAACCCATCTTGCACTCAGTTTGTGGTACTGAAGGATCTCAATTATGGTGGTATAGAGAGCTGATCTTGAAATTTTGGGAAACAAATCACACAACACAGAAATTATTGTGGACTGATGGTTTTCTGAAGTTGCTTGATCCACTTGGTGAACAAGATAATCGGTTGACATTTGCTTTCTTCCCTGACTGATTGCATCATAAACATCTGTACATCCTGCTTCAAAGTTCCTGCTCCATTGCCACACTTTGCTGTCACTCATGAAAGTTTCACTGTACAATTACTGATTTGTCAGTGAATTTCAACTGTATTGCACCTCTCTGTATAAAGAAATTGGGTTGACCCACGCACTTCACATCTGGTGGGAGACTAATGTTTTAGGCATGTTTATGTGCTCACTGCATGCTGACAAGAGCAACTTGACATGATCTTTGGGCATACTAGAGACATTGTGCAACACATCTGCACAAAGTTGTAAGTGAATTTCACTGTAATTTTGGTTTCACAACTGATCAGACCTTGAAAAAAATAGCCCTCGTAACATATTCAAGCAGAGACCATATATGCACAGAATTCTAGCTTGACTGCCTTTGTTTTCTTAATTCAGTTGAGGATGAATTAGTATTTTAGTGAAGAAACTTTTTTTAGGATAAAAGTTCTCAAGAGCACCTTACTGTGTTATGCAATCACATAAAATACTTGAAAGATGTGCGGTGAAGAGAATCTCCAGCTGACAAATGCCTTACCCAAAACAAATACAAATGTAGGAAGTAATATTTTTAGTAGCAGTCATTGCTATTCCTGTATTACTCAAAATTCTTTCAGACATTTAATAAGTTCAATGTAATACATAAGCAGAATGGTTAAGCTGTGAATATCTTGGGTATGAAAAGGAATGGGAGTTTCTTGATTACAGAAACTATAAATCAGCAAATGTGTGCATAATTGAGGTGTATGCTTAAAACATCATTCAGGTGCTGTTTATTAAAAGGGCAGAAATCCAAAAATACTAACAAATTTTAGAGGGCACAGAAACTGAATTTGGTCCATTTCCAAGATTTGGATTTATCATTAAATTCCTTATTTATAATGCATTTAAAGTAGTGCTGTAACTTAAAATGGAAATTCTATGCTTGTGACAATAAGTGGGATTTTAATAAAGAAATATATTCTCGAAAGTCCTATTAAGTGCTTTTTGTGAAGTGTACCATAGTAAGTGCAAAAAATTTGACATTGAGGAAAATTGGTTCAAAGAAGTTTGAATATGAAGATGATGACTGGATCATCTGAAATGATCAGACAATATATAATGCAACTGTTTCATAGAGAGTGGCAAAGGAATATTGAAACTTACTAAATGAGGTATCAGTTCTTAGCAAATATGTTTAGATTCTAAAATATTAGAAAGAGTAAATTATTTCACATATATCGGATCATCCTTTTTTGATTAAATAGACATTTACCAGAAAATTAGTAACTACAAAAAGACAATGGAAATAATTAATAACATTATTGCTGCACATATATACTGATGGATCCTCGAAGGAAAACCTTACTGGAGCTGGAGTTACATGTTCACATTTTTCCTTTTATCACTCTGTTGGCAGAGACACAACAAATTATGATGGAGAAATAGAGGCTATACACATTGCTCTCCGACAATTATTAAATCTTCCCTTAAATAAATTTAACAAAGCAGTAATTCTTTCGGATTCTAAAGCTGCAATTCAGGGAATATGTTCAAATACTACAAAGAAGTCAACAAAAATTAGAGAATGCTATAAAATGTTAACACAACTCCAAAAAGTTAATAAGACTGTTCATCTCCAATGGATTCCAGCACACTGTGGAGTCATGGGGAACGAAGCTGCAGACTCACTTGCAAAGAAAGGCACAACAATAAAACAAAAGTCTAAATTCAATTTCTCATATTCCTCAATAAAACGCTTGATCATTAAAAAATTTTCTCATTCATACCTACAAGAAATAGAATGCCAAAGATAAAAAATGGATTACACTACTTTCCAACCCAGATATAATCCCCCAGAGGCCAAGGAAAACAGCGGTTGCAGCCTTCCGACTATTGACAAATCACGACTGCTTAGCAAGTCATCTCTACAGAATAGGTATCTCAGCCTCACCAATATGTGTCCTGTGTAACGATCCAGCAGAAATGAACGAAGACCACTTGAAGACCTGTGAAGCATTAAGATCAGAAGAAACTACAGTTCAAATGTATTGGAAAGCACGAATGCTAATGGCTTCATTGCCAGATGCAAGGCACTAGAAAACAACAACAACAACAACAACAACAACATTATTAAGCTGCCCTAGTATAAAGACATTAGAATCTGGCTGTATAAAACCTCGAGAAGGCCTGTACTTTGTTACAGAAGTGAAACATGGACACAGGAAGAAAGATGAAAGCAGAATAACACCTAATGAAATGAAATTGATGAGGTATACAGCAGGATACACCAAATGGAGTCGTAAACACAATGAAGATGTACTAGAAGAATTACAACTATAACCTGTAATTAACTACATAAGGAATTATTAGAAGAACACGTTAAATAATTTAGTGCGTCGCATGCATGGAAATAAATCCCAAAAGTTATGCTTCACTATAGTCCAAATGGAAATCTTTCAGTCATTCAAAGAAACATGGGGCTAAAAATTCAAATGTGAGCTCATAACAGACCTTATGGCCTAATACTTGGAAGGAAGATGAAGACTAAATGAGGAAACGAAATTGAAGAGAACATTGGAAGGCAAGAAAGTACTTACTAGGGTATCAATTGGAACAAAAGCTTGAGGCAGAAAGTACCAGATGCTTGTATAAAAATAAATGTGGAGATAAAAAGGAAAGAAAGGATGGATGGATAGTAGAATTTTAGGAAGTTCATCTAGTTAGGCCATTAGTCCCTGACATGAAAGAGGCAAAGTATGTAGTCTCTGTAAGAAAACCTGAATTGATCGAAAAACGTTTATTAAAAGATAGAACTTCAGAATGTGGGCTCTCTTAGCTTGGTGTTTGGCCATTTTTGCTGCACATTTTAAACCATTTTTGTAATTATAAAATCGTGTCAATAGGAGAATATAAGATGAATTTTGATAATGCAAAAATTATTATTATTATTATTATTATTATTATTATTATTATTATTATTATTATTATTATTATTATTATTATTATTATTATTATTATTATTATTATTATTATTATTATTATTATTATTATTATTATTATTATTATTGTTGTTGTTGTTGTTGTTGTTAATTATATAATCGTAACCTCCAGTCGTTTAATGAACGCTGATTCTATTGTGAGGAAACCCGTTGGGCAAATTAAGGCAGAACATTGAAGTAACTATCATTTTGAGCTAAAAGATAATAAAGACTAGAAGAACGGATAGAAATCGTTACAATAAGTGAGAGAAGGTAGGGGATGCATATTCGGTCGATTCCGGAGGTAAGTTCGTGAGTCATCGATCGGGTTTCGTCGGGAAGGGTTTGCGTGTTGCAGAGGTGCCGGGCACCGCCACTGCCACTGCTACCGCAGAACGAGTACCATAGCTGGTCGGTGTGATACGCTGTGAACTACACCATCAGGACGTAACAATCCCCACGAAAACCAAGGTGTACGAGTGCTGTGTGTGAACGAGTGTGGGTGTATGGAAGGGTTAGTTTAGAACGAGACTTGGAACAATACAGCCAAACGTTTTTCACATAACGCGCTCCAATTTGTACATAAAGACATAAAAAATGAGCGAAGGATTGCGGATAGCTACCCTAACCACGGGTATCGTTGTTATTCTAGGCTTTCTCACATCAACTGGTGAGTATGCAACATTGTAACTATATCAGAGCTGTAGTTGCTGGGCCAGTTTTTTTCTTGCGCCAAAGTAGCCCCAGGTGAAACAACTCAGTTACTAGAACTGAATTACCATTATTGTAGTGCATTAATCAAACCACGCTTGTTGGATGCTTGTAGGTATTTTAGAGCTTAACGAGTGTTCGGCGGCATAACACTGCATACAGTTAATGACGAAAGCCCTAGCTAAATATATCTGCGCTTTATCATAAAACTTTCCATTTTAGTTTTAACATCTTATAGGAGCAGACTAAAAACCCCCTCACGGAGAAAACACGTAGACGTCAAATTAAAAATGTAACAATGACACTTGTGTAGAGTGGAAATACATTACTGCAACAGTAAGTTTACAAGCTTTTTTTTAAAAAAAAATAAAATCAGATATACAATAGGTAATGAATAAAGAAAAAAGGGTTGCTGAGAGATATTTGAATTAATATAATAAAATATATTTAGCTGAATGGTGGATGTCAGCTCACGTTTGACCAAAGCAATATGGCGGACATTTCGTCCAGTCATTTAGTAGAGTTTAAAATTAACAATTTACTCCTCACAGAGTCCGCCAAAAACGTAGTTATGGACACACTTGAACGAGGAATTAAAATTAGTGTCAGTAAATTACAAATAGGTATTTTGCTAAAGGTGCGCTGACCGTTTTCCTGGCGCAGACAAATGAATTCGCATTCCATTGTTAAGTTGCCTCTGTTAAAAGAAAGTTGGTTTTCTACGTTTTAAAAAGATCAGGGTGAAAATGTGACCGTTTTGATCTAATAACTGCTTTTCGTGTTAAACAAACGCTGTAAGTTTACGAGTCTGTGCGATCAAAGAATATTTTACTGAAATGTCCAAATAAAGCAGGACTCGTTGAAGCATGCCAGAAATACAGGATATCCGTTTGAGAGCGGAATGTTCATGTTGATTCGTTATGTCCCTTTGGTGCATGAGGTCATAGTCAGGGAATGTACATTTAACTGCATGTAAGTAAACAAGCATAGAGGTCAAATTCTCTGCTTCTTTTTGAGCTTTTTGTTAGCGAAAGTAATCAGTCCTCGAAGAGACAAAACAGCAGGAAGTATCGCAAAATCATTTATTTTTTCACCCTCTCTTTCACATGTTTAATATGATTTCTATTGGAAAGCATAGAGCATTATTGAAATTAACCCTCGCATTACCAAGGGAGGGTCCTTCATGCCCACCTGTGATTTTTTTTAAATTTTATCTTTTAATGTTTTGATTAAAGGCATACACTTAATAGTTATTGTCAATCACTGTTTCTACTACTGAATTGCGTATTTGTTTTAAATTTTTCTTTGTTGGTCTTTTTAAGAAATAATAAAATGTCAAGGTGATCATAAAGTACTTTCCCGTTGGTGTAATGTAATCCATATAAAAAGTAAAACAGGAATATTTAAACAATGATAAATATTACCTTTATAAACTTGGCAAGTTATAATATCCAATTTTAAAGCAAATTTGTTTTAAAAATTGCTCAAACATATTGTTTCTGGTGGTGGTCATAAAGTAATGAGTCATGAAATAAGGCTTGGTAATGCTAGGGTTAATTTAGGAGTAATTTAAGAGAAAATTGGGAAATATAAGAAGGGAAGAAAGAAACACCCCTTTATATAAGCGTTATAAACCTTAAGGTGGTCAGTTACAACTACAAGACTTCTTACATAGTGCAATTTACAGCCTGCAGGGCTAGGTATATTACTGGGATGAAAACTATCCTGTTGAAATTAATATTTTAGAGATGTCGACAACCACTTGTCAAAAGAATGAAATTATTATTCTGTAAAACAAATTTAAATAGAACAATTTTGCGTTATTTAAACAGAGAAATCGACCTCAGGGACGTTTGCGTTACGGGATAGTTTTGAGCATTTAGCACACCGTTATGGACTTTTGTTTGCTAGCAAATGGAAATAAAATTTTCAGAACACCTAGAAGAGATTTAGGAACTGTGAAGCATTTTGTGTTGTTGATGAAATCAAAAGAACACTAGTTTAATAAAATTTTTCCACACCATCGTAATTAACAATACCAAAATTGCCCATCTCTGTGGTATGGGGGTAACGTCTCCTCACATTCAAGAGTTTCCGAATCCTCGGTTAGGTTTGATTTACCTGGATAATTGTTTATCCAGAGTTTTCTCTTATTCTGAAAGATGGATGTCGTGTAACTTGTATCCCGGAGTCGATTGAGAATCATTTACCCATTTCATTCATTGTCGAATATGATTGACCTAACCGTTTAAAAGACTTAAAAAAGGGATTATTGGGTTTTGAGAATGCTTATTTGGAATAGGAACAGAGCGATGTCAACAATCAAGAGTTGTGGGGTCCCTTGAAAGCTATGTATTCCTATTGTGTAGGACTGCGAAATAATTAGTTGTTTCTGCTGTTACAATCACATCACCTTTTACACCAACAGTAATTTATTTTCATAATAAAATTATTCTGCAAATTATTCATAAAAAAGTCTTGCTTCCCTATTAAACACGATAAATGTTTCTAATTCAGTGAAAGTGAATAGGATTTCACAGCCTTATTACAGAAAATTTAAGACATACATTTCATTTGATATGCCAATATCTGAAACGTCTGACATTTTAGAGCCAATTTATGGAAGAAAAAATGAACAATAAAGAGTAATTTTCTGTGGGTTGAGAGGGGATGGATTTCCCGAAAGATCTTTATGTTGCATCCGTGAAAAACCTAACTACGATGTTAAGTGTACAGAACTTTTTGTTTTCTCTGCCACTTACGCATGGTAGGTAGATTAATAATGGCACTCTACATTAAAATTCAATATCGATATTGCATCTAAATATATGTTTTTAGATCCTATAAACCAAACCAGCGTTAAAAAGTGGAGGGGGCTGGGGGAGGAAAACGTGCAGTGCATGTTTTAAGATTTCATGAAATTTCGCCCACCTTAAAGTATTCTTTGCAGAAATATCCCTCTTTTTATTTAAAAAAAAATGGCTCTAAAGATACTGTTTAAAATGCCATATATTTATGACATGAGAAAATGTATCGATTGGATTTTGCGAGAATAACCCGCAGCAAAAACTCGTCTTCTCAGAATAAAGGAAATCTCTGGGGGGGATTTTGTATCATAATAATTAAGCTGTAAGAGCTGACAAAAGCTTAGTACAGAAATAATGTAGAGCTCATTAAGAAATACAATTTGTGTTAAATAAACTTTTGGAACCTAACATTTTTGTTGGTACGAATTTGCAACTATTTCAATAGGCACATTTTTTAAACATGTTCCTTCTTTTGTCTCGCGTTTCTCTGTATCTGCAATAAATGGAAAAACTTTTATCAAGAATAACAGGAAGTAGAAGCTCGCTTTCCTACTGTCTACTACGCGTAGTAAAACTGGGAAGTATCGTATTCGACCCAAAAAGTCGAGATTTCGCCGGGAATATATGTTCTAAGTGTCCCTGAATAAAAAAAAAAATGTATTTTTAGAAAATGTGTGCGTGCTTGCGTGAAGAGCACAGCTCAGAAATGAAAAATCTGTTAAAAACCAAAGTTGGTATTTAATTCAATATCTTTCATGGATGCGACACGAGGATTTTGAAGAAAATTCCTCCACCCTAAACTACCCTTTACGTGGAACATTTTCCGAAAATTTTGATTTTCTTAATAATTGCTCTAATGATTTTGATTAAAATGTAATACATTTAAGATATTTTTATGTTAAATGAAATTTATATCTTGAATTTTCTGGCTATAGCTCATGTAATTCTGTTTACTCTTGACTTTTCTATAACTGGTAAACTGTAAGAGATAGACCAAATCTTACTATACAAAAAGTGTAGATCTGGTCAAAACACACAAGCTATGTCCAAATGAATCATTTTGGAAATATTCCTTGTTATTTGTGTGAGTTTTGCAATACTTCAGCTTTTCTCAAATTGAAGGTCGTTATTAACTTTTTTATCTCTTAGCCTTGTAAAGAGAAGGGCCTTTTGAAGTTTTCATTTAGTGACAAGCTTTAAAAGATTTGACTATCGTTCAAATCCTACTGTATTCCCATATTTCCCTTGCACGTAGGTACAAGAAAATTAACAATAACGTAATTTGTGCAAACTTTTGTCTAGAATAACATGAAGGAATAAGAGTTTGTAAGAATAATTATTATTACAAGAGTAGAGAAAGTCAGGTGAGTGCAACACGTCAGATTTTTTTACCTTCTCTACGTACTGGTAAGTAGAGGAAGTATTGCATTCCACCCAAACATTCGGTGTCAAGGTTTCACCGGAAATATGTTTTGAGACCCCTTGAATTAAAAAAATAAAAGCATTTTTGGAAAAAGGTCCGTGTGTGTGTGTATTTCTCTCTGTCAGTCTGTGGACAGCATAACTCAAAAACGAAAAGTCGTTTAGAAACCAAAGTATGTATTTAAGTTTAATGTCTTTTAGGGTTGCAAGACGAAGACTTTGAAGAAAATTGCTCCACCCTTAACTACCCTTTACATGGAAAAGTTTTCGAAAATTTTGATTTTCTTGAAAATGGCTCTAACGATTTTTATTAAAACGCCATATACTTGAGATATTTTTTATGACAAATAAAATGTATATCTTGAATTTTCTGGCTATAGCCCATCAAGTCCTGTTTACTCTTTATGACTTTTGCATAACTGGTAAACCGTAAGAGATAGACCACATCTTACTGTACAAAAAATGTAGATCTTGCTAAAATACACAATTTATGTCTGAATATAATTTCTTTTAGGGTGAACCATTTCGGAGATATTCCTTGTTATGTGTGTGAGTTTCGGAAAACTTAAAACTTTCGTGAAATGGAACATCGTTGTTCATTTTTACTTTCTCTACTGGTAGGTGGGGGAAGTATTGTATTCCACCCAAAAATTCGATGTCGAGTTTTCACCGGAAATATATGTTTTGAGGCCCCCTGAATCCAAAAAAAGCATTTTTAGAAAAAGGTCCGTGTGTGTGTCTGTGTGTCAGTCTGTCAGTCTGTGGACAGCATAACTCAAAAACGAAAATTAGGTTAAAAACCAAAGTTGGTATTTAAGTTTAATGTCGTTCAAGGATGTGACACAAAGATTTTGAAGAAAATAGCCCCACCCAAAACTACCCTTTACGTGGAAAATTTTTCGAAAATTTTGATTTTCTTGAAAATGGCTCTAACGATTTTGATTAAAATGCGATATGTTTGAGACATTTTTATTACAAATGAAATGTATATATTGAAATTTCTGGCTATAGCCCCTGTAGTCGTATTTACTCTGGACGACTTTTGCATAACTCGTAAACCGTTAGAGATAGACCAAATCATACTATACAAAAAATGTAGATCTTGGTAAAATACACAATTTATGTCTCAATAAATTTTCTTGTAGGGTGAACCATTTCGGAGATATTCCTTGTTATGTGTGTGAGTTTCGGAAAACTTAGAACTTTAGCGAAATGCAACAACGTTGTTCATTTTTTTATATGTTAATCGTGCAAAGAGAACGGAATCTCAAAGGTCAAAAAGATTTTACTGTCGCACAAAGCCTTCTGTATTCTAATATCTCCCTTGTACCTACAAGGAAATAAGCAATAAGATAATTTGTACGAATGTTTATCTTAACTAACATGGAGATATAGGAATAAGAGTTTGTTAGAATGGTTAGTACAAGAGTAGAGAAAGTCATGTGAGTGCAACACATCAGATTTTTTTATATGTTAACTGTGTAAAGAAAACAGAATCTCAAAGCTTTAAAAGATTTGACTATCGCACAAAGTCTACTGTATTCTAATATTCCCTTTGCACCTACAAGGAAATAAGCAGTAAGATAATTTATACAAATGTTTATCTTAACACGAAGAAGATATAGGAATAAGAGTTTGTAAGAATGGTTAGTACAAGAGTAGAGAAAGTTATGTGAGTGCAACACAGATATTTTTAAACACATAGTTCAGTTGCTATAAAGATAGGCTAATGCAAGCATAACGGTTATGCTTGTGAATGAATCTGAGAACTAACATAGTGTCACAAGGGAAACAGGGATTATTCCGACTGGAGATGCCGGGCGCCGGTATACTTCAGCTCGTCCCGGACTTGGTGTCAGAATGTCTGCACACAGCCGACAAGCTCAATACTCCATTGCGGAGGTGCCTCCAGAATGGCAACAGTTCCCCCTTTCCTGCTACCCGAACCTTCACATTTAGAACTAAATACGGCAGAAATAACTATCACAGACGCAGCTAAAATTCGTGTGACCTGTGACCTTTAGGCAAAATAATGTAGAAGAGAACATTGATTGGCTACCGCAGCTGAGAGGGTTGCCTCTCTTCTCGTTTGCAGTTTGGGCTTTACAAAAATAAGATAATAGCATTTGAATTGTATGGAAATACACTCAGAGAAACATTCACACAAAACAGCGACAGCTAAACTAATTTCCGTTTTCATTTGATAAGGATTTCATAGCGGTGATATACCTACACATAACTGAACTTTTTCATGTGTGTTAATTAACTACTCCAAGTGGATTTTTCGAAGCGAAACTCATCATTCTAAGACGAGATGTACCGTATTATTTATCAAATTAATCACAAAAACGTGCACCACTGCAGCTTATGTATTTTTTCGGAGGCTTATACATCCAGTAAAATACAGGGTGAAAGTGAAATGATCCGTCAGACTTTAACAGCAAATTTCTCATGTTGTGAATAACAAGAAAGTCTAATACCAAAATGTTGAAAAGTTTATAGTTTTCTAGAAAAAAAAAATATTTTATCAAAAACATTTATCATCACCTGGTTGAATTATTGATTGAAGGTTCTTGATTTATGGCTATATTAATAGAAAATTGAATAAACGACAACTTTTCCCTTTGGCATATTTCAATAGATTCAACTGTTTTTGTGTAAATTAAAATTTAAAAACCCACAATTTATTTCAACAAAAAGACAAATTGTAGGTTCCACAATTGTAGGTTCCACAACATGGTAAACAAATCCTCGGGCTGTGGTCTTAAGGGCCTTTTCTTCCCAGACGTTTCGTCTACGCCTACGGTAGACATTTTCAGTGGCGTGGTCGAAGTATTCTCGCCGGCCGCCCAGTGAGCTCCGGCTATAGTCGCCGTCGGGACTTCCGTGAGAACACTTCGGCCAAGCCATTGCCTCTGAAGATGTCTACCGCAAGCATAGAGAAACGTCTGGGAAGAAGGAGCTAAGTAAACAACGACCTACAAGCCCCACAATTTGTTTAACCAGTATCAACACCGGACGTGAAAGCCTACAAACCGTTAACTTTAAATTCTCTGTTGGTCTGGGTGCCTCAGTTGGTCAGCGCTGGTCTACTGATCCCAAGGTCGCGGGTTTCAATCCAGCTCAGGCCGATGGCTTTTAAGTGTGCTTAAAAGTGACAGCTCCATGTCTGTAGATTTACTGGCATGTAAAAGAATTCCTGGGGATGAAATTCCGGCACACCGACGACGCTGATATGATCCTGGAAATTGACAACGTCGTTAACAAAGGAAACAATTTAGAAATATAAATTCTCTGTACACATAAGGCCTTTGACCAACATAAACTAAGCCGGAATGCAATACGCAGATAGGACCTCCTGTGTCAGTATTGGTAACGAGTGCTGAAATATTTGCAGGTATTTAACAAAAGGTATCTAGACTATCGACAAATATTAAATATGTCACCAGAACTCTACCTAGGACTAACATTACACAACAAATTGACTTGGGCTGCACACATCTCTCCAGTTTCAAAACTAAGGCGCAGACTTCAACTCAAATATCTCATCAAAGACATTTCATCTCTACCATTATATCTCAAAAGGCTCATATATTTCAGTCTAATCAAACACATGTGGATGTATGTATGTTCTATTTGGGACTCAACTTCAAATTCACAACTCAAAAGAATAGGCTTTCCAAAATCAGGTTCTTCGCACTCCTACAGTTGAATTTACACTCCAGTCTTCCTATACTCGGCTTTTCACAACATTCAGAACTCTTTACTGAAAGAGATTCTCCAGAACCTGCCAAAAGAACGACCGTCACGTAGACTGAAGAGAAAACACCATACAGATCAAAATATTGTAGTGTCATTATTTTCTTATACATACCAGTATTAATTCTTACTTTATACTTTGAGGGCAATTGTTGAACTGTATCCTCAACACAAGTGATGTAATTTTTTGATTTTTTTTTTTTATATTTCATCAGAAAAACTGTAAAATACAAATATTGTATAATAAAGTTAACTAAATTAAAAAAAGAACTACTTTTCAGGATGTTTTCAAATGTCCTAAAATATACACTCTTGGTGTAACACAGCTGTCCTCTGAACTTCATGATATTTCTTTGACGTATACAAACAACCATTTAGATCTGCGAAATATATTTATGGTTTAACACAGGATATTTGCGCAACAAAATTCACTTTCGATATTAAATAATTGAAAAGTTAGTTTAGAAAATGATGAATATGTGAAAAAGGTTTATGGATATTCAAATCTTTGAAATCTCTACGATTGCAATGCCACTAAAAACCTTCATCCTACCCGAAAGATCAATTATTTTTAATAATGGATGGTCACTGCTTATTAGGACTTGTTTATTTAAAGGCATTTTGTATGGCTAAAATTAACAAAGGTCATGACCAATTTTTCTCCAGGATACGAGTATATAAGGATATGACAATTTCCCTCGGACGTGTTACTCTGTCTTCTATTCACGTTAATTAATGCATTTTATTTAGCAGCCGAGTTCTACTTTTTAAAATAACTATTTGCATTTTTGTTTATACCAAACATTTATTGTATTGATATGGGGTCTGTTTGAACATTGTAGATCCATACTAACAGTAGGATGTAATGAACATTTGTAAAAAAAGGTATAATGTGCTACACTCACATGACTTTCTCGATTATAGTACGAACTGCTCTTGCCAACGTTTATTGCTCTATCGACTTCATCTCATTCGATATAAAAATTTGCAGAAGTTATTTTATTGCTGATTTTCTTGTAGGTACAAGGGAATACAGTGGGCTTAAAGCAATAGTTAAATATTTTAAGAGCTGGTCTCTATCTGATGGTTTCGACGTTCCATTCTCTTGCATGCCCAGGACATAAAAGTACCAATAATGGCTTCCCATTTCAGAAAGGTGTTGGATTGGAAAATTTGAACATATTACAAGGAATATCTCGGAAATGGTGCACTATAAAAACATTTATTTGACATAAATTGTGTCTTTTAATGAAAAGTAAGATTTTGTCCATCTCTTATGGTTTACCAGTTATATAAAGGTCAACCAGAATGGAGTACTTTAGAGGCTATTCCCGGAAAATTCAAAATACATATTTAATTTGTCATAAAAGTTTCTTAAAGATATGGTCTTTTAATGAAAATCGATAGAGCCGTTAAGAGAAAATACAAATTTTCGAAATATTTTCTATGTAAGGATATTTTGAGGTTGGGATATTTCCTTGAAAATCTTCGTGCTACATCTTTGGAAGATGCCGAGCTTAAATAACAGGTTTGGTGTTTTACCAACTTTTCGTTTTTGTCACAGAAACATGGACACACCTTTTCCTGAAATAGAACTTGTATATAATCTGACTGAATGTGACACGCGAACGCGCTAGGTTTTACTAGTGTCACAATGAGATCATAGCTCTGTTATATACAAGGTTTTATGCAATCGTATATAGCGTTAAATACGTAAAAATAAATAATAATTTGCTAAATGTAAAATTATAATGTGCCAGAGATCAGAGATGTATGGCGTAATATGGTTGCTAACAGATGTTTCATTTGTTTCTACAATTATAGAGGAAAGCGGAAGGTTATGATAAAACTATAATGAAAACATGGATTGTATTCCACTTGACATTTTGAACGAAGGTGCTGAGAGTTTGTTAATTCCAGAAAAATCAAAAAATGTTTACGAAAAAGAATACGAAAAGTTTTATAGATGGAGAAACGAAAAATGTGTTAGTTTGCGAGACTGAGGACTTCAGGTTTTCTTACAGGCACGCATTGGAGCAGATTATGTGGCGGTAACGACGTCATTGCTGCCTTGTTGCCATGGTAGTTACGTCATTCATTTTCTGGTACAGGTGCCAGAGAGAGGGTAAATTCGCACGATTTATGGCGTCATAATAAGGAGTTTTAATGCTAGGATTACATAAATGTATTTTTTATTCAGCGGACCTCAAAACGTACATGTCCATTACAATCTCCGTATTGAATTAAGTGGAATGTTATACTTCTCTATATGTATACATGGTAGAGAAAATAATAACAAAGTTGTAGCTTGAACATTTTTTGAGAAAAGGCGCCCATTTCCGAGGTATTAAGTCTTAACTGACCTAACTCACAATGCGTGCAGAAAAATATAAAAACGTATCCAATCGACCAGAGTTTTTTTTTTATTTTTTTATTAATAGATTAACCGGAAGTATAAATATTTGACAAAAATAAACAATTAATTTGCATAAATTTTATCATTTTGACTCTCCTTGAATAATAATGGCGATGACTGTGAGCTAACATCTTTTATGTTTACCTACAAGCAAAACTAGGATTTAAAGATTTGACAATTATATTTTCATTTCGTATTTACCTACATATTTTTCAGCAGTATTACCAATCTTCTGTGCCCTCTGTTCAGTATAGTAAGATGACCAAGAAGAGGCATCCCACAATTAAATTCGGATACAACCTGTAGAGACATCCGGTTACACAAAGGATCGAGTCTGCAGCAAAATATCCCACAAATGTAAACGTTTAAATTTTATTTACAGCAGACCTTCAAAGCTCCAAATCCCATATGTAAACCAGTCGCGGGAGCCATGGTGTGTTTCATTGTTCGCTGTGAAGCTCTTCTTTAGAGGAAAACAGCAGTTCTTGAGACGGCTCTTATTGATCTACATTTCAAAGTGTGTCAACAATATCCCCTCGGCTGCTTTTAGTTGCGATCGAACTTCCAAGAGCACTCTCTTGCTCTATAACTCTGCCATTGTTTGTGCTTTAATCGCAGTGTGCGTATAGAATTGTTAAGAGGTGTGCAGTAAACTGCTGTCAGCTTACTTCGGAGATAAAAAAGCAATTCTCAAAAACTGAGGCCATTATACTGCAAGCGCCAACCATTAGGCAATGCATGTCAGTGCATTTTGTATGTTACTTAGGGTATGCTAGGCCAGAGCGGATCAATTTTTAAAACATTTCCTCTTTTCTCAAGAATACATCAGTCCAAACTGTCACTCCGGCCACAAGGAGAATGAGTTTATACGTCAAGTGCTGTGGAAGCAAACACTTAATGTATAAGGCGTCTGTCTATATATTGCTTGTGTGAAAAGTGAAAGAATGCAGTAATGTTAAAGGCACAACACTCAAACATATGTTAATTTGACATATGCAGGGTCAAGTGAAAAAGAACAAAGACGTTAATTTTTCCGGTTATATTTTATACGAAAATTCAGCATCTTGTATGTGTTTCTCTGTTTACAGTATGGTTAGCATTCTGACACAGGAGCAGAGATCGATGTGGCGATCACAAATGTTGACATTGTATCCACAAACCACCCATGGTGTCTCCTGAATACCTTATGCATCAAAATCTGCATGCGCACAAGATGGTCAATTTGAATTACATCCATGTATCGCGGAGCCAACTCAGTTGAGCTATCTTGTTGTATCAGCCATCCTAAACAGTCAACTAGGAACTCGCAAAATGCCACATTTACAAGAACACGCCCAGGAAAAGAAGGATATATAAGCATTAGAATTGAAATTATTGTCTATCTAGTACGGAAGAATACGTTTACGGTATTGAACTCTGTACCAAACGGTACCTACTCAGCATCCTCAATAAATAGACTTGCAACGGGAATTATATGCAAAATTTGTACCAAATTTATAAAACCAATCCAATAGCTGTTAAAATTAACAACCACTCAGACTGGCATGAGATATTTTTGGAAGTGAGACAAGGCTGTGGACTTTCACCTCTACTCTTTGTTGTATACATGAAAAGGATAATTAAAGAGCGGAGAGAAACAATGCATGGTACTATCAAAATCAATAGATATCTCCAAATTGATGCTCTGCTCTTTGCTGATGATTTGGCATTACTATCAAATAATGAAAATTACCTTGAATACTGTGTTCATCATCTAAATATCATAGGGATGATATCTGATATGGAAATCGATGAAAATAAATAGAAAATAATGGCACTTTGTGGGAAATATCCCATCCCCAGTAAAGTTTGTATTAACAGTAAACTGTTAGAAAGGGTGAATGTATTTAACTATTTTGGCTGCAAACTGTCTTTCCTTGAAGACTTAGAAATTCCGGAAAAAATTATTAAATTTAATGGAACTATCATTAATAAAGTCCTGCAACCGTCTCTAGTATAGCGGCATACCAGAACACGCCTAAGACTCTGGCACGACTCACTCTTTGCTGTGGAATTGAGCCATGGACACTCAGAAGAACAGATGAACGTCGAATGAGATGCGATTCATGAGATTCACTGCAGGATACACCAAATGGGACCACATTCGTAATGGAGATATATTGAAAGAAATTCAGGCTCAACCTGTGTTAGACTTCATACAACAATGTCAGAAAAAATCCGCATGCCCAGGAGTAGGATCCCTAAAGCACTGCTCCATTATCGCCCATTAGGAAAGCGATTTCTTGACCGTGCAAGAAAGAGGTGGACAGAAAAGTCTGCGCTGAGATCGTAACGGGCCATAAAGTCCATTATCTGGAAGGATGATATTGGGAATTTCCGAAAATCCTATACGTAGGAGGTTAACCAACTTGACTAGGTTGTATTGGGGTTTGTCTTAGCCATAGATGAAATCTGGATTGGTATACATTTCCACTTCTCCCAAATTTCACTTTGCGTCGGCTATTAATAAACGGTATTCTAAGGCTAATCACTATCAGCAGAAACACAGATCGTACAGAGGACAACATATTTCTGGCATATGCGAAGTGTTCCCAACCAATAATTGCAAATGATTAAAAATGTCACGATACGACCTGAGAAATTAAAGCGATAATAAATAAACTAAACCAAAATTTTGAAACAGCTGCTTGAGGTTAACAAGCATTGGAGTTTTTACTCTTCATTTTCTTTTACCGTGAAAGACACTACAATTTTGCAACATATTGTGACGCTGGTAATTTTGATAAAATTTTATAAGGGATAAACTTATAGAATTTATCATTCGGAGCGCGGGCCCTAATGACCTAGTTGTCGACGGACCCTTAAACCCAAATCACTCACTCACTCATTCGGACCAAAATGTATTAAAGTTCGGACATGCCATTTCCTATTCACATACGCGGAAGTCGTGTCCTGAAGGAATACGTTGCATGGTAAGGTTATGAACCGGCCATGCTCCGGGCTTTAACCCGATCTGCTGTGCTGACGAATTATTAGGCAAGCGCTGCGTAAGCTAGTTTGAGGTATTTAAGCTCCTAATTCTGACCACACGGAGGTCGACTTTGCCTTGCTACCCGAACCTGCTACACTCGCACTCGTGAAGACGTCTTTGAAAAATTGAGCTCGCACCGTCCAGAATCTGTGTCCAGGTGACAACTGCAGCTGTTCTTTTCTAACTTATATTGGGCACTTTTACATTCAAATGTAACTCTTTTACTTTTGTAACATATACTTCCTAAACACTAGAATTACATGTCAGTTCTGAACAGTAACCTTCACCACTGCAGCCCCTTAACAAATGATACCTCTGAGCTACCCCCTCCTGAGCGTCCCTTCTAATAGGACTACGTATTTGGGGATGCTACGTAATCGCTGACGAGTGAACGTTACATCTGGCCCTCCGTCACAACTTGGCGTAGGCAAAATGCCTACGTCACAACTTGGTGGAAACGCCCAAATGTTGTACGTTACATCTGGTAGCGTAGGAGAAAATCACTACGTTACAATACTTTCAATCTGCAGGTGAAATTTTTGTCCAGCTCCGTGGCGTGGTGACTTGGAGCATGGCGCTCCGATTCCCAGTCATGTGGTGGTTGCGGATTCTTCGGCCTCACTTAGCATCGTTATGTATATGAGGAAGTACGATAGGTAGCAGTCTGTAGGTCTACGTTACGGCTGGGGGAAGACATGCTTGTCGCATCTTCCCGTATTTGCTGGATGATCCATCACTTCTGCTTTGTTTATGTGGGCGTGAGATAAGCAACAGGCCAAGGCCCATAAAGGCTACCGTGCTACAGATCTAACTTCTATTTCTCCCTATCTAATTGAATTTTCATCTATGTGACATCCTTGGAAAACGTTAAATATAAATACCTAGCTCGGTATTTGTTTGACTTGGTTTTCAGTTATGCTGTTCATAGACAGACACACAAACATGCAGACCTTTTTCTAACAATGATTTTTGTTTTAATTCAGATATTCTGAAAACATGCATTCCGGGAAATACCAGATCAAATTTTTGGGTGGAATACAACATTTGCTCTATTTACTTAAAATACGTAGTGGAGAAAGTAAAACTCCTTTGTTTTTATTCGGGGGACCTCAAAAGCAATATTTCCATTGACCCGTCCGCCCACACAACAGAGCATACGGGAACAATAACCATTACATATGTGGCGGTGCGGTGTCTGTGGCTGTTCTTTCACAGCCTCTCCTGATCATTCTGCTTCCAGAACATTTCCATTGTCTAAAGAACTATATAAGGGACTTGCTCGTGCCCGTAGAGAAGAAGTTGTTCCAGTCGTGGCTTGTGGAAAGTGAGGAAAAACGTATACGAAGCGTTCAGTGGACAGCGCCTGTGTAGCAGTTCAGTGCGAGTGTAATCTGACAGTTCTTTACTGTGATTCAATTCGACAGTTGTTCTGTGCTCTTGAGTTTGTACAAAAGTGGTCTAAGTGTAACGTTAACACTACGCTGACTGACTAGAAGGCAATCAAGTGTAAATAGCAGTAACTGGTGTTTTCTCACTTGTTACAATAAGTTTACTTATTTGAAAATTCAAACCAATAAACGGGAATACAGAAATGGTTAACTCAAAAATAAGTAAATAAAAAAAATGCAGTAAGGTTTTGTCTATTTCTTACGGTTTACCAGTTATGCAAAAGTCATTCAGAGTAAAAAGGACTTCATAGGCTGTCGCCAGAAAATTCAAGATGTGCAATGTATTTGTCATGAAAATTCTTCAACATGTAATTTAGTCAAAATCGTTGTCATTTTGGAGAAAATCAAAATGTTCCAGTGATAGATGGTATGGGGGGGGGGGATTCTTACCTTTGTGTCGCAATCTTGGAAGCCGGGGAATTTAAAAAATTCCATAAGTTTTAAGATATTTTCATATGAAATGATGTGAGAGAGAGGGAGAGAGAGTGGTATTTTCTTGGAATAGCTTCTTAAATGCTCTTCATTCTGGGTGACTTTTGCACAGCTCGTAAACCATAAGAAATAGACAAAACTTTAGTTCACAAATATCTAAATCTCGTTAAAGCGCATATTTTATGTCAAATACTTTTTTGCTTTTGTGGAGCAAACCGCTTCCGAAATATTTCTTGTTATTGATTTGAATTGTCAAATACTTATACTTCTCAAATAGGGATAAGTTATTCATTTTTTTTATTTCGTGAAGTGCAAAGAGAACGTAATTTCAAATCCATCACATAGCAACCAACTCCTAAAGAAGTCGACTATCACTTAAATCTATTGTATTCCCATATTCCCATTGTACTCCATCGATTAACATGAAATATATAGAAAACTAAGTGTTTTTAAGAACAGTTTGTACAAGAGTAAGTAGAGATAGTTATGCAAGTACAACTCATCAGACTTTTTATTCAGGGACCTCAAAATGCTTATATGTGAAATTTCTGGATCAGTCTTTGGGTAAAATACAATACTTATCCTACTTACAGAAGTATGTAGTAGAGGAAGTAAAAATATATTTTAGTTAACTATTTGCTCACTGATAACTTATACAACAATGCGAAAAAAATAACTCATCTGTCTTCACCTATTTTTCGCCGAGCTATTAACGTTATATTTTCTGTTAACCTTCTACGTACGTAAATTCGTAGGATACCTTATCGAATTGTACATTTTTTCATGTTAAGTTTCTCTACATTTTTAGGCTTCGCAGTTTTTCAAAAGTTAAGCAAGAATGAACGTGATTTCATGAAAAGTTCATTTTGTATTCTGGGGACTTCAACAGTTGCTACATTTCGATGGGGAATTCAAATCGAATTGAGTTCAATTTCGGATTGAATACTGCATGGAAACGCAAATTGAGATAGAACTGAATCCTTGGGTGTGATCCTCTTAGAAGTGGATCGGGTCGAAATTGTGTTACATGGAAACACCTACCGAATTCAAATCGATATGAATACGCCAAAGACGCTAACTTTTACTGTACTTTTAATACGCTGCACGCTCGTCATTTTGTTTTCTTAGTGAAAGTGAAACACAATAACAAAGTCACTTATTATTTGTTTACTCTCGCAGGAGATTCTTCTCAAAAACATTTACTAACCTCAAAACCTTGTTAAAATACATTACAGGTTCGCCAACATAAATCAAGTGACCAACATAAAAGCTTGAACTATTTATGTTTGAGCTTCGCATATCCAAATCAATCGCGTGTAAGCGCGGATCGTATTGAGAATGGAAATGGACTCAAATCGATTTCAACGTAGTAATTGTGAAGTTTCTGTCTTTCTTAATTACCTAGCGGTAAAGTAAAACAGTCAAAACAAGCTGTTTGGAAATAAATATGTTTAATGTTGAAAATACTCACTTTTCCTATTAGGAAGTGCAGATAGGCAGCTGAAAGTCCTTGCGGCAGCATATGAAATACTAAATTGAAGCGCACCCGAAGCTGAGAGCTGAACGTAACTGTAACTCGGGATTCCGTCGGAACTTCGATGAGGTTTCCATTACTGGGCATATCACGCATACCTGCAAGCTTACGTAAGTCGATTGGGGTGAGAAACCTATCGATTGCGGGACATAGCGATTTGCGATCAACTACTAATCAAATGAATGGCTGCAAGCACGCACTGCGCCAACATGGGCAACGGGATCTATTTTGTAATTTCTGGAACATCAGTCCATCGAGTGAAGTCGCTAGGGACAGTGAAAAACCAAGGATCTGCATATTAAAACACGGATCAATATGGGGGTAGGTAGAGTCACGCGATATGTTATCTTGGGGATGAAAAGGCGAAGTACAGTCCCCACAAGCATTCTGGACTATGGGAATCTCAGAGCATAAAAGGTTATATTCTCTTAGGCCATTCTCCACATGTGACCTGCAAACTAGGGAGCAGAAACTCGCAAAGAAGAGAGGTTAGGCAGAAATGAGCTGGGATTAAATGTGAAAGTAAATAAAAGAAATCGTAAGGGAGAGGGAAATAGGAGACGAGAAAGAAAAATGCAAAAGACTGAAAGGGAATGTTAACGGAAGAAATCAATAAACGAGAAAGGTGTGGAGAACAGAAAATGGGTATATGAGGAAAAGAGAGGTATACGGACATTAAACAAATCTGACGTGTTCACTCACATGAATTTCTTTACTCATTCTTGTACAGACTGTTCTTAAAACGCTTATTCTTCTATCTACTTTATGTTAATCGAGATAGATGTTTCTAGAACTGGTCTTATTCCACATTTCCTTATAGGGAAAATGGGAATAGGAGAATACAGTAGGCTTAAGTGATAGTCAAATCTTTTAAGAGCTGATTTTTATGTGGTGACTGACATTCCATTCTCCTTACATATCCAGGAAGACTTCCTGTTTGAGAAAATTACATCATTATTGGAAAATTCAAATAAACAACAAGGAATATCTCGAAAATGCTTCACACTACAAAAAATGTATTTGCTACAAATTGTGTGTTTCAACAAGGTTTACATTTCTTCCGAAGTAAGATTTTACCAGTCATGCAAAAATCATCCAGAATGAAGAGGACTTCTGAAGACATTCTCAAGCATTTCAAGATATACATTTCATTTGTCATGAAGATATCTTAAACATGTGGTATTTTAAACAAGCCCGTTAGATCCCTTTTTGAGAAAATCAAAGTTTTCGAGAAATGGGATTTTCTTGAAAATCTTCATGTCACAACCGTGGATAGATGTTGAACTTAAATACCGATTTTCTGTTTTCTTTCTTTTTTCTTTTCTTTTCTTTTCTTTTCCCCTTGTTTTTTGTTTTTTGGGGGTATGCTTTTCACACACACACACACACACACACACACACACACACACACACACACACACACACACACACACACACGCGCGCGCGCGCGCACAACATATGCCTTTGTTTAAAAATATTTATTTTTAATTCAGGGTGTCTCAAAGCATGCATTTACGGTGAAAACTCGATATGGAATTTTTGGGTAGAACACAATAATTTTCCTTCTTACTTTACGCAAAAGAGAAAGTAAAAAGGCACCCATTCCATAAAAAAGAAAGTAAGGACAACAAGTGAAACAGTAAGAGAAAGAACTCAATGTTTGACAATTTAAGACTAGTCTAATGTATTAAATAAACAAGAAATGTACCCCTACAGTATTTTGACCGCCAAAGATATTCACACATTTCTATTCTACAATTTTGAGACGTTGATATGGGAAAGGTAGTAAGTAAAATAATCGTTTTTCAGGTTTTTCATTGAAAAGGTAGTATGTGGGGTCGCCAGTGGCATAGAAATAGGAATAAACTTGTGAACGGTTGAGTTCCTACAGATGACCAAAGATGGCACTTGCAGTAACGGCATATAAGGTGGCTTGGAGAAGGGAGTAAGGCGACGAGCCTCAAGTGGCCAGTTTTCAGTCTGTTCATTATTGTGTTTACATTATTGATTCATTAACATCAATAGCTCCGACCTTTTCATTCACGTTGGAGATACTAGCAGGAGTTTCATGTGCTTGTGGCATGAAGGCATTGCTGGTCGAGGTGGCATCTTGTCTTCTAAAGGTGCACACATCTCAAAAGAGATCCTGACTCTGTGGTGTGACAACTGCGCAGCGAAAATACGAATAGAGTGGTTTTAATGGCGTTAATCTACGCAGCGGTAAACAGTACGGTTGATACGTTTAGAAATTTCTGGTGTCAGAGCATTCATACATGTCATGTGACCAAGATTTCGGGATGGTAGAGACGAGGAAAATGCTTCAAAACCAATGACTCCAGAAGAAATAGCTGAAATGATTACACAAGTAAGGAATATTCAACCGCTCAATGTTGTAAAGATGACAGAAGAAGAATGATTTCGCCTCTATATGTGATAAATGGTTGAATAGATCACCAGTAAAGATCATTTCTGCTTCTTGGATTACAATTATTAGACAAGCGCTGTCCATCATAGAAATAAGACATTCGTTCAGTGAAATCGAACTACGGAGGGAGCACAGGATTTCTAAGAAGGGTAAATCTGTCAAGGACATCTCTGCAGTTCATTCTCTACCACCATGCGGGAAGAGGCCCATCATTTGTGATGCTAAGAAATATGATCTGCTGTCTCTGTTGGAATAATATCGCATTTTACCGCAATCTTCTTTGCACACCATAATTATATTTCTTATATTTGAAGCAAATGATCGCAGTAGTTAAAATGGATGTTCTATAACCATTTTCTGAATAAAAGCTCTTATGTTTCAACATTTGGACCTACATTTTCACCCTCAAAATGAAAAGACAGAACACTTGAAATTTGTGTTACAGGAAGACAGCTTCGCAACTGGGGGCTTTTGTCAACAAAACCCACAGATTACTAGTTCCATGACTCAAAAATTCACATTTCGATTAAACCAATATAAATCAAACACTACTGAGAACACCTATTGCGACGATTACGTAACCGGTTATGTAACTAAAGTCATCTGTCTGGCACAAGAAAGGCGCGTTATCAAAAGAATCTGCAGAAAATCTGCGATATGTCTTCCAGTTAAAGCAATTCAAAATAAGCAAAACGGGAAAAAATTTCTAGAAAGTGAAATGTAACTAACATTGCATTGAAATCCCACTAAGGGCAGGATGATAACTGTCAAGTGCATCACAGGTAAAGTGTCACCGTCTGGTATGACGAGCATGCTGGTCAGGCAAGTTCCTACATCTGAATCCTATTGAAAATCCGAGGGATCAATAAACAGTGAGCAAATGAAGCCATAAGATATCCCAGAAACCTCACCAAGTTTGGGACCATTTCACTGCGCAATGCCTACCTGAATCACTTATGTGTTAAAGCACTCTAGCGGTAATTATTATCTTGATGATTCACATAAAGTATGGATCAAGCAAATATTGCTTAAGATTTACTACAGGATGGAACATTTTGTTTCTGTACTTTTACGTAATTTCTGTCTCGTCTCAAAGAGATTCCTAGATGACATTGTGCAGTGTTGAAAAAACACACAACCCTTGAGTTTACCTTTTCTCTTCATATGGCAACATGGGAAAACTAGTTCAGCTTGAAAATTCTAACAGGATCCCTGCGTCGTTCATTAATAATTTCTATTTCACTGATAGATATCGTACTTTATATGTGTATGTACATATGCTAAGTTGTCTTACATGAGGTTGTACGGTTAGCTCTCTGAACTCCAGTGACGAATACATCTCATTTATCTCACCCTTTTCTTTATGAACTTTTTGTATAATGATTTAAAGGGGTTTTACAGCGAATCCTCCCCTTTAACACTCCTGTGCTTCGTGCAGTCTCGACTATCCAAGTAACGGATGAAAAATCTCGCAATATTATTTACGCAAAAGGTTAGGAAATATCGGTTGAACGCCTAAGTTATTTAGCTTCCCCACAAGTTCTGGAAATGCTGAGTAGTGAGTAAATACCACTTGGCGGTGGAAGAATCCTGGGTCGGAATGATCAAGTAATTTCTGGGATAATTATAGCAGATTCAATTTTAAACCTTTGTTCATTCTGTTTGGTCCCATAGTTATTTAAGAATATGAAATACAAACTATGGAAATCCTTAAGATATACAGTAAAATGGGATTCAGCACTCCCAAGTTACTAAGTTAATCTCCTTTCCAAAGAGATTCAGTTAATATAAAACATCGGTTCATTGATTTCTAATGTTAACAGTTTTCTCCCTTTATACAAGTCCTGCTAACCAACTTGATTAAAATATAAATATAAAGTAAATGAAGCAAAACGTTTTACCAGGTTTCGGCATCCAGAAACGTGAGCACATACATCTACAGAATTAGAATAAAGTTTACTCAGAGATTTTGACACTGTTTCAGCAGTTATACGTCTGCAGTATTGTATAAATGGCAATTAAAGAGATTAATATTACATAAGAGCGACTGTCGCTTTTTAACATTTATCTTCTGTTTGTTGAAGATCTCCTTGTCCATTTATATATTACTTACAATAAAGTGTAGCTGGCATTTTCAACTTAGCCAATCCCTTCTTGGTGTACTAAGTTTGTTCTTTTATTAACTCCAGCGTTATAGTATTCAAGTACAAGAGCTTTGTGTATCCTTTTTAATTTTTAGTAATTTACAACATGAAATTGGATGGAAGTTTGGAGCACCATGTCCTCAGAAGCAGTTGGTCCTTTTCGGTGGTGAAAGAATTAATCAAAACTGTTGAGTTTTGAGATTAGCACACACTCACAAACGAATTTTCTCACTTTGTAACATTATGTATATGGCATTGGGACTAGAAATGGACAATCAAGTTAGATTTAAGATAAATTAATGTTTGTCCTAACTGGGGGAAAGCAATTAAAGGATTTTGTACCCACATATTTTCCTTGGCAAGAGCAATACCTGTAACATCATAAGACATTTTGAAACTATTGAATAATTTCACCAGTGCGCAGAACGCGAAGTTCTATCTGATTAAACTGAAAACTTAGGGTGATATTTATTATGTTTGTTTCACAATGCAATTGAGATAAATAATGCCATTATTACAACATCGACACATTTACACCATTTCTAATACATTTTGTTTATAACAAATTCACTATATCATTGTGTGTTGCACCAACTGCTGAATTATAAAACACTACCTCTAAACGTAGGTGTCATCTCTTAAACAAAGGTAACATGTTATATTATCAGAATAAAACTTTGATTACGACTATCACATGCTTTTCTCTCTACTATAACTGCTTACGTTTATTCTGCAAAATATTCTACTTCTTGTTAATCATGACAAACGTTTTCCTAAATTACTTCAATGCGGAGTTTGCTGTACGAGGCGCGTTTTTAAAGTAAGTACCATTTAAATATTTTGCCGCTGCAGTCGAGATTTTGAGCATGCGCGATCTCTTCCTCTATTCATTAAGAAACCAGACGCAGCTGTAAGCGATCGTTACTTCATTTTCCCCCCTGTTGATTGAGCATTTCGAAATGTTCAAAACAATCGAACGACTCGGCAACTGTGAAGTCAGTTCAGTGATTCGTTTTTCTGAATACGAGAAATCTATGTTAGTAAACATTCATCCGCATTCACCAGTCTAAACTCAAGATCTGATCGCATAATTTGGTTGGGAAAAATTTGACCATCCTCCCTACAGTACGACTTGGTACCAAAGGATTGTCGTCTGTTGCTTCATCTGAAGAAATTCCTTGGTGGAAAACATTTAAACAACGATGATGTTAAAAGAGAAGTGCAGAGTTGGCTTTTATCACAGGTGGCATTATTCTTTGACAAGACCTTACGAAAACTGGTTTTCCGTTACGATAAGTGGCTAAATAAGGGCGATACGTAAGCGTAGAAGTAGTTAAAAGTGTAAGGTTATGAATGATATTTGTTAACGTCCTCCAACGTAATGTCATATCGGACGGTGAATGACTGAAATGAATGAAATTATGCTCAAATGAGCCCGAGGTCCATAGAGCTTTAAGTTACCAGACATTCGTCTTCTCAGGATAAAGGAAAAACTCGAGGAAAAAAAAAACCTCATTCGTGTGTTTGTGTTTGTAGTGTTTGACGCCCGCTTTTACTACTATGGCACCGCAGGCGGTGACACTGATGATACATGGAATGAAGATGGAGCACCGGTGGAATGAGATGGCGGGGGAAACCGGAGTACCCGGAGAAAACCCGCCCTGACGCCGCTTCGTCCACCACGAATACCACATGTGGGTCCCTGGGATCGAACCCGGACCGCCTAGGTGGTAGGCGAGCGCGCTAACCGCTCGGCCACGGCGCCGCCTAAACCTCATTCGGATAACTTACCCTAAACGAGATTCGAACTCACGACCTCTTGAACGCGAGGCAGACACGCTAACAATCACGCTACGGAGGTGGGCATTTTGTATGATATTAAAGTATTTGGAAAGTCATTTTCTGCTATTTTTTTTAAAATGATTATCGGTATTTACTTTAAAAATACGCCTCGTACATAGATGCAACAGGAATCGAGGTAGGCAGATAAGCTCGCTATAAGTATGTGGTGTATCCTTAATGTATATTTCTACTCACTATTGTGCAAAGTGTTCTTAAAAACGCTTATTCTTCTATCTATTCATCTATGTTAATCGAGATAAAGTGGCAAATGTTCGTAGAAATGTAGATACAATTTGATAAAAGTACAAATGTTGAAAATTCCGGACAATACCAACAAATATCTATAAAATCAGACAAAAATATTTGACGTAGTGTGTGCTTTAATGAAATCTACATTTTTTGTGCAGTAAAATTCTGTCTATTTCTTACGGTTTACCAATTATGCAAGTCATTCAGAATGAAGAGGACTTCAGAGACTATTCCCAGAAAATTCAATATATACATTTAATTTGTTATCCAAATATGGTATTAACTGTTAGAACCATTTCATATGAAGAGCAGCTTGGGTGGGGATTTTTTTGAAAATGTTTGTGTCGCATCCTTGGAAGATGCTTAACTTCAAATTTTACTGCTCATCAAGACACACACATGGATCTTTTTCTATTTTTTTAGCTCGGTCACCCAGATATTATGAATTTAATGTATCGTGCCCGGGAACAAGAACTGTAAGGTAGTAAACTAATTTGACCAAGTCTTATTTTCCATTCACGGAGCCCGGGAAAGCTTCCCGTTATTATTCCCAATAATTCTTAATTACCTCACATTGTTTTCGTTCTGGTTTCCGTTTTCGGTTGTTGTGAATCAACCTCAAGGAAAAGGTTTACATTAAAGAATAGTTTAAAATGCGAGGATTTTGTTGAAAATCGCACCTTCGAAGATGAAATTCCATACGAAGTATAGCAGTTCATCCACGTTTTCTCTTTGCTTTCCCTGACATCGATCTATATAAGGTTATGTATTTCATTCGAACACATTCATCAGTCATCTTTTGGGATGCACTACTCCCCAAGAAAAGAGTATTAATTTATAGAAAAGTGTGTGTGTGTGTGTGTGTGTGTGTGTGTGTGTGTGTGCGCGTGCACGCGTGCGTGTGTGTAGCATAACTCAAAAACGAAAACTGGTTGAATACCAAATTTGATATTTAAGTTTAGCATCTTTGAAGGACATGACTCAAGATTTTCAAGAAAAATACCATACGTTGTCAAGCAGACACACAAACATACACGTGCTCGCGCGGACTTTTCCCTAAACTGAAACCAAAATATGTATTTCTGGTGAAATCTAGTTTACGAATTTTTGGTTGGGATACAATACGTCCTTTACTTACTATAGATGGGTTACAGAGAAACTGAGTGAGTGGGTGAGTGAGTGAGGGAGTGAATAGGGTTTAAGAGCCCGTCAACAGCTATGTCATTAGAGCACTTACAGGGAAAGTAATACATGAATAATTATTTTTAGAATAGATTAGTTCACATTGAGTAACTTCAATTGTCTGGTAGCTTGCAGTGACTAGATGTGGTGCTGTTCAAATTAACGTACTTTGGTTATTGATTTTCAAGCTAGCCTACGACTGAGCACGTGCCAGAAGTAGAGTATCCAATTAAAAAGGAAATCCGATAGTCCTAGAAGCCAGACAGTGTACAGGGGACGCTCTGCTTACAAAACTCCAAGCACATGTGCACCGTACATTGCTACTCTGTTTCTCACTTGAACGTGGCACAAACTTACCCCGAATAGTTTTACTAAACAGGAAATTAAATGATGCAAATAGTCCACAAAATTGCAGTTTCAGTTTTTTCTGCAATGTATTAATAGGGATTCTCTGATGTATCACGAAAGGGTTTCACATAGCGATAACTTTGCGAGCGCAAAGCGCGAGAAAAATTATCTCATATGAATACTCGAGTGATATTTGTTTAGAGTACTCCGCGAAATAATTAATAATTTATTTAATTCTATTTAATATTAATAGTGATTTAAAAGTCAACAACCTACAATTTAAAATAACATTAATACATTTTAATTAAGATTTATTTTTACAAATAATTCAGTAGGCTGTGAGAACAACAGTAATTTTAGCGTTAAATCCCATACACATGACCTGCCCTTTTCCTTTTTTGTTTCTTTTTTACTTCACCTCTTTAATTAAAATAGTAATATCCTCACTAGAATATTCGCCAAGTCTTTTGTCTGCCATTTCTGAATGGCCCGCTAATTGTTTTTACTGCGCATGGATACTTCAGATGTTCAGAAACATAAGAATATTCAGGTTGGCGGAACCGCAAGGAGGAGGTGATATAACCAAAGTGATAACACCACGACCAAGAGGTGATAATCTGACATCATTGGAATAGTCTGTTTAATTTTATGTATATTTTATAAATGTAGGAACAATACTTATATTTAAAACAGTTTTTAAAATGTTTCTAACGTCCTCCGTTTTGTATTGTGAATTCCGCATCACTTCATAGGAAAAATTCTGATAGGTTACGCTCACATGACTTTCTCTATCCGTTCTTCAACAAACCATTTGTAAAAAGGGCTTATTCTTTTATCTACTTCATTTTAATCGAGATAAACATTTGTACAAATGCTTGTGTTGATATTTCTTTGAAGATACAATGAGACTAAGGAAATACAGTGGGATTTAAGCAATAGTCACTATGTGATAGCCTTGAAATTCCATTCTCTTTGCATGCTCCGGAGAAAAAAAAAAGAGTAACGGCTTCTCATTTGAGAATGGTGTATTTTAACATTGAATCTAATAAGAAACTTCTCGGAAATAGCTAAGTGCAAAAACAAAGCAATGTATTTGAGATATAATCTGTGCTTGAATGGGATCAACATTTTTTGTGTAGTAAGATTTTGTCTATCTCTTACGGTTTACCAGTTATGCAAAAGTCATCCAGAATGAAGAGGACTTCAATATATGCGTTTCATTTGTCATGAAAATGTCTTAAACATGTGCTATTTTAATCAAAATCGTTAAGAGTAATTTTTCAGAAAATGAAACTTTTCGAAAAATTTCGGTGTAAAAGGTAATTTGTGGTGGAGGGATTTTCTTGAAAATCTTCGCATCCATAAAGAGGTTGAACCTAAATACATAGTTTGGTTTTTAATCGACTTTTCGTTTTTGAGTTAGGCTGTTCACACACGCGCGCGTGCCCACCTTGGCATCTTTTAAAAGTGCTTTTTGTGGGTTCACATGACTTCGAAACATATTTCTGACGAAATCTCCGACATGGAATGTTTGGATGCATTACAGAACTTACCCTACTTATTATACATAGCACAGGAAGTGTAATAAAAAAAATCTGATGTGTTGCACTCACATGATTTTCTCTACTTTTGTACTAACCATTCTTACAAACTCTTATTCCTATATCTTCTTCGTCTTAGTTAAAATAAACATTTGTACAATTTATCAAATTGCTTATTTCCCTGTAGGTGCAAGGGCAATATTGGAATAAAGTAGGCTTTGTGTGATAGTCAAATCTTTTAAAGCTTTGAGAATCCGTTCTCTTGGCACACTTAACGTATAAAAAAATGAACAACGATGTTCCATTTCACGAAAGTTCTAAGTTTTCCGAAACTCACACACATAACAAGGAATATCTCCGAAATAGTTCACCCTACAAGAAAATTTATCTAGACATAAATTGTGTATTTTACCAAGATCTACATTTTTTGTATAGTAAGATTTGGTCTATCTGTAACGGTTTACCAGTTATGCAAAAGTCGTCCAGAGTAAATACGACTACAGGGGCTATAGCCAGAAAATTCAAGATATACATTTCATTTGTCATCAAAATACCTCAAACATATGACATTTTAATAAAAATCGTTAGAGGCATTTTCAAGAAAATAAAAATTTTCGACAAATTTTCCATGTAAAGGGTAGTTTAGGGTGGGGCTATTTTCTTCAAAATCTTCGTGTCACATCCTTGAAAGACATTACACTTAAATACCAACTTTGGTTTCTAACCGAGTTTTCGTTTTTGAGTTATGCTGTCCACAGACTGACACACAAACTGACAGACACACAGGCGCACACACGGACCTTTTTCTAAAAATGCTTTTTTTGGATTCAGGGGGCCTCAAAACATGTATTTCCGGTGAAATCTCGACATCAAATTTTTGGGTGGAATACAATACTTCCCCTACTTACCAGTAGAGAGAGTAATAAGCTGTCCTACACACTTCAGAGCAGAGTAGTAAATCTTAGTTCAGTTTTTAGGGGAAGCTTTTGTCTGCAAATTGGCACTGCTGTTAAGTATGGCAGCTTCGATGAGCTCAAGCTCTGTAGTTTCTTCCTTTGCAAACTCGTATGCGAGCTTTTGTTCTCAATTTGAACAGCTTTTTCTGTGAATCACACTTTTCTTGCAGGTACCTATATGTAAATGGCCTATACTCTCAGAAACTGTTGTAAATAGCAACATTAAATACTGCGATAATAAAATCAAACCCTTAAGTACTGGCGTGAATCTACTCTGATGTTAATAAGATTTTTGGTTATTATTTTAAATAACTTCTGATACATTTGAATCAAAAGTTGGTATAAGTAGGCAATTGCATGTTGCTTAACAAACTTATTGTACAAATTTAAATAATTAAACTTTCAAGGTAAATATCTAGATTTAAAATTTTCAGTCTGATGTCTTAAGAATGTCTTAAAAATGGCCAGAGAACTTTTTAATCTCTCGTTCAATCTATTCAGACATGTGCTTCTTGTTAGTATGGTGTAAACCAGTGATGTCCAACCTTGTCTCTTTGGAGACACATGTATTTAGCTGCCATGCCCTACCTCCTCTTTCATCGGAGTGTGAATCACAGTCAGTATCCAGTGACGTACATAAACAAGCGATTCCATGGCAGTTTCTAAGTCGTTCCTTGAATTTTCTGGAAACGTTCTCAGAAGACCTCTTCATTCTGGATGATTTTTGCATAAACAGTAAGAGACAAATTCTCGTTAAAGCATACGATTTGTCGAATACTTTTTTCTTTTGAATGAACCATTTCGGAAATATTCTTTATTACTTGTTTGAATTTGTCAATATTTATACTTTTCTCAAATAGGAATGTTATTCGTTTTTTTTTTATCTCCTGGCCTTGTAAAGAGAACGGAATTTCAAAGGTATTACATAGTAACCAGCTCTTAAAAGATTTGACTATGGCTTAAAGCCTACTGTATTCCCACATTCCCCTTGCACCTACAAGAAAATTAGCAATAAGATAATTTCTGAAAATGTTTATGTCGATTAAAATGAAGAAGATGGAGAAACAGGCATTTGCAAGAATAGTGTGTAAGAGTGAATATATCTCTACATATATTTGCGAACAAACTTTCTCCAAATTAAGTCTGTATCGCAATATGTTACGCGACGATCACTTGGTGGATCTTCTAAGGCTGTGCACTTCAACTTTGTCGCCAAATATTGATAGACTTCTTAAACCAAAGAAGTCATCAATGAACAGATGTTCATCGCATAAAATTTGAAAGAGCTTTTGTAGATCAAACGCAAACCAACCCAAAACTGCAACACAATGCACGTCCGAGTGTTAAAGAATGGCAAAATCCGCGTGTAATGGAATGAGGTAAATCCAACCTCCCCTCTTTCGCAAACGTTGGACATCGCTAGTATAAACTCTTCCACAGTTACCAAAAATTCTGTACAACACATGTTGTTATGTCTAAACATAAAAAAATCTGATTAGGCATTCTATCATTCTTCTACGAACTGTTCCAACAAAAATGCATTGTAATATCGAGACAAACATTGACAGAAGTACTTTTATAATAACATATTTTGTGGTTTAAGCGATTGTCAAATATTTCACTTCCGGTGAGATCTCTGAATCAGTTTTTTGATGGAATGCAGTACGTTCTTTACCTACTGAGTACGTGCTAGAGAAAGCAAACAAATTAAAAGGAGAATAATAATCAAAAGCCACTTGATAATTGAATCGCTTCAAGTGTGGGCAAGTAAAGGTGGCCCAAATATCCGACCTTGGTTCTGCTGTACTGACTTCAGTCCACGTCTCACGTCTACGCATATCTGTCGCGTGCAGCTGCATTGCGTGAATGTATAATTGGTTAGTTCTATGATGTTGTTTACTTTTTGTGTTTAACTGGACACGTGTATGTGATTAACTTAGCCTGTAATAAAAGCTTACATCTTATCAAGCTGTCATCTGCATTAAAATATCTAGGCGACAGGTCTTGTTGCGTTAAATGTTTTAGCGCGTGTTCCAAATTACTTTAATGCAATGGTTTACCTCTCCCCTTCCCTTACGAAAAGAAAATATATCATGTTAAACGTATACAATCTTCCCTACCCATTCTTCTAAAACTGTTGCCACAATGATTTATTTTTCTCTCTCCTTCGTGTTGAGATAAATGTTTTGAGCTTTTTTATCTATAGTAATATAGATGGCATGGGCGTCACGAAGGGGGGGGGGCAAGGGAGGGCCGCGGACCCCCCCCCCCCTTGGAAATTAATGAACTTAACGTTCTGACTATTAAACTATTATTTTAATTTTTAGGTAAAGAACAATTTCTATTTAGCGCAAATTTATATGGTTATCCGCAACAAATACTATAACTTTTGACAACAAAATAATGAATTAATATTATCTGATTGCAAAATTGTAACATTTGCCCCCCCCCCCCCCGCCTGGAAAAAAAAGTCTGCCGACGTTCATGATAGATGGCTTTTCCTTTAAAACAGTTGATCATCGGCAATGTTGTCCACTCTTTTTATTATTTCATATTTGTATAACTTAGAGTTTGTTTACGTTGGTTGTTTTTTATATAAATATTAAATTCGCACACATTTACACTCCCATTCATACTTCCAGACTCTAGGGAGGATGGGAAATAATCCTGGCCAGTGGCGTAAATAACAGCCTCGCAGGCCCCGCGGCACGGGGGGCCCCGATCTGTAGGGACCCCCAGACTGCCTTTAAAAAAGGACATTTTATATTCAATTCAACCATGGAAACTCGCTAAGAAGAAGCCCTGGAACAGATGCAGTTCACTGATGACATACTGACAACAGAATGTAAGCATTTACTACCCTTTCTTACTTAAAAGTGTGGAAGAAGCTTACCTCCAAGTGCATATGCCCTCAAAAGCATTCACAATCGTATGTACGACTGTCCCCTATCTGAAAATGTACTAGATCAGCCAATAAATTGTATTATACTTTGTTCAGAATCTTTTGAGACAGTGGAAGGGGAAGATAGGGACATTGCGTGGCCGGCGCGTGCATAGAAACCAAAACAACCCAGGCAGAGTTGCAAGGTTGATGCAGCCATTCAAACACGAGTGTTGGTGCACAACAGAGATTGCACAAAACTCTTAAACCTGTATAAACACGCCGTGGTAAACAAGTAAGGCACCCGCTACTTATAAAGCAAATTCCTCGCCATGGAAAATCATTATATAAGCACACATAATATTAAAATGTGTACCGTTACTTTAAAGGAGGGGACGAAAAGTCTGACCCGTCGATTGCACATACTGTGGCTGCAACTGCTGTTCCCATGTGTAGAGTAATAAGAATCATTAAGCTAGATAATTACTCAGAACTATACAACTCCAAGAAAGACGGGATGCGATGAAAACAACATCGTTAGTGAATTTTATAAGATTGATGGCTTCTTCGTCGTCTTCGGTGGATGAGGAGGAAGAAGAAGAAAAGGAATTATAAGATACATAGACTGCAATGTTTCATTTTCCTGCTTGTATTTCTTTCTTTCGTTCTTCTTGTGGGGGTTATATGTAGTACCAACTCTGTCGATTTATATAATTCACAAAGCAATAAAAGTAATATAATCAAAGTAAGTATGATTATGTACTCTAGTTTTCTTATATAAAATGTATTTATCGTCCCAGCGTGAGAATGCACTGTTGAAGCAATGCCAATTAAGTGCATAAATAAACAAATAAATAAATGCTAAAAATGTAAACAATGCATCAGGAGTATGAAAGGGACGCAAATGTTGCAACAGCGCATTTTGCTCTTGCAGTGTGCTAGCACGCGTAAGTGACCTGCGGCACGAGCAACCTGCTGTCCACCTGACCCTCCCACTGTCTCAAAAGGCTCTGAACAAAGTATATTTTAGAATTTGGTCAGGTATAAACATTTATCATTATGTATTATTCAAACCAACTGTTCACTGTTATTGCTTCTGAATTATAGAAGTTTGGGTTACCCAGAATACTGACAGGTGTAATGATTTTGTTCCATCTATGTGCAGTGTGTTTAGCGAGTGTATATTGTTTATTTAGGGAAAGTAACCATTAGTGTTGGTAATAAGGGAGTGTTACTTTAACACTTAGTCTCTGTGAGTAAATATTATGTAATATTTTAATCTCTCCATTTTTAAGCTTTTTTTAGTAAATAGGGCCCCCAACATTTATTTGCAGAGGGACTCCCAAAACCTTAGTTACGTTAATGATCCTGGCTAAAAAAAGTTCCCATCCTTAAGCCGGGAACAGGACTCGCGACCTCTGGATTTCAGACCTGTTATCTTAAGTTTATTTAAATTCTTTATACTTTCTTTTCTTTTTTACGGTTTTTTCAGGTTGGTATGAAGAGCGCCAAAGATCTCACTGCATCTCGTGTCCATGTCACATTACCTATCATTGCCCACGAAGCCATGGTCATTTCATTGGTTACTTTAGACCACGATGCAAGGGTGTGCCACTCCTTCTGGTAAATAGTTACGCCAATAACCATAACAAAGTTTACAAAATGGCGTAGAAAAATATATATGTTTTCGTCCTCGATCGTATTGGCTCAAAGACAAAGAGGCACTACTTGGCAAAACCATGAGGTGTATCGGAAAGAAACTGCCCAGCTGTTTATGCGAGTTTATCGCACAAACACGGAGAGACCGTGTATGTACGCTCCTTCAGATGCAATCATATCTTCAGGACAACATCTCATATATCGGCACGCGCGAGATGTCATTCATTTGCATTGCATTACTGACTGTACGCTAAGTTACTGATATTTCGTTGTTGTAGTAAACAAGATAACAAGCAATCACAGCGCTGGCAACCAAAGTCAATACGCCTCGACACTTTGCCAAGTAGTAGAGTGAGTGCATTGTTTGTTATACAGACCTCTCATCGTGATTGTAGCCATACCTTATCGACTACGGCAAGACACACCTTTGAAGGGGTTAAAATCTAAAAGGAAAACTAAATGGGTACCTAGGTTAGTGGTGAAGCTCACGTTTCAAAAGGCCCCAGAAAACGACATAAAATCCGCCAAAAATTGTATTAATTTTCGAAAACTTTTCCATTTAAAGCGTAGTTTAGGATGGGGCTATTTTCTTCAAAATCTTCGTGTCGCATCCTTGAAAGGCGTTAAACTTAAATATCAACTTTGGTTTTTAACCTACTTTTCGTTTTTGAGTTATGCTGTCCACAGACTGACACACACACACACACACACACACACACACACACACACACACACACACACACACACACACACAAACACACACACACACACACACACACACACACACACACACACACACACACACACACGGACCTTTTTCTAAAAATGCTTTTTTTTAGATTCAACGGGTCTCAAAACATACATACATATATTTCCGGTGAAATCTCTACATGGATTTTTTGAGTGGAATGCAATACTTCCCCTACTAACCAGTAGAGAAAGTAAAAATATGAAGAAACTTGTAGATTTTCATGAAATGTGAAAGGTTTACCAAAAGTTTATTAAATGTGAGATGTACTCCAAGGTAATCGCCACATTGTGAGTGCAAATTCCTTGTAAGTACTATTAAATGGACAGTTGATGGTTATACATTGTAAAATGACCTATTTTGTGAATCTCTGCAGCGATAGAACTAGCAATAACATCTTTATATTGCCTTCGCCACCATCGCTTCAATATGATAACATTCAAAAGAAAGACTGTTCAAGTAAGTACACTATTTGGCTGGCTAGATATTTATCTTGCCTCGCAGACATTGGAGCTGGCAGACAATGCTCGTCACAGGAGCACTGCGGTGAAATGGTGGCAAAACTGTGCTTCTTGTACAGTGACTAATCGACTTTTCAGCATGACGTCACTTCATTAAAAACTCCCCTACTCTAGGGAAGTACTTCATTCTTCTCGTGTTTCTCTCATTGTTGACAAGTAATAACAAACAACATGGAGTCTGGTGTTAAAACAAAAGAATGCTTTTTTTCCAATTATTTCCTCTTAGGTTCTTTCCTAGTTTTGCTACCACCAACAAATAGGAAATTCCTTTTCTTTTGAATACTAAAGAGTTTTGAGATTTCAGTGTTATATTAGTAATCCTCGAATCGCATGTTTTATACTCTGCAATGTAACTCAGTTTAGGCGTGCTTCGGGGCTCCAACACTCATTAGAAATAGTTAATGGGTTGTGAACACCGACTGGATTCAGCACGAAAAAAGAAACACAACTTTTACGTATGTATAAGCCAAAATCTTGATTTTTACTTTCTCTACTGGTAAGTAGGGGAAGTATTGTATTCCACCCAAAAATTCGATGTCGAGATTTCACCAGAAATATATGTTTTGAGGCTCCCTGAATCCAAAAAAAGCATTTTTAGAAAAAGGTCCGTGTGTTTGTGTGTGTGTCAGTCTGTCAGTCTGTGGACAGTATAACTCAAAAACGAAAAGTTGGTTAAAAACCAAAGTTGGTATTTAAGTTTAATGTCTTTCAAGGATGCGACACGAAGATTTTGAAGAAAATAGCCCCACGCTAAACTACCCTTTACATGGAAAATTTTTCGAAAATTTTGATTTTCTTGAAAATGGCTCTAACGATTTTGATCAAAATGTCATATGTTCGAGATATTTTGATGACAAATGAAATGTATATCTTGAATTTTCTGGCTATAGCCCCTGTAGTCGTATTTACTCTGGACGACTTTTGCATAACTGGTAAACCGTTAGAGATAGACCAAATTATACTACACAAAAACTGTAGATCTTTCTAAAATACACAATTTATGTCTCAATACATTTTCTTGTAGGGTGAACCATTTCGGAGATATTCCTTGTTATGTGTGTGAGTTTCGAAAGAATGGTTAGTACAAGAGTAGAGAAAGTCATGTGAGTGCAACACATCAGATTTTTTCGTTTTATATTGCGTTCTGCTATTATACATCAAAATCAAAATAATTTCAATAGATCGTAATTCACTATTAAACATCTGATGTGAATTCAGATCACTTTCTCTATCCATGACATTCATATATATAAAAGGTTATTATTCTATCCTCGCGACGTTCTTACGATGAATATTTTACTTAGGAATCGTTAAGCAATTAGAAGGCTTCAAACAGCTTTCAAATGTTTATTCGCGGTATCAAATTCCTGCAGTGTAAAAAATATAGGGACTGGGAAAGTATCGCAAGATGGGCTTAGGAATGAAACAAGTTTGCGGTATGGAATATTAAAAAACGGTTAACGCAAAGAAGCACTTATTCTACAAAAATTATATAGTATGTTAATGAGGTCGAGGTTTTTTACTGTGCTAGATTTTTGTTTATCCATTAAGCTTTCCGTGTAACACAAGTTTACAAAGTTCAGCCATACGAACGGAAATGCACAATATATTCGCATACAATTCAAGATATGATTTTTATTTCTCTTGCTCTTACAACAATAATATAAAAATTATTTCCTAATACAGTAGAAGCCCGAAATAAGGCGGTTATTAGAAGACATCCTTTACCCCACTATATAAGCTTATCGCTGTATATAGAGATGTAACACTAGAGGGAGAAAAGTTAATTCCACTCAGTTGGAGGGAAATATGCATGTAATAATAAGTTGCAGTAAACTATTAAACTCTCGTATATAAGATAAATACATTACAGTACTTTTAAAATTACTCGCTGGTTATACTGGGCTGTGTATTCCAGGCAGCAAGATGGAGAAGATGAATTATGTTTGATTCAGTTTGCCTCTCCATTCACAGAATCACAATGTTTAAATGAGTTATCACTTTATTAACATTCGGAATGTTTTCTTCCGCCTCCATGTCATTTTCACCAATATCATCTTCACTATGACCTTGTTCTTCATTGGCAATCTGGTTGTGGACAGCACTGATTATATCGTGATTTCACAATGCAGAACACTAGATTTCACTGCTCGTTAATTCCGCAACTGAACGGTTTTCAGTGACGACAATTGTTCCCTAGAATACTTTTCCAGCAGTTCCGAATCCATCCGACGTAATGCTTTCTATGAAAGTCCTACTGAATACGTAACTGACTTTAAATTGATGGACTTTAGGAAAATTTCATTTCCTCGTCACAGTTCCTAGAAGACTGAGGAGTTTATTGCAGTAACGCGCTTTAAACGCCCTGATAATACCCTGGTCTAATGGCCATAGTGTTTTTATATAAGAACATAACTAATGCTTCCATCTCACGAGTCTAGAATATCAGCAGGTGGATGCTCTAGGCAATAAAATAACTACAATATTTTTTTTAACGAGGACATACTTTTACCCAGGTTAAATCCAAATGCGCGCTACTTTGGGTTTCTACTGTATTTCATTTTCGCTTTCTCTACTACGTATTTAAAACAAAGGAAGTTTTGTATTCCACCCAAAAATTTCGATATCGAGATTTCACCGAAAATGCAAATTTTGAGATGGCTTGAATAAAAAAAATTAGAAAAACGTCTGTGGATGTCTTTAAAGAACATAACTCAGAAACGAAAAGTCGGTTAAATACGAAAATTGGTACTTAAGTTCAATATCTTCCGAAGATGCCCACACGAAGATTTTCCAGAAAATTCTCCTACCCCAAACTACTGGAAAAGTTTTTTCGAAAATGTATATTTTCTTAAAAATGGCCCAAGAGATTTTGATTTAAATACCATTTTATGACAAATGAAATGTATATCCTGAATATTCTGGTAGTAACCTCTGAAGCATGACTTGCATAACTGGTAAACCATACTACACAAAAATGGAGATCTTGTTAAAACACAATTTATGTCTCAATGCATTTTTGTGGAGTGAACCATTACGAAGATATGCCTTGTTATTTGTGTGAATTTTGCAATACTTATACTTTTCTCAAACGGAAGGTCCTTATTCGCTATTTTATCTATTGGCAGTGCAAAGAGAACGGAATTTCAAAGCTTTCATATAGCAACCAGCTTTAAAAGATTTGATTATCGCTCAAACCTACTGTATTCCCCTTGCACCTACAAGAAAATTAGCAATAAGATTATGTAAATGTTTATCCCGACTAACATGAAGAAGATTAAGAGTTTGTAAGAATAGTTAGTACAAGAGTAGAGAAAGTCATGTGAGTGCAATGCATTAGATGTTTTCATGTAGGAAAATGAAGGTAGTGGCCACGTTTGTTGGCGGTTCTCCCTTACAGTACCTGCTCCTTCAGGATATGTTAAGATAATTGCAACAGCACTTTGTTAGGAAATACAAGGAAAAATGACACCAGGAAAATGAGCTTGAATATTGTACATCAGATGTAAGACCTGACTCGCCCAAGAAGTCCCTAGAGAGAGCCAGTTTCTCGTCCTTGGCGGACAGTATCAAGATTTCATACGTGTTTTGAGGCCAAATCCGACGGGCTTTCCTTATTGCTTGTACCCGTGCCGGCGAAGTATGTATCAGATTAATCATTTGCTATCTTTTCATTGATGCATATGTGATTAAACCATCGTTCAACAAGGATGTCTATCAGTGGAGGCCCAAATGACCTCGTTGTCCTTAAACTCCACGCACTCACTCTATCAATGGATGTACTTGACCAAATGTATCCGCAGGCAGTGACTTTGCATTATCTGCAACATAAAAATAACTACAGATTGCCTCAAATTTGTTCGTTCTCATGATTTTCGATACAAGGAAAATTTGAGTATGCTCATTTACTTCCCAAAAGATTCTTCTTCTGGGAAGAGGAGTATAGTCACTTGAATACTACAATGTGCCCCTTTACAAGAGAAAGGTTACAATACGATAACTCTACCTACTTGTTGCAATACCAATACAACAAATGTATACATTTCTTCAAGTGAGTGAGCGAATGAGAGAGTGGGGTTTAAGAGCCCGTCGACAGCTAGGTGATTAGGGCCCCCATTTCTTCGATGGACAAACGAAATGATGGGTTGTTCTTAGACACTGCATATTGAACATCCATTTTTGCTAAATATTCAATTACATCCTGATTTAAGAACAGATCAAGATGCTGTGTAGAATGACTTCCATCATTCGGGGACATCTTAGATAGGTACTGCGTTTGTTTCTGTGTCCACAGTTAATCTGTACCAGCATGCCAGGAAGAACTAGATCTTGTAGCTCCTGGAGAATTGCAAATACATTATCAATATCATCAGATAAAACTAATTCTCTAGTAATACTTACTTCAACCTCTCAACATACCTATGTATTCAATAGATCTGGATAATTTTCAGGGGTATCATATAGGTATCAACATTGTTATTTATTCTGAGTATGAATCATCCCATTCTCAAAGAAGTTCAAGTATTTCACGTGTTGCCAATTTCTTCGTTCTTGAAAGCAAGCAACACAAGCATCAAAATTTATAAAAGAATGTAGTGATATAAGTAGTGATTTTGTAATTACACGTTATGCGTCGAATTTTTAAAATGTTGGCTTTATGGTGATGGGTTTTACCACTGGGTCGTTGATGGCCCACTTTACAACAAATGACATAAATACAAAGACATAACACTTCTCATGTAAACTATATGGTCATAATATTCTACTCACATTCCGGAGTTAGTGAGTGAAAAAACAATTTCAGACCATGCAACACTGACTCCTCTTGAAGTAATAAATTGTTTGACAATTTCTGGGTGATTCATCACCGAAGAATGAGAAAAATCCTATCAAACATGTGGCTATAGTATTTTTAGAAAAGACAACAATGACTATATTGCTCAAATATGTGAATTCTCTGTTATTGTATCAGTCTGGGTGCCTCGGTTGGTTAGACGCTGGTCTACTGATCCCAAGCTCGCGGGTTCAAATCCGACCCACACCGATTATGCTTAAAAACGACAACTCCATGTTAGCAGATATTTCTGTGCGACGAAATTCTGGTACACCGGCGACGCTGATGTGATCCTGGCAATTAACAGCATCGTTAAACAATAAAATAATTTTTAATTTTGTTCTTCTGTTACTGTGGGAATAATAAACTCGCAGAATATGAAATGCTATATTCGTTAATTACTATTGATCAAATGGTTCATTAACGACCAAGCGTGCACAGGTGTTAAAGTGTCATATGTAGGATAGTTTCATTACCAATAAAATTTATATTTTAATTTTTGTTGGAGTTGCCTGTGATGGACGAAAATTCACTACACAAAAATTATCTCTGTAAAATACACACTTTAATTAAAATAAGAAAAGAGAGAAGAGACAACAAAGAAGGAGAGTGAGAAAGTGGTAGAGATAGGCGAGGAAAAAAATGAGGGCGAAGGTACTATAATTTCATTTCAGGTATTATCAGTGTCCACCGCCTGTGGTGCCGTAGTAAGAACGGGCTTCAATCTATTAAGGTGAGAGAGAGAGTCATCATTTCCTCAACACAGTAACACGGGTAGTGCCCACAGGTGTGGAGTTACATGTGTTAAGTACCTCATATTCAAGAGCTCGCGAGTTCAAATCTTGTTGGAGTGGGCTATCTGAATTAAGTCTTATTCAGGGTCTTGCCTTATTCAGAAGGCGAACATCTTGGGTAGGTCTGTGAACTATGGATACTAGACAGATTTGAACATCATTACATTCATTCATCGTCCGATGTGACCTACCCAGTAACGGACGTTAAACCGTAAATGGGGGGAGGGGGGGGGGGGCGATACAGGCAAGCCGTGTCTTGGGTTCTTAGTTTATAGAGTAAGTCGATTAACACCAAATAGCTCAGACGTGATTCAAGCAATCTGGTGGAGTTCTTGTTTTGCTCTTGTAGTACCATATAATTAAATAAAGATTCTCAAATTACTAATTTAAGACTGTTTTGTACTGATTAAAATATTAAACATATGCGACTATTCATATTCCAAAGTTTCCCCAAAGTCTTGTACCAAACGATGTGTCTAAATCTGTTTGGCGGAATTTCATCTAAACGGATGCAACTTTTGAAAATTGTAATGCCCTCTAGCTGGATAACAAGATGCTTACGGTTATAATGTCCCTAAAGGATACATTAAAATACATAGTTCAATGGAATAACGCCCTAAAGTTTTTCGGTTCTGTTCTATCTCTCGCCCTCGAGATAAACATTTATATGAATTATTTTATTGTTAATTTTCTTGTTGGTGCAGTAGAATTTAAGTGATGGTCAAATGTTTTAAGAGTGGTAGCTATATGATGACTGTGAAATTCGGTTCTCTTTGCATGGCCAAGAGGTGAAAAATGAATAACGACCTCCCATTTCAGAACGGTCTGTAAGTATTTCAAATTTCTGACAAATAAAAAGGAATACCTCCCAAATGGTTCACTTTACAAAAAGATCGTTTGACATAATCTGTGATTTTGTACATTTTTTATACAGTAAGATTTGGCCTATTTCTGATGGTTTACCAGTTACGCAAAAGTCATCGACAGTAAACAAGACTATATAGACTATAGCCAGAAGACTCAAAATATACATTTCATTTGCGGTAAAAATATCTTAAACATATGGCATTTTAATCAAAATCGTTGAGTCATTTTGAAAAAATCAAAATTTTCGAAAAATGTTCCATGTAAGGAGTAGTTTACGGTGGAGGAGTTTTCTTCAAAATCTTCCTGTCGCGTCCTTGAAACATATTAAATTTAAATGGCAACTTTGATTTTTAACCGACTTTTGGTTTTTGAGTTAAGCTTTTCACACACACACACACACACACACACACACACACACCCGGGGGGGGGCCTTTTTTCTATTTTTTTTTTTTTTTTTTTTTTTTTTAAATGTATTCAGGGGTCCTCAAAAACATTTTCGGTGAAATCTCGACATCGAAACTGGGTCGAATGCATTACTTCCCCTGCTTACTATACGTACAGTAGAGAAAGTAAAAATGGCGAACGACTCAAACGCTGTGTATATGTGTGTGTGAGAGAGATTTTATCACATTAAAGCCAAAGCCTTATGAAACGCCTAAAAATCGTCTTATCTCATGGAATAGAATTTCGCAACTAAAATCTTCAACATCCCCATTTAGGTTGAAAGCTTAAGATGTTTATTATATGGTTGCAACAAAACTTAGGTACCTAAACGAGATATTTTTTAACCTCAATAATGATCTTGAACACAAATCAAATAGAGTTAAACATGTATGAAACAAATCAACTATTAATGGCATATCAATAGCTTTACCCTTTTAAGAAAAGCAGTTCCATAGTTCTAAGAAAGGGTTACGTAAGCGAGAGGAAGGTGAACAAACCTGGGGCGGAATAAAAGTCCCTATAAGGACTTAGACGAACCCTGTGGGCCGACTGCCGCACTGCCACAATCGATATTCCTCGACCCAGTTCTCTCACGCCACCCACCTACACTCGCATGTGAATAATCTTCATGTCCTTGACCAACCTCGAGCGGAGCTGGAATCGGGTAGCACCCCGTACGGCCACTTGACGGGAACCATCCTTAACGGCGCTCCACTTCTCAAGAAACCTAACATTCCAAAATTAGCGAGCGAACCAAACTAAGAGAAAAGCAAACATTCTCTGTCTCCAACTTTGACCTATGGAGACAAAAGGAATGGGTCACACCAACACCTTATTGACGAGTTTAATGAATTATTGTTCTTTTGTATTTGTGTATCCATAACAATTATAAAAAGCCACGTGGTATTTAACATTTTTAAATGTTATGCAGCTATTTTTACTTTCTCTACTGGTAAGTAGGGGAAGTATTGTATTCCACCCAAAAATTCGATGTCGAGATTTCACCGGAAATACACGTTTTGAGTCCCCCTGAATAAAAAAAAAAAGCATTTTTAGAAAAAGGTCCGTGTGTGTGTCTGTGTGTCAGTCAGTCTGTCAGTCTGTGGACAGCATAACTCAAAAACGAAAAGTCGGTTAAAAACCAAAGTTGGTATTTAAGTTTAATGTCTTTCAAGGATGTGACACGAAGATTTTGAAGAAAATAGCCCCACCCTAAACTGCCCTTTACATGGAAGATTTTTCGAAAAGTTTGATTTTCTTGAAAATGGCTCAAACGATTTTGATTAAAATGCCATATGTTTGAGATATTTTGATGACAAATGAAATGTATATCTTGAATTTCCTGGCTATTGCCCCTGTAGTCGTATTTACTCTGGATGAATTTTCCATAACTGGTAAACCGTTAGAGATAGACCAAATCATACTATACAAAAAATTTAGATCTTGCTAAAATACACAATTTATGTCTCAATAAATTTTCTTGTAGGTTGAACCATTTCGGAGATATTCCTTGTTATGTGTGTGAGTTTCGGAAAACTTAAAGCTTTCGTGAAATGGAACATCGCTGTTCATTTTTGTATATGTTAAGTGTGCAAAGAGAACGGAATCTCAAAGCTTTAAAACATTTGACTATCGCACAAAGCCTACTGTATTCTAATATTCCCCTTGCACCTACAAGGAAATAAGCAATAAGATAATTTGTACAAATGTTTATCTTAACTAACACGAAGAAGATATAGTAATGAGTTTGTAAGAATGGTTAGTACAAGAGTAGAGAAAGTCATGTGAGTGCAACATACCAGATTTTTCTCTAATTGTATTCCACCCAAAAAATTGATACTGTATGTGCGCGTGTGCTGTTCACCGAATCCCAAAAGCAGTTGGTATTTAACTTCAGCGCTTTCCAAGGTCTGACATGAAAACTTTCGAGAAAATCCTACACCGCAAGCTACTGTTCACGTGGAAAATATTGCTATTTTTTATTTTGTTAAAATGGCTTTTACAATATTTTTTTAAAATACTATACTTAAAGCATTAACTGGATGTTTAATTAAATGTTTATCTTGATTTTTTGCCAATTATAGCGTATAAGATTCTCTTCATTTTAATAGTTTTTATGTGACTAGTATGTAATCTGACTGATTGTGACATGAGTATATGTTGAACACGTGAGCGAAAGCGAACGCATTAATTTTTACGAGTGTTGTAATGAAAAGTTACACACCTGTAACGACAAAGTTTTATGCAATTCTAGCATTAAAATAGTAAAAATAACTAATAGATTTGCTAAATGTAAAATTATAATACCTGTGTCAGAGATCAGAAATATATGAGGCAATGTGGTTGCTAAGCTGATGCTTCATTTGTTTAACACTTAATAGAGGAAAATGGAATACATGATAAAAGAACAATTGAAAATATGGATTGTACTCCGCTTTACATATTGAACGAAGCCAAGAGTGCTGTGAGTTTAGTTCCAGAAAAGTGAAAATTTGTTTACGTAAAAGAATACCAAACTTTTGTGGATGGAGAAACGAAAAATGCGTTAGTTTAACTAATGAAACCACATTACTGGCATTTCAGGTTTTCTTACAGGCACATTGCAGTACATATCGTGGCTGTGGTTACGCTAATGCTGCCACATTGCCATGGTAATTACACCATTCATTTCTTGGCACTGGTGCATGGAAGAGGATAATTTCGCACGATTTATGCCGTCACAATAAAACGTTTTAATGCTAAGATTGCATAAATTATTTTTGTGTTACTGGTAAGCTATAAGATATAGACAAAAGCTTACTACACAAAAAATCTCACGTGTTACACTCACATAACTTTCTCTGCTCTTGTAATTACTTCATGTTTGTTAGTCGAGATAAACATTTCTAGAAATTGTCTTTATGCATATTTCCATGTAGGTACAAAGGGAATATGGGGATACAGTAGATTTTAAGCGATAGTCAAATCTTTTAAGCGTTGGTCGCTATGTGTTAGCTATTCTCTTTGTATATCCAAAAGATAAAAAACAACGATTTTCTGTTTGAGAAAACTGTACCTATTTGAAAATTAAAATCAACAACAAAGCTTATCTTGGAAATCGCTAGCTCCAACAAAAAATGTATTTGACAAATTGTGCCAAATATGTTTTATAAAGTAAGATTTTATCTATATCTTACGGTTTACCATTTACGTAAAAGTCACTCAGAATGAAAAGGACTTCAGAGGCTATTGCCAGAAAGTTCGATACATTCTGGGAACATACGACTTTAAATACCAAATTTGACATTTAACCGACTTTTTGTTTTTCAGTTTTCTGTTTACACACATACACACACCTTTTTCTACAAGATCTTTCGTTTTTTTTCACTTAGGGGCTCTCAAGACATACATTTACAGTGAAATCTCTGTATCAATAGCAATGCTTACTCTTAGTACGTAGTGGAGAAAGTAAAAATGTGGAGTTCATTGAAATACACAATTTATTTGAAAATAACCTTTTTTCTCCGTAGCATTAACCATTTTCGAGATATTCGTTAGTAGGTAGGTACATCTTTAAATTTTTCCAGGCGGAAGCGCAGCATTTGTAAAGTACCTTACGCATTCCTTTGTTCTCGCATGGATTCATTTAACAACAAAAAGCTGATTTGCAATATGCAAATAGGGAACAATATTTCCTGGGATGCCATAAAGGAGCACATGGACCTTTTCTGAAGCTTTTTCAAAGAGCAGTTACTGCGAATTTACGGAACTAAGTAAAAGTGCAATATAACTACAGCAGAATAAAGTTCTAGCTATAAAAAGACAACGCATTTAAAGCAAACAAGCTCGCATCTACAATTAGATTATGTCTTGACTATTTTACAGCTGCTAAAACAGTTAATGCAATATAGAGATAACGTAACTATACATCGTCTGTATTCATTTATACTCGTAACATAATTATAAATTTATATTATATTTATACAGGGTGTCCCAAAAGAACATTGACAACGCATAGTATGTTGTGTGGGATGGCAAACTGACTGGTTTTCAAGTAGGAACCCCTGACCGGAAATGCACGGTTTGGACGCTGTAGCGCATCGAAGTGTAAGATGGGTGTGCGTTCACATTTCGTCAACAAACCCAACATTGAGCTGTCTACAGTACAAACGGGCTTCGAACTGTGTACCTCCTACGTCATTGCAGAGCCTATATCCGCGGTGGTAAGCCTCATGCACATGGTCCAATAGGTGCGGTTGTCTTTGAAGATTTTCAATCGCTTCGTGACTCTTTATACAATTCCACAGAAAATAGTCGAGAGGTGTCAGATCTGTCAACCGTGCTGGTCATGGAGCTGGTACACCTTTACCAATTGATTGACTTGAATATGCGACGTTGAGGTGATTCCGCACATTTACATCAAAGTGTGCTGGAACTCATGTCAGCCACTTAAGCCGCTGTGTACCTGTACGTGTCGCACTGCTATTAAAAACGTTCCTGTACTGGGAACTACGCAAGTAACGCAGTAGGATACGCACCAAGGACTCTATGAAGCACACCTTCCGTATAAGAATACCAAAACGAATGTTAAGAAAGACTGGACTGGAAGCCAGAGAAGCTAAATTTTCTATACTATCGTTAACGTACCGTATCCTTCGGCACATGCAAAAACTCTACCTTGCGAAAATACGGTATGGCATTTACTGTGCCTACTCGGTTACGCCGTTACGCGACATTACCAGATACGCATCACAAAACATGTTATGGCAAAAACTCCCCCTTGGTCGTCTGTGGTCAACTATTTTTGCTATGTAGTCAATATTTTTATGTTTATATCTGGTGTATATGATGAGGGTAATACAATACTATTCTTCTTGTATTAAAAATTCTGTGTTGCACTCACATGACTTTCTTTACTTACTCTTGTACAAACTATTCTACAAACGCCTATTGTTCTGTCTACTTCATATTAATCTAGATGAACATTTACAGAAATTGTGCAAAGGGAATAAGAGAATACGATCTAGGCTTAAACGAATCATTTATGAGTCTGCCACTACGATCTGCTGTTTAGCATGCTAACCGTCACTCCAGAGATCCCGGGTTCGATTCCGGGCAGTAGGGTGAGAATTTTTCTTTAGTTAAGCTTATTCCCCATCATCTCTAGATTTTGGAAGTATGAATAACAGTGTGAATATGTGTGTATTTGTGAATTTGATGTAATAACCAAAGTAACACTAACCCAAAGATGGTAATTATTATTTATTTGTGACAACAAACTGAATGCTGGTGTCTTTAAACACACAAGACGTGTGTGGGATCAGGACTGGAAAATTCAATGGTATAGCCGGGATTTGAATCACGGATCTTCCGCTTATCGAGCGGCTGATCTAGTCACTAAGCTACCATGGCCAACTTGCCAGTATGCCATTAAATTCCCCAACCGATTCGTACTTTCCCGGTTAAACCACAAGGGAGTCTCACATCAGAGATAAATACCTCATGGGCGACTTACAATAGCAAGTACTTGATATCCTGAGCTTAAGTAACCTTAAGCCAGAATCCCCTCCGTGACAGAAAAGACAAAACATTACAAACATTTGTAGCCATTCGAAATATGCTTATGTTTTGCTCTCTTTAATGCTTAGTATTATATATAAATTCAGCATTTGTATACCACATACTTCAACCTAAGAAACAACGAAAAGGTGGTAAATTTTAAAAAATCAGCAAAAAATTATTCTGGGCACAAATGGGTTAATGCATTACTTCATAAGTTGAGCTTCATTAGCTCACATGATCTTGTGCACAACTGAATATATTTTCTGCCTTGTCAGAAACGTCAGATGTCCAAACGCCTAGGAAAGCATTAGCGAGATGGACATGATGTAGTAAAAACTGCATGACAAGAATACAAATGTCATCACCAAGGACATCTAATACGAGACTGTGATGCAATAATGAGCACTAACGTGGAAATGAGTGTTTTTAATCGATGCATTCTCGCCTTCGAAGGAAACTGAATGACTTTGACAACTGACGGGAATTATGTAATGCCTGTAAACGTACTACATTTTTCAATGACCTTAGCGATGTAATTATACAAGTAGTTTATATTATAACTTTCTCTTCCAGAAGTTCGATATCAAGATACACTTTTGAAGCTCGTTGAATCCCCACCCTCCTCAAAGAAAATACATGCAGCAAGACGTTGTTTGTCCGGGCTGACTGTCACCAAATGCAATCCGGAAAATTGAAAATCTGGATATTATGTGGGTAATAAGCAAAATAAAATGTTTGAATCCTTAAAAAAGCAGACTTGCCATTTATGTCGATAAAAAGCCGTGTCTTATAACAAAATTGTGTACAGTATGTATTGTTTACAAGACATTAAAATATAAAAATATTAATCACATAAAATCCCGTCATTTCTCAACAAAGAATTGATTCGCAGTTTTTATTGTAAACACGTGTGGCGTTTGAACGAAGTACGGTCACGCAAAATCTATCATTAATAATTCAGCTGGAGTGGTGTCGGGCTGACGCTCCAAGTAGGTACGCCATAATGTTTGTCAGCAACTCCCAATTCAGCAGCTATTTTCTTCAATGCTTCTCCTTTATCAGTTCGATTAATACCATCCAACTTTTTATCCATTGGAACTAAAACCTTCTTTCGGGTTAATGTCATTTTACACTTCTACACTTAATTATAGTCCCAAACATTTTCATAAGACACAAAAACAATCCGGTTGAAACACTCAAAATAAGCTTAATAAGGCTAAGGAGATCGAGGGAGGTGTAAGGATCAAGGTTAACAATTTCTTCCGGAGCTATTGTAGCTGATGAGGCATACCTACCGCGTCAGCACCGTGTGGCACACTACTAAATCTTTCTTAAACTCAACAGGCAGCATTTTACAGACAGTACAGTACGTGTTACTTTAATTTATTGTACAATTTATGTAAGAACCGCACTTGAATCAAACTAAAAAGCGAATATTTGGCGTACTTATGATTACGTTCTTACTATCATAGTTAAATTTATTATCTAATGTGAGCATTAAATTTTAAAAAGGTTATGTACATATTTGATCCAAACAGTCCGGATATCCGGATAAACGAGGTTTTACTGTACAGTAGGAAAAAGAAACAAACAAAGACCAATTATAGATTTCGCAGCTTTTAAGGATGTGGGTCCAAAATTTGCACATAGTGCTTCCATCTGAGACAACTTCTTACGTGGAAAATATTCTACTGTATTTTAGTTTCTCAATATATAATTACTTTCTCTACTGGTAAATAGAGGAAGTATTGTATTCTACTCAAAAACTCGCTGTCGAGATTTTACCGGAAATATATGTTTTGAGACCCCTGAATTAAAAAAAAAAAAACATTCTTAGAAAAAGGTTCGTGTGTGTGTGTGTGTGTGTGTGTGTGTGTGTGTGTGTGTGTGTGTGTGTGTGTGTGTGTGTGTGTGTGTGTGTGTGTGTGTGTGTCAGTCTGTCTGTCTGTCAGTCTGTGGACAGCATAACTCAAAAACGAAAAGTCGGTTAAAAATCAAATTTGGTATTTAAGTTTAATGTCTTTCAGGGATGTGACACGAAGATTTTCAAGAAAATTACTTCGCCTTAAACTACCCTTTACATGGAAAATTTTTCGAAAATTTTGATTTTCTTGAACGATTTTAATTAAAATGCCATATGTATGAGATATTTTTATGGCAAATGAAATGTATATCTTGAATTTTCTGGCTATAGCCCTTGTAGTCGTGTTTATTCTGGATGACTTTTGAATAACTCGTAAACCGTAAGAGATAGACAAAATCTTACTACCTCTTCAACATACAATTCACACAATTGTCTGTATATTTGAAATAGAAATGCAACGTATTACATTCACACCGCTTTCTCTACTAGCTTTCCTTTTGCGAAACACAATCACACTTCTTTGTCTTCTCCCTCTTCTACAAACAATTCATACAATTTTCTACATGACTGAAATAGAATTGTAATGTATTATTTTCACACGGCGCTTTTCTTAGCTTTTCTTCCTGTAGTATTTGTAGTTGTTCAACAGTGCTTTTGCATAGTGTCTTCCAGGTGTTTTAATTAGTTATTTTGTTTATTTTTGTCCTTTATGGTATTCTAAGAGTTTTAATTAGCTCTTTGTTTAAGTGTGTTAAGTAATTTTTTAATGCCTCCAAAGAAACACAAGGCTATTTATTGGGCAAGTGTAATGTAAGCCTCGGGATAGATCGTGAAACCACGGGCAATGCCGGCTACTTCAGTTAGTAACTTATATTTATTGAAACAAATCAACAACTTTTAAGCATGGACCATAAAACACAGAATTTGTGGGTTTAAGATCCAAATAAGTGAGATATAAGAAAGGGTATAGATGAATATTTAGTAACAATTAAACTGTGCCAGTTGAGATGTTCATATTAGAAGAAAATGCATATCTTGAATTCTTTTAATGGCTATATGCTAAATGTGCAATTATTTTTCTTGCTAACTGCTTTGTTTCAATGTTTTGTGTAAGCTGTCTCTTATGTTGTTATATTGAAGATATATTTATTTTAAACTAATATTATGTCCTTGAAATATAATCTTAGCCCAAGGTTCAATTACCGGCTAGAGCCGGGAATATTTAATTATAATATTTCTACCCACTGCAGACGCTCGTGGGAGTGAATGTGAGTGAGTTTAATGTTATAAAATGTATGTACGTTAAGGAACTTATAATGAATAATTTGTTTTAGAATTAAAAGTCCGCATATTGCCATAGATGTTAAAAGGAGCTATACAATGAAACAACAGAAAAAATAAGTTTTATCCAACCTCGATCGTGTGGGAACAGATTGTCTGATCGCATTTAAGAAGTTTCGACTTCAAAGCTCGGGGATGAATTATTTCTCCTCATCCTAGGACGAGGAAGGTTGATTAACTGTAAAGCCTTGCTTTCCTCCAATCTGATACCTGAAATGAATTTAAGATTTTTCAGTTGAGGGTCACGTGATCATGAATGAGTGCATTTTTTGTTATGGAAATGCTTTCCTTCGGCCGAGAACTGAACTGAACTGAGAACTGAATTCGTTTGTCACTAGATTTTCAGTTCTCCAGCAGAAATCCAGGCGACGAAAATTACGGTGGCAGTCGTTTTTTCAGTTCAGTTGTACTTGAGGGATCTAACTAGGTGTTCTGTGATCAGAAGTGAGGTTATAATTGCGATATCGTTTTGTTTACTTGCAAGTTTGGGCAAAATGAGTGTAAAACGTAAGTTCTACTACCAGGAAGAGGAAAGGATTATTTTATTTTGTTCGGCAGAATGAAATTCTATACAATCTGCAGCATGCAGAGTATAGAAATAGTGAGAAAAAACAGAGGCTGTGGAAGGAATTGCCAGAGGAATTAGGAAAGACAAAAAAATCATTTTTAGAACTTACATTTTTATGTATTTAATGCATTTTGTTCACCATGTGCTTTCAATACAGAAATATCAGCTTTGTCAAATCAAGTAATATAATAATACATAATGAATCTACACAGAATCATGTAATGTCGACATGAAGAACATTTTCGAGTACATATTTATGTAATAATATTAGGTAAAATATGTATATTGCATTATTTTCATGGTCACTGTTTAAGCTGTTTGTGCACTAAAGCTAAAAGCAAGGTACAAATACGTAAAAAAATGTCATTATGCTTAAATATGTAAATATGCAACAATGGCATGTCATATGATAGCTAGGTTCTAATTGATGGACATTTATCCTTCTTAGTTATGTATAAGCAAAGGGAAAGAGTATGTATTTACATAAAAATCGTAGCTCTATTTAATAAGAAATGTGTATTGTCATTGTCCTTCAGGTGCCTCATAACCTAAATCTCATAGGCACCTTCTGAGCTACGATAAACATGAAAGTATCCAACTGCAACTTACTTTCTTCATTGTCATGCAGCTTTCTCAACCACATTTCAGCCAATATACTCAATGGTATGGTGTATTCAGTTCAGTTCAGTTTTCAGATTGGAGGAAAGCAAGGCTTAAGCTCTATGGACTCCAGATTTATCTGATCATCATATCACTCATTTTATTCATTTATGGACGGATATTAGGTACCCAGTTTAAAGCACGTTAGACCCACAAAAATAAAGTGTAGGGTAAGGGTGGGGCAGTCAGACGTGGGATCGACGGACACTTGCTAGAAAATTTAGTGTAATTTTCTTACCAATGTTGGTGCCACTGTTTATGCTAGAGTTGCGTCGACATATAGTTGAAAAAATCTTAATTATCACAAAGCAAACCGCACAAACGAAACATGTAAAAAACATATGTGATTTAGTTACTTGAAGCCTGAGGTTCCATCCGTTGCACAAGATGCTTTTATGGAATAGAATGTTCTACATACGCACATGTGATGACATCAGGAATACATTTATCGGTAACGAAGCTGTGAATCATATCTAAATAATAATTTTATCATACTTATTGAAGTTAAATTCAGTTCCGTGTTCATTTTCACATGAAAATAGAGAACGTGATGTTGAAAATTAGATTCTTGAATCTCAGAATCAAGCCCTCTTGAAGAATATTTCAAGAGACAATCCCAAATAATGGGAACACAACAATACAAAATCAAACTCGAGGTTCAAGTAGCTAACTTCTCTCCCAACAACTTTCCTGGATATTAAAAGTAAACCAGGCATCAAAACGAACTTCACAAAATCTGATTTTATTGCAAGCCCAGACTTTATAAATGATCTGAAACAGGGCTGAATAACGTTACTCCGCAGGTGTGAAGAGAACAGCAATAGCACTCGTTAGCCAGAACCGGTTTTCGCTTTGTTTTCCTCGCTTTTCCGCTTTTGTAGTCACGAAGAGAGGGGAAGTAGGGAAATGTCTTCACACCTTCTGAGTAACTTTCATCAGCACTTATCTAAAACCTAAGAAAAATGCCCACGCTTAAAAGTAAAAGCTAGCAGCCCGGAAAGTTAGAAGAAACTTGCCAATGAGAAAGAATATCTTCAAGGAACGCCAACAGCATTACACGGAAGGAGAGAACTGGGTGCGGTGCCTCAATTCTGCATGCTGGTACCATATTAAGTGATTCATATTTTGTGTGTCAAAATAATTATTGCATGAGTGATGGCAGAGACTAAAAAAAATGGGTCCGTTTGACCCAGCGGATGGGGTAAATGGACATTGTAGCATGGTTCAACTAATTGTTTTCTTTCTGTGTATCTTATTTCAGAGGAATCAATTTTTAATTTGCTTAAATGAATGTTCAGTGCGTCTGTTAAAAAGCGATTTGTTGTTCTGCAATAAATAGTATTACCTTCATTTTGAAAAGTGACCTTAGGCTGTCCGTTTGCTCCGCCTCCTTATCCATTTTTGTAGGTATTATAATTTAGCTGAATTAGTGCTAAACTCAATATTTCAAGTTTTTTTTTTTTTTTTTCAGAAATAAAAAGTCATTAGAATTATGCCATACCTATAATAGGCCACCCCAAAAGGCCTATTTTTAATATTATTTGTTTGTATGTGAATATGTTGGCTAACCCTAGACGTTTAAGGCAATTGATAGAGCACCAACCTGCTATGTGAGGGTTTCCATGTTCCATTACTGGTTGGACTTGAGTCATTTTTCTTTCACAAAGTATATCCCATGTGAGGGTGCTTGAGCAAGTATAATCGATTATTTATTAAATAATCCGCTCAATAATGTACGAGCATAACGCATCTCAGGAATGTCATTGTGCAGATGTCTGAGCGCGTTGAGTCATGCGTATCACCTTACCCAATTCACTTATACATTATCACTAAATACAGAAATACAATTGTTTACAAACGGCTTTTGTAATTTTCAAAATTAGATGACTGTCTATTGTCAACTAATACGACTTGCACATGAAGAAGCTTCCTTCAACATCAACATAAGATACTGGGCCATGTTTAAACAACAAATATTGCTGGTTTTCAGTTCTTCTTCACCGAGGGAATACTTCTTACCTGGCAGTACATCAGCAATCTTGCAATTGTATCACATCTACTTTTGTTATTCAACACATTTTCCGTTTTAGCAAAGACAAGTTTGCCCACATTTCACATGACTTAGATTTTTTCAACCGTTTTCACTATTTACTTTCGGCAAAAAATATAAATACTATCTCATACTCTAGCTTCTGTTACAGTACGCATGGTGTGACCCTCAAAAGTAATAGGTAGATTCACTCCACATTCTTTCAGTGGACAAGTCTTACAGTAGATGTGAACCTTATAGTTGCCCGCATGTTTAACAGTCACGTTCCAATAGATTTCCAGGAATTTTTAGATTTCGAGGTTGTATAACTTGATACTATAGTGTAACCAAACTCGCGAAATATGACAAAAAGTTGCATTTGTTCTTAAAACTGAGTTATAACCCGTGAAAAATGCGCTATCAGGTAAAAATGTCTAAAACTGCAGAAAAATGACCCTTAAAACTGCTTTAATTTCACTCAAAACGTTACGACCCACGTATATTTTCTAGATAGCATCACCCTAGCATAATCAGAAAAAAGATGCAGAATTGCTAATTACTAAACGGTTCCTACATTGAAGACACGATGAATTAATAGATAAACGAAACATCTTAATTACATATTGAGATTTTAATACACCCTGTTGCCAGAACAAAATAAATAGACGTGGAAGAATGAGAACACCAACTTTAAAAATAATAATAAAAAAAAAAACACACAGGGCTGAAATAAGGTCCTAAGGTACCTAGTTTACTAATATGAACACTTATATAGGTGGACCCTGATAGGATATCTCGTATGTGTTTAAGCACCCACGCCAAGGAAATGCCCATCTATTGGTCGGATGGAAGGATCTACTAATTACTTGCTGTGGAAATAAAGTAGACCTAAGGCCTAATAATATCAAGTAGAAGAGTAGATACCTTATATAATATCTTAATTACAGCGGTGGAAATATTTACATCACCACTAATTACTTAGTATTTTGTCTTTGGCAGCTATTTTCTTCAGGTTATACCAGTCCCATTGTTGTTAAAGGCTGTTGATATACTCTTGCCTTGATATTTTTGAGTTCCTTATCACATTTTTTCCAACAATACACAAATCTTTGTTGTCATTGTCCTTACAATGAAGCCAATGTTGATAGTCATTTGAGTTAAAACTTTGCAATGAGAAAGGACAGTTGAAGCAACACCAGTAAACAAAACTGCAGTACTTTGCTTATTCATCTGTTGGTCCTTGCAGCAGACAGATATCCTCTAACACAGGTTTTAATCAACCTATGATATCGAGGTTACTGAAAAAATACAGGGAGAAAGGAAATATTGATCGTGAGAAAGGAAGAGGTAGAAAAAGCGCATCTACTGCCAAACAGTACAGGACGTTGAAAGGGCATTCGCTCAGCGATCGTCGCCTGTCATCGACTGAACTAAAGCGAGACTGGAAAGAAATGTGTGACATGTCAATAAGCTACTGGAAGTTGGACTCTCAGCCAACGTCCTACAAAGAAGCCTTTATTGAACAAAACAATGTGGCATCAGCGACTAAAATGAACAAAGATATACTAGGTGAATCACCTGCCCGTATTTTTGTTCTAATTTATGCAACCCACTAAGAAGCAGGTGCCCCTTGAGCTTATCTTGACCGCACACTACACTTCACATATGGGCAGACACAAAGCAACTTAACTTCTCAGCGAAGTGATTTAATCGGCAAAAGGTTTACACGATATAAATCCATTTCAAAAACATCGTCCTATTACATTAAGGCTTTCAAGCTGTTTCTAAACAGTTTATAAACTTTCTTTTAGAGTATAATTCTACATGCATCCTCCCAAAACTTCTGATGAACGGGAACCTATCACAACAAATTCACTTCAAATGAGTTAAAACAAAATGGTGGATCTGTGCCAAGGCATAGTGGTAGGTTATGACCAATTAAAGACACACATAAATCACAACACTTACTAGTTTGTATAGCATGTGTAATAGCTTGAGCCATGTTTATTAATGAAGTTAAAACACCAATAGAATTTTAATTTTGCACAAATGTGTCGTAACACACTAGTAAAATTACGAAGCTATGGATAGTTCCCGTATACCTCAACTATTTTAGCATTGGAGTTTGAAAGCTTAATCCTCAGGGGTCTGTGGTGGTCGAGCGTTTAGGTCACAGCGATGTTCTGAGTACACGTGTTCCAAACTACGGTAATGGGTCAAAAATATTTGTTACCCTCCAATTCACTTCTTTAGATCAATGATAAGGTATTACAAAACAAAATTACAAATAAATCACATTAAACAGATGAAAGCCTTGTTGGCTTGCTTAAGAAATAGAAATTATGCCGACGTTTCGCCGCAAAACTATGTTCGGCTTCTTCAATGGGCGACTGCAAAAAATCCATCCAATTAGTCACTGCCTACTATGATTGGCCTCGTTGTCCCGTCCCACTCGTAATCCAATTGGTTCCTTCTTCTCCAATAGGAAGCTGACCTACTAGTAGGGTCTTCCATATTGTGTTACGGTTCAGACTGCTCTTTTTTTAATATTTCTGTGCTTTTCCTCACTATTCGATGAGAGAAATTGTCACAATCTGTGTTTATGCCCCAGACGGGGCTCCTCCCGGGAGGATGGATAAGGCTATTGGACCCGAAGGACAGACGGAACGTTGCCACGACAGAGCAGAGGGCAGGGTCTCTACATTTTCCCAGTTAGAAGCACCCTGGGAATAGAATAGCGCAGCCAGTTCCTCTCCCATCCCTTGGGGTTCGTACTCCCAAGGGGGCGCGGTACTCGGAAACCGGCTATCTCCCTCTCGGGTTTGTACCATCCCATGAGGGGCCCGGTACTTCCTCTGTTTACTGCAAGTAAATAGTAGAGTAGTAGAGGAAGTAAACATGAAAGGAGATAGACAATCCATCTGATAATGGAACAACGCAGTTATAAGTGTTGTTACGTGTAGTCCAATAATTATACACAACTCGCGGAGTTACGCGGTCGGAATAACATGGTGGTGGCGCATTTTAATCCCACTTAATTCCCTTTTCAAGCAAAGTGCTTCCTCCTGCAATCCAAGCCAACACAATTCCCCTATCACTAGACGAGTTTGTATCATGTTTGTCACTACATTATTCTTTCAGTTAATAAACGTAACATGTTTCCTAAACGATTCCCAGATAGTAAATGAAACGAAGCTTGTCTCATGACATTTATATTCCATTGGAAATTAAATTAGATCTCGATATTGAACAGCTGTACCGGGCACATCATTTTTCAAAAGAACCTTCAAACCCAGATCTCTGCCATGTTTCAATAAAAAAGAGCAGACTCGACATTTTCAATCGCCTGTTCTGAACAGGCTCAAATAAATGACGGCACAAAGCGGTGCATGATAAACAGAAGACGAGAGATTTGGGCTAGAAGTCGCTCCTACTTTGTCATCATTAACTTTATGGAGTATAAAAAGGATAGTGGACATCATTGAGCCCTCTTGTAGAATACTCTAGAGTAGTATAGACACACTATCCAGCAAGCCTTCAATCTACACTTATATAAGCTATACGAAGCTTCTCCCGTAGCACAGTGCTTGTATCGACACGGCTGGCCAAAGTCGTTAATAAGACATGCACTCATGAATGCGCCTCCACGGTTCAAATCCCTCCAGGACCGTCCTCCCTGACTAGGATTATTTCAGGTTTTCCTCATTTCTCTTAACTGGCAAACGTAGAAGGGGTCCTATAACTTAGACCTTGAACATTTTCTTCCTAAAATTCCTTTCCCAGTTATGATTTCATTGCATGTATCATCGATATCCACCATCTGTGTTGTATATGCTACTGTTGTAATCATAGGTGACATGCACTTACATTTTTATTCGACAAGATTTGCCCAATCGGCCAGTTATGATCACACTGCTTCTTTGTTCAAGATGATACATTCTTCTTTATTTTACCACTGTAATGTTTGATATTTTCAACTTAAGTTTGCTGCCAAAGTGAAAATTCAAAGCTAAAATCCCTACTCGGTGAAAAACAAAGCGTATGCATTTCCTAGGACTCGAATCATTCGAGTCACCGCGTTTGTTGCTGACGCTTAATTGTACCCACGTAAAAATTCGGCCAGAAGGAGGACTTGTTTGCATTTAAAAAAATTGACAATTTGTCCTCTCTGTTTCCGTTTTATGCTGGTTTACCATGTCTTAAAGCGTTTACTTGGCATCCTTTATTCATCTCATATTCTGTAAGGCAAAATATGCTCGGTTGTATAAGGCATGCATGTTGTTTAAGTGAACAACTTCACAGTTCAAAGTTCACAGTTCGCAAGAGTTCACATGTCACGTGATGGATCACCTCACTCCTTGAACGTTCTAGTCTGTACCTGTGGCATCAGCCTTGAAGGACACCTGTTCAAGAGTAAGCACATCCGGAATTGGCTCAGCATACACCGCGCTTTTCAGTTGCCCTCATAAGTAAAAATCAAAGTAATCAACTCCGGTGATACAGTGGGCCATGCAACAGGTCTCTTCGCCCTGTCCTTCACCTGGGGAAGATGTTGAGGTGCTAACGAACAATAATATGGAAGAGAGCGGGCACTTCAGTAATCAGTCACATTATTTGTAGTGCCAAGGACACATTCTCAAGGAAGAGAGGCACAGTATCCTGAAGGAATTCCTCTATACCTGTCAGGCGTTTCACAGAACAAACATTGATGCTGAACCGTTGCCAATGTGACGTATCAATCATTCCTTGAGGATTTTCTGTGGTCCATAAATGATTGTGAATGTTGACGGTGCCATCTCTAGCAAAGGTGGCTTCATCGTTAGAGAAGAGACGATAAAAATCATATAATGGTGGTATATTGTTGCAAAAGCCAGCGACATAACTCAGCTTTAAAAGGGGAAGTCCACCGATGATAAACTCCGCGCACGTTACAGATGATAAGGATAGCATCAGTTTTCATGCATGATGCGCAAATTTTCGCTTGGGTCACCTGCTAGTGGCTCACATGGAGCTTGTACTTTTACTGTTTGCAATATTGTGTAAAACATGCTTTCCAGATCTGGTGTGCGGACATGCCCCGGCCGCCCCTCATATTCGCCTGTATGAAAAGATCACATGCTCACACAAACGTCCACGAATCAGTACAAAGGTTTTGTATTCTGGATGATACGGCCTGTCAGGAAAATGCATGGTTGTTTATAGAGACGGTTCCCTGCAGATATGAATTTCCCTCCACCAATCAGGGGTCTGCGAGCGTTCCATTACAGTACGTCTGTCTCTTTCTTTCTCCCCTCCCATATCTTTACCACAGGATCTTCCAGTAAGAGACAGATTATACGTAAGCTGTTATACTGCTCGCAAAAGTTGAAGGCATGTGAACACTGGCCAATGCTCAAGCGGAGCGCTGTTGCCAAGCGTAGTGCGTGTACTGGCAGAGGTTCTGTACATAAGAGCGTGTACCACATTCGGCAGCGCTGGTAGGAGGGGCAAGCGTAGGATTCGCTGGAGTCTGTAGTACGGTCCGCCTCCATATGCCTTTAACTTTTGCGAAGATTACAGCTGATACAATATTTTAAGATCAACACCACATGCAAGCAATAGCTAGAATTCGACATTAATAGGCTTCGAGTCTTGAATGTGTGATATGAACTGCACAAAGAGTTAAACATTGGAGACTCTTGCGAGTTTACATTTATTGTATTATTTACCCATATGCTCCTGTAATGTAGATAACCATTTTTACGCGTAAAGGCGCAATCCTGGCCCTCATCTAGAAAATGAAAATGAAGAAACCGCAGTGTGCCCTGCAGATAGTAACTGCATAAAACCTAGAGAGAGATGACTCCGTGGTTACGTTTGCGGCTCGTATTCGGGAGGTTCGGTTCGATTCCCGTCTACCTCCCACACAGAGCTCTTTTGATGTGCGGCCGGCGGCAATATTCAAACTAGGGAATATAAAGTATTTGTTACATACATGGCAGGAACTTTACGTAATTATACGGTGGATAATTCGAATGTTTATAATTTGAAATCGTTGTTAATTCGAAGATTTTTCTTGTTCCCTTGAATTTTACATTAAAGCAATGTAAAATAATCACATGTAATTCGAATTTCATTTTCCTTAATTCAAAGTTCTTGTTCAGAAACGTCAATCGAAAATTAATCTAAGCGCGGAAATTTAATATGACCATCCATGTGTTTGTGCAAAAGAGGTCATCGCTCCGGGGTTGTTTGTTTTGTCGGAATGCAGTTGAAATACTGTGTGGACGTGGAATAGCTTTCCTAGCTTGAGCTTCTATACCTGCTCCCACATCCCCTTGTGCACTTTTACTTGTCGCTTGAGCCTCCTACTAGATAGTGTTGACATCTCTGTCCTGGCATCTCGTTGTCTAAGTCAGGACGTACTGTCTGTTCACCAGCTGGTGGTCTTAGGGGACTGAAGGGGGAGAGGAGAGGCATTCTATGATAGTGTAACCCAAGTTTTGTAAAGTTGGTGAATAACGTTGCTGCTGGTTAGGTTGCCAACTTGCCTCCAATGTTAATCCCGATGTTTGCTCGCTAATATGCTAATATCTCCTATTTTCAGTTAAAATTTGGACGAGTCACAAGTGTTATTTCGGAAGTAAAGAAAAATGGAAGTGTAAAAGCAGGTAAATCCCCGCCTAGGAGTGTTGTGAGATCTCCTGTCATATTGTAGTTGCAGAGCTAAGGGTTTCAGAGTGAACGATTTTGATTAAAATGTCATATGTTTGAGATATTTTTATGACAAATGAAATGCATATCTTGAATTTTCTGGCTATAGCCGCTGTAGTCGTATTTACTCTGGACGACTTTTGCATAACTGTTAAACCGTAAGAGATAGACCAAATATTACTATAGAAAAATGCACATCTTGCTAAAATAGACAGTTTATGTCTAAATAAACGTTTTTGTAGAGTGACCATTTAGGAGATATGCCTTGTTATTTGTGTGAGGTTTGGAAAACTTATACTTCTGTCAAATATATCATCGTTATTCATTTTTTTATGTTAGCCGTGCAAAGAGAACGGAATCTCAGAGCTTTAAAAGGAAATAAGCAAAGGAAGTAAGCAATAAGATAATTTGTACAAATGTTTATCTCAACTAACACAAAGAAGATATAGGAATAAGAGTTTGTAAGAATGGTTAGTACAAGAGTAGAGAGTTATGTGAGTGCAACACACCAGTTTTTTTTTTTTTTTTTTTTTCCCTATAATTCCTAAAGATGTGTTTTGATTTTCATGTTGTTTGCGTTCTTGAACAATTCTTTTCACTGTTCTTTCTGACGCCCCTGTGGCATCTGAACGCGTTTTTTAACTTCTTGAAGGGTTTTGAAAAACTCTTTTGATGTCAGTAGCTCTTTACTTTTAGCTTTTTTCTTCATGTATACCCATACATTTGAAACAATTTGGCTACTCTGACTGTGTAATTTTTTGAACCCTAATTTAGAAAGTACTCGTAATGGTTGCATAATTGATTTATGCTATGATCAGTGTCTCATAAATTCACTATAGTCACGGCTTATCGCAAAACTCTTACTATGTCTTTAACTGCACGCTGCACAAAAAAGCAACTGTGAATTAGCAAGGACTGTCTCAGATGCAGGCAACATCACTACCTTCCCCCTCCTCACCCCACCTGTTGTGCGTGGTTTCATTTCCAGAATTATATGAACTGATGAAACAGAAAAAAGCTATGGGTTCGCCTACAGGACTTCCAGTCCAGGCCAGGGGCCAAGAACGATGGTTCCAGCTGTAGCTGAAATTGTTTACTGACGTAGTCACTTGCTGCATTCCCCAGGGACCATCAGCTGGTGAACAAACAGTAGTTGCCAACTTCATTTATTGCAACATTAACATTCCAAATACAATTCCAATAAAACATCAGCAAACTAAAAACTTACAAACTAAAGCATTATAATTCTTTAAATAATTAATTCATACATGACATTTTTCAGACTTTATACAAATTAGTTATTTATGATACCAGGGTTAAAAGGAAGATTTTATTTTGTAGGTGTAATTCGAAACGAGGCCGCAGGCCGAGGACTTGAAGAAACTTACGAACAAAATAAAATCCTTTCAACCCGTGCATCATACACTATTTTTAGACAGTTCTGAATATTTATAGATATTGGTATTATTTTACCTTTCTCATGGTCATGATAGTCTTCCGGTTGCGATGCTCATTTGCCTTACGAAGCATCAGTGTTGGCAACATGACTTTTACAAAACCATAATATTCTACATAAGGGATGCAGTGGAAATAATAAAACGATGAAAATAAGTAACGAAATTTAATTAATTAATATTATTAACGGGTTCAGCGTAGTGCATATTCAAATTCAAATGACCAGCCATTTTAAATAAGCATTGTGTACCTCAGATTCACGGCCTACTGGAATGAGGCGATGGTCATATTCCACAAGAAAACAAAGTTGGCATTATCGCCGTGTTAAAAGCTTTTGAGCACTGAGCGATAGAATTTTCTACTTTTAGCATAGTCGTGAACTACTAAAAGGCCCACTTTTACTATCAACTGTCTAAAAAGTATTACAAGCAATAAGATTCTCTATTATCCTCTACTCTTGTCTCGTGCAAACGTAAATCTTCTTTGCATATATATTTTACATTTCCCTCGTCGGTTGTCGTGGATTGTTATCTATTCCTTACTCTGGTAATTTTATTCCTATCGGTCCATCACTTCTTATTTGGTCATTTCTTATCAATACATTTCCTTTTCTTCTATCATCTATCACATTCCCAAATGCTATATGCGATGTCTTATTGGCCTTTTTATTCATAACTAAAAAATCATTCCAAACGTGTTTACCTTGTAGTTTCTCTCTCATCTCTCCCAAAATTGCATATTTGTTGCAGTCAAAAACACATGTTCTGGTGTATGTGTTTTTCCACACATATCGTAACTTCCAGGTCGTTTCCTTCCAAAGATAGTAGGCAATTTTTAAATGGTCTGTGCCCAGTTAAGTAATGAATCATACACTTATTTGGTTGAAAATAATGCATTTTCAATCTTTCCCTAATTTGTTGAAATATTTCAAATGTTGTTCTACATTCTTCAATCAGATGGAGCAGGTGCTGGAGCCACATGTCACCTCTTTTCCTATTACAAATCTTTAAGTTATGAAACTACTAACTTTGATGGAGAAATTTAAGCAATTTGAATGACCCTACAAAATCTTCTGTACAGAATTTCACATTTTTCAGCAAGCAGTTATTCTCTCAGATTCCAGGGCAGCAATTATAGCAATTACTTCCAAGTTGTCACCAAAAAACCAAACAATTATAGAATGTTGGAAAATCCTTACCCATCTAACCGCACTTCAAAAACACCTATTCTTCCAATGGATACCAGCTCACTGTGGACTGAGTGGTAATGAGAAAGCTGATTTTCTTGCAAAAAAGGGTACCAGCGGGGTACAAAAATCTATAGTTAATCTACCATTTTATGCAGCTAAAAGACTAGTCAACTCTGAATTTAAAAAAATTATTGCAAAATATTACTATGAAAAATCAAAGAATAAGAGATAGGAACTACCAAACATTCAAACAGTAATTCCTGAGTATCTTCGAAAAACAGCAGTTGCAACCTTCAGGTTGATTACAGGACATGATTGTCTGACAAAACATTTAAACAGAATTGGGATATATTCTTCACCACTCTGTCCTCTATGTGATCTGCAAGAGGAAATGGATCGAGACCACCTTCAAATATGCCCGGCCACTTCTAGTGCCCCATCCATCAGTGAAAAATATTGGAGAGCAAGAGGATTAATGACTTCATTGTCAGAAATCCAGCATTAGCTAACAACAGCATTCTTCAATCATTTCCCATTCCTTTTTGCCATTCTTTTAGTAACTTCATTTTCATTTCATTGCAGGGAACGAAATCCCAGGGGGATGGGTAGGATCCCCCACCCCTAACAATGAGTTTATAACCAGAATTTTCCCCCAGTAAAATATCCCAGAGGTGGTTCATATAATGGACAAACAACGAAACACACATTACTAAAATAGTTTTCCCCCACCAACTTTTAACAATTTTGCACCCTGTTTCATTGGCACTTTTACAATTTGATCTTATAATGTTTCTAACATGTACTTGGTTTGTTTTCCTCAGTCAATGTCACGCCTCTTAATCTTATAATGAAGTCGCCGTCATTCCAGAGGTCGAAAAGGGTTTGAAGAAAAAATTTGAAACCGCGAAAGAATGCGGGATACCATCAAACATTTTGACATCTTATCTGAAGAATAAGGAAAACATTTTAAGCAGTGCCTCGATTGAAAATAGACAAAAAAGAGACAACCGGAAAATCCTGATGGATATATGTACTTGTATTGCTAAAATGTCAGTTTCAGACTAACTTTTGTAATACGAATTTTTGGGTATTTCGAATTTATTTCTTGTCTCTTAGCTTCGAATAATACAAGTTCCACTGTATTTCTGAACAAGAGGAGAGTAAACACAAAAAAACTAATCTTCGTATGAAATATAAGCAACCGTTCAATCCAGGTGTGACCTAGACACTTGTAGGCCATTCACGTGGAGTCCTGCTTCTAATTTTAGTATAACAAGGCTGCTTTCTGCAGCAATCTCCTTTATCTTAATCAGTTGTGCGTGCCTTACACTCCTTTGGTTACCTGAACATCAACAGCCACTTTAATATAGTTGTAGTCCGGTAGCCAGTCACAGTACAGACAAAAATAATAAATCCATGTTCATGTTGTAGCTTTTATGTTCTCCATCTGTACAAAAAGAATGTTTATTTGTTTGTCCCTTATGGGCTGCTTTACTACTCGTCCAAATGCGAAGAAAATTGGCAAATCTAAATGTTTTTCATACAGAAGGTTTTTATGCTATCCATTTTACTATGCAACGTATTACATTCATATGGTTTTCTCTATTCGCTTTTGTTTTACATAACACATTCACATATCCTCTACTTGCCCTTGCACATGCAATTCATACAATTTTCTATGGTTGAAATAGAAATGCGACATATTACACTCACACAGTTTTCTCTACTCTTCTTTTATGAAACAAAACATTTCTTTCACTATTCCCACTTTTACAAACAATACATATAATGTTCTATATGCTTCAAATAGAAATGCACCGTATTACATTTACACTGCTTTCTCTACTCGTCTTTTATGGAACACATTCACATCCTTTCTACTCGCTCTTCTACAATTCATACAATATTCTATATAATTGAAATACAAAACCAATGCATTACATTCACATGGTTATCTTAACTCACTTTCTTCTTACGTAACACATTCATGTGTATTTCTCTTCTCACTCTTCTGTAAATAATTCATACAATTTTCCATATTGCCGAAATAGAAATGCTGTGTATTACATTTACATGGTTGTTCAACAGTGTTTTTGCATAGTGTCCTACCAATGTTTTTATTTACTTAGTTTAAGTGTTATTCCTTATAGTATCCTAATAGTTTTAATTAGATAATATTTGTTTAAATGTGTTAAGAAATACTTTTAACTTTCTCCAAAGAAACACAAGGCTGTTGGGCAAGTGCATGAGTCCGAAAGTTTTAGGATCAGTCGTCAAACCACGGGCAACGCCGGATAGTTCAGCTAGTACACTAATATAAGAGATTCTTCTCTCTACGTAACTTTAAATATTATAAAATGTTTGTTTAACAATATTTTCAAGTTAACCAATGTGAAATTGTTACATGTAAGATGCAGGAATAACACACGTTTGTAATACAAGTCGACTTATTTGTAGTAGGCATACGCGACAAAAGAGAAAAGTCGCTTATGCTAACACAGCGCAGCCTTGGGACAACTTAAACACACAACTAACATTTCTGAAACGGCTAATGCTACGAAAAGTGTTATTGGAACTAAACTAAATATTTAATTGGTTCTAAATCTTGCTGCAGTAAGTTTTTTGTGTGTATATTATTATTTCCCAGTTATGTAATATTTAATAACAATGCAAACAAATAGTCATGGGCAAGTCACAAAAAGTCAAGATGTACATTGTGTATATGTCAAACTTGGGATATTTTAAGTAATAGAGTCATTCCTAAGAAAATAAAAAATAACTATTAATATCTTCCACGAAAAGAGGTGTTTGGTATAATACTGACACACAACACGAGGAAGTTTTCTTTAATTACTTTCTGATTTTTTAAATTAAAGGATCTCAAAACTTCTACCTATTTTTGATGAAATCTCGATACTGAATTTTGGGAAAGTGATAAAGAATGAGGCCCCATTCACATTGAAAATTAAGCGTATTTAACCATAATAGAACTTCAAATAAATCCAATGTGTGCACTCACATGAAATTTTCTAAAAATATTCCATATAAACGGTAGTTTGGGATGGGATTTTCTTGAAAATCTTCGTGTTGCATATTTGAAAGATTCTGAAATTAAATACCAAGTTTGCTATTTAACCCACTTTTGGTTTTTGAGTTAAGGCTGGTTCAGAACCACCGACAAATGCAACGATATCCAGAATGATAAACTTGAAATTCATTTACTCAAATGGGAGTGTTCACAACCAATGGGAAGCTTCCCGGGCCCCAGGAACGGGGAAGAAGACTTGGCCAAGTTTTAACTTATTCATTCCCGTTACAGGTCACAGCATGTTAGATTCATATTGTGTGCATTAGGCTTTTCGCTGTAGGAATTACGGTGGCCGTGCCATGAAACACCGCTAGAGCCCTCTCTAGTTGCAAGCTAGGACAAATATCATAGCTTACTCTTGTCGGTTGGTTGTGAACCAGCCTTTATGGTGTTGACAGACAGACACACGCACACACAGACAGACAGGCAGACACCCACACAGGCAAAAAAAGAGATCCTTTTTTTCTGAAAATGTTTGGTATTTTTGGTACAGGACGCCTTAAAAGATATACTTCCAGTGAATTCTCGACATCAAATTTTTTGATGGAGTGCAATACTTCTATTTACTTTACGTAGCAAAATGTTACTTGTCTTTGGCAAGTTCCGTCGTACGGGATCAATCCTTGACAACGAAAGGGGACAAGAGATCACCAGAGAGTTAGGGACTACATCTTCAACAGTCTATGACGACCACTGAAACTCGGTTTCAGCAATAGGTCTGTTCGGTGGATGTTAAAGCTACTGGGTAGATTTGTATACAGAATTCAAGTTGCTCAGAAAGATGATAAGCGCTCTGATTGCGCTATTGTGACCGAGTATTGTCTCTGACGTTTGAAAATCTGGACGGAAGGCTGGGGTTGTAGTCGCCTGATTCATGAAGCTGGTGCCTGCTTGACAAACCCTGGTGTCGAGATGAATCTCCAGCACACTCTAGGTATCCTCTTGCTGGCTCGCGCTGCCCGCTCGGGTTCCAACAGGCCCGCAGAGCGCTCTCATTTCATCCCTTCCTCCCGGGGTCTGATATACCTTCAACAGTTGGCTCAGTGTGGAATCCTCTACCTCTAACACTAATGGGGAGCTCACAAAGGCAGCTCTTTTTCAACCATCAAAGATAGCCAACTTTCTTTAATTCCCATTCGTTTCATCACCCGATACGGAACGTTTATGGGCGCATTGTATTGAAGTTGTCAATTCTAGAAATATCAACCAATTTAGCTGAAATTTTTATCACAGCATAATTATTGTTCAGCATAATTATTAAAACAATATTAACTCTCATAAGTAAGTGTTCTTTCTCACAAGGCTGTGTGTAGGACGAGTCTGTTGGGAAATTTAATGCCGTGCCGGTATGTTGCAATGGTAGCTCAGTTGGTTAGGGTAACCGAACGAAAACCGTAAGGTCCGTGTTTCAAATTCTGGCTATGACATCGAACTTTTCACTTGAATCTACCTTTAATTAACTGTCATGTTTCTAAGTGAGTATTTTAACTTTCGAGAGGATAAAAAAAAATGAAAATTGAATCTTCTGTTAAATGCCCCAAGTGATGTAAATTTGAAATACTTCAAGTTTAAATTTTGCATATCATCATCTGCGTTCATGGATTATGTTCCAGGAACTTGTTCCAGCTTCAGCTTCTAGACTCCTTTTCCTAGACTACTCAACATATCTAATATCTCACTCCCTTTGGTATATGCTGGTTTTGTTTGTTATAGCGAATATTTTAAATTAATCCTTAATATCTTCTAGTTTACAGTCGTTAACTGATTTTATTTCTGTCGCCACTAATCGAACTGTCTTTCTTGCTTGTTATCCACATCTCTGATTCATAGAGTAACATGGAACTGGTTATACAAATTTCAGTTTGTATTTCTTTCCTATTATCAAATTTAGTTTTTATTCATGGACGCTCTTTAACGGCTATGGTTATCAATTACCCATCCTATACCAGGCGTGAAAGACCGCTTAATTTTGCACGAAGCCTCTTTATCAGGCTTAAGGCTCTTTTACGTACCATAAATCCATGACCCCTGACCATCGGTTTTAATGAAGGAAGCCATGCTAAGGATTTTACACCAGATAAAAATCCATCACTCTCCTCTGGGTTTGAACCCCCGACTCCGAAAACCTAAGGTTGGCATGTTACACCAAGACCATGTTTAATGTTCGATTAATCCTACCGCAGATATCCTGAAAGTTGAATTTTCTTCATAATAGATATCTCCAGGTTAGATAAATTCCTAGATAAGCTCTTTTCTTGGTTTTTTTTTTTTTTTTTTTTTTTTATTTTTTTTTATTTTGTTTAAACGACGAATATCAAGTAACTTGAACATCCAATGGTCCCCGGGCTAACTTCACCCTTTTATTGGATATAGTGTAACCCTGTTAGAGGACATTAATTATCCCAAAAATAACTAATTAAATATATGTTGATAATTATTCATATAAACACATTACACACATAAATACATTAACGTTGTAGGTTATTTTATTGTTGTTAAAGACATATACAAAAACTTCTCGTAGTTAAAAGATCCTAGCTTCCATAAGACAAAATGAGATTATTTGAAGACTTTTAAACAAAGGAATACAGATCCAGTTTGACCGATTAACACTTCAGAATCTGGTGAAAACAACAGACTATCTGGTGACTTGAAGAAACTACCCTTACTCGTGTTTTGAATTTCCAATTTACAATTCATAAGACGTACACGTGCGCATAACTACATACCCTCGCAGTGCTAGGTAAGACAGTTGACACAATAAAAGAATATGACGCCTTGCACTCACATAATTTTCTCTCTCACTCTTGTACAAACTATTCCCACAAATGCCTATTCTTCTATCTACTTCATGTTAGTTCAGATAGAAATTTGTAGAAATTGTTTTACTTCTAGGCAGAATGAAAATAAGAATATACAGTAGGCTCAAGGGATAGTCAAATCTTTTAAGAGCTGGTTGCTATGTCATAGCTTTGAAATTCTCTTGTATTTGCACGGCCAATAGGAAAAAAACCAGCGACTTCCCATTTGAGAAAAGTACAAGTGTTGGAACATTCAAACAAGGAAAATCTGAAAGTTTAACTCTACAAAAAATTGTAATAATTTCATTAAATTGTATGTCTTAGTTATATCTACATTTTTCTCGTAAGATGTCTATTTTTTTACGGTTTAGCAGTTATTCAAAAGTCATTCTAAATGACACACACACACACACACACACACACACACACACACACACACACACACACACACACACCCCACACACACACACACGCACAGCCAGAAACTCAAACCTTTTTTCTAGAAATGCTCTTTGATTACCCCCTGAGTAAAAAATAAACCCTCTTTAGAAAAAGGTCTACGTGTGTGTGTGTGTCAGTCTGTGGACAGCATAACTCAAAAAAGTAAAGTCGGTTAGAAACCAAAGTTGGTACCTAAGTTTAATGTCTTTCAAGGATGTTGCACGAAGATTTTGAAGAAAATTGCTCCACCCTAAACTACCTGCAAAATTTTTCGAAAACTTTGATTTTCTTGAAAATTACCAACGATTTTGATTAAAATGTCATATGTCTGAGATATTCTTGTGATATAGTGAATTTTCTGGTTATAGCCTATGTAGTCCTATTTACTCTGGATGACTTTTGCATAACTGGTAAACCGTAAAAGATAGACCAAATCTTACTACACAAAAGATCTGATGTGTTGCACTCACATGACTTTCTCTACTCTTGTACTAACCATTCTTACAAACTCTTATTCCTATATCTTCTTCGTGTTAGTTGAGATAAACATTTGTACAAATTATTTTATTGCTTATTTCCTTGTAGGTGCAAGGGGGATATTAGAATACAGTAGGCTTTGTGCGATGGTCAAATGTTTTAAAGCTTTGAGATTCCGTTCTCTTTGCACACTTAATATATAAAAAATGAACAACGATCTTCCATTTCACGAAAGTTTTAAGTTTTCCGAAACTCACACACATAACAAGGAATGTCTCCGAAATGGTTCACTTTACAAGAAAATTTATTGGGACATAAATTGTGTATTTTAGCAAGATCTACATTTTTTGTGTAGTACGTATAATTTGGTCTATCTCAAACGGTTTACCAGTTATGCAAAAGTCGTCCAGAGTAAATACGACTACAGGGGCTACAGTCAGATAATTCAATATATGCATTTCATTAGTCATAGAAATATCTCAATTATATGACATTTTAATCAAAACCGTTATAGCCATTTTCAAGAAAATCAAAATTTTCGAAAAATTTTCCATGTAAAGGGTAGTTTAGGGTAGAGCTATTTTCTTCAAAATCTTCGTGTCGCATCCTTGAAAGACATTAAACTTAAATACCACCTTTGGTTTTTAACCGACTTTTCGTTTTTGAGTTATGCTGTCCAGAGACTGACAGACACACACACGGACCTTTTTCTAAAATGCTTTTTTTTTTGTATTCAGGGGACCTCAAAACATATATTTACGGTGAAATCCCGACATCGAATTTTTGGGTGGAATCAATAAGAATGTAGATCTTGCTAAAGCGCACAATTTATGTACAAATACAATTTTTTGTAGAGTGAACAGTTTCGGAGATATTTCTTGTTATTTGTGTGAATTTTGGAGAACTTTGCTTCTGTCAAATGGAGCATCATTATTCACTTTTTATATGTTAACCGTGCAAAGAGAATGGGATTTAAATCGTTCAAAGCCTACTGAATTTCTATATTCTTCTTGTAGCTTCTAGAAAATTATCAATAAGTTCTGCAAATGTTTATCTCGAATAACGTGAATAAGATATAGGAATAAGAGTTTGTAATAACAGATAGTACAAGAGTAGAGAAAGTCATGTGAGTGCAACGCATCAGATTTTTAGATTGAAGAAGTCCAAAAACAATGTCTTTCCGGCGAAGTCTCGGTTTCGAACTTTTGGAAGGAACACAATACTCGTCTACTTACTGTTTGTAGTAGAGAAAGTAATATGCAGTCATTCCAAAGGCTTTGTTGGTGTCCCCAGTTCATTTAGTTAATGAGTGTAAGACTTAGTTAATTATTAATTAAGCATTAAAAGTAATTTCAATCTGTTTGAAATTAGGAATGTGCAATGTGGCTGCTAGAATATTTTTCCACCCGGAATTTTGTAAAATCCCATTGTCTTATCCTTGGTCCTATAAGGATACATGAGGACATGCCACGTAAAGCATTCTATGTAGGTACGTCCCTATAGGTGTGGTGTTAGACACACAGACAGAAGTAGGCCATGTGGAGTGACGTCATCACAGAGGAGGATATCGATTAGAACACATACACGCGGGTTTCCCCGAAATGTCAAAGGTCACGAGCCGCGGCGGGGTCGCGACTGACCCGGACTACCCCTGCGCTGCAAATCCCGCAACCGCCGGGTTCGAATCCCGTAGAATGACCTCTTTGGTAAATGGAACACCCTCTCCATTTTGGTGCATCGCGTTAACGACCCCCCCCCCTCTTTTTTAGTATCGATAATGATCATAAGCCCCGCCCCAATTAGGGGTTCACACCAACCAACGAGACGTCGTGGATCAATATAAACAAGCTAAAAGTTGGCAAGCAAATACTTTTAAAGTATTATTGATCTCATTATATTACATTTTCAATCAATATTTAATATTCTAAGCAGGCATAGTTTCGTCAAGCTCTATAAAAGTGAATGTTTTTCTTTACGTTACTAAGTTAGAACCATTTTTAAAATATGTGCTACATTCACATAACTTTCTATACCCACTGGTTTACGCTTATACCTACAGCTTCTATAAACGATTCTTGCAGACACTTATTTTACTATCCCCTTATTGGAGTGCCAAGTTAGTAATGTAAGAGAGAAGGTGTGTGTGAAGCTAGACCTGCAGGTGAAGAAATAAGGGAACAGGAAACAATGACAATAAACATGGAAACATACAAAGGAGATCTTTAATACGGCAAAGGAAAACAATTTAAAATGAAATTAGGAAAAGAAGAGATAGTACAAGTAAATATGTTTACTTTAGTGTTGCTGGTACAGTACTGTTAAATAATTAGTGGAATCCAAATCAAGACCTCTTGAGAGATCCTGTAGAGAGTAAAGAATATGGATGAGAGAGTAATAAAGTAGTCAGAGATTGTATTGTTTAGGATTAATATTGATGACCATGAGAAATGGGAGAAACAGAAGAAATTTATTGGCCAAAGTTGGCTATTAGTTGTAAATACGAAATATTAGACCACAGTTAAATGACTAGAAAAATATATATGGTGGTTGAAGCTAAAATGGTGTATATATGGGAACTGGGTGGATATTTGGAAATTGTAGGCGCTGTGCATACGAGTTTTTTGTAGGGATTTTAGGTTTATTGAGTGCAACACCAAAGAAATTTGCTGAAATGAAATGACAGATTTCTAAATACGAATGAAAGGAACATGCTAAGATGCTTAGAATTGCAGCAAAAGAGTTTAAGAAGCAATGGGTGAAGTAATAGTTTTAGGATTCACTTATAGAATAATGGACTGCAAACCACTTAGAGAAGCTGGAAAATAATAGAAATTGGTTTTTGAAAGGAGTAAGAAGAGTAAGTTTGAAGATATAGGAGTACAAGAATTGTTAGAGACTGTTGGATAAATATCTTGAGTATATCATATACCGATAACACATTCATGGAATACACATAGTTACCTACACCGTTAAATTGAATAAGGAATGGAGAGCCTTGCACACATTCTTGCATGAGTACTAGCAAGTATATTGAATATAGTATAGTATAGTTCCAATATGTAGAGGAAAGAAAGACATTGAACATATAGTATTTGAGTCGAAAGGTACGTAACTCTAGACAAAAGTGCATAAATGAGAAATGGTTTAAAGTAGGTAGAAAGATAACTTTAAACTCTTCAGCAAAGATAGTAGGAACATGAATATCTCCACCTATCTAACAACATATTCTTACAATACCATATTCTACTATCTACTTCTTGTTAATCAGGACAGACATTTGTAGAAATGGTTTTATTACATATTTTCTTGTAGTTACAATGAGAATAGGAGGATACAGTAGACTTAAGCGATCTTTCAAGAACTCCTCGTTACGTGATGGCTTTAAAATTCTATCTCTAAGCATGTCCAGGACATAAAATAGAAATGACGAATTCCTATTTGAGAAAAGTGTAAGTATCTGAAAATGCAGACCCATAACAAGGAAGTTGGACTTCAGAGGCTATTTCTAAAAAGATACGCATTTCAATTGTTATAAAAATATCTTGAACATATGGTATTTTAATAAATATATTTTTATTGTTACTTTTGTATAGCCCCCTTTAACTTCTTTGGTCAGATCCTGGCTTTGACTTGAAAGACAACTGATGGTGCTATTACTTGCTGCACTGTAGATTTATGAACTTGATTTTTATCAGCTTTAATATTAAACACATTTACATTCGCTATCCCTTATTCATACTTCCATATTCTGTGGGAGATAGGAAATTATTCTGGTTAAAAAAATTTCCAACCCCAAACGGTAATCGATTCCGGGATCTCTGGGTTGAAATGCTGACCGCTCGACCACAGAGACAAAATTGTTGAGCCATTTTTGAGAAAATCAAAACTCTTTCGTGTAAGAGTGGTTTGGGATGGAGGGAAGTTTCTGGAAATCTTAGTATCTCATACTTGGAAGACCAAATTTATTTTTAGCCGACTTTTCGTTTTTGATTTATGCTAATGACAGTCACAGGGAGCCTCAAAACAAGATTTCCGGTGAAATCTTGGTGGAATACAATAGAATACTTCCTCCACTTACTTCTAAGTACGTACTAGGGAGAGTAAAAATGGAAGAAAACAAAGATTAATTTAAGGACAGTTTATCCGACTTTTCGTTTTTGAGTTATGCTGTTCAAAGTCACACATTTAACATGTGTTTCCAATATAGAATTTTTGGGTAAAATTCAGTATTTCTCTCTCTGCTATGGCTAAGTGGTAGAAAAAGAAATAAATATATTTCCATTAAAGTATCCCTGTTATCGTGGATTTCCTTAAAGGGATACGGAATAGATTTTCGGTCAGAAAATTCAATTTTTGAACTATTGTCTTATATGGAAGTATGAACTTTTTCTTCATTATGTCGTTGGACTACCTCGATATCTGTCCTAGAAGTAGGTGAATTATTAAAATATGGGAATGGATGGCTGCACACAATTTCTTACAGATATTTTACGTTAGCGTTAATGGAGGAATGGAAGTTACAGAAGTAATATATTTCAGTAGTCTGAAAAGTACCATAAAGTGTGCTACACTATTTAAGAGATAGTGACAGTAAAGCGCATAATGAAGTTGGAGAAAATGTAAGAATTGAAAAACTCGAATGTGTGGGTCATGTCCAGAAGAGGATGGGCTGTGGACTAAGGAAACTGGAGGTTTCTTTGAGGAGAAAATTCTTAGTGATGGAAAGACGTGGAAGGCATAATCTCACAAATGATGTCACTGAGAGGGTGCAGAGATATTATGGTCTTGCAGTGGTAATTCGCCTGCCTCTGGCGCGAAGGACCCAGGTTCGATCCCCGGTACCGGTGTGGGGACTTTTGCCCTGCTGGGAGGTCTGGCTCGGGTGCACTCAGCCTCGTTAGGTCCCGGAGGGGCCAATTAAGGAGCTACTTGATGGAAAAGCGGCGATCCCAGGTCGTGAAGGCAGCATAATGACCGGGAAGGCTCGGGGCGTTGACCACATCCCACCCTCCAGTACTGCACGCCTGTAGTTGGCAGAGGTGGGGGACGCAGCGGCCGGATGGCAAACATTGGTCTTTCATATTCTGTTGCGCTGTTTTTGTTAATAAGACAAAATCTATAAAATGTAGACAAAATGAGAAAATCGATGTGGGCAGTTTACCTATTTCCATACGTTGTAGACAAATGACAACCCCATTCATGGTTTGTGTCCAGCTGGTGCAGACAGTGGTGTAAATACATTAGAGGGCTGTTCACGGGATATATACCTCATCATTCTCCAAGTTTGCCACGTGCCATAATGGAAGAAACAAAACCAATATGTAGGGACTAGATGTCTCAACTTTGGAGATCATTTCCTGTTAAGTTCAAATTTTTCTCACATAAAGAACATTTTCTCAGTCATTAATTAATATTTAGATCTCAAATTTTCAGACATTGCTTGTGTTGGTGTTTTACATACATTGAACTAAGGGTTTTGAGAATAATAAACATTAGTTAGAATGTTTAACTCTAAAACGTTTGGAAAAAGTCAAAAGTTTTAACATTATGAAGATAGAACATTCCGTAACCCCTTAAAAGTATTTTGTGAGTAAGTAATTGACACTCAGTAGCTCAAAGTGTTAGTAATGCAATGAAGAACACAGACATGTTTAGCAAGTCTTTCTCAGTCGCTTACAGAGATAACATTTGGCAACTCTTCAAAGATAACCAGGGCTCTTTACAAGGAAGTAAACCCAAGTTTTTGTCATTAGGGCCTCTTATCCTTGCAGCCACGTATTTAGGACGGGTTCCAGCGACCACGGGCTTTATTGTGCCGTCTATCAATCATCGCTGTGTTTACCCCCGCCCTCAAATACCCGCAGTCTCAGATACAAAAATAGGCTTAGTGGCTGGCTGGCTGGAAGGGGTGGGAACGCTACAGTTGGCAAGGCCAAATTGCGGTTTTACATTTAATGACAATCCCTTGTCTGCAGTGCCGTTTTGAAATTCCGAGGACTTGCACTGAACAGACGAAATTGTCTTCGCGTGTAACGTGTCCTGCACGTGACATTCTCCTGTCCTACCTACACTTCACATTTACAAACTCTGCCTTTGTTGTCGCAATTTGCATAATTAAAAGCTTGCCTGAATCTGTACAATGTGGGAATGACCGTCTTCTTTCCTGGAAGGGACACAGAAAGGTAACCAGCAGGAATCACCCTGGCGTCGTTGTAACAGAAAACTCACACAAATAACCAGGAATATCTCCCAAATGGTTCACTCTACAACATTATTTAGACATAAATTGTGTGTTTTAGCAAGATCTACATGTTTTTGTAACCCGGCCCAGACCGATGGTTTTTAAGTGTGCTTAAAAACGACAGCTCCATGTCAGTAGATTTACTGGCATGTAAAAGAACTCCTGCGGGACGAAATTCCAGCATACCGGCGACGCTGATGTGATCCTGGCAATTGACAGCGTCGTTAAACAACAAAATAATTAATTACATGTTTTGTATAGTAAGACTTTTGTCTATCTTACGGTTTACCAGTTATGCAAAAGTCGTCCAGAGTAAATACAACTACAGGGGCTATAGCCAGAAAATTCAAGATATACATTTCATTTCTCATAAAAATATCTCAAACATATGACATTTTAATCAAAAATCGTTAGAACCATTTTCAAGAAAATACAAATTTTCGAAAAATTGTCCATGTAAAGGGTAGTTTAGGGTGGAGCAATTTTCTTCAAAATCTTTGTGTCGCATCCTTGAAAGACATTAAACTTAAGTACCAATTTTGGTTTTTAACCGACTTTTCGTTTTTGAGTTATGCTGTCCATAAGCTGACAGAAACACGCTCGCGGATATTTTTCTAAAAATGCTTTTTTTTTATTCAGGGGGCCTCAAAATATATATTTCCGGTGAAATCTCGATATCGAATTTTTGGGTGGAATACAAATCTTCCTCTACTTTACTATACGTAGTAGAGAAAGTAATAGTTGAACTGTCTGCCTGTACCTGTCCGCCCGGAGGGGCGTCCGAATATGTTCGATCAGGCAACGTTAGGGATCCAGTTCGTTGCGCCTGTCATGGCTGCGCTTCCTCCCCAGTTTAGTTAGCGGAAAAGACCTAGTCTTAAATACCAGTGTTTGACCTGACAACCTTGACAGACTATAGCCAACCTCACGCAAACAGCGCACGGCAGAAGCAGGTGATCATTCAACCCATGCGGGGAGATGATGTGATCAACATTACACGTTATCCAGCCTAGATTTGCTAAGCCTAGTTTCATAGGAGCTCGTATTCTTTGCGATGCTGACTGGGCACATATGCATGGATGTTTCTAACACAACCACATCCCTTGGCAGAGATAAGCACCACATGCTCCAAACCCCTCAGCGCAATATCACATAGTGGGTAGTATAGAACTCCTTAGAAGTACCCGAAACAGAATTTTCGTCACAATTTCGAAATGAATGTATTTTTAAAAATATTGTGAAAACATTATCAAACATTGCAGAATGAAGTTATATTCTTCTGGTCATTAAAATGCAACGTTGATTACACAGGAGGCCGTGACAGCAAAGAAATCAACTTTTAAACGTTCTCCGATACACATCAATAATCTGAATCCAAAAGACGCTCACCGTACATAACGGATAAGTAGAACGAGTCTACTAAATATGCTTTCTCGTATGTTAACAATTAAACGAGTATAACAAGCGGGTTAGTAAGACATTATTAAAAATCCTCACACAGCAAACTAGTGTAGGTACACCATCAGAAGCAATGGCAGCTGCTGAGTACAGCAGTCTACCGTCTCACAACGTCGACACAACCACCATGAACAACAGCACTACAAGAAACTCCAGCTATGCTACAGTTACTCAGACTTCTCCCAAGAAAGAAGAAGCTATCATCATCGACTCCCATGAGGGTCTTACCGTCAGGGACTATGCTCTCGCAGTAAGTAGATTAACCGATCCCAGTAACATAAAGTTTATCTCACGGATCTCGAACTCCAGAATATGTATATACCTAACGTCATCTAAAGTAGCAGAATCACTGGTTACCAAACATCCTAAAATAAATATAAACAATGTTACTCTTCAGATCCGTCCTCTAATTACTCCAAACAAAAGAATCGTTCTTTCAAATGTGTGTCCAGTTATACCAAACTCACTCATAGAAACTCAGCTAAATGCATATGGAATTAAACTAATGTCAAACATTACCTACTTAAGAGCTGGCATTTCAGAGCCAGGACTTTCCCATATCCTTAGTTTCAGACGTCAGTTTTATATTCCACCCAATGATGTGGAGAAATTACCTCCAAGCATACAGATCCTATATGAAGGCACTAAATATTGGATATACCTAACAGCGGATACCCCTACCTGCTTCATCTGCAAGCAGGAAGGCCACTTTGCAAAAAATTGCCGTGAAGCTGACGGTATACAAGAAACTACTCCTCAGGTCTTAAACAAAGACATGTTTCCTGAATTGCCTACCGCTACCAAAAACCTCCAGGACCGTTCCCCTTCCCCTCCTAAAGGAAAAGATACTGAACAGCAGCAATCACCTAACCTCACTTCTACCCCTGAGCCCATCCTGCCATTTCAAGACGAACGCAACAATTCCCCAGAACCTATGCTAATGGAAACACAAACAAGACCTAAACGACCAATATCAAACAGCACAACTGATTCAGAGGATAATGCTTATGGAAAAGAAGCGCGGCACCTCCTCGCTTCACAGCAGGCTAAGAAGGTTAAGAAAGCAAACCTTATTTCGTCAATAGCTGAATCTCTCAGACCAATTAAACATATTATCGACGCCGACACCCACAATTATGCACTAAACTTCAGCCAGTTCCAAAGCTTTATGGAAAACAGTGTTGGAGTAACAAACATTGTCCCCATAGCTTTGGAATACACTTCAGATCTAGAATCTCTAGTGAACACAATGCAAAAAGTCTATCCCTATTATACAGAGCGTAGTATAAAGACCAGAAGTAGTAAAATTCAAAAAAAAGCTGCTGGAATACATTAATCAGGTCAACAATGCCTCTGAGCGAACAAAACCGATGTGTCCCGAAAACTAATCGCCATAGATATAACACCTTATCCCATAAACAAAATTAACATATGAATAACATACTTCAATGGAATATTAATGGTTTCCATGGCAATTTCGAGTTTCTTAAACTCTTGATCAATAAACATAACCCTGCAATTATGTGCATTCAAGAAACTAACTTCAAAGGAAACTATGTTGCATCATTACGAGGTTATACTCAATATCACAAAAACCGCAAGGACTGCCTCCATGCTAGTGGCGGCGTAGTAACCTACGTTAAAGACAGCATTAAACATCAGGCAATACCGCTTACAACTGAACTTGAAGCAATTGCCACTAGAGTAAACCTTCCTACACCTATTTCCATTTGCAACATATATCTACCAAATAAAAGCCCACTTGATTTACATGCACTGCAGGAGTTAACACAACAACTTCCTAAACCATTTATTATACTGGGCGATTTTAATAGCCATAGTACTATATGGGGTTGTAAGCATACCAACGCAAGAGGTAAAATAGTGGAGCAGCTCTTGCACAACGAAAATCTCAATATGCTTAACGATACCTCACAAACTCACTTCAGTACAGCCAACGGTACTTCCAGTGCAATCGACTTAACATTAATCACTCCTGATATCCAAGATAAATTTGAATGGACAGTCGCCAAGCAATTACATGGCAGTGACCATTTCCCAATTTTATTAACTAATGCAAATAACATTCCTTTAACTTTTAACTGTCAGCCACGATGGAATTTAAAATGCGCAAACTGGAACAAGTTCAGAGCACACGTCTCTGACAATTTATCCTATCTAACATCCCCCATGAATTTCAGTCAGTCAGATACTGACAAACTAGTAAACTCGTTTGCAGAAGTGATTTTCAATTCCGCCGAGGTCACTATTCCTAGGATATACCCTGTTTCTAGGAAGACTGTATGTTGGTGGAACGAAGAATGTAAAACAGCGATAGCATTAAAAAATAAAGCCTATTATAAATACAAAAGGCAACCTACCCCCACACACAAAATCGAGTTTCAAAAAGCCAGAGCTAAAGCACGTCAAGTAGTAAAGCACAGCAAGAAAGAGTCCTGGCTAACATTCGTGTCCACTGTAAACAGAAAAACCCCGTCACGAGTGGTATGGCAAAAAATTCGCAAAATACGGGGATCTTACGATGGAACACTTAATATAGTTTTCCACAATTATACAACAAACACTACAAGTACTGACCCCCAAACCATAGCAAACATACTGGCGCATACTTTTGCAGAGGCCTCAAGAGAAGAAGCTTGCGAAAGCAAGGTGACCCACTGCTACCAACCTGACGAAAATAACCAAGAAAACTACAATGATAACATTACTTTCACAGAATTCATGGAGGCACTTGAAAAGAGTAAATGCTCCAGCCCTGGGCCGGATAACATTCCTTACATAATGTTAAAATCCTTACCGCAAGATGGACTGGTTTACTTTCACGAAATCCTTAATTATATATGGAACTCAAGAACTTTTCCTAAACAGTGGCGCACAGCAACTATAGTACCCATCCCCAAACCAAACAAAGATCTTACTTCACCTGAAAGTTTCAGACCTATAGCCCTCACCTGCTCTATGTGTAAAATACTTGAAAAAATTATAAATAACCGATTGCGTTGGAAACTAGAGAAAATGCAGTTCTTCACCGAACTTCAAAATGGTTTCCGCCAGTTTCGATCCACCACTGACCATCTTTTAATACTTGATTCTGAAATAAAAGCTGCATTTACACAGAAACAACATCTCATGGCAATAAGCCTAGATATAGAAAAAGCGTATGATAAAATTTCACGAGCTTACATACTCAAAACAATACGTAACATCGGTATCCGTGGTAATTTGTATCACTTTATTGACAACTTCCTTCAGGAATGGAAAATTAAAGTTCGCTACAAAGGAACCATGTCAAAAGAAGAATCCATTAATAGAGGTGTTCCACAGGGATCAGTAATCAGTGTCACACTATTTCTCATAGCTATCAACAGTATAGTAAGCAGTATTACACCACCTGTAAAAGGTATACTATTTGCAGATGACCTAACTATCTTTTGTAAGGGGAAAAACCCCTCTACTACTGCAACACTTCTTCAAGAAACACTGGAAAATCTGCACACTTGGACTAATCATGCTGGTCTTAACTTGTCATATCATAAATCGAAATGCATATGCTTCTCCAAATCACCATGTAAAGTCCCAAACCCCACAATCTGCGTGGATAACAAGCTAATCGACTCAGTGAAAACTATCAAAATTTTAGGTTTAACGTTTGATGCAACTCTAAGCTGGAAACATCACATTGATGATATGAGAAATGAATGCCTCAGAAGATTAAATGTACTAAAAACCCTAAGCTGCAAAAACTGGGGTTTTGATCTCAGTACCCTCAAACGAACGTATCAAGCTCTCATTAGAAGTAAACTCGACTATGGAGCCCAGATCTACAATACAGCTAAATCTTCAGTTTTAAAGAAACTAGATACAATTCAAACAGCAGCTCTAAGAATATGCTTGGGAGCTTACAGAACCAGCCCTGTTTCTGCCTTAACAATGGAAACCGACGAACCACCATTGAACGTCCGCAGAACAGATGTGAGCCTAAAATTCGCCCTTAAAACTTTAGCAAGACCCGAATCAATGATCTACCAGTACGTCCTCCCAGAAACGTCCAACCAACGTTTACAGGCTAATTCACAAAAAGAAATGTCATTTAAATCTAAAATAAGCAAATGCATTGAAGAATATAACATAGAAGTTCCTGCCATAATGCCCAGAAAGTTTCATTGTCTACCACCTTGGAGAATACCAACTGCTCAACTAAATTTGAATATTACAGCTTACCATAAATCCCATACAGATGCATCTTGCTATAAACAGCTGTTTCAAGAAATAACAAATGCCTACCCTAACCATACATTTATCTACACTGATGGTTCCAAAACGGACAGCGACAATGGATGTGCCATAATTACCCCAGATAAGAAACTTCAGCTGAAACTCCCTAAATATTATTCCATATTCTCCTGCGAACTTTGTGCACTTAAGCAAGCTTTAACATACATCATCCAATCTAATGAGAGTAAATTTCTTATAATTTCTGATTCATTAAGCTCTCTCCAAAGTCTCAGAGATCGTTCAACTGACCTCCAACTGCTTCAAGATATCCACAGTCTTTATTCCATTGCTCTAAATAAAAAGAAAATAGTTACTTTCATTTGGGTCCCTTCACACTGCGGCATTAAGGGCAATGAAGAAGCGGACAAAGCTGCTAAAGAAGCAAGTCGGTTAACAGACACACATGAACAGCAAGCAGTACCTTACCGTGATATTACAAAGTACTTCTCCAAACTAATAAAAACAAGATGGAAACAGGCCTGGAATCAATCGCCTCCAGAAAAACTACACATGGTAAGGAAAGGAGACACCAATTCTTCCCCTGTCTATTCTCTTAGCAGGAAAGAGCAGGTGATTATCTCACGTCTCCGCATTGGTCATACAAGGTTAACCCACTCATACCTCCTCAGCAAAGGCCAGCCACCACAATGTGAAGTCTGCAACACCCGCCTCACAGTAAAACATCTCCTCACAGAATGTAAGCAATACGCTACACAACGACAGCTTCATCACATCATTGGAGACTTATCCATCACTCTGAACACGCCATCCAACTGCAGAAGGGTGTTATCATTTCTCAAAGGTACGGGCTTGCATGCGAAAATATAATATGAAAGATACTTGTTGTACTGATTTGATTGTATTCTCATGTTTTTGGTAAAATAATTGTACTAAATTTATTGTATACCGCTGTATTCCATAGAATAGTCGCGATATGACTTAATTGTTAAAGCGACTCTAAATAAATTAAAAAAAAAAAAAAAAAAAATGCAACGTTAAGTGGAGGAAGTATTGTATTCCACCCAAAAATTCGATGTCGAGATTTCACCGAAAATATGTTTTAAGGCCTCTGAATTAAAAAAAAAAAAAAAAAAAAAAAAAAAAAAAAAAAAAAAAAAAACACATTTTTAGAAAAGGGTCCGTGTGTTTGTTTGTGTGTGTGTCTGCCTGTGTGTCTGTCTGTGTGTCAGTTTGTGCACAGCATAACTCAAAAACGAAAAGCCGGTTAAAAACCAAAGTTGGTATTTAAGTTTAATGTCTTTCAAGGATACGACACAAAGATTTTGAAGAAAATTGCTCCAACCCAAACTATTCTTACAAGGAAAATTTTTCGAAAATTGTATTTTCTTGAAAATAGCTCTAACGATTTTGATTAAAATGACATGTTTAAGATATTTTTATGACAAATGAAATATATTTTTTTTTTTTTTTTTTTTTTTTTTTGCTCTAGCTTATGTAGTCCTGTTTACTCTGGATGACCTCTGAATAACTAGTAAACCTTAAGAGATAGACAAAATCTTACTATACAAAAAATGTATATCTTGCTAAAACATAATTTATGTCCCAATAATTCCAATAATTTTCTTTTTGTAGAGTGAACCATTTCGGAGATATTCCTTGTTATTTGTGTCAGTTTCGGGAAACAAAACTTTCGTGAAATGCAACATCGTTGTTCACTTTTTTATATGTTAAGAGTGCAAAGAGAACGGCATCTAAAAGCTTTAAAAGATTTGACTATCCCTCAAAGCCTACTGTATTCTAATATTCCCCTTGCACCTACAAGGAACTAAGCAATAAGATAATTTCTGCAAATGTTTATCTCAACTAACACGAAGAAGATATAGGAATAACAGTTTGCAAGAATGGTTAGTACAAGAGCAGAGAAAGTCACGTGACTGCAACACATCAGATTTCTTTACTTTCTCTACCGCACACATACTACTCAGAGAATTGTGTTCCACCAAAAGTTTGTTATCGAGATTTTACTATAAATACACGTTTTGAGGTCCCTTAAAACATGTTTGAAAAAAGTCTGCGTTGGTGAACAGCATAGTTCAAAAACAAAAGGTCGGTTAAATAACATACTTGGTGCGAATTTACGCCCGAAAAAATCCATCACCCTCCGCTTGAATCGAACCTGCGACCTTATGAACTACAGACTAGCATGTCACCCCAGGACTGCAGAGGAGGACTTCTACCTAACTAATTTTAGAAAATGTTTTTTCTCGGTTTGCATGAAATAGTATAAGTTTTTGTAAGAAACGTTTTGTAGAATGTTTAGAAAAAGGCATGTGATTAAAACACATAAGATGCTTTTTTGTTTTATTTGTATAGACATTTGTGATATTTTACACTAATTTCTGCTCAATTATGTATTGATTGAGGCTTATCACAACATGGTATGTTCCCCCTTCATGTAATCAGCGGTGGTAATGAACTATACCGAAATGTTTTCAGAGAATATGGAGATGTGTTGAACAAGTAATTTCAGATAGGAGACTTCCGGCCTGTATATTCAAATAGCTATAGTTTGCTAAAGTGTCAGCACGCCACTGGCTAACATCAATCATTCAAGAGCACAACACACAAAAACGAAGGGGCTTTTGAGAGTGACCTCTGTGGCGCAGTGGTTATGACTTTATGACATTATCTCTCGAGTAAAAGGTCATCATTGTCCAGTTCGAGTCTTGTTTAACATGTTTTTACTTTCTCTATTGCGTATAGTATGTAGAGGAATTACTGTATTCCAACCAAAAATTCGACGTTGAGATTTCACCAGAAATATATGTTTTGAGGCCCCCTGAATCAAAACAAAAGCATTTTTAGAAAAAGGTCCGTCTGTGTGTATGTGTGCTTCTGTGTTATGTGGGCAGCGTAATTCAAAAACTAAAATTCGGTTAAAAACTAAAGTTGGTATTCAATTTTAATTTATTTTAAGGATGCCACGTGAAGATTTTTTAGAAAATCCCTCCACTCTAAACCACCCTTTACATGGAAAATTTTGATTTTCTTGAAAATGGCTCTAACGATTTTAATTAAAATGCCATATGTTTGAGATGTTTTTATGGCAAACGAAAATATATTCTGAATTTTCTGGCTGTAGCCTATGTAGTCCTGTTTACTCTGGATGACTTTTGCATAATTGGTAAACCGTGAGATATAGACCAAGTCTCACTCCCCTGAATTCAAAGAAGCATTTTTAGAAAAACGTCCGTTTGTGTGTGTGTGTGTGTGTGTGTGTGTGTGTGTGTGTGTGTGTGTGTGTGTGTGTGTGTGTGTGTGTGTGTCAGTCTGTCAACCTGTGTGTCAGTCTGTGGACAGCATAATTAAAAGCGAAAAGTCGGTTAAAAACCAAAGTTGGTATTTAAGTTTAATGTCTTTCAAGGATGCGACACGATGATTTTGAAAAAAAATTGCTTCACCATAAACTACCCTTTATATGGAACATTTTTCGAAAATTTTGATTTTCTTGAAAAAGACTAACAATTTTGATTAAAATGCCATACGTTTGAGATATTTTATGGCAAATTAAACGTATATCTTGAATTTTCTGACTATAGTCTCTGTAGTCGTATTTATTCTGGATGTATTTTGAATGACTCGTAAACCGTAAGAGATAGACAAAGTCTTCCTATACAAAACCTCACTAAAACACACAATTTGTGTCCAAACTTTTTTTTAAGAGTGAACCAATTCAGAGATGTTCCGTGTTATTTGCGTCAGTTTCGGAAAACTTAAAACTTTCGTGAAATGGAACATCGTTGTTCATTTTTTTATATATTAAGCATGCAAATAGAACGGGATCTCAAGGAAATAATAAGATAATTTCTGCACATGTTTATCTCAGGTAACATTATCCGACATTTCATTTTTTATGTTTTTCATAGATACCTACACATCACGGACCTGTTTGTAAAACTTAGATATTCCCTGTGAAATCATGATCTCGTATTTTTGAAAGGAGTACAGAGACTTCCTCTACCTATAATGAGTGCTAGGTAAAGTAAACATGGTATATGTATTTAAATTTAAGATTCAATCGGACCTCAATATAGTTATTTTACTATCTCATCTCATGCAGTAAGCATGCTGATTAGCTCGTCCTTTGTATGGTCACAGGTGTCCCGAGGCTCTGCGTTTGACCCCAGAAAACGTGTTAAGTCAATGGAGTCGAACCTTCTCATTTATCGAGAGCTACCAGACCAAGGTGGCCACAAACTTAACATTTCTGGATTTAATCTTCTGGGATCACATCTACGACATTCAAACACCTGCGCCTGGTCAGAAGAAACATGAATCAGAAAGAGCCAGCAAAAAGCTCTGAGTTACTTACAGGCCACACATAAAAAATTCCTGCGCTGAAGACTAGTGACTGTTTAGTTATTTATCTTTGTACGAAGCCTTGGCTATTTCATTGCTTGCCACAGTGCAAGGGTGCGCCACTCCTGCTAGATCGTTAATAGCAATAAGATCTACAAATATTTCAAAACGGCGTAAAAACTAGATATATGTTTCCACTCTCGATCTATTGGCTAAAAGAGAAAGAGGTAGATTGAACGCATTCAGTTTGTCATACAGACCTCTTGTCATGATTGGCAGGCATACCTTAAAGTTAATAAAGGACGCGCCTTTGAAGGGGTTAAAATCTAAGGGAGGAAACTTGATGATGCCAGGTTAGCGAAATGTATGTGTGAGAAGATTTTCAGGGGGTGCAAATTAAAATTCGAATGGCATTCATTAAGTAAATAGCAAGGCAGCCCCTTATAAGGAAAAAGTAAACAGAACTAAATAAAATTCTCGCAATAATATTAATACTTATTGGTGCATGGAAGCAAAGATAACTAAATAATAAATATACACAGTAGCACTTTCTCTCTAATTCAAAATATAATTGCTTAATTTACCTTTACTCATCATAGGAATGCAACAGGATTAGAGACAAAAATATAACACAAGTTTATTGCTAAATAGCAATTCCGCGTGTGACTAACTGACATTTACACTACATTTTCTTCTTAAAATGTCTGTCTAATGGTGAATATAGGTCTAAAAATGTTATTTTAACGACATATGATGACAGAGAATACATTGGCGGTTGTGATAGGGAATATAAAAACCTTAAAAGTGAAACATTTATTTAATAATTGTTTCACTTTTTAAGGTTTTTATATTCCCTATCACAACCGCCAATGTATTCTCTGTCATCATATGTCGTTATACACCTATATTGACCATTAAACAGACATTTTAAGAAGAAAATGTAGTGTAAATGTCAGTTAGTCACACGCGGAATTGCATATAATATGTATGGCATATTATGCATAACCTGAAATCTTTTTATTCAGTATTTTACTATTGAAAACACTTATGCAATTGTGTAACAGTGCGATCAGCCTCCCACATAGCCACTGTACGTCCACGAGTAATTTGGCATAACTAATTCTAAGGCAATAAGCATGTTTTGGTTTCCATAATATCAGAAAAAGCAAGGGCGTCAACCTCCCCTCTTTCCCCCTTATTGCTGTGCTGTGAAGCCACCACGCTCTGGGATAGGTAAGGTGAAGGATGCACCTTAGAAGTCCTCAGAAAACGACACAAAATCCGTCGAATATTCTTTGGTGCTCTTTGTGCAACTGAACCAGCCCACTAACTGCTGCACTGGAATTAAAAAAAATTTTATGAAAATTTTTGAATTTTGAATTCGCGTTAGATGACAATTGTCGCGCAAGTATGGTTTGGCGTCAACCAGGCAGCACATTCTTTTGCTGTTAAATATTAAAATTCTACATAATTACGTATGTTACCTTATTCTTCGTAGTTGAACTCTCTTTTTAGAGTAAGAATCCTGGTGTTCGTTCAGTGGCGTAAAAATTATTACATTTCAATATTAAACGGCAGTTCATAAAAAATACACCCTGAAACAGACTAGCACTAGTTGGCTAGGAAGTACACCTTTGCTTTGCATTTGTGTTGGAGACTAATGGAAATCGTTATAAAATGTTTAGAACTTTTTATTAAAACCGTTGTTTCTACTTAGTTCTCCGAAGAAAAACGGTATCAACAAATTTGAAACTTAAGGTAGTTTACTTTGAGAGTATTTGAAAAGTTTTGAGCAAACTACCACACAAATGGAGCTGAAATATTCCAATACCCTAAATATCAATGTTGGTAAATATAGTTGGAAAACAACTGCTTAAGTGTAGCATTCCTGTTATCCCTATTTTCAGTTTGATAATAAGTAAATTTCCAAATAACGAGAGCAAAGTGTTTCTCAAACTCTTGATTTTTCATTTTAAACAGTTTGGAAGTAGAATGTGGCTTATAACTAAGGCAAAGATACACGGCGTTCATCAGTGAAAGAAATATACAAAATACCACAGAGACGCACGGAAGTCCCTAAAAAGTGCTGAGAGATCAACCCGGCGCCAGGCCCCGTACAGCAGTGACCGTCACTCCGGGTCGCGTGTCGTACAAGCGTCACCCTCCACGAGAAGACAGTGACCACACAACGCCACCTACCGCCGAGAATTGCAGTTATAATGCACAAACATCAGCGCCATCTGTCCGACACTGTGTACCTGCAAGATGATAAGGATATGGAATGAAGGGGAAAACCCAATAGGGATTCGAACTCGTGACCTCCGAATGTGAGTCGCACGCGTTACCGTGGTGATCTCGCTAGGAATTAGTATATGTAGTTTTTGTGCGTTCTAAACTTGTCTTTATATATATTAGAGCTCTTAATAAACGTTGTACGTTGTAAAAGTACCCCCATATCAGTATACACAATGCAATTTTAATTTAACTACAAGAACGTAAATCTGTAACAAATATAAGTAATAGTTGTGTTATTACTGAGAATAATTTATAGCTGAAATATTCTGTGCAAAGCCATGCTTCATTTTCATAAACTGTATGTCCCACTTACTAGTAAATAGCTGTCGTGGCAAGATACGTCTTAATATTTAAAATGTGTAGGTACATCACGAATCATAAAAACCTACACCTGATTAAACAGTGACAAATACAGAGATACTTATGTACTTTTGTCATAACTAGGGTTCGAACTATAGCGACATGAGGCGATCGCAAGTTACCTGTCACATGGCTCACTGCCTACAGTGCCTAGTGTTTCTGGAGTGCGTTCACTATAGTATAATATTTTGTCGTTTAACGACGCTGTCAACTGCCAGGATCACATCAGCGTCGCCGGTGTGCTGGAATTTTGTCCCGCAGGAGTTCTTTTACACCAGTAGCTCTACTGACATGTATTCAAAATCATTCAGACCACTTTTGAGAAAATAATACTTTTCGAAAAATGTTCCGTGTAAAGGATAGCCTGGAATAAGGGGATTTTCTTGAAAATTTTCTGTTATGTGCTTGGAAGTTGCTGAACTTAAATACCAACTTTTCGTGCTTTTTTCTTTTTCTTTTTTCTTTCTTCTTTTTTTAAAACTAATGTGTTCGCATTCTAATATCCAAGTATCGTAAATCCTTTTAGTCATTTAGGAATTGAAATGAGAAGCTGTCTTATAGACTGTGTATGTCGGGAACAGGGGTTTATCAATGGTGAAATACTATCAACATTTGTCGAGTGATTCTTACCACACGCACGCGCGCGCGCACACATACACACACACACACACACACACACACACACACACACACACACACACACACACACACACACACACACACAAACTCCCGTGCGCATATTTCCTCTCTTTATAATATTAAGTATTCGCTGATATATGTAAGTAGATGTTTTGCAAACCTTGTTTCCTTTCTCATTTTCTGTTACGCTGCTTAGATAAGCATGCTGCTGTCATAGATAGGGTATATCTTATCTTGGGCATTCTTACCCGCTTTTAATAAACCAGAACCAGTTCGCAACCACGGGGTTCTTTTGTCACGTTCTTATCGGAATGTTTCACATATTTCTTTTCATACTATTTCACCTTTACACACCTTAAAAATATAAATCACTCTTCTCCCTTCCCAACACTGTATGGCCTAGTTTATAACCCACTGTTAGATGTGTGCTTCGGTTCAACGGTTTTGGACGAGGACACAATCTTTTATGCGTCGCTCGATCTCTTTGTTTCGTCTATTTTCTAATAGATTGAGGAGTCTGTTTTTGCAGTGATACGTTTTGCTGTGAACCTTCTCGATATTCTTTGAATCTGGACAAGTATTTTTCCTTTCTGGAGGGAGGGATTTGTCTCTAATACAAAATCTAGAGTATACCTACACTCTGTGAAACACTGTGGACGAATCTACATTGAAGCAAGAAGTTTGCAAGGATTTCAGCAAGCTCTTGGGCCTAATTTGAAAAATCGTTTGTCGGGCTCGGGCCGGACCCGGGCTTGAAAATTAAGAGGTTCAAAATAGTAATCATATTTTTTGGTCATCGATATAGAAATTCCAAAAATAGCACAATTATCGCAGCCTTTCTTACTAGGAATTCTATATGATTATTCTGGTGACTCTTTCAAATAAAAAAAATGTGTCAAAAAATGCACGATAATTTTATTTAAACCAAAAGCACACAATTGGGCCGGGTCGGGTGGTACACTATGACCTGTTCTCGGGCTCGGGCTTGGTTGAGGTGGGTCGGCTCGTGCAAACCTCTAAAGCAAGGTGCAAAGTTACAGGCTTAAAAAGGCGGGCCATATTGAGGACTTCAGCCAACCGTACGCTTGCCCCTACTATACTGCTCGCAAAGTTAAAGAAGTGTGAACGCTGGCCAATGCTCAAGCGGTGCGCTGTTGCCAAGCGTAGTGCGTGTACCGGCAGAGGTTCTGTACATAAGAGCGCGTGAGATGCCTGTACCACATTCGTACATAGTCAAAATATCCATCTACTGCCACAATACACCCCCAACAACGACATCGAACAGAGCGACATAGCGTCTGAATTGTTGCTAATAGAATATGATTTATGGCATGGTCAATCTGATCTCTCATTTTCTCCGGTGTCTGCGGTTTTATGCTGTACAGTGTTCTTTCAAGTTCCCCAAATGTAAAAGTCAGAGGGGTTAAATCGGGAGATCGAGAAGAAACTCCGGTGCACTTCCTCTTCGTCCTATCCATCTCTGATTGAATATGCGATCGATAAAATTTTTCACGACAAGGGAATGAGTGGAGCCCCATCTTGTTGGAAGTAAACCTCATTTTGATTCTCAAAGAGATCATTAAGACGTGGAATCATGATTTTCAATATTTGCAATTGGTAAGTCTGACCCGTGACTGTCTCTTCGAAGAAGTAGGGCCCAATTACTCATTTGGAAGACAGACCACACCTGGAAGATTTACAGTCTTTTCCTCAAAAATGTGTGGGTTTTCCTTATTCCTGTATACACAATTATGTCAATTAATTCTCCACTTTCCAATAACACTTCAGTAGCCATTTACCTTCATCGAATGATAATCTCACCGCCATACTTGTTTATAAATATGTAGAACTATGAACATGTTGCTATACTTTTCCAGTGCCTTCTGAATCATCCACAACAAAATTACACTTCTGTCTCATTTCGTTGCTGAGGAATACCGTTTCAAAGTGTGTATACGTCAATTTGGAACACTGCACAAACCACGCAGTTTGAAAAGGAACGAGTTAATGTTCAGTTCATTTTCAGAGTAATTGTGTACTATTTTATTATTAAAGTAACGTGGTATGTGTTAATTCGTGTTCAGACGATAACATTGTTAATATATAAATGAAACTATTCTTGCCCTGTGGTTATGATTCGTGTGTGAACATGTCCATCGAGACTGGGACAAGTAATTTTTCGATTAACAAAGGTGGATTGATTCGTTCTCAGGACAGAAACGTTGTATTTAATATTTTTGTTTTTTATTTATCTAAAATACTTCTCAGAATTCTTAAAGGATGTTTTAGAAGTTTTAAAAGTTTGATACATGGGACATCATAAAACAACAGGATTAATTTTATTCCCTGAAATGAGCGCACGCAAACAATTACAAGTTGTCATAAAGAAGATGGACCTTGAGTGGTATTGTGACATAAACCAATGCCTTCCAGCACTACACAAGGTGTTGCATTAATGTAAATCTCACTTGGCAAGAAACCAGTTTATGGACGTGAAACGCGTGCCCAGAATAAGTTAAGGTTACAACAGCGAGCTGAAATAATAATTTATATTCTTTGGAATAAATCAGCAAATGATACAGGAAGCTTAGGAGAATAAAGTTTTCAGAACTACACGTTTATGAATGGCACGAGCTATTTCGAAGCAATAAAGCCACGAAATGCTCCATGTTGAGAACAGTCATCCACGTCGAAAACTTAGATGAACATTAACTCCATTAAAATAGTATAACTAAAGAGCAAACTGCCTAAAGGAATGCCTTAATTTGCCCACGATCAACGGGTTCTAATAGGACAAGGTCTCTCCTTATCGAAGATGTAGAAAACAGGCATGTTACGTCTATTATCGTCGCTGTATTGATCATCTGTGTTTTTCATATCTTCCCAAAAGTGAAAAAGAACAACCTGGGTGCCATTTTCAATCGACAATCAGTGTACAGTCGTATTTAAACAATATGTAACTTGTTACAGTTCGTTGCAGCAGAGAAGTGGGAGAGCTGCGTTGCCAAATTGTATCAGAGCATCTGTCAGCTGTTCAGCAGTGCACCGACTCGTAGCTTTGGCATCTATATAAGTCCCTAACGGTTAGGACTAGGATCCTAAACTAAACTGCAGCTAACGCATTAAGAAACTAATTTGATTCCTCGGGCTTTCCTATATTTTGCATTTAAAATGCGGAGCATGTTCATTATATAACTGCCGCTTCTAATTTATGCAGCATGCATATAGATATGTGGCATACGAAATACGTTGAAAATAATGAACTTTCATAATCTGCAATATAACTCAAATTACTTTTTTCTTACAATAAATTAAAATGTAGAAATGGTTGCCAGTTTTTTATTTTAAATAAAATATATGTCCTTATTACTACTGCTTCTACTATTGCTGCTGCTGTTACTCTATAAGATTGTCTCTTGAGTTTGTTCGTTTTGCTCGCAAGCTCCATCTATAGCGCCTGAAAACCCTCAACCCACTGTACACTCAAGTTATCATAGTTGCCTAACCACCCCTACGACTGTACGTAACTGACGTTCGATGGAACAGCGTGAACTTGTGTTTACAAAATATGGAAATCAAAAAAGGAAGATTTACGACATCTTATGCTGTTTTGCTATCGTAAGGGCAAAACCGCCTCTTACTACTACTACCACTACTACTACTCCTACTGCTACCAGAACAACAACTACTACTACTACTACTATTGGTTTTATTTTCTACTATTAAATAAGGGGATATCATTCACCACTGTGATAGACTTCAGAGGGATGTTCTGTTAAGTAAATAATAATTCTGGAATCATCCCTTGAAAGTTTCAACATTAGTTTGTGTGTGATAGCCCATTTTGTTTCTTTTTAGTTTCTCTACTACGTAGAGTAAGTAGGGGAAGTATTGTATTCAACCCGAAATTTCGATGTCGAGATATCACCGGAAATATATGTTTTGAGGCCCCCTGAATCCTCCAAAAAAAGCAGTTTTAGAAAAATGTCGGTGTGTGTGTACGCGTGTCAGCGTAACTCAAAAACGAAAAGTCGCTTAAGAACCAAAGTTTGGATTTGAGTTTAATGTCTTTCAAGGATGCAACACGTAGAATTTGAAGAAAATTCCTCCACCCTAAACTACCGTTTACATGAAAAATTTTCGAAAATTTTTATTTTCTCAAAAATAGCTCCAACGATTTTGATTAAAATGCCATAAGTTTAAGATATTTTTATGGCGAATTAAATATACCTATATTTTTATTATATTCTTTCCTAAATTTATGGAAAGTAAGCCGCATTCGATATGCTCGCAGGAAGTTTTTGTATTTTGAAAAACTAAGTTCCAGAGGTAACAGGAGCGTATAAAAAACATGGCTCTGTCTCTGAAACTTGTTCTATCGTCTTAATAGTCTCGAGCATTTTTGATGCACATTGTTGTTGCGGTTACTATATTACTGAAATTCTTCTCACTGTATGAAAGACCTTCAAACAAGACTGGTGTAATTATTTGCTTCACTGCATATATTGCGACATTTTTCTGCACGTCACAGACTTTTGTTATGTTTACAATTCTGTGGTAATATTGAGTATAATATACTGCAGCCTGTAGCCATGTCCCCCACCGAGTTACATTTGGTTGTGGAGGCAAGGGAATTCCAGGTGCCATCTGTTTAAGTATCTTGATTTCGGAGGGTGTTTTGAGAAATATCTTTTTAGTGTTGGCTATAAAAGCATTTACATCCGGAAAAGAGAATATAATTTCTTCCGGAACTCGGTGGAGACTATGTGCTAGACAAGTTTTAGTTTTGGAAATGCTTATTGTATTGCTGTGGCGGTTTTCTTCATATAGGAAGTCCCGTCCGTAACAATTAGTAGACCATTTTGTGTTATTGGATAGACTCAATAGAGAGAAGAAAAAAAGAAAACAACTAAATATAACTTGCGACAGTCGCAAGAAACAGGCTGTTGTGTAGGGGTGGGCGTGTCGTTTCCTCAACCCTCACGCTAGCTGCCGGCTCTATACTCCGTGCTGTTGATATCATTCGTATGTTTATCTACTAAAACCCTGCTCCCTGGTAATAATAGTTTGTTGTACTGGCCAGAAGGGTTTGGGGCGCTGACTACGTCCCACTCTCCACCACTGGACTCCTCTCATCACGTCTGTAGTGGGCAGAGGTGGGGGATTCAGCGGCTGGGCGGTAGGCCAAGGCTACACTCAAAAGACGGTGGTGCCACAGGGAAAGGACAATAACAAAAATGAATAGAGGAAGTCATGTGAGTGGAAAACATTTCCTTATTTGGTATTTTGAAATCGAGAGTTTTGAAATTAATTTACTCTTTGGTTAGCTTTGAAGCCACGAACCTTGGGTTATGAGCAGAGCAAGAAGAGTTTGGGTTTTCATAATTTAGTCCAGACGAGATATTTTCATTCATGTCTGCCAATCCATTACCGCAATGCTTGTTTCTCTGTTTGGAAGGGTGGGGCCGATACTGGTAAAATTCATTACCGAGAAGAGAAAAGCATGCAGCTTGTAATATCGTCGATGAAAGATACATTTGTATGAAAACGGGGCTACTATGATAACGAAAACGAGCTTCTGCTTCACATGCTATCAGGGGAGTGTAGGTACGTAATTATTATCTGGAAAGGGAAAAGGTTGCTGTATAGGTCAGACGAGCAGTTCTCAAAGTTTGTGTGCCGAGCTATTAATACAGATAGATCGATACACACGTAATTTAATTCAATCACGAAATACTGATGACAGGATAGGTACTGTGTTTCTCTCGCGAGAATATGGCTGTAAGAAATATGTGTGACATCATCTACTCCAGCATTTTCTGAGAAAGATAACGGTTAGAGTTTTAACATATCAGTGAGCTTCTTAAAACATCGTTTGGTGAACTTTTGGTCTAGTTTTTACTTTCTCTACTCGTAAGTAGGGGAAGTATTGTATTCCACCCAAAAATTCGATGTTGAGATTTCACCGGAAATTTATGTTTTGAGGACCCCTGAATCCAAAAAAAGCATTTTTTAGAAAAAGGTCCGTGTGTGTGTGTGTGTGTGTGTGTGTGTGTGTGTGTGTGTGTGTGTGTGTGTGTGTGTGTGTGTGTGTGTGTGTGTGTGTGTGTGTGTGTTTCTGTGGACAGCATAACTCAAAAACGAACAGTCAGTTCAAAACCAAAGTTGGTATTTATGTTTAACGTCATTCAAGGATGCGACACGAAGATTTTGAAGAAAATAGCCCCACCCTAAACTACCCTTTACATGTAACATTTTTCGAAAATTTTGAATTTCTTTGAAAATGGCTCTAACAATTTTCATTAAAATGCCATATATTTGAGATATTTTAATGACAAATGAAATGTATGTCTTGAATTTTCTGGCTATAGCCCCTGTAGTCGTATTTACTCTGGACGACTTTTGCATAACTGGTAAACCGTTAGAGATAGACCAAATCATACTATACAAAAAATGTAGATCTTGCTAAAATACACAATTTATGTCTCAATAAATTTTCTTGTAGAGTGAACCATTTCGGAGATATTCCTTGTTGTGTGTGTGAGTTTCTGAAAACTTAAAACTTCCGTGAAATGGAACATCGTTGTTCATTTTTTTATATGTTAAGTGTGCAAATAGAACGGAATCTCTAAAAGATTTGACTATCGCACAAAGCCTACTATATTCTAATATTCCCTTGCACCTACAAGGAAATAAGCAATAAGATAATTTGTACAAATGTTTATTTCAACTAACACAAAGGTGAGTGAGTGAATGTGTAGGGTTTAACGGCCCGTCGATAACGAGCTTATTTGGGCCAACACGAAGATGATATAGAAATAAGAGTTTGTAAGAATGGTTAGTACGAGAGTAGAGAAAGTCATGTGAGTGCAACACATCAGATTTTTAATGTTATTTAACAACTTTCTAGCACCAGATAGTGACAAATTCTGTCTACTTGTTGGCAACATTGCCTGGTAATGAATATTCTTACCAGTCTGATCGGTATGACGCTGCATTTTCCTGGAAAACAAACACGTGTTTCGTGCCCATATTTCCTTCTTAATGCATCTCTGAGGTAAGGAGAAAGGACTTCCACATGCAACTCTTTCGTTATTACAACATAACGTGAAATAAATTTGTGGTAGAAGAGACAACTTTGTAAATATCCAATGCTTGGTATAGTCGCACTTGGTCAATCGCTCTGTGGCTCGTCTTTGGTGCTATCGCGGCCTTCTCTGAAGCGTTTGGCCTGATTATCTGCGCCCTGGTTAGATCTCTTGGGGATTATAGCCCCAGAGCACGCCAATTTAGGGGTCACGGGCTTCCGCGCATGGCATGTGGGTATATCCGGTAACAACGTAGCTAATCCACCAGCAGCAAAAGCTGAGCTCCCAAGAGATGCTTAGATATCAAAATTAAAAGTCAACCCGCATGATTATTTGGATAAAATTATTTTACTAGCGGTGCACAACGACGGTTGCACCCTCACATGCAGCCGTTGAGGGGTAAACTTTGCTAGCTCCTTGTAATACCCCCCACCTCAGTTATACCCGTCACTCTGTTAACCCCACATCCCGTCATTATTGTGGTTAAGCCCTGACAAGTGCAGGCACACCTCGGGCTGTCCTCAGCCTACTAGCATAGCCCTGCGTTTCTGAAGGAGACTTGTACAAGAAAACACAAAACTTCGTTTTTGAGTGTTGCCCTGTTTCCGACATTACCAAATGCGATGCATGAAAACACACACACACACACACACACACACACACACACACACACACACACACACACAAACCAACACACACTCAGCTATTGCTATGCAGCCCAATTATTATGATCATGAAAGGCACATCATTAGCCTTACCAACGTCTAATAAAACAATTTCTTTTGTTATGGTATATATTAAAAAGATAATGCTATATTCTAAGAGCTTTTTAAAGCTTGTGTATAGAAATTGTATCCATGAATATGTGTGTTAACGTTTAACAACAAAATAATGTCACCCGGTTCGCGGTAGATCGCCATTTACCTGTAACCACCCCTCTTTTCCCCTCTGCGTGGCAACAGTCACTTATCGCCTTCGTACGTGATGGAAACAATAGCATACTGGTCTGATAATGACATGTATATAGTTATCGCTTACAGATTACTTTTGTCTCACTATGCAAAAGCTCTGTTGTTGAACCTATTACTGATATACTTCAGATAATTTTTTTTTTTTTTTTTACTTTCAAGTGAAGTTATCGGCTGCTTGTCGGTGTTCTTGGAAAAATATTTGATAGCAGCATGTAGAGACACGACAAATACAGATATTGAAAGCAAAATAGCATTACCACCTCCTCTGAATTTTAATTATACCTCCTCTGCTATTCTAATGTTGTGATCACGTAAGAGAATCTAGCTGCACTGTCCACCAGATGCACAACAGCTTACGTAATTTGAGAAACAAACCCGCTAGGTTTAAATGTCAAAAATGGCTGACTCTCGCTTCTGTGAAGCGTCTCAGAACACAGAATATAACAGGAAAATATTTGGAATCATTTGCCAAAACTGCGTGCGCAAGCAGGAAACTAGGTCAGCGGTATTTAATATTGTAGGTCGTGCCAATGGACGCTGATGTATGCTTTTTAAGAGGTTAGTAATTACAATACAGCAATTAAATAACGTTTCATATGCTATATGCTCGCGGCATATAAGATACGACTCGAAAAATGTTAAGATAATTCCCCAACCCAAAATTACCCCTTAGGCAAGATATTTTTCTTTGTCTTTATTTTCTCAAAAATTGTTCTAACGGTTTTCATTAAGTTAACATGCTTAAAATATTTGTATTTCTGATGCATATGTTCAGGTTTTTTACTAATATTATGTGAAGTAGTCAGCGTTCTGAATAAATGTTGAATCCCTCTGTATTACTAGTAAACTCTAGACAAAAGTCAAACAAAAATGCAGATATAGTTAAAATACACAATTTATGAAAAATAATTATTCTTCTGTGGCATTCACCGTTTCCAAGGTATTCGTTGTTATTGATTTTACTTTATATTTTAGAAGTGCTAAGTCACCATTCCGTTGTTTTTCTCGATCTCATGCTATGAGTACGAAATTCCAAAGCCAGCATATGGCAATGCTTTTTAAAGCTTTAACTATCACGTCAGTCTCCTTTGTATGGTCTCAGTGACTTTGTATGGCTAGACGCAATATTGCATTTGGCCTTTATAGCGATACTTTGTTCACAAGACTCGCACCATCCCACATACTTCAACTTTGGAGCATGTTTCCAGTTGACGCGCCACTTCTCTAGCACACTGTCATCAGTCCCGTAGCAGAACTCTGCAGGAATTCCGGAACATGAACTCCATTCTCACAAAGCACCATTCTTGTTGCACGGTCGTCTTAGCGTGGGACAACTTGTGTAACTTACTTTTTGAAGTACCTTCGTGCGCAACGTATGTTTATAACATTCCGAAAAACAATCACTTTTTAAAGTCTGGTAGTAAAAACATCCTCAAGCATTAGGAATTGTCAATTGCGGCTTTGGCCTTCTGGTCATTGAAAGGTTCCAATGAGGTGTTTAAATTAAACGTGCCTGAATATTTGAAAATAGCTATAGTATGATATACATTTCTCATAATCTGTTTGCTTTCGTTTTTACCATTTTAAAATGCTATCCAAGATGGAATTTTTGTTTACTTTTTTTTCAGCTTTTCAATATACGTTCTTTGTAGGTGGATGAACAGATCTAAAGAGGCGTTTCTTGATATTAATTCTGGCTTTAAATTCAGGGTTTTAATGGTTTGATACCTACGCGATTGGTTTTAAAAAGTTAGGGGTGTGTTAAACAAAAGTTTTAATACTTCACAAAATTAATCTTCAGCTGTAAAGAGTTACATTCGAGGAATAATGTGCAACATTTAAAACGATCAAAGTTTTCATCAGGTAGAACATTTCACATAAGACTCGATTTTCATTTTTGAAAACGATTTTCTTGGAAAGTTGGGTATGCTGCAATTATGTTTAACAAATTTTAATATTTTTTCAGCCTAACTAGCTAACATTTTTAGAAGTCAGCAATTTCACTATAGTGTAGCCATAAGATGAAGTAGATATTAAAACTACCGAGCGGGATGGCTCAGCCGTAGTCTTTGGCCCGCATTCGGGAGATCGGGGTTCGATTCTCGTGGTCGACCTTCCTGACCTCGGTTTTTTTTCGGTGGGTTCTCCCGGGTCACTCAGGCGATTGCTGGAGGAATATTTACTTCACATCTCCGAATCACTCCCTTTAATTTTATTCATGTCATTCTGTCTCTATCCGGTCTTTCTAGCTTGTAAGAATCAGCAGGATCGCCGGTAGGATGTGCTGCGATGGTGCTTGCGCTCCGGAAATACGGTGTTCGGCTGAGGGGAGGCGCTGCGGTCGGCTGGCCAGGGGACTGATGGATCAGCTGGTAGATAGCATTACGTTTGTTTATTTGCGGCCAACAGAGGAACTACTCGTGCTCTGCATAACAGGTGTACAGGATACGTATGTAAACACGATAACTGCGTATTGCTAAATGTCCCGCCTGCAATGAAATATGCAAAGAAACCGTTTCTGCAAATGTTTATATCCATCAATGTGAAGTACTTAGATAGAAAAACTAGATTTATGCAATCCTGGCGTTAAAACGACTTATGACGGCAACCGAGCGAGATGGCTCAGGCGGCCATCATATGTGGCCCGCATTCGGGAGGTCGCGGGTTCGATCCCCGTGATCACGCACTCTGACATCGTGGTTTCCCATGTCACTTAGGCGATTGCTGGGGTGCATTATTTCATACCACGATTTCCTTTCCATCATTTCCCTTCTTTCCATTTCCTTATCACCTTTCAACTGTATCTTCAGGCGTGTAGTGTCAACAGTGACGAGCAGATGGTGTGGAGACTGTGCATGGTAACTGCTGTTCTCGGCGCTAGGTGGCGTTCGGACGGCCTTGTCCTCCATCGGGGGTAGGAGACGCTCAGTGCGACACCGGACCCGCAGTATCATGGCTGCTTGGCAGGATCTGGCGCCGGGATGAAGAGATCTCAGCACTGTTAAGGACTTCTACGCGTCTCTGTGGCCTGTCTAACTGCGACCCTGTGTGGCACCTTCGGTTCCCTCATTTCATCCTTGCCTCCTGGGGGTGGTAGCCACAATAGATCTGTGTAGGTCGCAGTGAGTGAGGTGTCCCCTCTGTGTATTTACCCATTATTCTTTTTTATGACAGCTTAAATAATACGAAATTATCCTAATTCTATCAGAAAACCTGAAATTGTCACTCTCGCAAGAGCAGCAACATTGAAACAAAAAATCACTTCTTTTCGTTTCTCCATCCACACAAATTTCCATATTCTTTTTCATAAACATGTTTTCACTTTTCTGGAATTAATAAACTCTCATTGCTCTTGGCTTCGTTCAAAATGTCAGGCGGAATACAATCTATATTTTCAATAGTTTTATCATTAGTTCATTTTCCTCTATAAGTGTTCAAGCAAATAAACGTCTGCTTAGAGCCATATTACGTTATACATCTGCGATCTTTGAGACATTATAATTTTATAATGTTTCATTTAGCAAATGTAGGTATTAATTACTTTTTACGTATTTTAATGCTAAAACTGCATAATACGTTATGTGCAAGACGTGTATGATCTTTCCATTGTGGCGCTCGTTCATATTTGATGCATATCTTTAGTTTCCGGAGAAAGCCGTGTCATCTTGCATTAATTTGCCGATGGTTTGCTCATCATATAAAAAAACGGTAAAAATTCACATTAGGTAATCTTTATGCGTTTTTCCTGCTTATCTGTCAGTGATTCCCCTAATGGCCCCACCCCTTTGCTCCTCATTAGCTGCCGGTACACTAATCGACGTCGGTACCAGTGTACCTATTTCGGTTGCTGTTGCTTTTTTCTTTCTTGTTTGTTTCTTTAGGTCTTTTTCTAACGTCTTGGTTCATTTTTGGACTTCTATGTGCCAAAAAACTGCTGCAGTGGGCTGCCTATCTCGAGGTCTCGTGGCTCCGCCCCTCGGCTATCATTAGTTGAGGTCCGGCCAATAGCTGTGCTTGTGAACAGGACCTTCCATTTGAAACATGAGCAGGAACAACAGCGAAAAGATCGGACTAGAGCCCAGAAGAAGCTCACGACAACATGAGTGAAACGTTGGAAAGTTTACAAAAGATAACGTGGCTTTGTCTGGAAGCTAAAGAAACGTATCAAAACACAGGGCGTGGAAACCTACACATCCATCAGTACCTATATTGTAGAATTCCTGATGTACTGTTTTTACAAAACTACGCCTGAGCTATGCCAGATAAGATTTCCAGGTTCATAGGGCAACTATAAACTTAAGCCGTTTCAATAACTAATCCATTAACTTGCCTCGGACGTTTAGTAGACGTGTGGGATTATTATTATTGCATCATTCATGCAAGACACGCAACACCAGCGCGCCTTGCGTCTAAAAATAATGAATTAAACACTTCTATTGCGTGTGCAGGGGTTGTACAACCTAAAATAGTTTTGTACTTAAGCACATGTTTTCAGAATTAACAAACTTATGTAACTAAACGTTTCTTTTTGTTTTGTTGCTTAATACTTTGCTGCTGCTCTTTTCTATTGTTTTTATTTAATAAGCACCAAAGACTCAGTATTGATCTTCCTTGAGATAGTAAAAAAGTATGGAGACGAGGTTTTCTTAGAGTGCACAAATAATGTCTTTGGGCATGGATATATATCATATCGCTCTATACAATAACAAGACTTTAGGTTGAAATTTGCTGTTTCTCTTCCCTAGAGGAAATATTGTTAATTCAGAACAATTAGTCGAATGTGACATCATATAATTAAGAATATTGGAATATTGGATGAGGTATTGAATGTCACCCAGAAATTCGGTATCGTTATTTAAAGAAAATATGCTTAAATGTCCCTTTAAACAAAACAAAACAAAAAGTAAGAAAGAAATATATTTAGGAAAATTTTAAAAGGACGAAACCTTCAATTTTCTGTAAACAGGGCGTGCACTCTTTCATTCTAAATAGATTTTGTATAACTAGATAGCCATAAAAGATAGACAAATACCACACCAGATGTGTATATCCTGTTAAAACATGTCATGTTTATGTCAAAAACATTTAACTTGTCATCATTTAATTATTTAATAATTTATTTTTTATCGTTAATCATTTCCAAGTGATTCGTTATTAGTTTGAAGTTTCCAATATTTTATACAAAGGTTGCTTTTGTTTATCATGATGTTATGCAAGGAGCATAGAATTTAAAAACCATTACATAGCGACTTGCCTTTAAAGATTTGACTACAGCTTCGGTTCCCTGTAGCTCCCTTGTGCCTAAAAATGAAATCATTTCGAGGACGTCTAACTCGATTGAGTTTGAGTAGACAAAAATAGGCTCTTCTAAGAATAATTGTTAAAAAGATATAAATGCAAGGTACAGAAAACTCACGTGAATGTTACACATCACTAAACTTACTAATAAGCTTGTCGAATCTATATGAAGGTAAACGACATTGGCTGTGGAAAGGCATATGAATGTAAGCATGTGTTTTTCTTAAGTTCAAAGTTGCCCTATTTTTGTAAACTGCATAGTTATTGTGTATTAATGTGTTGTTTTGTTTATTATGCATTTTCAGAAGCTTAAAGATTACCTAATGTGAATTTTTACCGTCATGAAACACGGCGTCAACTTGAAGTTTAAAATAAATGAAGATAATCAATCAAGCGCGACAGGGGCTGGAAATTCCACAGCGAATATTTGGAAAGCTAAACTCTGTAGAATGCTCCGGCACCATCGATAAATTCCAGCAAAGTAGGTCAGCGCAAATGCTGATCGTAATTCCCTTACAATTAAACAAGGAGAATCACGGAAAGCAGCCAAATAATTTCATGAAGGATGTTTTTGTTATGGTGTTATGTAAGAGCGTTTCGTGCGGCACGTCAACCAATGGGGATGTTGCGTGATTTGCGTGATAGCACCTGAAGAGCTTCACATTGGAAAAAGTTGAAACTTGGTCAAAAAATCATTAGACGTAATGTCTGTCTGCTAATTCTAAGATCTCTTGTGATACGTCTCAAATTATGTTTGTGAAACATGCAAACCATCAATAATTTGACTGGTTTGGAATATCTTGCTTTATGGAAATATCGTTAAATGATCCGTTTGAGTATAGATTATTACGAAAGCTAATGTAACAGCACGAGACATTTATTGCTGGTAATATTTTGCTTAAAAGATGGGAGTTTCCGTAGATAGAATGAAAATCAACAACTCATAATGAAAAATCTGATGTGTTGCACTTACATGACTTCCTCTACTCTTGTATTAACTATTCTTATTCCTATATCTTCTTCATGTTAATACAGATAAACATTTGTACAAATTGTGTTATTGTTTATTTCCTTGTAGGTACAATGGGAATATGGGAATACAGTAGATCTTGAGCGATAGTCAAATCTTTTAGAGCTTACAAACTCCATTCTCTTTGCACGGTTAGCTAAAAAATCTGATGTGTTGCACTCACATGACTTTCTCTACTCCTGTACTAACCATTCTTACAAACTCTTATTCCTATATCTTCTTCATGCTAGTGGAGATAAATATTTGCAGAAATTACCTTTTTGTTTATTTCCTTGTGGGTCCAAGAAGAGTATGGGAATATAGTAGACTTAGAGGGATAGTCGATCTTTTAAAACTCCCAAATTACGTTCTCTTTGCACGATTAACATATAAAAAATTGAGTAACGATGTTCCATTTGACAGAAGTATAAGTTGTCCAAAACCCACACAAATAACAAGGAATATCTCCGAAATGGTTGACTCTACAAAAAATTATTTGGACATAAATTGTGTGTTTCAGCAAGATCTACATTTTTGTGCAGTAAGATTTGGTCTATCTTTTATGGTTTACCAGTTACACAAAAGTCATCCAGGATAAATAGGACTACGTGGGCTATAGCCAGAAAATTCAAGATATACATTTTATTTGCCATAAAATATCTCAAATATATGGAATTTTAATAAAAAATTGTTAGTTATTTGCAAGAAAATCAAAATTTTCCATGTACAGGGTAGTTTAGGGTAGAGAAATTTTCTTCAAAATCTTTGTGTCGCATCCTTTAAAGATATTAAACTTAAGTGCCAACTTTGGTTTTTAACCAACTTTTGATTTTTGACTTATGCTGTTCACACACACACACACACACACACACACACACACACACACACACACACACACACACACACACACACACACACACACACACACAGACGGACCATTTTCAAAAAATACCTTTTTGGGTTCGTGGGACCTCAAAACATATAAGTATTTCTGTTGAAATCTTGACATCGAATTTTTGGGTGAGATGCACTACTTCTACTTACTATACGTAGTAGAAAAAGTTAAAAGGCTTTATTTTGGATTCAGGCTATCATAAAACATGTATTCCCAGAGAAATCACGACATCGAATTTTTGGGTGGAATACACTACCTTCTTAACGTGGTAGAGAAAGTAAAATCCTGTGCAGTAACGCTCCTAATTCTTTGTCATTCTGCCAAAATAGGCTGCTTAGCTCAGCGATTGCCTGAAAGACGTGTAAAATATGTTTGTTCTACCACAGAGTTAATTGCCAACTTCCTTCACCTCCTGTTTCTACAGGAAATAAGTACCGTAGCAGAAAGAGCGGATATAATACAACAAAAACTGATATGGACTTCTAACTGAGCGATTGCGAGCTTCGAAGGTCACGACTTTGGAACTTCACCAGGACTATAGCAATATGTATTTTCATAAATTAATGGCGTATAGCTTCTACATTGGCTGATATAGAAGAGTTGTCAACCTGTATATTGAGACATTTATGCTGCTTTGATAACCGTAAAAGCATGAATCAATAAAAAGAGTAGGTGCTTTTTAAAAAGCTAAAGGGCGACAATTGGGTTAAATTGGAATCAGTAGTGGTATTATTAACAGTTCATGTAGATATAATTAGCTGCAAATAAGAAGTTCAAACATTATCAATGTATATAAATTATAATTTTTTCTCAAATCTGATGGGTTCCATTCACACGACTTTCTCTAACCACTATCCTTAATTACTTTCTCTACTGGTAAGTAGGGGAAGTATTGTATTCCACCCAAAAATTCTATGTCGAGATTTCACCGGAAATACATGTTTTGAGGCCCCCTGAATCCAAAAAAAGCATTTTTAGAAAAAGGTCCGTGTGTGTCTGTGTGTGTCAGTCTGTCAGTCTGTGAACAGCATAACTCAAAAACGAAAAGTCGGTTAAAAACCAAAGTTGGTATTTAAGTTTAATGTCTTTCAAGGATGCGACACGAAGATTTTGAAGAAAATAGCCCCACCCTAAACTACCCTTTACATGGAAGATTTTTCGAAAATTTTGATTTTCTTGAAAATGGCTCTAACGATTTTGATTAAAATGTCATATGTTTGAGATATTTTGATGACAAATGAAATGTATATCTTGAATTTTCTGGCTATAGCCCCTGTAGTCGTATTTACTCTGGACGACTTTTGCATAACTGGTAAACCGTTAGAGATAGACCAAACTATACTATACAAAAAATGTAGATCTTGCTAAAATACACAATTTATGTCTGAATAAACTTTCTTGTAGGGTGAACCATTTCGGAGATATACCTTGTTATGTGTGTGAGTTTCGGAAAACTAAGAACTTTCGTGAAATGGATCATCGTTGTTCGTGTTTTTTATATGTTAAGTGTGCAAAGACAACAGAATCTCAAACATTTGACTATCGCACAAAGCCTACTGTATTCTAACATTCCCCTTGCACCTACAAGGAAATAAGCAATAAGATAATTTGTACAAATGTGTATCTCAACTAACAAGAAAGAAGATATAGGAATAAGAGTTTGTAAGAATGGTTAGTACAAGAGTAGAGAAAGTCATGTGAGTGCAACACATCAGATTTTTTTTTTTCTGTGTACTTCATGCTAATATATGCTTTCAGAAATTGTTTCATTGCCATTATATTGGTACAAAGATAATACATGAAACCAAAAATCTTCAGCATGTCTTGCTTCGGAAGGGAAGTAAAGCCGGTGGGCCCGTGTTGTAGATTTTCGGCACGTAAAAAAAAAACCCTAAGTCTGATAAAGTGACCTCTGAGTAAGGTTAACCACAACCGGTAGATAGAATAAGACATCGAGCACAGGGGCTAAAGCGCAAGATGGCAGCCATGCGTAATCTAGGGTATACTAGGAACGCGGTTCAAGGCTTCGGTGATGGAGCCGTTTAGGGTAGGCTCTAGGAACAACTTCTTTGACGTATAAGGGTGTATACATGTTAGCTGTAGGGGCTATGTTGTTCAATGTAGCTGATGTTTAACATAAAAGCGCTTCTATGTTGATTGTATCTAAGCCTAACCCATCCTAACATAACCTAAGCATACTAACCAAGCTAACCTAACCTAAGCATACTAATAAAGCTAAGCTAATCTGCCCCCACTTTTACACAGCAATTCTAATCTACCAGAGCGTCCATACGGCGCACAACAAAAGGACGGTCGGGGCTGGGCTGCCATATCCCATTGACGGTACGTGCATCAAAGACGCTCAAGGTTAGGCTGCCTCGCGCAACTGTTGTGAACACGTGTCAACTATTAGAGCGGCAGAATCAAAAGGGGTTTTTTAGATCACTCGAGAAGTGTCCAGCGGTCGGCATGTTTGTAAAAGTTTGAGAAAGGAGAGTTCGAGAGACTAAATGGTGATAGCACTTCAAAATCCAGAAAGTATTGAAAAATTCAAACCAATAATAATGGATATATTGGAAATAGCCGATGTCACAAAAAGGCTATTTAAAATAAATTGTGTTTTAATGAGCTCTACATGTTTGTGTAGTAAGTTTTTGTCTCTCTCCATTTTACCAATTATAGAAAACTCATTCTAGAAAATTCAAGATATTCAATTTAGTCGGTATTCGTTTTTTATTATGGCCAAAAATTGGAGTTTCAAAAACCATTACATAGCAACCTACTTTTCTAACATTACTGTATCCCTACAATACTCTCGCTTCGTTCTGCATTTTTCACGTGGTATGAATTAACTTTACAAGGCATAAATTATGGCTTGCAAAGCCAAATGGGAGACAGGTGTTTTAGCATGCTCCCTCTTATTTGGACTCATCTACCAAGAAGGAAAGGTTTGGGAGACGTAGGTAAACTTTATAGGAAAAAAGAATGGAAAAGTTAAAATAAATCCAAAACCAGAAAAACTACTAAGAGCTCCAGAGACACCTGAGCAACGCTAAACTGCTTTTTAAACGTGAAATGAAGACAGAGAGAGAGATAAATTATTTTTTATTATTATTTTGTTATTTGACGACACTGTCAATTGCCTAGTATCATATCACACACTTAAAAACCGGCCGGGTTTGAACCTGCGACCCTAGGATCAGTAGGCCAGCATCTAACCAACTGAGCCACCCAGACCAACAAAGGGGCAGAGATAAAGACAGAGATACAGAGAGACTAAATTTACAACAAACTAGACTCAAAAGTAGGTACTTAAATAATTATATTCCCTCTTGTCCCTAAATAAATATATTGTCCTCGTACTTTTGTTTACTCAAGTGATGTCGGGGCACGAATATATTACTTTTGTACAGGCTGGAAGTGAAAGGATCCGTCAGACTTTAACAGCGAATTTTTCATGTTATGAATAACAAGAAAGTCTAATACCAAAATGTTGAAAAGATTATAGTTTTCTAGAAAAAATATTTTTATCAAAAAAATGTATCATCACCTGGCTGAATTGTTATTGATTGAAGGTTCTTGATTTATGGCTATATTCATAGAAAATTGGATAAATGACAACTTTTTCCTTTGCCGTATTTCAATAGATTCAACGGTTTTTGTGTAAATTAAATATATAAGAACCCACAATTTGTTGCCTTTTTGCTCTAAAAGCTATATTAGAAGTCCTAATTTATGGAAGGATAATTTTTCTTAAATGTGTAAGAACTGGAATACTGAATTTCTGAAATAAACACCACTTTACATTTTTATTTTCCTTATTAAGGCCAATGAGATATAAAATGCTTCGGATACCAAAAGAAAAACGCTGTTTTACCCATTCCGGCAGTAAATGCAATGTGACGGCTATATTTCTGATCGCGAGCTATAAAACTATACACTTGTATCATTTACACCACGGCACACCTGGCACAACGAGGTAATAAACCAGTCAGTTTGGGTGAAACAGGGCATTCCACCAACTGACATTGCATGTTATATGTAGGGTGCAACTGTGTAAGCTTGTCGGCTTGGTTTAAAATGGTAGAAACATTTCGGCCATACTGTGCCATATCATACTTGCATTGTTTTGAACGTAGGTAGATGTGCTTCGCGGGGGAAAAAGGTGTTTACAATCTTCAAATACTTGAGCAAAATTGGAAAATGTTGGAATTAATGTTGCTTAAAGCATCACAAGCTATAATTGATATAAATTGATGTCATTAAAGCATAATTGCCTTATTTTTAAAAATCTTTTACGTTACTGGAAATGCTTTCTTGTCAAGTTTAATATACAATCTATTTAAGGAATATTTTGCATTAAACTAGGCAAAGCAGATATACAGGATGTCCCAAAATTAGACCGACGAAATTTGGGAGGTGGTAGATAACGAAAACAGTTGTAAGTTGTAATATCACGAAAGAAACTGTGCTAACATCAGTAAAAGAGAACTGTGTATTTGTGCAAAAGTTTACAATGGACTGATTCTGTCATTTTGCTGCAATGTATTTTCCGAGTGCTGAGTGTCATTCCTTTGTTTCTGACCATTTCATGCAATTAGTGAATTTTAAAGCGAATTTAGTGGAATTTATAGCGACTTAGTTCTTAAATATTCACTATCATTTCAGCTTCTGTATCTGCACAGACGAAAAAATAGAAACCTTCTTTGGAGATCTAGACAGAACAACCGTGAAATACAGGGACCAGAGAATATACATACCTAATGGGAGACTTCAACAGTAAGATCGGGAGAAGAGTGAGTGACGAAGAGCTAATTGGACCGTGTGGCATAGAAAAAAGAAATGGCAGGAGGGAAAGACTCACAATTTGCTGAAGAGCACAACTTATTTTTACTAAACTCCTTTTACAAGAAGTCCCCGCAAGCGAGATGGATATGGAGATCACCGGACGGAAAAACAAAAAATGAAATTGACTTCATATTAAGCAACAGCAGGGAAGGAGTCATGGATGTACAAGTGATAAACGGGCTAAAATTTGACCCAGACCATAGAGTGGTAAGGGCAACAATTAAACAAAAAGAAGAGATATGTTACAAGAAACCCTAGACCTATAGCAGAGAGAATTAACTAGGAAATATTTAAAGAGAACATACACAGCAAAATGGAACAGATGCAAAGAGAGCAGAAAAGAAAGCACAATAACTAGATGACACAGTACAAAACTACATACTTGAATCGGCGAAAGAAGCTTCTTTGAAAAAAATCAAAGAATGGACACAAATTATAAGAGCACATCAGCTTTGGAACAAAGAGAAAGGGTGAAACAATTAATGCTTAAAACAGGAAGCTTCACAACAGAATACTCTGAGCTAGACGGAAGAGTGAAGAGGGAAATAAGAAAAGACATGCAAGTGTACAACCCCAATCAAACAAAAAGCATACTCGAAAGTTCAAAAGAGCGAAGAAGGTGCTGGGAAATGACAAATTCTGGATCATTGGTACAAAAGACAAAAGTGTGGAGGTAACAAGATCAAGATATAAATAAACAAGGCTGCCACAAATTTTGTAAGCAAATATGTGACAACGACTCACCGATAATCCACAACAATTTCCAGAAGTTGAAGGGAGAAGCAGATATACCACCAATCTAGACCAGGGAAGTGGAAAATGGATAGCACAACTAAAAAGTAACAAAGCCTCAGGAGAAGATGGCATTATAAATGTTTGAAATGGGGTGGCCAAACATATAACAGACCTATTTAATAAAATAATAGAAATCGAAGAGATACCTATACAATGGGAGACGAGTATAATAATCCTCATACGTAAAAAGGGAAATAGAGACGACTTGAACAACTACAGGTCAATAAGCCCAATTATAAAATATGCACAAAGATACTGACAAATAGACTTGCCAAGATAACAGATGAAAACCAAACGGCGGAACAGGCCGACTTTAGAGCAAAGTACAGCACTATAGACCATCTACAAACAATAAATCAAGTCATTGAGAAGGCACAAAAATTTAATCTATAGACATACATCGCATTCATTGATTATAGAAAAGGATTCGACTCAGTGGAACATAACAGTGTTATAAAGGCACACTTAAAAACCATCGGTCTGGGCCGGATTTGAACCCGCGACCTTGGGATCAGTATGCAAGCCTGTGTCATCCCGGTTCTCTTATACGGAAGCCAAACCTGGACATTCACCAAAGCACAGATCCAGACGATACAAGTGAGCCAGAGAAAAATGGAAAGAACTACTGGGTGTTAACCTGAGGGACAAGATGATGAACGAGGAGCAGAGACGGAGGAGCGGAATAGAGGACGTGACCACCAATGCTAGGAGGACCAAATGGAGTTGGGGAGGCCACCTAGGATAGGTGGGCCTATGCGATAACGGTATGGGACACAAGACGAAGGAAAAGGAACAGAGGACGCCCACGGCAGAGATGGTCGCAAGAATTTAATGCAGTGATGCCTGTGCAGTGTTTGTAAGAGTTTGTAAGAATGGTTAGTACAAGAGTAGAGAAATTCATGTGAGTGCAACACATCAGATTTTTTCTTAATGTTACCTCAAAAATTCTGAAAATAGTAACATTTTTATGTTTTTACATCATATAATTTTGAAAACATGAGCAGTTATAAGAAAATTGTATTGTGTAGCTCCTTATTTACATATTATGGAACCATAATATGTAAATAAGGAACTTCACATTTCCCTTTTCCTATAAATGCTGATGTTTGGATCGGTCTGGGTGGCTCAGTTGGTTAGACGCTGACCCAAGTAGATCTCAAGGTCGCGGGTTCAAATCGGACCCAGACTGATAGTTTCTACGTGTGTGTTCCATGTCAGTAGATTTACTGGCATGTAAAAGAACTCCCGCGGAACGAAATTCCGACTCACTGGCAATATTGATATGATCCTGGAAATTGACAGTGTCGTTAAACAACAAAATAATTTTAATTGTTTTAATTCCTGATGTTTGGAAAAATATATTATGTTAAAATATGAAAAAGTTTCTATTTTCAAACCTTTTTGAGGTAACATAAGAAAAAAGGTTTAATAGAAATATTAAAAGAACATTCTCAAAAAATAAGAATGTGGGTCTTTTTATAATACTATGCATTAGTCAAAAACATAGTCACTTTCAAAAATTCAAACCTTTCGTCGCGTGGAATATTTTATATAGCGATTAATTTTTAAAATACTTTCACACAAAATATTTAATAACTAATGAAATATGTTGTATACCAGCATGAAAATCTGCATATTAGTTTAGAATAACAATCTCATTATGTTGTTGAATTTTCATAGTGATAGGATAATTTTATTATTAAGAAAATTGGAATTTTCAGTGTGGCCTTGCCTTAACGCCTCTGTGTATGAAATAGATACAGTAAATATTATAGGTTTCTCAAATAATGTGTATTTTTAGCCATTCATAAGTACTTTATTATATATATATAAATTATTGAGTAGTTTTTGTTTGCTTTTGTTGTCTTTTTTCCCGATCTTTCTTTTTCATGTGCAAACTATATAGAAATAGGTACTGAGGACTGTTTTTCTTGTTTTGCAGGTTTATCAATAACATGTTATCAATGTAACTCGGCCTACGACCCACGATGTGGCGACCCATTCGACCCCTACTCTCTAGGAGAGGTAAACTGTAGCATGAAGCCTCCCTTAGAGCATCTCCCGGAGAACGAAGCCATTATGTGTCGCAAAATCACCCAGAAAGGTAAGTGTAATTATTCAATATATGTATACACGTATCCGTAGCCTATAGTACTTTTATTTTCAGCAGTCCACTCAAGGCCACTTTCTCCCGCTTTGCAGCCGTCTTCCCACTCCAATCGGTTGCCCCTCTTGCAATAACAGTAGTATTATAGCTCTGGTGTCAAGCCATGAGGAACGCACGGGAATGCTTGACACTTGCGTTAAGCATGAGTGGGAAGACAACTGCAAAGCGGGAGAAAATGGCCTTGAGTGGATTGGAAAACGAACACTGTAACAAGTAAATGACCCAGATCATTGAGGTATCAACACAGTTCTTCGTTTGTTATAGGAACTATAACTTACTATCCACTGGCAAAATGTACGCCATGATTGATTATAACCTCTACAGCTCCCGTATAAAAATTAATAATGATATTAATAATACTAAATTAAACCTTCTCTGCCTAGCTTATCTTGCTTCTTCTGTCATTTACTTTGTCCTGCTGTGAGGATCACATTGCATTAATAATGAAGCATCACTCCACAGCACATACTCAAGCGAGAAATGTTTTTAATCAAGTGTTAACACTGTTTATAGAGAAACCAGTAAACCTTTCATTTATTAGCGTAATGTCTGTCTATAAAGAACAATTTTCACACTAAAATTGTGGAAATGGCCACTAAATAAAACATATCCGTGAAATAGAACTTTTTCTTTCTTTCAAGGACCTGCCCGTTACCGGACAGATGAGACGAATGAGTGAGTGAGTGAGTGAGTGAGTGAGCGAGTGCTTGCGTGAGTGAGTGAGTGGGTGAGTGAGTTAGTGAGTGAGTCAAGTTTAAGGACCCGTCGACGAGGTCATTTGGGCCCAGATCAGACAATGGCTGAATGTATGGAACTAATGCTTAAATGAACTGGCCAATAGGGTTGTGAATCTCCTGATATTTATATTAGAGACATTTGTTCTTGTATCAGACAGAACAAAGATAATATACCTTCTATTTAGGTAAAAGTATCGCAGTACATGCATATTTCGATACTGGTTTCATTCACTTCAGAATTGTTATTTGCTTTAACTAAATAATACAAATTAGAATTAGATCTTTTATAACAGTTTCCAGTTTTATCAGAAGTAAACTGAACTCTCTTAAGGTAAAACATCCTAAGCTTTTATATGTCTTAAGCTTTTCAAAAATAAGCATTTGTGAACCGCTCGGTATGCACAAAATTTACTTTTTGGATATTTCCTATTGGGAATTTGGTTCATAAAACAGAATACAATTTCCGATGTTCTTTTTTCTGAATACCAATTTTCAAATGAAGCAGTGCCTCAAAAGATGTTAGATTATAAGATGTTGATAATTATCAACCAGTACAAATTATATCCGTTTTTCATTCGTAATGAAAGCTCACACTCCCCAAAATGCACTAGGCCCAGACCGATGATTTTAAGTATGCTTAAAAACGACAGCTCCATGTCAGTAGATTTACGGGCATGTAAAAGAACTCCTGCGGCACACCGGCGACGCTGACAGCGTAATTAAACAGCAAAATAATGTTTATTTGTTGTTCCTTGAAATGCCATCACGCCCTAAAAGAAGGGAAGATTCTGGCTACTAGAAACCAACTGCTTTCTCATAATTTCAAGGGGGATATTTACGGCAAAAAAGACAACTAAACTTTTGACTTCTTTATCTGATTAACCTCACCGTATGGAGGACTTACACCCCCTAGGAAATACACGCAGCTTGGACCACCACGAATATCACATGCGTGTCCCTGGGATCGAGCCCGGGCCGCCTTGGTGATAGACGAACGGCCTAACCGCTCGGCCACGGCGCCGCCCTAGACTTTTGACAGAATACAAAAGTATCATACTTCCTTTGAAGTTTAATTCCTAGTATAGAAATAATAGGAATAATTTCAGCAGAAATAATGGACCCATTTTCTAAAATATTAGAATAATAATTTAGGACTAAACTAACTAGAGATCACGAATTCAATCAAGAAATACCCAAGAAATTTACAAGACTTAGTGAACGTATTTTCCTGCATGCTTCATCCCTGTACAGGTATAAAATGCAATAAAGAATCGTCCAGCTAACGTATCTTCAAGCCATGGTTTGATTGTCAAGTCACTAGGTAAAGTTTTTCTTCTAAAACCGCTTGTATTCCAAATACAAATAAATAATATGCGAATACCATAACTTTACCTGGGCTATTTTTCAACTGGATGGAAATGCGCATATATTGTGGTGATACACAAACCAAATAAAGCCAAAAGAATTCCTTACAGCTATTGAACAATCAGCCTTCTTCTTCTTCTTCTTCTTCTTCTTCTTCTTCTTCTTCTTCTTCTTCTTCTTCTTCTTCTGTTTTCAAGTCTTTTTGAACGTTTACTTTAGCACATTTCTTGAAGTCGACGAATTCCATATCTTAAACCCAGTTTGGGTTCCGATCAGTGCATTCTTGTCCTCAGCAACTTCATCATGTAGTGAATCTAATTATAGATACTTACGAAGAAAAATATATTTGTCTTGGACTATTTCTAGATACTGAGATGAAATTCGATAAAGTTTTGGCACGCTGAACTAATGTATAAAATAAAACCACTACTCACTGGCACCTTGTTTAGAATAGTGCAATCATTCCTCTCCAACAGAACTTTATCCATTTGTTACAAAAAATCTTTACCTTTAATGCATACTGTACAAGCTGGTGTTCCACAAGGAAGCATATGTCAGACCTTCTTATATCTAGTATAACACCTTCCAAAAATAACTATTTAACCACAGCAAAATTTTCGGAAAATACCGCTAAGCAGAGGCTTATGGAAATCATCGGCTGGTGATCTCCAGTTATTTTGGGCATGTGGTGAAAGAACTGGAAAATTAAAATGAATCCCCAAGTCTAAATTTGAAAACTAACACAAGATCACAAAATTATTTTCGAGAGCGAACATATTCCACTAAAAACTTCACATCGTATCTCGGACCTACACTGCATAGCAAAGTCAACTGGAGTAAAAAGATTATGACACAATAGTATTAGTTAAAATATATGTTTCAAGAATGATGACAACACCGATTTGGTAACACGGCTGCCTAATATGGAGTTCAGAGACAGACTCACAACTGAAAAAATTCGAAACATCCAGAATCGGGTTCTTCGCCTGATAACGGGTGTAGCTTGGCACAGCGGCTTATAGGCTACAGTCATATAACTAGCTATTTTTACATGTAATTTTGCCTTTGCGGTTTAGAGGAAAACCCATACTGTGACCATCATTAGGTCAGTTTTCTGTATTTTTAATGGTTTTGTTTGTTTATCTTTTTATATACGAGGGTTGTACGTAAAATAAGGTTCCCAATTTTTTTTCACAGTAAAAAACACATTCATTGACATTGTACAATACATTTTTGGAAAGCTTAGACTTTTTCCTATTTTTCGACATACTAATCGCCGTTCTGATCAATGCAATTTTGCATGCGGTGTACCAACTTTTGTATGCCTGCATCGTAGTACTCCCCCGCCGCGCGGCGAAGATAGCTTAAAACAGTTTCTTTCAGCTCCTCTCGGGTTCTGAAATGCGTCCCACCCAGGTGTTTCTTCAAGTCAAGGAAGAGATGGTAGTCACTAGGGGCTAGGTCTGGGCTGTAGGGAGGGTGTGCAACAGTATCCCATCCAAATTGAATGATGAGATTGGTTGTCACATGGGCAATGTGCGTTGTCATGATGGAAATGCACCCCCTTCGTAAGCATGCCTCTCTCTCCTCTTGTTTTCAACTGCGTGGCGAAGGTCCGCATTGTTGTACCTGTAGGCAGAAATTCGCGCAACAGTAACCCCTTTTGTCTCAAAACACGCTCGCCATCACTTTATCGGCAGACTGTTTAATTTTTCCTGACTTCGGTGACTCTGGATGTTTCCACTGGCGGGATTGTTCCGTTTCCGGTGTCGTGTAGTGGACCCAGCTCTCGTCCTCAGTAACAATAGAGTGCAAGAAATCCTCGCCACCGTTTTCGTAGGCCTGAAAAAATTCGCGGGCTTCAAAACGTTTGCGTCTGTGGTCCTCCGTAAGTATTCTCGAGACCCACCTTGCACAAACCTTGGTATACCCTAAATGATCTGTCAAAATTTTGTGAATGCAAGTCTTGCTGACACCAGGGATCATCTCGCAGAGCTCCCGAACCACCACTTCGATCTTTGAGCATTGCTTCTTCCACGTTCATAATGGTGTCGTCTGAAACCGATGGTCGTCCAGAACGCTGGTCGTTATGGACGTCTGTACGTCCATCTTTGAATTCTCTGCACCATTTGCGTACGTGTTGTACGCTCATACGCTGTTCTCCGCACACTTCACACAGTTGGGAATGACATCCACCGGCGTAGTGTTTTTTGCGCACAAAAATGAATCACAGAGCGTAATTCGCACCTGGCGGGAGAAGCGAGTGGAAGCTAAGCTCTATTTCTAACGGCTGCCGAGCCAAGAGTGACTGCGGCAGACATCTCGCAGGGCAGGAGACTGGAAGAGGGAGAACCAAGCTACACTTCAGTATTGCCGGATCTCACATAACAGCGTTCCTTGCGACTGCAGGACTTTGTGAACCTTATTTTACACACGACCCTCGTACATTTATACACCCGCACACATGCACTCGCACTTGAGCATACCCCTTACCCCCCCCCCCCACACACACACACACACACACACACACACACGCACGCACGCACTGCACTATTTACATTGACACTACACTATGTAGCTTTCGCGGTTATCCTGTGCGGCAGGTTGTGATTTCCGAGGCGGAGGCCTCTGCAGTAGTGTTGGTGTGACTTATGGCCGGGGTTAAATGGGTGTGCATTATTCGGCGAACTGTGCCTCGTCTAAAACATTTTTATCCGGACGTGTTTCCTATGTTTCGGCTCACCTTTGCCAATGTTGGTAATCATGGAGTTTTGGTGATTGTTAATGCGCGCTTATACGACGGAGGCTCTTTTCGTTATTGACTCTGGGATGGATGGGAGTTGGGTTTCTGAGTGCAGGGTTCGGTTGGTGGTGTGGTAGGGAGAGGGGGAGGGAGCAGAGAGGATGTTTCGGAAGTAGAGGTTTTGGAGAGTTTGGAGTTGCTTAAAGGCGGTTTTGGAGGCGTTGAACCAGGCCACACATGCGAACAGGACCACCGAGGGAATACATGATTTGTGCAAGATCAGCTTGGATTTTAGTTGCAGCTGTTTGCTGCGGAAGATGGGGGCGCATAACTTTAGTCACTATCTGCATTTGTTGGCGGTATTTTTACGTGGGCGGAGCAGCACATTGTGCGGTCCATGATGACGCCTAGCTATTTAATTTGCCGATGACTGCAATATTTGACTACCACTGGGAAAACTGGGAAAGCATTCATGAAAAGAATGTATAAGAACGGTGACATGATTGCTCCATGTGGAACGCCGGCCCGCATCACTCTCTGCCCTTTACAACCTTGTCCTACATACGGCTAGTGTGGAAGAACAATTAATTTCGAAATAATGTTTTGTTTGTTAATGACGCTGTAATTTTCCAAGATGATATCAGTACCGCCGGAATTTCGTCTGCCGGGAGTTATTTTACATGACAGTAAATCTATTGACATAAGTCTGTCGTATGTAAACAAAGTTAAAAACCACCGTTCTGGGTCGGGTTTGAACCCACGATCTTGGGATGAATAGGCCAGGTAACCTGACACCATATTTACAGTGCGTTATTGGCACTTTGAATATACAACAACAACAACAACAACAAAAAAACATTCTTAGGTAACGTTATTAAATTTTAATATACGAAACTATTATATAAGAAATTCCAGTTATAGACCTGAAGTTGAGACCAGCCCGGTTATAGGTAAAGGGCAGCAAGAACGGTTGTTTGGCTTGAAGCCATAATCGATAATTTGGCCGCTACCAAATTTTTCTGCACCCTTCTCCTGACATGCTACATAGGGTAAAATGTCCTGATTTTAACTTTTCCTGCCATGAAAATACTGCATTTAAATCGCACCTTTAGCTTGGAAGGTTAGAAACAAAAGGAAGCTGAACGGTTCACTAAACAGGTTTACTGTCTTCTGCTAGGTGAAAGATAAAATATTATCATTCTGTGGCCGAAATAATGTCATAGGATAGCCTCGGTAACATTTATACTTATAGTTATGTTGGAAAATAATTCTAAAAGATCTGATGTGTTGCACTCATAAATTTTCTCTACTCATTTGTACAAACTATCTTCCAGGTGTATTCTTCTTAGGATACGTCATGTTAATTGACATAAACATTTATAGAAACTGTCTCATTGCAATTTCCTAGAGTAGACGTCAGGAACGATGGCAGTAAATGACATATAACACGCAGGTTGCATTGCAACTGTTTCCCATCTTTCTTAGGAGGTATTTGTGCACATTATACACCATATCTCTGGCTTGACTGTGAATACCGCCAAGTTTTTTCTTTTCTTGTGCCATCGTCGGAAATCTTAATGAACTTACTGTCACACAATGGACTGTACTTATTGTTCGAATTTATTTAATTTCACCGTTAAACTGTAGGCAAGTACTCTCACACGCGCTCTGAAACATACTACATCTTATTGGCTAGAAAACACGTGACTGTTACGTCGTTAGATATTTGACTTCTGCGCAACCACCTTCATTCGTGACGGCGACTATAGTAGGTATAAGGGATTAGGGAATCCAGTAGAAGTAGGTTAAAGTGATAGTCGAATTTTTAAGAGCGGGTCGCTATATAAGGGCTTTGAAGTTCTGTTTTCTTTGCATTACCGAGAGGAGGGGGAGGACAAAACAATTACTTTCCATATCTCGGAAATGGTTAACCCACAAAATGGCATAAACATGTGCATTAATGAGGTCTACATTTTATGTGAAGTAAGATTTTGTCTACTTCTTACACTTTACCAGTTATGCAAGTCATTCAGAATGAAGAGAACTTCATGAAAATATGTTAAACATATGGTATTTTAATGAAAATTGTTAGATGCATTTTTGAGAAAATCACTTTTTCTGTGCAAAGGGCAATTTAAGATGCGAGGATTTTCTTCGGTCTTCGTATCGCATACTTGGAAGAAGCTGAACTTAAATACCAAGTTTGGTATTTAGCCTATTTTTCGTTTTTAAATTATGTTCACAGACACTCAACAGACACATATGTGGACCCATTACAATATTACTTACTACAGTATCATACAAACATATACTTTCTTTCTTTACAGGAATAAGAGCAAAATAAAAGCAATGCTCTTATTTACTTTACCTCTGTTAAGAGCTCCATTGAAACTGTACTTCTAAGAAAATTTGTGAATTTTTGCTGTGCAATCTTCATAATTTGCTTTCACAAACTTTGGCAAGATGCATGAATGTTTATTTCTCATTGCTAACAGTTAATTATAATAGCATCTCAAATAACAAGCTAGCTTGCTTATTTACACCATTCTCTTACTTGATTGCCTGCCTATGCTAATTTACGGTCCCAATATACCTGTTACAAACACCATTACCAAAGTATTGCAAATATGAAATAGTACAACCTCTAACACATATTGCAAATCAATCTTTTAGTATGGGAAAATTGTCTGAAATGAAACAAGCTGTCACCATACCAATTTATAAAGAGAAGGGATCAAAAAGACATATGGAAAACTGCGATCCAATTTTGTTTTGCTCAGTATTTTCAAAAATTATAGAAGGATTATTCTTGGAACAACTGCAGAAATTCGGCAATAAATATAATATTATTTCAAAATTCCAATTTGAATTTCAGGAAAATCAACAATAAATGCAATTCCATTGGGAAATGACTCAATAGTAGAATATTTAAGTAGAAAAGAATGTGTGGTAGCAATATTTATTGATTTGTCAAAAGCATTTGACTGAGTTAACATTTATAAATTGATTAAAGTTATGGAAGCAATTAGGGGAGTTGCATCAGACTGGCTAAAGAGTTACCTAAAAAACAGAGAACAGTGTATAGAAATAAGGCACGAGGACAAAGGGCATGTGAGAAAATTTAGGTCATCCTTTAAACAGATGAAACGTGGAGTACCTCAAGATTTTAAGCTGGGGCCCTATTTATTCCTTATACATAAATGAAATATTTAGTAAACTATAAGAAGGGAGGATAGCAATCGCATATGCAGATGATATAACACTAATAGTAAAAGCAAGCACAGAGGACAAACTTGATCAAAGAGCAAATAAACTATTAGCAGTAGTAAATAGCTTTTTACAAGTTTAGGCATGATATTAAATACCAAAAAACTGAATGAATGCAAATTAAGTTAGGAACAAGAATGATTCAAGCATAAATTTAAAAACAGGGAACAAAAGTACTAGATAGTTAACACACACACAGACTACCTGGGCTTAGTGGTTGTTAGAAATTTAAACTGGCAAATGTATGTAGAAAAAATTACCTAAAAAGTAAAGTGTGAAATTTATATTCTAAGACCAACTAGGCAAGTGTTTAGGTGCACTAAACAAAACAAAAAAAATAGAAAATTGTGCAAAGGATTCGTACAACCACTTGCCTTACAGAATCAAACATTTGGAGGGTAACCAAAAACTAAAGGAAATGAAGACAAAGCTAATAGATAATGTATTCTACTCAACTGAAGAATTTAAAAGTGCATGTAATCAAGTATGTAAAATATGTAAGAACAATTTTTGTATCATATCACACTATAATTTCTTGTAAATATTCAGTCACATTAATCATAATCATAATCAGTCACATTACCATGTAATATATGTTGACGGCAGAAATGTTAAGCTTAAGTTACCACTAAAGACTGGTTCATACCACCCTATAACAGGAACCATAACGATTCCGACAATGGGAAGCAATATTTTGTTTCACAGTAGCCCGGGAACCATAACAACAAGATGCCAGAAAATGGAGGTCGACATAGCGCACTGGGAATTCATTTGATTCTAACTGTCCAATAATATTTGATCTAGCTTGCGAGTAGAGAGAGCTCTAGCGGCTGTTTCATGGCACGTCCACCTTGATTAATTTCTACAGCGAAAATACACACAATATGCATCTAACATGTCATGCCCAGTAACGGGAAGCAAAAGTTAAAGGCCGGTTGACAACCACCTGGTAACGACAACGGGAATAGCATTAACATTTTGGTTCACAACAAACCCGATAACGGCAACGGGAATAGATAGTGGGTATTGCGCATTGGGATGTCATTTATTTCTTTTGACCAATGAAAAAATTTAACCCTTTCTCCAATTCAGCCAACATAAAAACCGGTTAACCAACGCCAAATTTCCATATAGTGAGGATCTAAACGCAAAGCTATTGAGCATTTCTGATTCCAAGAAAACTGCAAGCGCCAGTTCTTTAGTGCCCTTGCATTTATTAAATGTTTCGTGGTTCTTTATTTTAATGTAAAATTCTTTCCGGTTTGATTTTCCTGGAATTGTGACTAGCGAGAGCACTAGCAGCCATTTACATCACGGTCGCCTTGAAGAATTTCTTCCTTGAAAGATGAAGAAGTCTTTAATATACACTTGATGCATCTAATATGCTGTATCGGGCAATGGGGACACCAAAGTTGAATGTTGCCGGAGTCTGGGAAAGCATGCCGTCGGTTGTGTACATTCCCATTTGAATACATGTATTTCAAGTCCCTCATTCTGGTTATGGTTCCCATTGTCGTCGGTTTGAACTAGTCTTCAAACTTGCCCAAGTCTTCTTTCCCATTCTTGGGCCCCATGAAACTCCCATATGAACATGTGTATTTCAAGTTTCTCATTCTGGTTATTATTACCGTTATCGGTGTTTATGAACCAGCCTTAAATCTGAACAACAAAGCAAGGCCTTTAAGCACTGTGGTATACCAACAATTGATCACAGTAAATACCTTTCCAGTATTGTAAACACATGCAAGTTTTAGAAGAAATATGTGTCCCTTTATTAACTTAAATCTGCTACAGATATTACTTCCATCAACATTTCCACATATTGCCAACTCATAAACTGCTAATTTGTATCTGAAACACAACTGTTACAAAATGTCATGCCAAAATTCTAAGAATTTCCTTCTCCCTGTAATTTTCAGCATTTTCTCTATGTACCTGACTTTATAGGATCTTTCCTTTAGGCTAATGATTTTCTGGTCAACTGAATTTGCTGGAGCTCTAATTACTTGAGCTACACTACAAAACTTGCTAATGACATGACAAAATGTAACAATGTTACAGCTAATGACTGTAACTCATGCTTGTGACTTTACGCTTTGATTCTAATATAAGGAAATTATTTATTGCCATTATTTATCTGTTTCCCTAACACTTCTTCACAAAATTATATACCTGACTCATCAATAGTTGTGGTACCAAAATGCCCTGTAACATTAACTTATCTTTCTCAATAATAAAAAAATGTGTATTCCCAAATGAAATCCTAATTTCAAATTTATTGATCTTCAGTCAGCAACTCTTTCAATTTTCATACAGTATTTTTACAACTTTGTTTTTCTGTATAGCTCATGGTTACATCCAAATCTTTCATAAACAATAAATTAACTTCTCTCTCATCCCTAAACAAAATACTTCTGATGTTAGATTTACTGTTACTTTTACATTGCTGATTTTCTCTTCTGAATTTGATGTGTTGCACTCACGTGACTCTCTGTTCTTGTACTAGTTATTCTTATAAACTCTTATTGCTCTATCTTCTACATGTTAGTCGAGGTTTGTAGAAGTTGTCTTATTGCTGATTTGTTTGTAGGCGCTAGGGGAATATGGGAATACAGCAGATTTTGACGATAGTCAAATGTTTTAAAGCTTTAAAATTCCATTCTCTTTGCATGGCTAAGATATAAAAAATGAATAAGGACCTTCTATTTGTGAGAAGTGTAAGTATTGCAAAACTAAAACATATAACAAGGAATATCTCCGAAATGGTTCACTCTACAAAAAAATTTATTGGGACATAATTATGTTTTAGCAAGAACAACATTTTTTGAACAGCAAGATTTGGTCTATCTCTTATGGTTTGCTAGTTATGCAAAAGTCATCAAGAGTAAACAGGACTACATAGGCTATAGCTAGAAAATTCATAATATACATTTAATTTGCCATAAAAATATCTATGGCATGTCAATGAAAATTGTTAGAGCCATTTTCAAAAAATTTTCCATATAGTGGACAAATTTTTTTCAAAATCTTTGTGTCCCATCCTTGAAGTATATTAAACTTAAAGACCAACTTTGGTTTTTAACTGACTTTACATTTTTACTTTCTCTACTGGTAGGTAGGGGAAGTATTGTATTCCACCCAAAAATTCGATGTCGAGATTACACCAGAAATATATGTTATGAAGCCCCCTGTATCCAAAAAAAAAGCATTTTTAGAAAAAGGTCTGTGTGTCAGATTGTGGACAACATAACTCAAAAACGAAAATTTGGTTAAAAACCAACGTTGGTATTTAACTTTATTGTCATTTAAGGATACAACACGAAGATTTTGAAGAAAATAGCCCCACCCTAAACTACCCTTTACATGGACAATTTTTCGAAAATTTTGATTTTCTTGAAAATGGCTCTAACGATTTTGATTAAAATGTCATATGTTTGAGATATTTTTATGACAAATAAAATGTATATCTTGAATTTTCTGGCTATAGCCCCTGTAGTCGTATTTACTCTGGACGACTTTTGCATAACTGGTAAACCGTTAGAGATAGACCAAATTATACTATACAAAAATGTAGATCTTGCTAAAATACACAATTTATGTCTCAATAAATTTTCTTGTAGGGTGAACCATTTCGGAGATATACCTTGTTATGTGTGTGAGTTTCGGAAAACTTGGAACTTTCATGAAATGGGTCATCGTTGTTCATTTTTTAATATGTTACATGTACAAAGAGAACGGAATCTCAAAGCTTTAAAAGATTTGACTATCGCACAAAGCCTACTGTATTCCAATATTCCCCTTGCACCTACAAGGAAATAAGCAATAAGATAATTTGTACAAATGTTTATTTTAACTAACATGGAGATATAGGAATAAGAGTTTGTTAGAATGGTTAGTACAAGAGTAGAGAAGGTCATGTGAGTGCAACATACCAGATTTTTTGGTTATGTATTCACAGAGAAATACAGATACACACATAGATGGACCTTTCTAAAAATGCTTTTTTTTTTCTCTTTTTCTGCTTAGGGGGCCTTAAAACATAAATTTCCGGTGAAATCTCAACATTGAATGTTTGTGTCCAATACAATACTTCCTCTACTTATTATACATAGAAAAGAAAGCTTAATGCGGCACATTTTTAACATTTCCATTTTTGCTAAAAGTAAATTTAAAAGGAATTTAGTTAAAAGGTGTAACTTTGAAATCTAAGTTCTCCATGAACAATCTGTGCATAAACTATGAAGTGGTAATTAGTTCAAGAAGATCTGATGTGTTATTCAGAATGCTTTCTTTACTCACACTTGCTTAAATTATTCTTACAAACCTTATTCTTCTATGTATTATGTTAATCAAAGTCAAAATTTGCAGAAATTATCTTATCGTAATTTCCTTGTAGGTATAAACGGATTAGGAGAATACATTACACTTTAACCAATTTTTAAGACCTGGTTAGGTCTTAGCATAATCACAATATAAAAACATGAAGAACAATGTTCTATTTGAGAAAAGTATGAGGTTTTGAAAATTCAAACCAATAGCAAGGAATATCTCGAAATGGTGGAGAAATTTTCTTCAAAATCTTTGTGTCCTATCCTTGAAGCATATTAAACTTAAACACCATCACTTGTTTTTAAGTAACTTTTCATTTTTAAGTTATGCTGTTCACAGATACACACATAGACCTTTTCCTAAAAATGCTTTTTTTGAATTCAGGGGACCTCAAAACATATATTTCAGGTGAATTCTAGGCGTCAAATTTTTGGGTGGAATACAATACTTCCCTTACTTACTATACATAATAGAGAAAGTAAAAAGACCTTTTTAGAAAAATGTCCATGCATGTGTGTCTGTGAACAGCATAACTCAAAAACAAAACGTTGACTAAATAACAAACTTGGTACTTAAGTTCAGCATTTCCAAGAATGCTATGCAAAGATTTTCAATAAAATCACTCCTCCCCAAACTATTCTTTACGTAGAACATTTTTGAAAGGTTTAGATTTTATCAAAAATGGCTCTAACAATTTTGATTAAAATACTGTATGTTTAAGACATTTTCATGAAAATTAAATATATATCTCGAATTTTTGGGAATGCCTCAGAAATCCTCTTCATCATAACTGGTAAATCGTAAGAGATAGGTAGAATCTTACTGTACAAAAATATGGATCTGATTAGAACATATAATTTATGTCAAATACTTTTTTTTGAGGGAACCATTTCAGAGACATTCCTTGTTATTTGAATGCTATAATACTTATACTTTTCTTTTAAATATAAAGAGTTCATGAAAACATATCACTAAGTATAATGTTTATGCAATTCAGTTGTTTTCTTTTTCCTCAATTACTTGAAGTCACATTAGGATAAAATAGCAAATTATGTGCCAGGTTAATTATTATAAGAATGGAAACATTTTCTAAATAGAAAATAATAAGAAATATGAAAAGTTGAGAAGCTTTTGCATACAATTTTGCGGAAAACAGGAAAGTGCTGATTACTCCTGGGGTACCTATTAGAAATGACCTGTATGTAACTTCTTTACTTTAGGCATAGCGGATAGAAGAGATAGTGTGAGCTCTTCGGGAGTTACTATGGTTCGCTCGCAAGATGGCACTGGTGTCGCGGTCGCTTTACTTTAGTTCACGAATGCATGGTGAAAATGGGTTTCATATTATCAGTTAGCATTTTAAATACCTAAAATCATAAGCAGGAATATTGGAAATACTGTTTTGAAACATCGTCTTTCCTTGACACATAATATAGGATGGTATTTTACAATAATGGGTATTATAATTAACGAAGAACAGTGGGAAATATCTGCTTACATGATTTTACGCTGAAAAATTAAACCATAATGCAAATTATGTATTTTTTAAGCATTGTATCTAGAACCAGCTTTTGTTTTTTACTTAAATAATTTAAATTGCGTTTATGTTCGCAACAATTAGCAGCGAATTTCTTTTCTACTATTTTTAATTTAGCCCTCTCTTTAGATAGCAGGATTTTAGTTCTAACTAAATTTCTATTGAGGTTTCTAATTCTTTTCTTCAGTGTAGCAATTTCATTATTGACACTTGTGTTTGTGACCTTGGAGGAATTAGAACTGTTTTCTGTGAATTCCTCATTGTTGAAGGACAGCACGTTTGAAATAAGAACTGGTTGACTGGATCCTGCATCTGGTAGTAATTTACTGATTGTTGAATATTGCTTTTTCAGTAATTTTTTGTCTCTGTTTTGTGGAGATTTTCGGGATTTATGCACTGTAGTTAAGTACCTTGGTAAATTAGGAAATATACAGGGAATTGCCCATGGCTTTAACTGTCATTTAATTCTAGGGATTTCAACTAGTTTTCCATGCACAACGAATGAATCAACTTTCACTAAAAAGTCCTCTGGAAAATTTTTGTCACAAATACTAGATTTAACAGATAATTTAGTGTCTTTCCTAGGAATAGACTTTTCCCATTTGTAAGTTGGCATTTTTAATCAATTATTGATGTTGCTTGAAACTTACGTTTTGAAGAACACACACATTTATGCACAAAATTAGAAGCAATTTCACAAGTTATGTACCTAATTACTCACAACACACAACGCATACATATAAAATTGTCTGTACTTCCGAATCACATACTAGGCAGTTCGGGCGCATTTTAAGGTGACTGCGATCGCCACGCCGCAGTTTCAGCCAGTTGCCATGGGACCACGGATCATGCAGTGAACTAGCGGGAGAGCTCACACTTTCTCTTCTATCCGCTATGCTTTAGGTGTAGCTTCTTCCAATCTCAACTTGGCAAATTTCACAGCAAGACAGACCTTCTGAAGTGTTACTGATTATTTCTGCTGGAGCATCGTTGATTATTGTAGACCCAACTTGTGTCCACATTTTTTATTTCTATTCTTACTGTCAGTTTTAGACCACTTTATAAGTATTTTATATGATTGCATACTACAGTATATTCTGTACACCGAATAACTATTTCACTAGTGGAGGCTAACCTTACCACCTAACTAGTGCAGTAGAACCCCGATAACTCAAGATTCCATTTAACTTGACATCTTATTTTAATTTTTGCATCTTTTATTGCTAAACTTGGCTGCAATAATGTCTGTAATCCACTATGGGTGTAAACAGTACAGGTAAATTGTAATTACTGTATGCGCACGACCTACGGCACTTTCCCTCACAGTAACAAAAGGGCTGATCACATTATTGGCCTTCAATATCTAGTCAGACTATAAGCAGCCAGCAGACAGTTTTGAAAGCAAAAGTTTGTTACTAATAATGTGGACACATAGCACAAACACATGTTTAGAAGGTTTGAAGCTTTATTGCTTTAACCAGTATGGACAGATAAGCTAAACTTTCAGTTACATATTTCTGGTTACAGTATTGTTTCTCAGATTTCAGGCCTTGTTAGTGAGGTGTTGATTTGTGTTTGTGTCAGTAAAAATGTGGAATGGGAAGGAAAGATAAGTTTGCATGACAATGGAAATTAAATTGGATGTGTTAAAGAGACCGGTCAAAGGAGAGTATGTTAATACGCAATTAACTTTACGATATGTTGTACCTTTCTGTTTCCTCTATTATACTAGGGCATGCATTTATGCAATTTGCAGTATTATGTTATAAGTTGTGAATAACAGACCCCTTATTCCATAAAACTAGACATTTTGTAAACCCAACACACTTTCAGTCCATGTTAGGTGGAGTTATTGGGATTCTACTGATTCTAATGAAAGTGTTATATACTAAAGTGGGATAAAGTACATGATACTGACTGTGTAAATGAAAAATGGGAGAAGTTTTATCTCATATTTAATAAACACTTTGATACTTCGTGTCCAAAACGGGTTATGAATAAATGCAACAAAGAAAGTAATAAATTAATCTTTCCACCCAGTGTAATTAAGATTAGGGAATCAAAGGAGGACATGTATATATTTTATAAGCAGTATGGTAAATGATTGTATTATGATAGATATCAAAATTACAAGAAAGAGTATGAAGCTGCTCTCAAAAATTTAAGGTCGGAAAGTATTAAATATAAGGTAGCTACTGCAAAAAATACAAGCAAGGCTATATGGGATGTAGTAAACGCTAGTAAGAAAAACTGTAAAAATTCAGAGAACATTGTAATTAAACATCAGAACAAAAGGGTTGATAATCCAGTAAGCATTAATAATATATTTAATGAATACTTTATAAATGTAGTGGTGCCTAAGGTAAATAAAACAGTTAAAATGGATATGAATGCGGGAATAAAGCATATTGGTAGCACAGTGTTCTTAAATCCTGTTACTGAAACAGAATTAATCAAAATTATTACTCAATTAAAATATAAAAACTCAGTGGGTGGGATGAAATTTCATCAAAAATCCTGAAACAATGCATGGAAGAATTAGTTAACATCCTAGTACATCTAATAAATGCCTCTATAGCGGAAGAAATTTTTCTGAACTTTTTAAAAAAGGGTGTTGTTAAACCATTACACAAAAATGGTGATGTTACTAATATGAGTAATTACAGACCAATTACTTTAACATCTACTTTTCTAAACTACTGGAAAAAGTTATTTTAAAGAGGATTTTAAGTTTTTTGGACAAACACAACATTTTACAATTTAAGAAAGATTTAAAACAAGAAAGAGAATGTGATCCTGACACTCAATACAATATCTTTTATCCAAATTTTAATATACAAGAAATGAACATTGCAATTAATAATCTAAAAAACAAAAAGTCTCCTGGACCAGATCACATACATCCAGAGTTCATAAAAAATACATCCAGAGTTCATAAAAAACCTTGGAAAAACAGCAAAACAACAACTACTAAAACTCTACAATCTATCCTGGAACACCACTGCACCTGCCAAATGGCGAAAAGCAATAATTGTCCCACTCTTGAAGAAAGATAAAATAGCATCAGAAATAAAAAATTATAGACCAATAGCTCTTACTAGCATAATAGCAAAAGTGATGGAAAGAATGGTGTCAAATAGGTTAAATTGGTTCCTATATAGCGTTTCACTCTTAGAAGACAGTATGGAGTTAAATGGGACATCTCTGTCCCTATCTAGCGCATATAAGTTGCCATTAGCCGCATCCTTTTCTACGCTCGCTCTGTTGCCAGATTCCTAATAGCATGGTATAAATATTCATTTGTTATAAATTTCAGGTTTGAACACATTATCCTATGCAGAATTTTTTTCTCTATCAGGTTATATCCTTTTCAGAGTCATTGTACATTTCTATAGGTCCAAATTTCTTCAGAAAACGTTTTTTTTTCAATAGAAGTCCGATATTTGCTGTTTCTACACTCATCACGCACTAACTAACAAACTAACTGCTAGAATGCATCTATATTTTTTTCTTAGGTAGAGTAAACTATAGTGCTACTACCTGCCTACTTTGAATTCTCTATGTTTACCCAGTTAAGTGTTATAATTTTTTAAATTAAATGTTTTCGGAAAATTTTATATATGTGCACTGCAAAAGTTACGCAGTGTGAAACTTTTTTGTTATTGAGTTTACATCAGGGAACCAGCGACAACAAATGTTGAGGAAGGTTGGAGAAGGTTTTTAAAATAAACCAAAAGGCAGTAACCTCTTTCTTTTATCCAGTAAGGCAAACAAAAGGTATTCATCTATTCAGCGTCAGGCCTGGTGGGCCTGACACAGAAGATAGTATAAGGAGCAGCACAAGCATTAGTTCGAAAGAAACCGTGTGTGTAACTGTGAGCTGTTATTGCGTTATTTGTTTAATATTTTTGTAAATATTTGTAGTTATGGAGGGTGAAGCTAGGAAGGGACGATATGTTGGTAAATAAAGAAGTAAGGAACGCCAAATAATTATGAATGTGTTAGATTATTTTTTAAGTAAAATGCGTGTAATTAAGGCGGTAAAAGAAACAGCTAAGGCTATCGGGTGTTCAGAAGCAGTAGTGTGTATGATTAAAAAGGTACTAATGAAAGGACCTCTAAGAACGCCATCGAAAAAGAAAGCAAAAAGGGCGGGATTACACAAAACTCTAGGTTAACGCAGTATGATTGAATAGTGCAAGGTGGAGTGCGGCGAATTGTTCATTCTTTACTGTTTGCAAATATTCCACCCACGCTGAATATAATTTTGTCACAGTTCAACAGTGGTGAGACCCTACCAAATTTCTCAAGGGCCACTCTGATTTGGGGTTCGAATATGAAAGAAAGGGTAGCAAGCGCATATTAATAGAAAGAGACGATATTGATATCATCATATGGCGACCAGGGGAAATCAATTGTTTATACAGACGAGTCATTTGTAAATTTAGGTCATACAGTAACAAAGGCGTGGAGGGATACCAAAGTTAAAAGTGCCCATCTCGTCAAGCAGCAATTGAAGGACTAAGTGCAGGACTCCGGCCACCTCGAGTCGCTCGCGGAGAAAGATTCGCAACTAGTACATGTTGCAACACTGCGCTCCATTTAACGTGTACTGTCTTTTAAGGGTGAGACGCGCTATAGAATCCCAAAATTTAATTTCCCCATATCAAGCTGGATTCAGAGAGTTTCATTCTACAAATGAACAAGCCTTACTTCTCAGTCAAGAAATCAAAGACTCCTTCAATAGAAAAGAAGATAATTTATCAGTTTTTATTGGTTTCCAAAGTGCATATGATTCTATATGCAGAACAAAACTGCTAAAAAAAGTAAAAAAAAAAAAAATAGGAATACAAGGTCCAATGTTTTCATGGCTATGTCATTTCTTAACGCAACACTTTATTGTTACCAGATATGGAAGAAATATATCTAAATACAAACAAGTACACCGTGGCTTACCACAAGGCGCAGTGCTCAGCACTACACTTTTTAATATATTTATTAATGATCTGCCACAACAAATACAACAATCAAGTGTGAAGTGTGCACTATTTGCTGATGACTTAGTAATGTGGACTTCAAAACCAAAGAAACAAAAGTACAGAACTAGAAAAAACATTGCAACAATCCTTAAACAACCTAAAAAAGTGGACCAATTGAATGACTGTGAATACAACAAAATCAAACTACCAAATCTTTTCACTAAGAAATAAGCCACTAAAAATAAAACTAAATTTTGAGGGTCAACAATTACCAGAAACAAAGGAAGCAAAGTATTTAGGAGTTTCCTACACCCCACAGGTTTATTTTCTTCTTATCTCTTTCACTTCCACTTCTTTTCCTTACTTAACTTTCACCTATACTTGGCTTTATCCCTAAACTTTTGTTTCCCTCCCTCATACCAATCCTGAACACATTACACATAATCACTTTCTCTTCCTTGTCGCAACGTGCTGATCACCATTTTCGTCTTTCTTTATTGGCTTCCTACAAGTATAGACTGAGGAGAGAGATTATATGGGCTCACATAGGCTACACCAGATCGGTATATAAGTATAGGCTGAGGAGATAGGCTAGTATAGGCTAGTATAGGCTAGTATAGGCTCACATTGGCTACACCAGATCTGTATATAAGTATAGGCTGAGGAGATAGGCTAGTATAGGCTCACATTGGCTACACCAGATCTGTGTATAAGTATAGACTGAGGACATAGGCTAGTATAGGCTCACATTGGCTACACCAGATCTGTGTATAAGTATAGACTGAGGACATAGGCTAGTATAGGTTCACATAGGCTACACCAGATCTGTGTATAAGTATAGGCTGGGGAGATAGGCTAGTATAGGCTCACATAGGCTACACCAGATCTGTGTATAAGTATAGGCTGAGGAGATAGGCTAGTATAGGCTCACATAGGCTATACCAGATCTGTGTATAAGTATAGGCTGGGGAGATAGGCTAGTATAGGCTCACATTGGCTACACCAGATCTGTATATAAGTATAGGCTGGGGAGATAGGCTAGTATAGGCTCACATTGCCTACACCAGATTTGTGTATAAGTATAGACTGAGGAGATAGGCTAGTATAGGCTGACATAGGCTACACCAGATCTGTATATAAGTATAGACTGAGGAGATAGGCTAGTATAGGCTCACATTGGCTACACCAGATCTGTATATAAGTATAGGCTGAGGAGATAGGCTAGTATAGGCTCACATTGGCTACACCAGATCTGTATATAAGTATAGGCTGAGGAGATAGGCTAGTATAGGCTCACATTGCCTACACCAGATTTGTGTATAAGTATAGGCTGGGGAGATAGGCTAGTATAGGCTCACATTGCCTACACCAGATTTGTGTATAAGTATAGACTGAGGAGATAGGCTAGTATAGGCTCACATTGGCTACACCAGATCTGTGTATAAGTATAGGCTGGGGAGATAGGCTAGTATAGGCTCACATTGGCTACACCGGATCTGTGTATAAGTATAGACTGAGGAGATAGGCTAGTATAGGCTCACATTGGCTACACCAGATCTGTGTATAAGTATAGGCTGAGGAGATAGGCTAGTATAGGCTCACATTGGCTACACCAGATCTGTGTATAAGTATAGACTGAGGAGATAGGCTAGTATAGGTTCACATAGGCTACACCAGATCTGTGTATAAGTATAGGCTGAGGAGATAGGCTATTATAGGCTTACATTGGCTACACCAGATTTGTATATAAGTATAGACTGAGGAGATAGGCTAGTATAGGTTCACATAGGCTACACCAGATCTGTGTATAAGTATAGGCTGAGGAGATAGGCTAGTATAGGCTCACATAGGCTACACCAGATCTGTGTATAAGTATAGGCTGGGGAGATAGGCTAGTATAGGTTCACATAGGCTACACCAGATCTGTGTATAAGTATAGACTGAGGAGATAGGCTAGTATAGGCTCACATTGGCTACACCAGATCTGTATATAAGTATAGGCTGGGGAGATAGGCTAGTATAGGCTCACATTGCCTACACCAGATTTGTGTATAAGTATAGACTGAGGAGATAGGCTAGTATAGGCTGACATAGGCTACACCAGATCTGTATATAAGTATAGACTGAGGAGATAGGCTAGTATAGGCTCACATTGGCTACACCAGATCTGTATATAAGTATAGGCTGAGGAGATAGGCTAGTATAGGCTCACATTGCCTACACCAGATTTGTGTATAAGTATAGGCTGGGGAGATAGGCTAGTATAGGCTCACATTGCCTACACCAGATTTGTGTATAAGTATAGACTGAGGAGATAGGCTAGTATAGGCTCACATTGGCTACACCAGATCTGTGTATAAGTATAGGCTGGGGAGATAGGCTAGTATAGGCTCACATTGGCTACACCGGATCTGTGTATAAGTATAGACTGAGGAGATAGGCTAGTATAGGCTCACATTGGCTACACCAGATCTGTGTATAAGTATAGGCTGAGGAGATAGGCTAGTATAGGCTCACATTGGCTACACCAGATCTGTGTATAAGTATAGACTGAGGAGATAGGCTAGTATAGGTTCACATAGGCTACACCAGATCTGTGTATAAGTATAGGCTGAGGAGATAGGCTATTATAGGCTTACATTGGCTACACCAGATTTGTATATAAGTATAGACTGAGGAGATAGGCTAGTATAGGTTCACATAGGCTACACCAGATTTGTGTATAAGTATAGACTGAGGAGATAGGCTAGTATAGGTTCACATAGGCTACACCAGATCTGTGTATAAGTATAGACTGAGGAGATAGGCTAGTATAGGCTCACATTGGCTACACCAGATCTGTGTATAAGTATAGACTGAGGAGATAGGCTAGTATAGGTTCACATAGGCTACACCAGATCTGTGTATAAGTATAGGCTGAGGAGATAGGCTAGTATAGGCTCACATTGACTACACCAGATTTGTATATAAGTACAGACTGAGGAGATAGGCTAGTATAGGCTCACATTGGCTACACCAGATTTGTATATAAGTATAGACTGAGGAGAAATTAGTATAGGCTCACATTGACTACACCAGATTTGTATATAAGTATAGACTGAGGAGAAATTAGTATAGGCTCACATTGACTACACCAGATTTGTATATAAGTATAGACTGAGGAGAAATTAGTATAGGCTCACATTGACTACACCAGATTTGTATATAAGTATAGACTGAGGAGAAATTAGTATAGGCTCACATTGACTACACCAGATTTGTATATAAGTATAGACTGAGGAGAAATTAGTATAGGCTCACATTGACTACACCAGATTTGTATATAAGTATATACTGAGGAGACAGGCTAGCATAGGTTCACATAGGCTACACCAGATCTGTATATAAGTATCGGCTGAGGAGATAGGCTAGTATAGGCTCACATAGGCTACACCAGATCTGTATATAAGTATCGGCTGAGGAGATAGGCTAGTATAGGTTCACATAGGCTACACCAGATCTGTATATAAGTATCGGCTGAGGAGATAGGCTAGTATAGGCTCACATAGGCTACACCAGATCTGTATATAAGTATCGGCTGAGGAGACAGGCTAGCATAGGTTCACATAGGCTACACCAGATCTGTATATAAGTATCGGCTGAGGAGATAGGCTAGTATAGGCTCACATAGGCTACACCAGATCTGTATATAAGTATCGGCTGAGGAGATAGGCTAGTATAGGCTCACATAGGCTACACCAGATTTGTATATAAGTATAGACTGAGGAGAAATTAGTATAGGCTCACATTGACTACACCAGATTTGTATATAAGTATATACTGAGGAGACAGGCTAGCATAGGTTCACATAGGCTACACCAGATCTGTATATAAGTATCGGCTGAGGAGATAGGCTAGTATAGGCTCACATAGGCTACACCAGATCTGTATATAAGTATCGGCTGAGGAGATAGGCTAGTATAGGCTCACATAGGCTACACCAGATCTGTATATAAGTATAGGCTGAGGAGATACGCTAGTATAGGCTCATATAGGCTGCACCAGATCTGTATATAAGTATAGGCTAAGAAGATACGCTAGTATAGGCTCACATAGGCTACACCAGATGTGTATATAAGTATAGACTGAGGAGATAGGTTCACATAGGCTACACCAGATCTGTATATAAGTATAGGCTGAGGAGATAGGCTAGTATAGGCTCACATTGGCTACACCAGATTTGTATATAAGTATAGGCTGAGGAGATAGGCTAGTATAGGCTCACATTGGCTACACCAGATTTGTATATAAGTATAGGCTGAGGAGATAAACTAGTATAGGCTCACATAGGCTACACCAGATTTGTATCTAAGTATAGGCTGAGGAGATAGGCTAGTATAGGCTCACGTTGGCTACACCAGATTTGTATATAAGTATAGGCTGAGGAGATAGGCTAGTATAGGCTCACGTTGGCTACACCAGATTTGTATATAAGTATAGACTGAGGAGATAGGCTAGTATAGGCTCACGTTGGCTACACCAGATTTGTATATAAGTATAGGCTGAGGAGATAGGCTAGTATAGGCTCACGTTGGCTACACCAGATTTGTATATAAGTATAGACTGAGGAGATAGGCTAGTATAGGCTCACATAGGCTACACCAGATCTGTATATAAGTATAGGCTGGGGAGATAGGCTAGTATAGGCTCACATTGGCTACACCAGATTTGTATATAAGTATAGACTGAGGAGATAGGCTAGTATAGGCTCACGTTGGCTACACCAGATTTGTATATAAGTATAGGCTGAGGAGATAGGCTAGTATAGGCTCACGTTGGCTACACCAGATTTGTATATAAGTATAGACTGAGGAGATAGGCTAGTATAGGCTCACATTGGCTACACCAGATTTGTATATAAGTATAGACTGGGGAGATAGGCTAGTATAGGCTCACATTGACTACACCAGATTTGTATATAAGTATAGGCTGAGGAGATAGGCTAGTATAGGCTCACATTGGCTACACCAGATTTGTATATAAGTATAGACTGAGGAGATAGGCTAGTATAGGCTCACATTGGCTACACCAGATTTGTATATAAGTATAGACTGGGGAGATAGGCTAGTATAGGCTCACATTGGCTACACCGGATTTGTATATAAGTATAGGCTGGGGAGATAGGCTAGTATAGGCTCACATTGGCTACACCAGATTTGTATATAAGTATAGACTGGGGAGATAGGCTAGTATAGGCTCACATTGGCTACACCAGATTTGTATATAAGTATAGACTGGGGAGATAGGCTAGTATAGGCTCACATTGGCTACACCAGATTTGTATATAAGTATAGACTGAGGAGATAGGCTAGTATAGGCTCACATTGGCTACACCAGATTTGTATATAAGTATAGACTGGGGAGATAGGCTAGTATAGGCTCACATTGGCTACACCAGATTTGTATATAAGTATAGACTGGGGAGATAGGCTAGTATAGGCTCACATTGGCTACACCAGATTTGTATATAAGTATAGACTGGGGAGATAGGCTAGTATAGGCTCACATTGGCTACACCAGATCTGTATATAAGTATAGACTGAGGAGATAGGCTAGTATAGGCTCACATTGACTACACCAGATTTGTATATAAGTATAGACTGAGGAGATAGGCTAGTATAGGCTCACATTGACTACACCAGATTTGTATATAAGTATAGACTGGGGAGATAGGCTAGTATAGGCTCACATTGACTACACCAGATTTGTATATAAGTATAGACTGAGGAGATAGGCTAGTATAGGCTCACATTGACTACACCAGATTTGTATATAAGTATAGACTGAGGAGATAGGCTAGTATAGGCTCACATTGGCTACACCAGATCTGTGTATAAGTATAGACTGGGGATGTAGGCTAGTATAGGCTCACATTGGCTACACCAGATCTGTGTATAAGTATAGACTGGGGATGTAGGCTAGTATAGGCTCACATTGGCTACACCAGATCTGTGTATAAGTATGGACTGAGGACATAGGCTAGTATAGGCTCACATTGACTACACCAGATTTGTATATAAGTATAGGCTGAGGAGATAGGCTAGTATAGGCTCACATTGGCTACACCAGATTTGTATATAAGTATAGGCTGAGGAGATAAACTAGTATAGGCTCACATTGGCTACACCAGATTTGTATATAAGTATGGGCTGAGGAGATAGGCTAGTATAGGTTCACATAGGCTACACCAGATTTGTATATAAGTATAGGCTGAGGAGATAGGCTAGTATAGGCTCACATTGGCTACACCAGATTTGTATATAAGTACAGACTGAGGAGATAGGCTAGTATAGGCTCACATTGACTACACCAGATTTGTATATAAGTATAGGCTGAGGAGATAGGCTAGTATAGGCTCACATTGACTACACCAGATTTGTATATAAGTATAGGCTGAGGAGATAGGCTAGTATAGGCTCACATTGGCTACACCAGATTTGTATATAAGTATAGGCTGGGGAGATAGGCTAGTATAGGCTCACATTGACTACACCAGATTTGTATATAAGTATAGGCTGGGGAGATAGGCTAGTATAGGCTCACATTGACTACACCAGATTTGTATATAAGTATAGACTGAGGAGATAAACTAGTATAGGCTCACATTGGCTACACCAGATTTGTATATAAGTATAGACTGAGGAGATAAACTAGTATAGGCTCACATTGGCTACACCAGATTTGTATATAAGTATAGGCTGAGGAGATAGGCTAGTATAGGCTCACATTGGCTACACCAGATTTGTATATAAGTATAGGCTGGGGAGATAGGCTAGTATAGGCTCACATTGGCTACACCAGATTTGTATATAAGTATAGGCTGGGGAGATAGGCTAGTATAGGCTCACATTGGCTACACCAGATTTGTATATAAGTATAGGCTGGGGAGATAGGCTAGTATAGGCTCACATTGACTACACCAGATTTGTATATAAGTATAGACTGAGGAGATAGGCTAGTATAGGCTCACATTGACTACACCAGATTTGTATATAAGTATAGACTGAGGAGATAGGCTAGTATAGGCTCACATTGACTACACCAGATTTGTATATAAGTATAGACTGAGGAGATAGGCTAGTATAGGCTCACATTGACTACACCAGATTTGTATATAAGTATAGACTGAGGAGATAGGCTAGTATAGGCTCACATTGGCTACACCAGATTTGTATATAAGTATAGGCTGGGGAGATAGGCTAGTATAGGCTCACATTGACTACACCAGATTTGTATATAAGTATAGACTGAGGAGATAAACTAGTATAGGCTCACATAGGCTACACCAGATTTGTATATAAGTATAGGCTGGGGAGATAGGCTAGTATAGGCTCACATTGACTACACCAGATTTGTATATAAGTATAGACTGAGGAGATAAACTAGTATAGGCTCACATTGGCTACACCAGATTTGTATATAAGTATAGGCTGAGGAGATAAACTAGTATAGGCTCACATTGGCTACACCAGATTTGTATATAAGTATAGACTGAGGAGATAGGCTAGTATAGGCTCACATTGGCTACACCAGATTTGTATATAAGTATAGACTGAGGAGATAAACTAGTATAGGCTCACATTGGCTACACCAGATTTGTATATAAGTATAGACTGAGGAGATAAACTAGTATAGGCTCACATTGGCTACACCAGATTTGTATATAAGTATAGGCTGAGGAGATAAACTAGTATAGGCTCACATTGGCTACACCAGATTTGTATACAAGTATAGACTGAGGAGATAAACTAGTATAGGCTCACATTGGCTACACCAGATTTGTATATAAGTATAGACTGAGGAGATAAACTAGTATAGGCTCACATTGGCTACACCAGATTTGTATATAAGTATAGGCTGAGGAGATAAACTAGTATAGGCTCACATTGGCTACACCAGATTTGTATATAAGTATAGACTGAGGAGATAAACTAGTATAGGCTCACATTGGCTACACCAGATTTGTATATAAGTATAGACTGAGGAGATAAACTAGTATAGGCTCACATTGGCTACACCAGATTTGTATATAAGTATAGGCTGAGGAGATAAACTAGTATAGGCTCACATTGGCTACACCAGATTTGTATATAAGTATAGACTGAGGAGATAAACTAGTATAGGCTCACATTGGCTACACCAGATTTGTATATAAGTATAGACTGAGGAGATAGGCTAGTATAGGCTCACATTGGCTACACCAGATTTGTATATAAGTATAGGCTGAGGAGATAAACTAGTATAGGCTCACATTGGCTACACCAGATTTGTATATAAGTATAGGCTGAGGAGATAGGCTAGTATAGGCTCACATTGGCTACACCAGATTTGTATATAAGTATAGGCTGAGGAGATAGGCTAGTATAGGCTCACATTGACTACACCAGATTTGTATATAAGTATAGGCTGAGGAGATAGGCTAGTATAGGCTCACATTGACTACACCAGATTTGTATATAAGTATAGACTGAGGAGATAGGCTAGTATAGGCTCACATTGGCTACACCAGATCTGTATATAAGTATAGACTGAGGAGATAGGCTAGTATAGGCTCACATTGACTACACCAGATCTGTATATAAGTATAGGCTGAGGAGATAGGCTAGTATAGGCTCACATTGACTACACCAGATTTGTATATAAGTATAGGCTGAGGAGATAGGCTAGTATAGGCTCACATTGACTACACCAGATTTGTATATAAGTATAGGCTGAGGAGATAGGCTAGTATAGGCTCACATTGGCTACACCAGATTTGTATATAAGTATAGGCTGGGGAGATAGGCTAGTATAGGCTCACATTGGCTACACCAGATTTGTATATAAGTATAGACTGAGGAGATAGGCTAGTATAGGCTCACATTGACTACACCAGATTTGTATATAAGTATAGGCTGGGGAGATAGGCTAGTATAGGCTCACATTGGCTACACCAGATTTGTATATAAGTATAGACTGAGGAGATAGGCTAGTATAGGCTCACATTGGCTACACCAGATTTGTATATAAGTATAGGCTGGGGAGATAGGCTAGTATAGGCTCACATTGACTACACCAGATGTGTATATAAGTATAGACTGAGGAGATAAACTAGTATAGGCTCACATTGGCTACACCAGATTTGTATATAAGTATAGGCTGGGGAGATAGGCTAGTATAGGCTCACATTGACTACACCAGATTTGTATATAAGTATAGACTGAGGAGATAAACTAGTATAGGCTCACATTGGCTACACCAGATTTGTATATAAGTATAGGCTGGGGAGATAGGCTAGTATAGGCTCACATTGGCTACACCAGATTTGTATATAAGTATAGGCTGGGGAGATAGGCTAGTATAGGCTCACATTGGCTACACCAGATTTGTATATAAGTATAGACTGAGGAGATAGGCTAGTATAGGCTCACATTGGCTACACCAGATTTGTATATAAGTATAGGCTGGGGAGATAGGCTAGTATAGGCTCACATTGACTACACCAGATTTGTATATAAGTATAGACTGAGGAGATAAACTAGTATAGGCTCACATAGGCTACACCAGATTTGTATATAAGTATAGGCTGAGGAGATAAACTAGTATAGGCTCACATTGGCTACACCAGATTTGTATATAAGTATAGGCTGAGGAGATAGGCTAGTATAGGCTCACATTGACTACACCAGATTTGTATATAAGTATAGGCTGAGGAGATAGGCTAGTATAGGCTCACATTGGCTACACCAGATTTGTATATAAGTATAGACTGAGGAGAAATTAGTATAGGCTCACATTGACTACACCAGATTTGTATATAAGTATAGACTGAGGAGAAATTAGTATAGGCTCACATTGACTACACCAGATTTGTATATAAGTATAGACTGAGGAGAAATTAGTATAGGCTCACATTGACTACACCAGATTTGTATATAAGTATATACTGAGGAGACAGGCTAGCATAGGTTCACATAGGCTACACCAGATCTGTATATAAGTATCGGCTGAGGAGATAGGCTAGTATAGGCTCACATAGGCTACACCAGATCTGTATATAAGTATAGACTGAGGAGAAATTAGTATAGGCTCACATTGACTACACCAGATTTGTATATAAGTATATACTGAGGAGACAGGCTAGCATAGGTTCACATAGGCTACACCAGATCTGTATATAAGTATCGGCTGAGGAGATAGGCTAGTATAGGCTCACATAGGCTACACCAGATCTGTATATAAGTATCGGCTGAGGAGATAGGCTAGTATAGGCTCACATAGGCTACACCAGATCTGTATATAAGTATAGGCTGAGGAGATACGCTAGTATAGGCTCATATAGGCTGCGCCAGATCTGTATATAAGTATAGGCTAAGAAGATAGGCTAGTATAGGCTCACATAGGCTACACCAGATGTGTATATAAGTATAGACTGAGGAGATAGGTTCACATAGGCTACACCAGATCTGTATATAAGTATAGGCTGAGGAGATAGGCTAGTATAGGCTCACATTGGCTACACCAGATTTGTATATAAGTATAGGCTGAGGAGATAGGCTAGTATAGGCTCACATTGGCTACACCAGATTTGTATATAAGTATAGGCTGAGGAGATAAACTAGTATAGGCTCACATAGGCTACACCAGATTTGTATATAAGTATAGGCTGAGGAGATAGGCTAGTATAGGCTCACGTTGGCTACACCAGATTTGTATATAAGTATAGGCTGAGGAGATAGGCTAGTATAGGCTCACGTTGGCTACACCAGATTTGTATATAAGTATAGACTGAGGAGATAGGCTAGTATAGGCTCACGTTGGCTACACCAGATTTGTATATAAGTATAGGCTGAGGAGATAGGCTAGTATAGGCTCACATTGGCTACACCAGATTTGTATATAAGTATAGGCTGAGGAGATAGGCTAGTATAGGCTCACATTGGCTACACCAGATTTGTATATAAGTATAGGCTGAGGAGATAGGCTAGTATAGGCTCACATTGGCTACACCAGATTTGTATATAAGTATAGGCTGAGGAGATAAACTAGTATAGGCTCACATAGGCTACACCAGATCTGTATATAAGTATAGGCTGGGGAGATAGGCTAGTATAGGCTCACATTGGCTACACCAGATTTGTATATAAGTATAGACTGAGGAGATAGGCTAGTATAGGCTCACATTGGCTACACCAGATCTGTATATAAGTATAGACTGAGGAGAGATTAGTATAGGCTCACATTGGCTACACCAGATTTGTATATAAGTATAGACTGAGGAGACAGGCTAGCATAGGTTCACATAGGCTACACCAGATCTGTATATAAGTATCGGCTGAGGAGATAGGCTAGTATAGGCTTACATAGGCTACACCAGATCTGTATATAAGTATCGGCTGAGGAGGTAGGCTAGTATAGGCTCACATAGGCTACACCAGATCTGTATATAAGTATAGGCTGAGGAGATACGCTAGTATAGGCTCATATAGGCTGCGCCAGATCTGTATAGAAGTATAGGCTAAGAAGATATGCTAGTATAGGCTCACATAGGCTACACCAGATGTGTATATAAGTATATACTGAGGAGACAGGCTAGCATAGGTTCACATAGGCTACACCAGATCTGTATATAAGTATCGGCTGAGGAGGTAGGCTAGTATAGGCTCACATAGGCTACACCAGATCTGTATATAAGTATAGGCTGAGGAGATACGCTAGTATAGGCTCATATAGGCTGCGCCAGATCTGTATAGAAGTATAGGCTAAGAAGATATGCTAGTATAGGCTCACATAGGCTACACCAGATGTGTATATAAGTATATACTGAGGAGACAGGCTAGCATAGGTTCACATAGGCTACACCAGATCTGTATATAAGTATCGGCTGAGGAGATAGGCTAGTATAGGCTCACATAGGCTACACCAGATCTGTATATAAGTATCGGCTGAGGAGGTAGGCTAGTATAGGCTCACATAGGCTACACCAGATCTGTATATAAGTATAGGCTGAGGAGATACGCTAGTATAGGCTCATATAGGCTGCGCCAGATCTGTATATAAGTATAGGCTAAGAAGATACGCTAGTATAGGCTCACATAGGCTACACCAGATGTGTATATAAGTATAGACTGAGGAGATAGGTTCACATAGGCTACACCAGACCTGTATATAAGTATAGATTGAGGAGATAGGTTAGTATAGGCTCACATAGGCTACATCAAATGTGTATATAAGTATAGGCTCACATGGGCTACATCAGATGTGAATATAAGTATAGGCTGAGGAGATAGGCTAATATAGGCTCACATTGGCTACACCAGATCTGTATATAAGTATAGACTGAGGAGATAGGCTAGTATACCCTCGCATAGGCTACATCAGATCAGTATACTCAGGAGTCTCCGTCTAGGGGATATGTGAATGGCGACCACGAGGTGCCCAAGCTGAGCAGAACATTACTTCCACTTATTGGTGTTTTGCTCCTCACTGTAGCTTTTCTATCTGACCTTACCTTGGTCATCTCTTGTTCTCTTCCGACCCTGATGCTATTAGGATTCCTGAGGGTTAGGGAGTCTTTATTTTTCCAGCCTCTCCATTTCTCTATAAACTCTTAAGTCCTAACATGCTGACCTGTCATGGCATGTAATACGTCCTCTGATTGGTAATCAGAGGATATGGTCGGTGAATTTATTTTGATAACTCTCCTGGTCAGGTCGGTGAGACCCATAAACCAACGACAGGCGTGGTCCTCCAGACATTCTGGGGGTTGTGAGAGAGTGATGTAACTGCCAAAACATAAAAATATGGTGCTCTCTAAAAAGCGGTTACTATTACTGCTAGAATTGGAATATATTCTTCACCACTCTGTCCTCTATGTGATTTGCAAGAGGAAATGGACCGAGACCACCTTCAAATATGCCCGGTCACTTCTAACACCCCATCCATCGGTGAAAAATATTGGAGAGCAAGAGGATTAATGACTTCATTGTCAGAAATCCAGCATTAGCTAACAACATTTTATCTAATTCCCAGCACGGTTTTCGAAAAGGTTATTCTACAGTTACTGCTGCAGTAGAATTTATAGATGAACTAATTAACAAAATGGAATATGACAATCAAGTAATGGGGATTTTTCTTGATTTATCAAAGGCCTTCGATAGTGTTGATTACCAAGTCTTATTAGAAAAATTGGAACATTATGGTATAAGGGGGACTGCAGGTAAATTAATTAGTACATACCTACAAGGTCGGGTACAAAGTACAGAAATAATATGGAAACTAAACCAAATAGATGCAAAATATGAATCCTCATTAGCGACCATTAAATACGGAGTCCCACAGGGATCTGTGCTTGGGCCTTTACTATTTACATTGTACACTAACAATTTACCTGTAATAATAATGTTAAAACTGTATCATATGCTGATGACACATCTATAATTTGTTGGGGAAAAGATCAAGACAACTTAACTAATAATATACACTCAGGTTCAGATGTAATACTTAAATTTTTTGTTAATAACAACCTAGTTAATAATTTAAACAAGACAAGCATAATATATTTTAAAATTAGTAATTGCATGTACAACAATATGCCTGTCAAGAATTAGAAAATTGAAATGAAAAGCTTGTCAAGTTGCACAGAGTTATCGAGGTCGAGTTATTGCAGTTCTACTGTACTTTAATAATAGTATCCAGAAAAATATTTTAGGACAGTATGCTTATTAAAAGCAAAATGATAAAAACAAGACTCGTATACAATATGATGCAAAAATAAAAATTTACTTCAATGACAATTTTTCACCTTACTCTGGAATTAAAATTATTTTATAGTTTTTAAGATATCTGTCACTTACACTTGATGTGTTTCTGTGTTACAGTATATGGAAAGATTAGGGTTGTGAGAGGCTGTGGATATGTTAGTGATTCCTCCTCACGAGATTGCATTCAGAGATCCGGCACTCATGATGTCCAAGTGCAGTACTGCTCCTGCACAGGAAACCTATGTAATACAGGCACCACCTTCGTCACGAGCCATCTTCTTGCCACTGTGTGTCTCATCTCCATCTCGCTGGCCAGCATTTTATAACAACACCAAACTCAAGAATAATGTTCTCAACAAAAAACAACTTTAGCTTGTAGTACTTGCAAGTACAAGAGCAAAGAGGGAGCAAATTGAATGAGAAATAAAACCACAACAATAAGTTATTTATAAAGTTTAATGGTCTTAAAGGGTATGCTCCTGCTAGAATAAAGACAGAAAGGTTTAAAAAAAGATATAACAACAAAAAAAAAAGCCACACATACATACTTACACACATACACAAGTACACTAACGTTATGATTTAATAGAAGAGAAAGTTGTAACATAGACATTTTTGCTTAGTAATCAACATTACTTTAAGTGTCTCTCACCTTATGACAAACAAACAAAAAAAAATGCTGGAGCAAATAAATTTAATTTTTTATTCAAATAATTTTTAAATAGCATAGACTTGGCTCACCAGACTTTACGCCTAACAAGATGTGTGCTCTAGTTTACATTATATTAATATAAAAATAGTTAATTATTAATATCATCATTATCATAAAAGTAGGACTAAACATCCTTGTTTAGTCAGTTGTTTAGTGGATGATGACAGATTCAAAACGGCTTCTGTGATTTTTAACAAAGGTTCTCTCTGTGTTAAAATAAGGTACAGCACATGTTCATATGTTGTTAGTGGCAAAATAACAGTCGCTTCTAATATTCAACATTAATGGCTTAAAAGAGTTAGGTTAATAAAATACAGAACAATATGAAATTTAGATTGAAAACCTATAAAGTTAAATATTAAACTGTAGCCAAATGAGACTTACAAATGCAGAAACCTGTCAGTAATCTAGTCTGTAATTTGAAAGTAGAAATAACATTTGTTGATAGTCTCATAGAACAAAAGTTTCTTTTCTCGCTTTAAAATTTTAATATCAGGAACTACATGGAAAGCTTGGACTGCTTCCAAAACTTAAGATATGCTGTAAAGTATGAGTAGCTATTAAGATATATTTTAGTTCCTCATTTCAACCAACTTCTACAGACTATGGCAAATAAGCTCAAAATGTTTGTCATTTGAGTTCATGGTATAAAATACAATATGTAAAGTGCAGAGATGAGTTCCTTTCACATTCAAATATCCGTCACTATACAAAAAATTTCCATTAACTGAGAGCAGTGTTAGATGCTTTTAGTTGCAGATTTTTACTCCAAAAGAAGTACTTTAAGAGACTTGAGACTAAATTTGTTTCAGATATGTAGGAAAAGCTTAGACTGCTGAAAATTATACATTCATTCCTTTTGCTTAGTACTCATACAGCAATAGTTGAGAAACCTCTGGTGGATTTAGGTAAAATTTTATTTATAAATATCACTAAATCAGGAAACAACCAATTAGAAATTCAAATGTAGACTAAATAGCCAATCAAAAGTATTATGCAGTTCTATAAGCAGTCACATATTTAAATTTCTCTTGTTAATAAATGTAGGTGATTCAACCAATACAATAATAATCCTTCCAAATAAAATTGTGTGATCACAAGTCTGTACACATGTTGAAATCTGTGGAAATGTGAAAGTGGAAATCTACTTCTTCTGTTTAAATGAACATTTCTTTTACACCAAAAATAAAAATTTACTTTATTTTGCATTTTATGTGTTTTCTGAAATAATTCTTTGCTGTGAGTAAAGTAGTATAAGCAATAGCTGAACAGTAATGCACACACATAAATATGCAACTAACACATTTGAGACATTCTGCAAATGTCTCTATGGTTTGCATGTTGAACATCTGTTACTATGCAACCAATATGGCTTATATATTCGCTTCTTTCAACATCTCTCCACCTTTGAGAAAATTAAGAATCTGGTAACCTAAATATCCTTTCTCAATGTTTTGAGTTCTACTAGCCCATCAAGAATGATACATACTGAGTATGTGGTATACCATATGAAAGTGAGAACAACTGCATTGCAATAATCATTTGCATACATTAAGACCTTTAGGTACTTTAGTTGTTACTTAACTTTACCACTACTACTTCACACTTTCACTGTGTGACATGAGGAATTAAAGCTGACCATCCAGAACTGACAAGCTATAAATTTAGTGGAATTTAATTATATGGAAGTTTGTGAGAATTAAGTAGGCAAAGTAAAAACATAAGAAAACAGCCTAATAAACAGATTATGCTAATTTAGATGGGCTATACATTCCTGGTGACAAGAGTATGCAGTAGTGTACCAGCTGATTGCAAGATGTACTCGTATTATTAAAACAATTGCAAACTGAAATGCTAAAAATCCGTAAAAGTACATACAAGCAGAAATAAGGTTGCAAATGACTGTTATTTGCAATGTAGAAAAAGTATAAGTAAATGTATTGAAGTGAAAATGTTTTAAGTAAATATCAAAATTTTGAATTTATAATTTACAATTTTAAAAATATTATAATGTGAATGCGCACAGCTTTTATTTAATTTTAACCATCACACTCAGTGACAGTAAAAATATTCATCTGTTTCTTGCAGTTAGCAAGAAAAACACATGCTTCTCTTGTATTATCAGTGAATGTATGTAATATTTTAGCCTAGTGCTCCAGTAATATACTGCAGAATAGACCAAAGAAGAAGAAGAAGCAAAAACAAGCAAGTGGACTGGCATATTCTCCTGTCAGCATCCTACCTTAATGCCCTTGAAATTCTATGAAGATAAAGCTTTGAAAAAGAAAGAAAAAATGTTTATATTATAATATTAAGCCTAATAGATGCAGATGGAAATATGTATAATAAAGCACTAGAATGAATTTTATGCTAGTGTTCAATAAAGAAAAAACACAAAGTGTATAATTATTTCTATTAAATAGTATACAATAAATTAAATAAATTATCTTTTTTAACAAAACCAATTATTGTTTGTTTAATATATTTTTACTTACTAGTGCATAAACTCTGTGTTTATAACCACCTTTTAACATTTAAAATGTGAAGAGCCTCAACATTATCAAATGTGTACTTACTTTATTTAAGAATGGGATGGGAGGGGGGTTGTTGATTTTATTGTTGATGTAGAATATACTTAATTTTGGATGAAAATAACGTCATAGTATTCACAACAATAACTTCATTAATACTTGAGTAATGCCTCACCACTCTTTTTATTTAATGTATATAGCTTTTTATCTTTCAAGTGTGAGGAACTCTTTAATTTATTTATGATTTAGAGTTTATAACATTTGCATTTTGGTTCAGTATCATCAACAGTAATTTTATATATATACACATAACAAAGTAATTTATATTTAATTCTTCCATTGTAAATATTTCCAATTGAGATTAATTTTTTACAAATCATTCATAACACTTCTTTTTGTACAAAAAAAAACCTTATTCATCATGTACATTACATAATGTTATATATAGTTGTTGGTGATATGCAATTACAACATCCATAATATACAGTTTATATTGTATTTATATGCAATAGTTTTGAACCTATTCAAGGACAAATCAAAGGCTACCAATATTATCAAAATGAAAAGTATTTTCCCTTGAAACAAGAATGATGCAAATGGTTTGTTTACAACGAAAATTAAACATCACCAGCAACATGCCTCTTTAAAACATAATTTCTCTCTGCAAATGTGGAAACCAAGTACATTCCTATTTTCTTCTTTATTTCTTGTATTACCTTTTTTAAATTAAACATGTCCTTGCATAGAATTATAGTTATTAACTGCTATGCGATTGTTAGTTTGTAGTTTCTATGAATTCTGTTGATGTGCATAATTCATATGTGTTCAGAATAATAAAAAATGCTATGGATTCATGAAATTAGTGCATAAAATAAAAAAATAAAAAAAAACAGTAGGATGTGTATTTCAGAGCAGAGTAAAACAAAGGAACCAATTACCTAATTTACATCTTTGAACTCTAAGAGTTGAACTGGTATATTTTCCTCTTGTTATTTTTTTCTTTAATTTGGGGAAAGCTAATAATGCTTTAAAAGATATGAATAAATAATATAACCCCCAGTACGTACAAACATTGTAGCAATAACTAACATTCTACTGAAAATGAGCATCTTATCTTGCTGGAAGCTCCATGATATTCCCCAATTTATGTTTGCAATAAATTAAAATAATGAGGATTAGAAAATGCACAATAGGATTTCCCTGTTACACATATCTGTAGCACTTTTCTCGATTATCCTGAACACATACCAATCAAAAGTGTGTAAATGTTAAGGCACATTTATTCAACATATTTTCGTAGGCTAAATGAACAGAATTACAACAACAAATACGCTTTACAGTACTGCCATTATGAAAGTATTATTCATTGTAAATTACTTATTATGAACAGTTTAGAATATAGTAAAGCTGCTCAACAATTCCACTGCTCCTCTCTACAATGACCAGGTCAGAAGAATGAAGTCATATCTTAAGTTATCTTATATTTGTGCCTTCTATGTTGTCCTAATCAAGAAATGTGATATTTATTGAAAAACAGTTGCAAACAATCGTTCTTCCATCCATGCGGGACATTTCACCTTGGGAAGGGAGTCAGAGGGTAACAAAATGCTAAAATCTGTATCCAGGCATTTTTATTATATTCAGAAAAAGGGCCTATGGGTCCCGAAGCACATAACTTCCTCATCTAATATCCAAAGTACCTTCTGAAGCATACCATGCTCACATAGCAGATAACTCTGTAATCAAATTAATTCCATGTTTGTATGTGGTATGCCTTTTTAAAACAAGTTCTCTGAGACATTTCTGAAAATAATGCCCAGTGTTGAACAAAACTAAAGTGATTATTGATTTTTCTACTGCAAAGCAGAGACAGAGTACACGTCTTTTAGCATTTGTTCAATCTGTTAAAATGAGTACAGAATACAATTCTGTTTCTACTATCAGAGGCAGTAAACAAATTTTATTTCTATTCCTTTAACTTTGCCAGATCATTTTTCGAGTTTCAAATAACTCATATTTTGTTTTCCCTTTGTAAAAACAAAATTATATTAAAGAAAGAGGAGACAAAAAGTGCAAATGCCACAGAAAAGATATTCATGTTTCAAAGAGCTGAAAAACCCAGTTCCCAAAAATAAATGAAACATTTAGTACACATTAAACAGATAAAATTTACTGCATTTGTTCTCAGTTATCAAATGTTTTATGTTAAAATAAACATCACTGTATGACTTCTGAAAATGGGAAAGTTTCCATGAAGTGTGGAAATGAAATATTATTCTAAAATTGTTTAAAAGGAAACCTAAATAATAAGTAGTCTGTAGTTTCTGAAGTCCAAGTGCATTCAAGTGGAAAACATTGAAGCTTAAACTTAAACTTGTTCCTAATAAAATAGTGATGTTTTAGAATATATGTTAGTTAAGTTCCTGCTGTATGAGATTTTAATAAACTATCATTGGAAACATGTGGTAGCTGGAGATTTTGTCCCTGGATATGTTCCAGTAGTAATGTAGTACAGTATGCAAGTCAATGTGATTTGTAGAGAAACACTATGCCTAGCATCAAAACAGTGGAATGAGAAATAGAGTGAAAAAATTTGCCTTGTATCACCTTACGCCATAACATTTTTTTCTCTACTGTCTAAAACTTTGACAGAGAGCTTTCATGCTGCCTGTGGTATGTTAAAGAAATAAAAAGTTTCACAATTTAAAAGCATATATATTGAAGACATTTTAAAAATATTTAATTTTATGTGTATATCCCTGTTGTTCATGTTGTTGAAATTTTAGTCCGGTGTAAAGGCAACCTTGAGAGCAATGGGAGAGATAAAAAAATATTTACATATATATAAAAAAATCTTGTAGTTTATTATAAAATAATGTCTGTACATATGATTGTTAACTCAGCTTGTATGTTGAGATAAGTAAAAACTAATAAAAAAAAAGAATTGTACTATTAAAACATTTGTTAGATTAAGCAGTCTGCTGTTCGTTCATTTGAACGGCCCCAATCCAAAGTATGAAGAACAAAATAAGGTTGTGTTTCTGACTTTCACATCTGAGCTGCTGTTCTCCATTGCTCTGCAAAAATTGTAATATTGAGGCCAGTTTAGTTCAGATCAGAAGGTCAAGATCAGCATGATGAAAATCGATTGAAAAGATTACAGTCAGCTGTGTGTATAACCCAGCTTTTGCTATCATTCATGTTACTAGATGAAACAAAAAAGGCAGCTATTGTGCTCTCATGGCCTACATTAGTTTCCTAATTGTAGCTGGACAAGGGAGGAACTTGCACTTTGAAGATTACACTCAGTTCCCAGACAAATTAATGAGCCATTTAATGGAGGCATTGAAAACAAAGGATTTATTTGGATACTAAAGCAAGCAGAGCTTCTACATGGAAGTGCCAGCAAGATCACCAAGCCACACATGACTGATCAAGACCAGGTAAATAGGTATGCTCCCAGCCGTTCTGTAAATTTATTCTTGAGTGCTCAAATACATCCTTTCAAAAATGCCAAACCTATCCACGTGGGTCTTCAACGTGCCTTGAATTGTGACAGTGTGTATAGTCCTCTGCTTTGCAATATTCTCCTGTAGATTAAGAAAGGTAAGTCATTAAGGTGTATTTCTTAGTTAAAGAATGCTATGTTAAATCTTGGTTTATGTAAATCTTTATCAGGTATTGAGGAAAGAGAATAATGTAAAAAGGGCAAAATTAAATTTACATTTGAATAACTTAGTGGTCATATTTTTGCAGGGCATAAGAGTCGTCATAATCCTTAATATTTAGTTGAAAAATAGCATATGCAAAATATTTTTTCATGCTATATGGTTGATGCAGCTTATTAATATTTCATGACAGCAATTAAAGGTCTATAACATTATACTAAGGGCATATTTTAAAACTATAAGGATATGACAGCTCTTTGCACTATATATTTATTTTCCATTCCAAAAAAGAATTATCCTTCCAAATCTGAAAGAAAACTCTTTAAATTCTACATTAATACCCGGTTGAGCTCTAGCATTGTTCACCTGAACTGTGATCAGTTATATCTCACTTTACAGAAGAGAAACCTTTTGCCCACAACTTGCTAGTATTTGGAACTACCTCTCTTGTAATAATAATAACTTTTACCTCTCTTGTACTTCAAGAATATTCTTAGGATACTTTTACAGGGAAGCAAAAATTACCATCATTTGAAACATATAATCCCTGGGTCTTATTTGCTAATTGAAAGTAATGGTCTGTTAAATATATATAACAACACAAATGCTGAACATTTTGTGTTACTGTAACCATAATTTAAGACTTGCCAAAAAGTTGAATTTTCAGTCAATTAATGCAACAGTATTTTTTAGAAATTTATAACTACAGCAGGTACACAATTTCTGTAAAATGAAAAAAAATCAAGAATTTAGCACAGCTATAACTCAGGCCACCATAACCCATGGTTATGAGTAGAGCTCGGCTTTTAGGTGCTAAAAACTTGGGAAATTTTTTTTTTTATGTGTTGAAAATGTCAAAAGTAAGTGCCAAAACAAAATTGTTTTAAAGATCTGAATGGCTGAGCTAATATAAATTTTTGTAATATTCAACAGGCATTATTCGTGAAAGGGGTCACTAAGTACTGAGTTACAGTATACGATCATGTTCCCTTACATTTTCCATCCCAAAAGATTGACACTTGTCGTGAAAAGTTCACAGTGAATGTTGAATGTTTGTTACCACTTGAATGGTGTATTACTCGTGAAAGTTGGTCTGCCACTATACCTTTACCACATGTCTGACAATACAGGATTTTACCATCACAACTGAAAATACCCTTAAAATCTGCAACATGTTGTTGCACATAGTAACTTGCACTACTTTTCACTCTGGGCATGTTTAATCCATGGTGAAGTCAAAACTGTCGATATGTTACTTCCTAACATCACAAAGCAACTAGAGGATTGTATAACTGCAGATTTACAAATGATTAATTGACTATGCACATTAATGGTCATCTATAAGTGTATAGAGTAGCAGGCTATGAAGCGATAGCAGCTGCTTAATCAATCACATGACAGTGGAAGAATTCCCCATTCTTATCTTCCAGGCTCATGTAGCTTGAGAAAGTAGGATGTTTATATTTTCTTCTAACTGAAGGGATACATTAGCTGACATTCTTCAAATAATGAATAGTAAATTGTGACAGCTACCCTATGTAATTGAGCATTAAAGAAGTTGAATGGTGGCTGGTTAAACTGCTTTTATGTGGTTTTATGTAAATATGTGAAAATTATTTTAAAAAGAGGTTTCTTTTATGTGATTTTTGTGTAATTTATGTGAATATCCTAACATATTTATTTACATAAAAAAATCAGAAAGTATGTGGTTTTATGTGCAATAAAACTTCTAATGCTTGCTCTGGTGTGGACATCTAGAATATTAAATGCAGTCTCAGGCTCGTATTAGGTTGCAAACAAAATATGTATTTACCTAAAAATCTGAGCCCTAGTTATAAGTTACTAAAGTAGACTGCTATTGTTAAATTGATAACAATATAGTATTCTGTTATTCCTTTATGTTAAAAATTCTACATGTTATTTATTTTCCTCACCTATCAGCATTTTAATTGCTGCTGTATCATTATGTAACTTATCCCAGTTATTATCCCTTCATCCTCTTACCATTTCATACTCATATCAGGCATTGAAAAGTATTGCACTATTTCCCACACTATTTCTGTAGGATTTCTTTCTTTTTGTCTTCTAGAAATAATATTCTATTACCACCCATGTAAATCCTCTTCTTTCAACTTGGTTGCAAACATACACATATTTCTTTCAACTTGTTTATATAAATCTAAAAAAATGTTTGTCCTTAAAATGGCCTATGCCTCTTGCCTATCTGTATGCCACACTCTTTAACATGAGACTCACAACCAGAAGGTCCTGGGTTCAATTGGCCAGCCACTCTGAGTTTGGTTTATTCACAAGTTTCCCTGGTTGGTAGGAAAATACCGGACTGGATAATATAATGCCAAATATTTTCTGTCATTTAATTTCCTTGTGTTTCAACATCAAAGGAACAGGCAAGGCATATGACATAGAGTCTGCCCTGGCATTTGGTGTGTAACATAAGCTCAGAGAGACCTCTCTGTGGAGATAGGTGGGGCATCAGGATGTAATATCTGGAAATGATAGGTACCCTACCTGTGACAGAGACAACTGCCCCAGATCTGGTTGCCCTTTGTTCCTTCACTTCATCCCTTCCTCCTGGCTGTTTCCAGGACAATAGACAACTATGTACTTAAGTGCCATAATCCTCCTTCACTTCGAGATAATCATAATCATCTTCCACTCTTTGCCTTGCTTCTTTCCAAAATCCATTAATATTGCTTTCATTCAATTGGCAAGTGTCCTTAATTTCAATCCATTTTAACAGTTTCCCTATCTCCTGACTTTTACTTTCCCACTTTTTCTTTAAAGATTTTTAGTATTCTTTTAGCATATTGCTATCATTCAGACTTAAGTGAGTGTACTGTATTTCAAAATTTCTTACAGCTTTCTTTCTTACCCTGTTCACCTCAAAGACTCTTCTGTTTATCCCAAAACTTATTTACAAACCTTTATCTTTATTCATTCCTCAGTACTTTATTACAATCATCTGAAAATAGTTTTTAAATACTGGCATGCCAAATTAATTTATCTTTGGCTGATTGTATATACATGTTATGGGAAATTCAACATTGCAAGTTATTGTGCCTCATACTGAAAACAGTAAAAAATGGAACTTTATACTACAGTAGTTATTTCTCATGCTATACAGATATCCCCAAACTTTAGGATCAGAATTATACAGATGACAGAGACCTCTAAACTGAGCATTTTGACAAAAAACCTGTGGTCAGAAATTAATATTTTGAGCACTGCGTGTTCAAAAGCTGCTTTAATTTTCATAACAAGCTGCCTGGCACTTTCATTTATTATTTGATTTATATAAATAACTTCCTGGTCCTTTCATTTCTTATTTGTTTTGTTTACAATGCATAACTGGCTGTCAAAAGGTTACTCATATATAGGAATTTGCTGACATGCATTTAATGTATGACACAGCAGAATGCAGCACACAAAGAGCCAAACAAATGCATTTAGAGAAGTTTCCCAGCAGCTACCCATCAGAATTGGAAGAAATTTATTGCTGTGGATAGACTGGCACATTAGTCACAGAGAGAAGCCAGGGATAAAAAAAGAACTGTTTGGAGATTGGAATTTGAGAAGTTGGTGTTAGATTATGTGGCAGACAAACCATCAATAAGCACATCTCGACTTGCCCATAAATTTAATATTTCCAAAACTTCCATGTGGAGAGTGCTAAAGGAACAATGATTTTCCACTAAGAGTCCAGTTCTGTTAATGGATTATTCAGTGCTGAATGTTGTTGCTGATTCTAAGTGCTGTCATAAGGTAATGTCATAAATGCCTAACAAATTCAATAGTTTAATTTAATTTTCAGAAGTGCCATGATAGAGCAGTTAGACCATTTATCTACCACCTACATGGCCTGGGTTCAATCCCAGGGACCCACATACGGTATTCATGGTGGACAAAGCAGCATCTGGGTGGGTTTTCTCCAGTTTCTCCCACCACTCATTCCACCAATTGCTCCATCATTACCTTTCCAATCAACCATTTTGCCTCCATTTCAAATCATCCTCTTCCTCACTACCATACCTGGTGCTTGGCTGACCACCCATTTCAGGTCTTCACTTTGTTCGGTTCATAAGTTCCTCCACTCTCTGACAGGCATCTGACCTAAGGCACTGGCTTGTAAGTCCTAGGGGATGTAAGTCCTAAATAAGGCGAGGGTAATCAGGTAAAGAAGAACATAATTTTCCTTGTTAAGGGAATATTCCATTTCATTGTAATCTCTGACAGATAATTCTTGCATTGCTAAGAAGCAAATTGTTTCAAAATGTCTCTATTTCTGGTTTCAAGCTTTCAGTAATAGAAAACAGGTTTGTAATTTAAAAATTTCTGAACAGATTAATAGAAAAGGTAACTAATGCAAATTGTGCCCTTTATTTATATATGAAGTGTGTGTTGTAGTGTTTAACACCCGCTTTTACTACTACGGCACTGCAGGCGGTGACACTGATGATACATGAAGATGGAGCACCGGTGGAATGAAAAGGCGGGGGAAACCGGAGCACCCGGACAAAACCCGCCCTGACGCCGCTTCGTCCACCACGAGTACCACATGCGGATCCCTGGGATCGAACCCGTTTATATATGAAGTCATGTATTTTCCTCTACAAACAACATGGTATGTCGCCATCAGCATCAACCCATAGGTAAACATGGTGCTCTATTTTGATCAGCTTTCTCCATACTGCAGAGCTGCTTGGAATGACCAGCTCTGAGAAGGAAAGTATATGATGCAACTGTGGTTCAAGTTATCAATTGAACAGTGCCAACTGGCCACCTGTTGAAAGAGATACAGCAGAATAAAACTGAAGCACAATAATCTTTGGCTTTCCCTCCTACCTTGTCCTTCTATGATGAAAGTGAAAGTTAACAATCTGTTTCATCTTCATTTTCAAAAACCTGTGTTGAACAAGCACACACATCTGGTTTCACTGTTGGTCTTGATGCTTCCTATCGATTCCATTGTTTTAAATGAGTATGTGTGAACTATCTATTAAAAATGTCATCATCTGATTTAGATAAAAACTCAGATTGCGAACAAAGTGCAACAGTGTTTTTAGCTGCAAGTTTAGACATACATCCTAATATACTAGAGAAATCCCAACTTCCAGGAGCAAAAAGGAGGAAAGAGGAAGCAACATACTAAGTGACACATTTATTTTAGATTAATTTTGGCATATCAATTGATACAAAATAGTTGTTAAAAGGATCTTAGTATGAAAACCAGGCTAAAAAGGAAAATGTACAGAAACAGTAACTGATGAGACAAAATGCTGAGTATCTTTCACAGGTTGGTGCTACTGGAGCAATAGTCGAAATTTTCAAAGCTCTGGTAATGAACATGTTTAAAGCAAAGATGAACAAAGAAAACAGTATGCGAGTGGAGGATAATGAAGACCCATTGCTCTTTAGAAAGTGATAAAGTGATACATCTAGGATACGATTTCTGGTAGCTTGTTATAGATTTAACTTTTATGATTAGCAGTGATTAAGTTTTTGTAATTGTTTTGTATGCATACATAAATAAAACAGTTCAAAATATTCTATTTTATACTAAAGTTGCAACATGCTGTTTTCACATCACCTACTAAGAATTCCCCTCTCAAGCAAAGGCTTATTTTGTTCTGTTATTGAAACCCTGTGCAGTATCTTGAAAGTTTTCTTATCTTCTGAATATTTTACAACATTGTGCAGCACAAAGCAGCCATTTGGAATATTTGATAAGATAACTTTAAAGACACATTGAGAAATAGGAAATTGCCTAGTTGACCAAACCAATATTCTATTACAACCCTCTTTTTTTTAAAAGCTTGTTAAAAGATTTTAACTGTCCTCTGTTGGATTACAATGGAGGATCAGCCAGGGCTCTAGGTCATAGGCTTCATCAACCAAAAGGGCAATGTTCTGAGGTCCATTAAGCATATTCTCCTCCTCCCTCTTCTTTTTCGTCTTCCTCTGATTATCTTCCACATATGTAGGACTGACACCTCCTAGGACTTACAAGCCTGTGCCTAGACTCAGATGCCTGTTGGGGAGTTGTAAAACCTAAGGACCAGAAAAAGTGAAGATCTGGAAGTGGATGGTCAGCCCAGCACCAGGTATGATAGTAAAGAAGATGATATGAAATGTAGGCAAAATGGTTCATTGGAAAGGTGATGATTAAGCAGTTGGTGGAATGAGTGGTGGGGGAAAATGGAGCACCCAGAGAAAAGCTGCCCAGATGCCGCTTGGCCCACCATGAATACTATATGCAGGTCCCTAGGATTGAACTGGGGCCATCTTGGTGATAGACAAGCACTCTAACCATTCAGCCATGGTGCCACCCAAGCACATCCCAATGTTTTAATTTTTGCACATTCAATTTTCATGCACTGACCTAGGGCAACTAGCTTCAACACTTGAGAACTGACCTTTTGTATATAGTCTGCACATTAATACTTGCATAACCATTTCTATTAATATATTAATTGCTATACTTGATAAGTTTTGGATTTGTGGATATGAGCATGCAAGTACACTAATAACCCTTGGAAATACACATTTTTCTAGCCATTCATTTTTTGCCACACTCACATCATGTAATAAAGATGGAAGTTTGATCCATGAGTCAGTGTTTTACTCTTTCTTTTTTAATTCCTATAGTCATCATTTTTCTTAATCCAGTTTCATGAGCTCCATTTCCTTAGCTATGCTAGACTGAAATCATGGATCGGTCAAATATCGAAGGAAAATCTTTATCCTCTGTGCTGTTGACATTGCCACCTCCTGGATTTGCAGTGCACTTAATCTTTTCTTCATTAAAATTATATAGAGCTTTATAATGCTCTCCACATTGGTGTGGTCTGTAGCACTTGTTATGACATATATACATTGCTAATAGACCATATCTGCATTGTGCATAGATGAGTCTACAACTGATCAGATTTCACATTTTAGAGGTGAATTCCTTCTGAAAATAAGCCAAAGCTCTCCTTTATTCATAAAATTTAGCTGCTGCCTAAACCATAGCTTCAAGGCAAGTTCTCCATTTTGCTTTAATTTTGCCAATTTATGTATGAGCTACCTAGAGAAGAAAGTAGTAACAGTCAACAGCCACCTGGATATTCAAAACATGGCATCACTATGTAGATGACATCTATGTCATCACCCCAAAGAGACATGCTGAAGACACCTTAAAATTTTATTAATGATGGCAGTAAAATTCATCAAAGAAATAGAGAAAGACCAACAAATACAATTCCTGAATCTAAAAATTAAAAAACCCAACAACTGACTGAAATTTCAACTCACAATATAACTATACAAATTTTTGTGGATATAACCACAAAGGTCAATATGCCATTTTTGGTAGCTTAATAGCAGACTACTCCATATCCTTTTGGACAAAGAGGGCTTCCAGGAAGAATAAGAAGCACATCTTATAAATTGTAGAAACAAAAGAATTCAACACAAGGACAAACAAGGAAAGATATAAAGAGCCAAACAAAGGAATACAATAAAAGACATCAACATACTTGCCAGCCAGATAGCAACTACAGAATTCAAAAGGTTCACATACTACCCAAGATTCCATAAAAATTTCCAAACAATCTTCAGACAATTTAAAAACGCATTAGCTCCAAAGCACAACTACTCAGTTCAGTACTAATCTACTAAATTCAGAAATAAAAGATGCCATAACTCCAAAGAATAGATCAGGCATCTACAAAATTAACTGCAAGCAGTGCAATAAGTTTTATATTGAAAAAACCAAGAGGAATCTTGAAATAAGGACACTTCAAACCCATCAATCAAAATCAGTAAGAAAAATTAGTAGTAGCATCACTGCATTATTCTGGCAAAAGCTTTATGATATTGACCTGGAGCCTTTCTTGTTTAAGACCATGATTGAAAACCAGAAACTCACAGCATGGGAAACTATAATTGTCCTCAAGAATAAACACCACATGCTCAACTTTGACATACTGATGGGAGATAATCTGATTTAAAAATTTATTGAACCACCACTAGGGAATAACTGCCACTTTTACTGCATCCTCTCTACAACCCTCAACTCAGTGATGATGAAGCAATATGCTTTCAAACCATGTCCAATATTTAATGTAGTAAGTGGCATGCCATATTTCTTAAAACCTATTCATTTTCATAATTTGTAAAATCATATTGCTGCAAACATCTTCCATATCATGAGTAATAAGTCACAATACTTATTTATTCCTATGCTAAGGAACTGCATTGTGGGAAGTGAAAGAAAGTTTGCTTTGACATTTGTGAGACCCACTACTTAAGCGTAACAAATGCAAGATCTGGATATACACTGAATCTGCTAATTCTGGAATTTCTTTATTTTTATCAAATATGAACACAACTATGTTTTCAAGAACATTAAAAAACTTTCTCACAACCTTTCTACCACCTACTCAGTAAATAGATATCACAAGGTAAGGAATATCATTAAATTCAGATTCCATTGACTGTAGGAGCTCTTTAATGATCCAGAGCATGGGTTGAAAAAATTGAACACCTTGACTTTACTTCACAAAGGTTGAATTTACTTTCAATCTGCTTTGCCTTCATTTGAAGGCATCATCAAGAATTTGTCAACTGGCTGTAACTGCTAGTCTTGTGGATGTTGTATCCCTGGAGAGGAGACTTCTGGCAGAGATTCGCTGAGACTGAGCAATGGGTTTTTTTCCAAGAAAAGGTTCAAATTCATTAAATGTGTTTTACATTCTTCATATAAGTCTTTTCCCCAATATTTAATTAATTGTATATGTGGACTGGTTTTAGTGGTTGGGTTCTTTGCTCAATGCAGCAGTGACCATCCCAAAAATGTACTGCTACTGAAAATATGTCTGCTTCTTTTTGTTTTATGGCACAAAAATGTTTCTTTAATCTGGTTTCGATATACCACTTTGTCTAATGCGTCAGCCTTCTGTATCCCCTTTTTACCTAAAATTAAATGTGTAATGAAACTATTTCTGCAAACAAATATATTAACATGAAGTATGTATAATAAAAAGAGTTTATGGGATAGATGTAAATATAAATGAAGCTAGCTGGAGAAACCTGTGTCTATGTAATACATCACAATTCTTTTTCCTTGAACACAGCATAAAAGTGTAATTTCCTTAAAGTCCTTATAGAACAACATCTATTATTGACTTTGGTGATGATTGAAATTATGATAGGACTTTCTTCATTTTACTTCCTCTACTGGTAAGTAGGGGAAGTATTGCATTCCACCCAAAAATTCAATGTCGAGATTTCACCAGAAGTATATGTTTTGAGGCCCTCTGAATCCTAAAAAAGCATTTTTAGAAAAACATCCGTGTGTGTGTCTGTGTGTCAGTCTGTGGACAGCATAACTCAAAAACGAAAAAGTCGGTTCAAAATCAAAGTTGGATTTAAATTTGATATCTTTCAAGGATGTAACATGAAGATTTTGAAGAAAATACCTCCACTCTAAACTATCCTTTACATGGAAAATTTTTCGAAAATATTGATTTTTTTTTTTTTTTTTTTTTTGGAATTGACTATAACGATTTTCATTAAAATACCACATGTTGAAGATACTTTAATGCCAAATGAAACGTATAATTTGAATTTTCTGGCTATAGCCCATGTAGTCCCATTTTCTCAATGCTCATACTTACTAATTTTGTGGCGCAACTTGTCTTTTGTATGGTTTCTGAAAGTCCTGCTTCTTTTAAATCTTTGTCACTGTGAATGTACACATTGTTCAGGTAATAAGTGCCATTAGTGTTATCAGCTGGAATTTTATATAGGGGAGTCATTGCCACAGCCAGTTTTGACTTTGTTTACACGTTAGTACAAACAGATATATTATAACTGCTTAGAATAATAAATAGTAATATAAATTCATTAAAATTTGTGATGTAAAGAGTGTGAGGGGTTTAGCATAAAGCTGTATTTTAAACAATCTGAGCAATTCACAATGAGTAAGCATTGTATGTACTTGAATATATTACATGGGCTTCAGCAGACTTTTCTTCAGGGGAGGCGCATGTTGAAACTTTGCAATAAAGCAATATTAATTCATTATTATGTTGTCAAAAACTGTAAAAGATATATGATTTATAGTATTTGCTTGTATAATATCTAATCTAAGCACATGCAGGTGTGTGTATGTGTGTGGGTTGATTTGATTATATCATATTTTATAGTTTTCAATCTTGTCAGTGAGAATTCTCATGGACTTAAACTATGCCCATTTGTACAAAAATAAAAATCTTATAGCTAACATTGCAGTGCAGAACCACTATTGATGATAATAAAATAAACATTTGGTATGAAAATTTTGTTGAGGAGAATAATAAGCAAAGATATGTCACTACTAATTGAAAATAATGCATTCCTTATTTGCTTTAGAAATGTGAATAACATCGCTGACAAGCTTATTTGTAATACAGGTGCTATGAAATAATCGAGTATGTTTTTTGTATGAGCACCCTGAGGAACAATTATTCTTTGCATCAAAATTAAAACAATAGTGTAATAGTAATTGACTGCACATCAAATTCATTAATTTCCAGGGGGGAGGGGAGACCATGGCCCTTCAGAAATAAAATTAGAAACACTCTTTTGTGTAAGAAACTTCTGTGATGCTTAGGTCCTACCCAAGCCTACCAACCACTGCACACCACTGCTCTACACGTTATTTGGTTATGCCCGTTTCAGCATCTCCTGTAGGTGTATGGCCTGGTACCATGGGCGTTGCAAAGGGGGGGGGGGGGGGGGGCAAGGGGGGGGCCCCAGCCCCTCCCTGGAAGTTGGTCAACTTAATGTGCAATCAATTACTGACTATTAAACTACTATTTTAAAAGATCAATTTCTATTTAACACAAATTAACATTTGAGAGGTACAACTGGAACTTAAAAATTCAATGCCACAACTGGGATTTGAACCACAGACCTTCCGCTTACCAGGCGGCTGCTCTAACCGCTATTGTGACAAACTGCCAGAATGGCATTAAATTCTCAAACCAGTTCGTATTTCTCCTGGTAAACCACAAAGGCAGTCTCACATCAGAGACAAATTACCCCAATGGTGACTTACTATTGTAAGTACTTTATATCCCAGGATTAAATAACCTTCAGATGGTAATTATTATTTTATTTATGCCAACAAACTTACTGTTGGTGTTTTTAAGCACACAAGCCGTGTGTGGGCAAAGTTTGAGAGGTAGAACTGGAACTTAAAAATTCAATAATGGGATTTGAACCACAGACCTTCCGCTTACCAGTTCTACCTCTCAAACTTTGCCCACACAAGGCTTGTGTATTTAAAAACACCAACAGTAAGTTTGTTGGCATAAATAAATAATAATTACAAATTAACATGGTTATATGCAACGAATATTATAAATTTTGACAATAAAATAGTGAATTGATATTATTTGATTGCAAATTTCAAACATGTGGCCCCCCCTGGAAAAATGTCTGCCGACACTCATACCTGGTACAGTCTGCTCACTTGTTCATTCTAGACAAATGTCCTTCAGCAAAGCTAAGCTACCCTTGATAAACATACCAGCATGTAGTTTATGCGATGATAACAAACAGCAATGCTTTCCTATGTTACGTTTCAAAGAGTACATAGATACAGTTTGCTGCAAGTTTTGTGAGGTAGGGTTTAGGCCACTGCCAGTGTTTTAACGACAATGCCTACTAATGTCAAAAACCAAATGAAGACCTCTACATAGTCAAAGTTTGATAGTGTAATAAATGTGGCGGACATAACTGGAAGTGTGATAAATTGCTTTGTAATTACTGTGCCACCTCTGTGCTGAAATATGAGGGCAACATACATGTCATTTGACTCCAGTTATTACTGATATGTGCCAGTGGCTCCATAAAGGTGAGTGACTCCATCTAACTCTTAAATTAAAAATTTCATTCACCAAGAGCTAATATGTGACCTAAATAACCCTTTCCAGACCACAACATCAAAGACAGGTGTAAAAAAGGCTTCATATGTGCATCATTGTCTTTTAGACATGTAAGATGATGGTTATAAATAAATTATTTTTTTTATCTCTAAATTAAACAATCTTTGTGATGCCAATTGACATCACTAGACAACAAAGAAAGCAAACATTGTGTTAAATATGCACTTTATTAGGAAACAATTTCACATTGTTAGCTGCTAAATTAATATAAAAAATCACATTTTAAGTCATATTGCACTTAATTCTTTGAATTTTCACGGCTTTTTGAAAACATTACTTCAATAATGCTTTAGTAATGCAACAGGTTATATGGGAGTATGGGAAACCAGGTAGAAGCTCTTTCCATTGTTTAGACATAATGCAGTATTAAATTTGATGAATTTTACCCTTGAATAATGTGTGCAATGTTTACACCTTTGCTTTTGTGAGATACAATCAGGTAAGTGGTACGTGTGGGTTGCAATATCCAGCAAAGGTGCTATATGAGGTACCAGTTTTCTTCTATGCAACTATGGATGCAACAATTGTCTTAATATGTTGTGAAATGTAGTACTGCCACAACTTATGAACAGAGATGACTAAGTGCTCTGAGCTGTACTTGCAACAAGACAGACTCCATCATATCTCACATCTGATAAAGGTATTGAGTACCCATTGCCCAAAACATTCTGCAGCTAGGCATTTTAACTATGCCAGAGTAAAAGTGTATTCCAATAAGCTGCTCACTTTCATTAGGGTTAGTATTAATACCAACAAACTTCTTTCAAGCAGAACGCAGATTTGTCTATTTAGAAAAGTTTTCTATCATTACATCATCACAAAACTGCTTAAAGTACATTAGATGAGTTCGATCATCATATGGGGAAGGCAAAATTACCACATATCACAAACTAAATTCACAAATTCTCCATCTTTGTGAGAAGCGTAACTCAATATTCCTTGTGTCTACATCACTGCTTCCATCTGGCAAACTGACATCTGTAACTAAGTTCTCGAAGTGATCAACCAAAAGCATGACATCTACATCAGCTTTATCTTGATGAATTCTAACTTCAACATCAAGGTTTTGCGGTATGTCTCGAGTGAGGAAACTAAATTCAGTACCTAATAGAGGAATTGTATGGTCCCTGCACCTCACTTCACATTTCCCCTCCTTGCAACCTCCCACCACACCTCATTACAGTAACAGATGACCGCCCCTCCCTCCTTGCAACCTCACACCGCAAGCACCCACCCACTACAGGAAGCAAAACCCTAGGGGGATGTGCAGGATTCTCCCACTACCAATGATTTTATACCCATAGGTTCCCCCCCACTAAAATATCCTGGGGGGGGGGGGGGCAGTTTATATAAAGAGACAAACAGCGAAACATATACTACTAACATGCTTCTCCCCCCCACCAACTTTTAACAATTTTGCACCCTGACCCACTGTCTTCATTTAACATATAATTCATCTATTTTTTATGATTTTACTATGTAATTTCCTATTCTGTAAGCATAACAAATACTAATAATTTAATAATACACCCTTTTCAAACAAAGTTGCCATTGTAGCCAAATGGCATCACCTTTATTTGACACTAATTCAATGGCACAGATGATGTATTTCTGGTTAAACTATTGGAAAGGAATATAAAAGAATGCTCTAATAACTGGAAAATTGATGCTTCACTTATATATAAGATGTAAATTACGACATGGATTCAGCGGCGGCTCATCAATTGCCAATTTGGGAGGGAGGCATATTTTCAGAATCAGCACGCTTTAAATGACAGTTAACCAAATTTCACCAGAGAATATGTGAAAAGACAACAAACCATATAAAGCAAAAGATTGTTATGCATGACCTTCAATCTATTCATTAAATACACCCTGTTTTAATTCCTAAACACTAGGTATGCAGGATCACCAGCATTCATTACCAAACAAGAATAAAAGAAAAACGCATTATTTTCTCTGCTACATATAGTATGTAGAAGTATTGTATTCCACTCAAAAATTCGATACCGAGATTTCACCAGAAATATGTTTTGATGCCCCTTGAATAAAAAAAAGCATTTTTAGAAAAAGGTACACGTGCACACATGTGTGTCTATCAGTCGGTGGATAGCATAACTCAAAAAAGAAAAGTTGGTTAAAAACTAAAGTTGGTATTTAAGATTAATGTCCCTTAAGGATGCGACATGAAGATTTTTAAGGGAATTCCTGCACCCTAAATTGCCCTTTGCATGGACAATTTTTTAAAATTTTTATTTTCTCAAAAATGGCTCTAACGATTTTGATTAAAGTGTTTAAGATATTCTCATGACAAATGAAATGTATATTTTGAATTTTCTGACTAGAGCTCATGTAGTCCTGTTTACCCTGGATAACTTTTGCATAACCGGTAAACCGTAGGAGATAGACTAAATCTTACTATACAAAACGTGTAGATCTTGCTAAAACACATAAATTATGTCCAAATAATTTTTTTGAGAGTGAACTATTTCGGAGATATTCCTTCTTATTTGTGTAAGTTTTGGAAAGCAAACTCGTCAAATGGAACAGTGCTTTCTAGTCAGTTTTTATGTTAGCTGTGCAAAGAGAACAGAATTTGAAAGCTTTAAAAGATTTGACTATCGCTTAAAGCCTACTGTATTCCCATATTCCTCTTGCACCTACAAGGAAATAAGCAATAAGATAATTTCTGCAAATGTTTATCTCAACTAACATGAAGAAGATATAGAATGGTTGGTACAAGAGTATAGAAAGTCATGTGACTGCAACACATAAGATTGCTAATTTTGCATCTGCAAAGCCAGTCCGCATACCTGTACAATGAAGGGTTAAATTTTCTGCTATAATCACTTTAGTTTTGCACAGATTTTGAATTTGTTCAATATTCAATATTGGTCTTGGCACCCCGAACTTCTTAAGTTCCAATTGAGACACAAAAGTCGTTATACTAGTACACTGTTCATGGTTCACTAATTTATTTCATAGTCCCTGTGAAAATTCGCAGCTAGACACCACTCAAAATTGCTGCTAAAACTATGTTTGTTTAACCACTTCCGAACACAGCAAATTACATTATATGAATGCAGTATTAATGTACTTTCTTGATATTATTTTATCGGGAATATTTTTTTTAATGATTTATTGGTCGATCAGCTCTGTGCGCTCTACAGACATTGTTTAAATACACATAACAATAAATAAAATATAATAGATAACATTGAAATGAGGTAAACCCCATTGGGCCCCTCACTGACAGTATTAGTTGAAATTAAATCAAGTCTTGCTGTGATAACGCCCAGCTGTAGACGACTCTTGATGCGTGTTGGAAAGTTGGATTTTCTGCCAAGAGAGTAACGAATAGATCCAGGAACGTTCTTTAGATTGCTGTAAAACTGTTCGGCTTGTGAAGAAATTGACTGTTGAATGATACTGATTCCAGTTTCTCTGTGTTGCTGACTGTTTCTGACAAACCATGGCGCATTAGTTGAGATACGTAAGATTTTGTTTTGAAATGTTTGGATGTGTTTAATTTCTGTAGCACTGACTCCTCCCCAAATTGGGCAGGCATATAGTAAGAGTGGCCTTAAAAGAGTTGTGTAGAGTAGTAAGCGAAGATCTTTTGTTCAGAAGTGGGTAAAGTTTTGTCAGTCTTATTTGGGCAAGTTTGAGTTTGTTACTTATATGTGGCTTCCATGTGAGTTTTCTATCAAACAGTACACCAAGGTATTTCACCATTTCTCTGTCACTTTTCCAGGGTATAGAATATTGGGAATATGCAACACTCTACCTTAAATGGTACTACTACAACTAATTTAGTTCAGAACTAAATTTCATTTACAATCAATTTAGGTTACAAAATTCAATTTAAGAGAAAGGAGTATGTATGGTATGCGTATTGCAGCACTGTTAGCAAAGATCAGGCAACGTTGATTTGTTTCATTCCGGTCAGACAGCTCAGAGGCGCTTTCACCCTCCACCCGGACTCCGCCCAGATTATGTTTCGTCTCCACGTCCCTCGCTTACAGTCGAAGTCATCTCCGCACCTCGCCGCACAGCTTGCAGTATCGCCAAGATGCGAAGATTTCCGGACGGATGAGATGCAGTCCGATGTTGCATACCTGTCGTTGGTTTAAGGGTCTCACCGACCTGACCGGGAGAGTTATCAAAATAAGTTCACCAACCATATCCTCTGATTAGCAATCAGAGGGCATATTACATGCCATCACAGGTCAGCATATTAGGGGTTAAGAGTTTATAGAGAAATGGAAAGGTTGGAAAAATAAAGAATCCTTAGCCCTCGGGAACCCTAATAGCATCGGGTTCGGAAGAGAACAAGAAATGACCAAGGTAAGGTCATAAGGTCAGATAGAAAAGATACAGTGAGGAGCAAAACACCAATAAATGGAAGTAATGTTTTGCTCAGCTTGGGTACCTTGTGGTCGCCATTCACATATCCCCTAGATGGGCACCCCTGAGCAAGTGTTTTCAATGTTGTTGTTAGCTAATGCTGGATTTGTGACAATGAAGTCATTAATCCTCTTGCTCGACAATATTTTTCACTCATAGAGCAATAGCAGTATAGTAACCGCTTTTAAGAGAGCACCATATTTTTATGTTTTGGCGGTCACATCGCTCTCTCACAATGTTTTCAATGTAATTTTGCCTTTTCTTTCTTATTTTTATTTATTGGGAAGGTGACGTCCTAGAGTCCTTCATTGCCAGCCGCCACTGCCTGGATTGCAAAATACCTGTGCAAAATACTCAGCATTGGCACCAGGCATGAAAACTAGAAAAGAGAGGTAGGCCCGGGCCATTCCGGTGAGTCCCATTGCTATTGGCTAATACATACCACGTCATCCAGAATACCGGTTTACCGCGAGAATTGAATGCGCTACATTGCATTGCAATTGCAATGCATTGTTTTGCGCTGTTCCTCAATAAAAAACGTTGTATAGATGTACAATTGAACGGAATATTACATTAAATATAAAAAGGAAGAACAAATTCTAGGTGCTACAATAACCTAGTCCTCCTGGCATAGAATATTAACTGTTAAGTATCTCACCATGCAAGTTTTCACATTACTTATTCGGCCACAAGGAGTCCTTAACCTCAACAGCAAGGTAAGGGGAATAGCTCAACAGCACTCTCCCCCCCCCCCCCCCAAAAAAAAAAAAGTATTGAAAGCATAGTTATCAGAGGAAGCTCCTCCATTTAAGATATCACTGTCGTTGATAAAAGGCATCTCTGGTGAAGGTAGCAGCCCTTATATGCGAATGGATTTAGTGATTCCTTGTGGAATCATTTGACTGCAAAGGTGCAATGTCATACTGGCAAGTTGTCACTGTAGCTCAGTGGTGAGAGCAGCCACGCGTGAAGCGGAGGGTCTGTGGTTCAATTCCCAACTGTGGCATTGAATTTTTCAGACACCATTTTGAACTAGTAGAAAAATTTTGTTTCTTCGAAGATACAATGGAAAACAGCCAGCCTCTATTAATCGATCTACAAGATGATGATACATTTTCATATGATGATCCATTACTGTTACATTAATTTCATAGCATAAATAGTACAATAAAAGTATATTTTACTGTTTTATTTATTCGTGTTTGCAGACTATTACACGTCCCTGATATCTTACTCGGTCTACAGATTCAGGTTTCTTATTTACAATCATGTCGAAGCAGTTTTCAGTCAACTAGATACTGTAAACAAAGTTTGCAATCATGTTGCGTAATAAGGATGACATTGCAATGCCAATATTTCAACTACTCACATCTGGCACATGACCACCACATGCTTTACCTCACATAGTGGGAAGGTCAGCATAGCCTAGCCCCTTCCCCTAGCTTCATGCCCTTGTCGTAAAGTATACGAATGGACCGTGTGTGCACGTGTGTGTATACATAGAGTGGAAGGTAAGTCATTGCATTAATTTAAACCAGCTATAGATCTTGAACACATTTTGTATTTTACCTTTTTGTCTCTGACCATTTCCTACGGAGATATTTTAGTTTTATCGAAAACAAGCTGGCAACACTGCAGGTTTCACTTTCACTAGGTCAATACATAAACAAACACGCGTCACAGAACCGCACGGCTCGTGAATGTAAACAAAGACATACCATACCGTGTCTGCTACGTGGTAATAAATAAGTACATCTGAATTCTCCAGTAACGTATACTGTAACCTAAACTCACAATCTAAGGATATTGTTTATCATTTTCTTCAACATCAAACTTAAATCATTTCGTAGCTGACACTGCTATAATTTAATAAACCAAACCATCTCTCTGACTTAAAAACACAAAGGTACATTTGTAGGCTCTTACAAAGTGTACCAAATTATATTTTTCAGGTGGCAGCAAAAGAATAAGCAGTAAAACAAATGGTTTACCCACTTCACAGGTATTGTTCAAAATGTTAATCATTTATGCACCTGCAAATCGCACACTTTTTAACCAATTACGTCGCACTCTAACAAAAATACCCTCATTGTTGCGTATTTCTTCTGCAGCCAGATAAATACACTCTCAAAGATTCCAGGGTAGTTGCTGTTTTGTAGATCCTGCTTTTCGCATCTTCCCAGAAGAAAAAAATCCAGAGGATTCGTACTGGGTGGAAGGGAAGTCATTACATTTATTTAACCCAGTGGTAGATCTCGGTATTTGGAGCACATTTTGTATCTAACGTTTTTGTCTCTAACCATTTCCTATGGAGATCGAAAACAAGCTGCCAACACTACCGACTGTGTGCGTCACTTTCACTGTTCAGTACATAAACAAACACTACTGCTACCATGCCTCTCGTGAATGTCTCCTATGTTTACTGTACGAACGTAGGCCAATCACAAATGTTACCTGCCAAAACCTTAAGGTGAAAGGGAAAGTGCTTGACCTGTTTACATGTGGAAATCAGGTCAATTCCCTGACCAACCTCAACGCAACATTGTCGACATACCTCACGTCTGAAAAAGGCACTCGGAGCATTCCTTCACGTCTTTTAAGTAATTATTTCGAAACCCTGTATGATGTCGCATAATTACTACCGAAGGTATGTCATAAATAAGCTACTCTACACATCTTACAAGTTAACAGTCATGTTCATAAATTCTTGTGGAGTTACGCATCCAATTTGGAACAAAAACCATTTAAAATATGATTTGAAGCTTTCCTGGTGACGAACATATTCAAAATGTTCTCAATGGCTCGAGTCGAGCAATGATCAGCCATCGATGAGTCGATGGCTCTTCATCACTACACCTGGCTCAAAGCCCGAGAACATCTTGAGTAAAAAACTATTTATTTTTTCGAAATCGGCTGATCAAAGAACAAAATGCCATTACTTTTTTGTTTATAATGCTTCTATGAAGCACATATTAGAAGGAATGTAATGACTTCCCTTCCACACAAAATCTGTGCACTCATATATATAGGGTGTTAGGGGTATGAGTGCGCAGATTTCGCGTGCTGGGAGATCCAAATATGACGAATAATAAAGCCCAATAACGATTCCATCTATCTTGAAAGATAAAGGAGATAATCTAACATTATTGAATACATTATCTGCACAGCCTGGCAACACAGGCCGAATGTTTTGTTTTGGTTTGCAGCCAGACATACGTTCACACCTGCAACGGGTGAAGGTCTGAACTAGGCTAGCACTTGAAATTCAGTTCGCCACGTGCCTGTGTGTTTCTTGTCAGCTAATGCCAGCAACGAGGGATGGGGTGGTTTGCTTTTAAGCTATTCAATCGTATTCATGATAACTAAACTAAAAGTTGAATAAGAGGCTATGCATAAGATGTAGTCGCATGATCAAAGATAGCAACTTCAAATGTCAAGCACCTCATTCAGGCGTATCGTGCATTTAAATCACAGCCACCTTTTGCTAAACAGGAAAATTTATAAAGAACAAGACTTTGGGGCCGGAACAGACTAAATGGCCTAAGCCATGAAGAAGAAAATTATTAATGGTCAATAACTGCAACCTCAACAAGATGTCTTACAGTAGATGTTCAAAATGTGCTCCGTGAGAATCTATGCAGACATCGCATTTCTTAGCCAATTTTGCCCTACCCTCGTTAGAACTGTGTTCGGCCCAATCTCTACGGCTGCTTCAAATAAACATGGTAGCAACCGTATCATGGTATACCTTACACTTCAGATGTCCCCAGAAATAATAATCTAAAGACATCTTCCAGGTCAAGTACTGGTCCAAATTGGCCTATCCAACGATCAGGAAATGTGCGATTTAAATGTTGTCGAACAGCTGTACTGATGTGAGGGGGTGCCCCATCATACACGAGCCACATATTTTTTCTTGTGTGAAGAGGAACATCCTCCAAAAGAGGGGCAGATTGTTTTTAAGGAACTGTGACAAGTTGTTTCAGTCATCTTGTGGGTAATACAAAAGGGCCTATCAACTTATTTCCAATTATTCCAGCCCAGATGTTCAGTGAGAACTGCTGCTGGAAATGAGCGTGTACTGTATGAGGTTTTCAAAGGGCCATGTATGCTGATTATGAAAATTCAACACACCATTAAGTGTGAAACATGCTTCATCAGTCACTAGCACCTGTGACGAAAAATTAGGATTGCACACACACTGTTCCTTTAGCCATTGACAGAATGTTACTCTTGGCAGACAGTCATTCTCTCTGAGGTGCAACTCTCTTTGAATGTGATATGGGCGTGGTAACTGTTCTCTTAATGTTCTATAAACTGTCCAGTTTGACATGCCAAAAGTACATGCCATACCTCATATACTTGCGCTTGGATCCTCTTCCACCAGCTGCAGAATTGCTTCCTCTGCCTGCAGTACCACATTCGAGCACAGTAGTCCTCGGTTTTCAGGTTGGAGAATCACACTTCCCGTCGTACTTGATGAGCTACAGCAGCAAATGATCTTAGGTTTGGAATGCTCCTATTGGGAAACCTATCCCTCTATAAGCGTTGCGCTTCACGTGTTGCAATCGGCTTTGCCGTGAGCAAGAAGCATATCTAAATACTCTTGACTTGTAAAGACTGCCATAGTTCTGAATGCACTTAAAGCACCTGAAGCACTGACAGAACCTACTGTTGTGCATGGATGTCACAGGAGTAGTTGTACTGTCAACATCCCCTCACCTTATGCTCTACACACATGCCAATGTTGCAGGGTTGCCAAGCGTATGCCCATAACTTTATTCCAATACACACGCTGGAATCCAGTCCTTTCATATCACTTTGTGGCTAAACAAATCATTTTAGCAACATATGGTAAAGACATAAATAACACATCTTTTGTAGCTCTACCTCGCGGTTTTAATTGCAGAAGCAACGATAACGGAGTGATGACATTCACAATCACACCTTTGACCAGTTTTTATTTTTATTTATGAAACCATGCACTATAGAGGAAAATGGTATGGGAACTCATGTTTCAGCTTGTCAGGAATTTGCCTTTGAAGTCTGCCCACTCATTACCCTAACACCTTGTACATATATTAAGATGATACATTAAGGTTGGTTCTATGAGAATGGATATGAAAACCAATTTGAAAAGCAAAACACTGGTTCACAATACATTGGGAATAAGAACAAGAATGCATATTGATCATATTACTAAAATGCAAAGTCAATTTTGTACATTGGTAGTGGAGATTGCCCCGGTACCGATCACTTAAGCCAATATCCATGTTTACGGCAAATTGGATAATGAATTTAAGCAAAACTGAAAGCAGAGGATAGAGGGCAACATGAATAACAATTAGAACAGCAATTTGAAAATATAATTTATTTTTAAGTATCCATAATTCAGATTATTATAAACACTAAGTCAGAGACTTTCAAGAAAAACTGATCCCATTATCGGTCACTTTGGTATGCATGAAAAAACCATTGGTAGAATTTAATAACTACATAAAATGTATATGATAATAATACAAAGATGTATTTTGTTTAGACACTATCACTCTTAGTCATTTTTTACAATGCTCACACACAAAATATGCTATTTCGTCACTGTCTGCGCAATCTACATGTGCCCAAACACAACACTTGCAACACTGCACCTAATCTTCTTGAAAGCATTCGCCAAAAATAACGCATTCAGTTTCTTCGGTTTTCTTTTTTGTTGTCTTCATTTCAATTTCCAAACTGTAGTTTCCGTTTGATAAGAGCTGAAATTACCTTGGCAATGGCCATTCTAGAAGTCTGTAGATTCATGACCGGTAATGTGGACACACACCTGACCGGACACGGGGCAACGCAAGGGGTTATAAAATAGTAAAATGAATACTATACAAAAAGATTTTCGGGAATTTAAGCATGTTAACTCACTGCTTGGGTATGCTAAGAGTATAATATATAAGTTAAACTCATCTAAACACGTCCAATACAGTCACAAGTTTTAGCAGCGTAATACAAAAGCACCGTCATCAACACTTCACAAAGGTTTTCTCTAAAATGGTGAGTAAAACCCGGACTTCACGCTAGGAATAGCGTTCTTTTGTTTTTGCCTACCACATCATATCTGTTTTTTGCTACTATCTAGCGTCTTAATGTGTAACTACTTGTTGACCGGTAACGGGGCCTGACCAGCAACGGTGCAACCTCCCCTATGTATTTGTAAACATCCCACTATTTTTTCATGTTTCCGATTCAGAAAATATAATGCAGGTTAATCAATTTAAAAATTTAATGGAGACCTACATTTTCTAAACGTAAGAGCCATACTATTTATGATTCCTCCAACCAAAATTTAATGGAGACCTACATTTTCTAAACGTAAGAGCCATACTATTTATGATTCCTCCAACCAAAGCATCTTAACAAGCATAGTTCATTACAAAGCATACATTTTAGTTATTCAGGGATGCACATTACCAGTTCCTTCTGGTTTGATTTTCCCAGCTTGCAACTATAGGTGCTCTAATGGTGATTTAGTAGCTTGAATAATTTATTTAGTGAAGAGTAATATGCACAAGGATCTCATATGACCTTTTCAAGAAAGGGGATGAAAAGGTTAGAGCTTGACCAAGATGTCTTCTGTTCCTGGGACCAAATTAATTGAGGATGCTCACATAATACATTTTAACTCTGGTTTGTATCCCCAGTTCTTTTAAGCTGGGTTTTTCCCGTTACATTAACAGCATCAGAAACAAGACTAAAATGACATACCAATTTGAAAAACCATTGGATGTAGGCTAAAATTGTAAATCTTTTTTTAAGGCCAACAAATTGAATAGTTTAATGAAAATTCTCACACTGTACAGTAAGAAATGTATTTAATGCATAAAGTGTTTAAAAAAATTAAATACATGTATCAGGATTAACCATTAAGGTAAGATTTTAATGCTTTCAGGATATTTAATGTGTTTTGATTCAGTTTCCACCAGAACACACCTGCTATGCTTGGCAACAATGCTCTGCATGAGCATCGTCAGAGTCCATGTGCCTTCAATGTGTGCACAGAAAGTGGACTCAGATCCCAATTAAAGGATTGCAAAAATAAACTATTGTAAACTTATTTTACCTAAAAGCACACTTACAAGAACTTCAATGTTCCTTATGAAAACACAGATTATAGTATTTTTAAAATACACACACTAAAGGAAAAATACAAAGTCCAGCAGCTAATAGTTAAATGTCTCTTTGAAAAGGAGGAATACCTAATTACACCACTGCAGCTCATCACTGCATATTTCTTTATTTTTCCATCTTAAGAATAAGTTAGAATACCATCATGCAAATATGTGGAAAACCTTCAAAGTAATCTCAGAGACTATCAATAATTGCTACCAACAATGAAAATGAAGACCAACTGAATCACAATTATAGCTTTCCACTCAGACATTTGAGGTTTTAGAGCCTAGAAAGTCAATGAATGACCTTGCTCTTCCATTCCTGATGGTGACACAAACTTTGTACTTCTCTTCTTAAACGCCCTTGAATCAGTTTTGTCATTTATACTCGGCGCCAAATAAGAAGGGGATTGACAGATGTGACGCACGTGGCGGAAACGCATAAATGAACGGGTGGGGATGGATGCGTCTTAGCTGTTGCCATAGCAACGAAAAGAATAACCAATTAGAGCTAAGGCGTTATAATGGCGTTTCCATAGAAACGGTACACACAAGGACCTTGTTGCCGATATGTAACACGCACGTAACACGTGACTAGCAGGTGGCTGATGAACCCAGCAGTAACATGAAGTGCTTTTGTTATATTCTGTTATCGCTGCATATAAACAAATAGTGCTGCAGGCTGCAGCCCGAGCTTGCAATGCTTGCATTAGTTAAGAGATTGCCTGCATGTTGAGAAGTTCGTTTGTGTTATTCTAATATACGGTTATTTGCCTTGTGTTTACGTGTGTTGCGAGCTTTTGCATTTGTGCTAACGCTTTTAATTATTGTTTAACAGTGTCAAAAAATAGTGGCAAAGATAGTGCTGCCAAACGAAAAATTGAACGTACTCGAGAACCGAATAAAACTGTGTTTGGTAAAGGTATCCCAATTAAAGGACAAGCGCGGGAAATAATATGTTCTGTTAGAGAATATTTCGAAGAGGAGAAATTGAACGGGGGACCTCTTGTTCCAGTCTCTAAGGTAATTGATAGAACCTCGCGTGCTGTAGGAATACTATAGTTAAAATTGGGAAAGAGAAGTACGACAAAGAGGGAAATCAGGCGTCAGGGTCTAAATTGCAGTAGCAGCAAATACAACAGTGATGCAAGTGATTCGGATATTAGCGGCATTTTTCCATTAGAATAAGCATCAATATTTCATAGGTATGTTTCTTTTGTTAACGCAAATATTTAGACATATAAAATTGCAATTCTGTCGTTTGAATGCAGATTCAATATTTTATTGTTGTCTTTGCATACGAATGTAAATAATATGCGCTCAACATTCCAGCCGCAGTGCAATCTTCTTCGTACACACAATCATATCGCGGTCTCCACGTGGTCGTGGTCGCGATAAGCGGCAACGTCGCTTCTCCCTCACTGCAAACTGTCAATCCCTTTCTTGGTTGGCGCCGACATTAGCAGGTTCAATAAATATCAGAAGGGTCCATTTCAATAATGTGGCAAACTGCTTCTACAGCAGGGCTGGGCAACTGGTACTCAGAGCAGATTGCTAAACTGCATGTTTAGCGGGCAAAAAACAAGGTTGCTCAAGGCATCACACGAGTCCCCCAGGCCTAGAGCTTTGATTTTGGAAAGAAAAAGGATGTTATCACGACTTCATAATCACTCATACAAGATTCCCCATTTGGTTCAAAGGCTGTGACTCTCAGAATCCCATTGCTTCAAAGGAACTTAACAGGGGAAAGAAAAAAAAAAGGGTAGGGGGTGGGAATGGAAAAAAAAAAGACTGACAATAGTTTTTAAAAATATTAATTTATTAATGTAAATAAAAGATTAAGCCAACATTAATTTATTACAAATACATTTTCAGTGACGCTGAAGCAGCAAGGTAGAATTTCAAGAAAGAAATGTTATCGCAAACAGGAAAAACTTTTAGACATTATTGGTGAACAAGACAATAGTACAACTGCCTAGAAACGAAGGTGAACAAAATGATTTGCTTTTAATGCACGAACATCTAGATTCCTCAGCAAAATTATTTTGAATGGCAATAAATGAAATGCAGATCTTGTCACTGGAGAAGCTGCATAATCATCTTCATTTATTAAAGAGTGTCCATCATCACTTACTGCATGGTATTCACCTAAAACAATAATACGTCAGTATTAAACATATTAGATGGAAAGTAAGATAGTTTCATCATCACTAATTTCACTATGTTTGCAACTAGCAGACATCTTTATTTCTCTCACTGAAACAAAAATAATTATACACTTTAAATGGCATGCATGTCTATACATAATAAAACATAGTTCTTTCCTGGAATTTTGGTTCTTGGAGGAATAAATTATCAACTGTAATAGCTTATCCTTGCCAAAAACTGCATTTGTGCCTATAGCAACTCTAGATTGATGATGGAAATGACAATCTCTAAAACAAGATCCTTAAGTTTTAAAATGAAGTGAAGTGAGAATTATGTAGAACTAAGTTTGATTATTTAATATGTAACTTTTAATGTGCTTTCTCAAAAGAGAATAATTCCAAATGCTTAATGTTTTTGAAACAAAAAGTAAAATTTGCCAATGCCGAGACAAAAGTAAATACAGTTCACAAAATCTTAAGCTCCAAGAAACTAAGGAACTTAAAATTCCAACAAAGAATAAATTGATCACTCATTCTTGGGAGAGCATGATATAAAATGAGAAATACCTTTATTAAAAGGAATAAACAATGCAATTGAATTAAACATTTAAATTTATATTAAGAGACATGAGAACCTATTCATGAATCCTCTGAAGGTATTCCAACTTTTTAAGTTCTTAAGACCAGCACCAAAGCTACCTGATCTGAATAGCTCTTTGGATCTGGCAGTGGATGCTAATTGACAATGTGGGCAATGCTCTGCATAGTATGCCAAAGCAAAACTATAATCGGCACCAATCAAGAAGGGCATTGACAGTTCTTAACCACATGGCAGAAACATCTAAACGAATGGGAGGAGATGGATACATCATAGCAATGAAAAGAAGGACCAATTAGAACTAAGTTGGTATGGATGGCTCAGTTGGTTAGATGCTGGCCTATTGATGCCAAGGTCACAGGTTCAAAACTGGTCCAGACCAATGGTTTTTAACCTCTTGAGGGATATGGACGTGAAATCACGTCCATTTAAAATGACGGATGAGCAATATGGGCGTGTATACACGTCCTGTGCATTTAAGCATTTAACCCTTATTTATCCCTTATCCAATTCAACTTATTTTAATTTTCCCTTTATGAAACATTTTAGTAAAGTCTATATATTTTACTGGCTTACCTTAATATGTTCGTTCTGCAGTGATTTACCTCAAAACAGGGATAAACACACAAGGGTACCTACATCTCCACATTCGCGAATTCCCTTCTTGCGGCACACGAAACACTTTCGAGATGGGCGGGACTTCTTTGCTGTTGGTGGTATCCTTTTAGGATTTCCTTGAAGTCTGAGGGGTGCAGGGGTTTTGGATTTTCAACCCCCAACGTGGTATTGTTCAATTAGGCTGCGAGCTATTGATAGTCGGACGTCAAGATAGGTCACTGTCCTGTGTGGGTTTAGAGCTCTCCAAATTACCAAACAATTGTATATAGTTATATCCAGTTGGTGCAAAAATACCTTTTTATACCACTTCTCCCTTCAGCTACAAGCAGGAAAGTATACGTATGTATTTCAAGAAAGAAAGAAACGGATTCTACTAAGTTACGAAACTTGCGTAAGCAAAAGTTGCAATGTGCCTTTATTCTGATGACTCAAGAGACCACACATACAGTAGTGCTTTATTACACAGCATGCTGACGCATAAGCCACACATACAATGGGTCGACTACTGTTTCTTTCAGAGAACTTATATTAGATGCGTTTGACAGAGCAAAGTTGACTTTTCACCACAGTGAAACAAAATAGTGCCATTTCAACGTTTTGTAAATACAACTCAACTTTGCTGATGACGTACATTTATACTGCATATAACGAGTTTTATACCGGTTTTTGTTTCATTAAAATAACTTAATATTTACACAAAATACAGCTGTGTATATATGACGCACTTTAAATGCCCTGCGCTGGATATTGGGTAGCAGTTCTCGGCTCGCAGACGTTTTAAATGACCATTGCTCAAGAGGTTAAGTGTATTAACTTGTGCAGGGTGTCATGAGAAGTGATTCCACTGTGGTGGAGCCTCTCAGCAAGAAACATACCAGGACTGGGTCCTTTACTGCTGGAATGATGTTGATGCAAAAAGGAATGGTGGTAATGCAGTGGTTTCATTGGGAGGAACTTTTTTCCCTCCCATGACTTGGGAGTCATTGAAGGGTTATCCTCCCCCAGTGGGAGGCACCCTCAGCGTTTCCTGTCAGGTAAGGGATAGGCTTTTCTTTTTTTGGGGGGGGGGGGTATTTATTCAATTTGTGCCAAGTAAAAGTCTGTGGCATTTGTGTATTTCCCCAGCATCATGTCATACTCCCCAAGGCCACAGATAAGGGCATTGAAGCCGTGTGGAAGCGAACTATAACATTTTTGAGAAAGGGATAGGATGTGATGAGTAAGGGTTGGGATAGAAAGGTCACAAATGTCTAGTAAGTACCAGTTTGCATCCACAGCAGTACAAAGAAAGTGGTTTTGGAGGGTTTGTGGCATTTAAGATGAGTTTGAGCAGCACTGGGCCAGACTTGACATTCATAGGTGAGGGCAGAGCGAAGTATCTGCTTGGAGAGAAGCACTTTGTTGCGGATGGACATCACTGATTTCCTATTGTAAAGTGGATATATCATGCCATGTTAGTTATATTCTCAATGTGGGATTTCCAAGTTAATTTATGGTCCAAGGTGATGCCAAGATATTTTGCTTGGTTGGACCTGTTTTACATCCAGGTCCAATCTGTCTTTGTACACATAATCCTAATGGGCTCTCCATGCGACAATTTCACCTCTCTCTCACCACAAACTGTCAATTCCTTTCTTGATAAGCACCAATTATAGTAAGCAAAGCAGGATCACCTTCAGCGATGTCTGGCCATATTATCCAAATTTACAATGTTGGGGAAATACTATGAGCAAAATGGTTACAGTTAATAAAACAATAATACGAGGGTGGGTCAATAAGTAATGCCTCTTATTTTTTTTTTTTCCTTAAATAAGTTAGTTATGTGAAAAAATTTAATTTGGTGCAATTCCTCAAACCTTCTTCTCTAATCCCCTGCAGTAGTAACTTCTTAAGTCAACAGGTGGCAGCACTGCATCCTCTTGCAAAATGGCTGACATCGACATTCGTATTAGCATTCTGTGATTGAATTTTTGACTGCGGAAGGTGAAACACCAATTTGCATTCACAAAAGGCTAAAAAATGTGTATGGTGATGCAACAGTGGATGTCAGCACTGTTAGATGATGGGTTCGTCGCTGTAACGAAGCTGAAGGGCAAACACTCGCTGAATGTTGCATGGAGTCACTGCAATCACCGGCCTGCCACTTCGCGTTTCATCTGCCAATGGTGTTTGCCCTTCAGCTTCGTTACAGCGACGAACCCATCGTCTAACAGTGCTGACATCCACCGTTGCATCACCGCACACATTTTTTAGCCTTTTGTGAATGCGAATTGGCGTTTCACCTTCCGCAGTCAAAAATTCAATCACAGAACCCTGTCTAATACAAATGTTGATGTCAGCCATTTTGTAAGAGGATGCAGTGCTGCCACCTGTTGATTTAGGAAGTTACTACTGCAGGGGATTGGAGAAGGTTTGAGGAATTGCGCCAAATTCATATTTTTCACATAATTTATTTAAGGGGGAAAAAAAAAAATAGGAGGCATTACTTATTGACCCACCCTCGTAATATTCTAATGAGTTGAAGACCGCAGTTTCCCTCACATCTGCAGTTTGTGATTTTCAGTGGAAAATGAGCTTATTTTGCAACAAAAACTTTTATGGCTGGCCCTATGGCGCAGTTGGCAGAGCATCTGCCTGCTGTGCTAGGGGTCCCAGGTTCGATTCCTGGCACAGGGGTAGGAATTTTTCTCCAGCCAAGATTATTCCTCAACCTTCCCTGAGTCTGGAAGTATGAATGAAAGTATGAATGTGTGTGTGAATTCCACATATAAAAACCCCAAAGACCGAAAAATGAGTCTGTTAAACGCCGATATGACCTCTGCAGTTAAAGGCGGGATCTAAATGGAACAATTAAAAAAAAAAGTTTTATTTGTTCACAAGATACCTTTACATGTATTATGTGATTGATACTATTCTTACCTTTTATATGACTCATACTTTTCCTGTAATAAATATTTCAAGTACTAGTCTCAAGAACATTATAATACTTGGGTTTTGATTTGTATTCTAAAACATTTTTATACTGATTTTGATTCAGGTTTATGCCTCTCATGCGAACATAAGAGTAAACCATGCAACAAAAAATTGACTCTTAAGGAAACATTCATTAAATTAAGAGTTCTTAAGCCAGAAGAAAATAATCACAGGAATTACTATCCCTCATTATGATATAGAACTACAGAACTTAAACCTTTCCCTATAAATTTAAATTACACAACATAAGAATGAAACTAGTGAGATACAGTACTGTGATCATTATCACCACAATTTCCATACAGCTGCAAGCTCAAACCATTCTTTTTTTGTCATTATGATACAACAATGTTTCCTCACAACTGAATTTGGTTATTTTATTGCTGTTTACACTGAGTGTTTTGAATTCAAATTTCCTTCACAGCACTAATATACTATAGTTAAAACAATCATCAATTTATTCTACAATTTTAGTTTACTCATAGTCCATTATATGCAACTAAAAATACATTTTTTCAATGCCACTTTTAAAATGAGAAAAAATTACAATCAACAAAATTTAAAATGTTTTCATTATTTCTATTTATTTATGGTAGTATATAGTGTACTTACAATGTCATCAATTTTGAGTATACTGCGAACCGTTTCAGATGCCAGTGTTATAGCACTAATAGATACTAGCAAGGGCTGAACCACATTCTCCTCGAGGATATTTGTAATTGCTCCCTAAATTCAAAGCACAGTATTAATTATATTCAACCAATTATTCTAATTCTGTTAAACACTCTTAATAGAATTATGCACATGCCATCCATTTATTGCTCTCCAACTCTCAGCCTGGTGATGGAGAAAACCATGATTTGAATCAGTAAACTCTAGTATGTGTGCCATTGCAGAGTATGAGAGACAGCAGTTTCAGAGATTCATACGTAGAACAGTTTTCATGTCTTATAATCACATAGGTATGAAGTATACCATGCATTCTCCTTGACCAATGAACACTCTTCGGCAAGTTCTCTGTTCAGGGAGGCGAGAGAGAGAGAGAGAGAGTGATCTGTTCTCTGAACCAACAAGAGCATACAGTTGTTTGCTTTAAATCTAATGGGAGAACAAAAACTTATGGACCGACTCTGTGATGTTTTGCCTGTCTGCACCCTTGGCACTCGTTGCCATCTGCCGCTACTATAGAAAGGATGCATGAAATCATACATTTTTAAAACTACTTTTAAAGGCTTTACTTATCAACTTTACAAAGAGGATGCTGAAACTGGCCACCATTGTCCATACACTTTTGGCAACTTTTTAGGAAACTATCCATCACTCGCTGTAGTTCACTTTGAGAAATGCTGGCAATTTCCTGGCAGATATTTTGTTTTAACTCTTCCGGAGTGTGTAGATTTGTCTTGAACATTTTAAATTACTCCAGATCCTTATCTGTCAATTCTCTTTAGAAAAAAAAAAAAAGGGGGGGGGGGGGGGCGTCGGAAAATGGCATGTACGGGCGTCAACTGCTGACCCGAAAAAAATTGGCCCTATAATTATTCAGAACCTAATACTGTTCATGAAGTACCCCTTTGATATGAGAAAATTGCTGTATGGTGCAGTATTAGTGGAGAAAGGCTTCTCAGAGCTTCTGTAAGTGACCAGCACCCCCAGATGCTGCTCCCTTTTTCCACCTGGATCCCATGAACAAAGGGCAGAAAGAGTTCTTGTGTGTATATCATTAATGCCATGTTGCACCTAACGCCTTTGCTGATGCTTGCAACCCTGAAAGAACCTACAGCATGAAAGCTGAATGAAATGATTAATCAAACGAAATGGAAGGACGGGAAATTCAGGGGATGCAATGGTTCCCAGCATTCACCTGGTGATCCATAGGCCAGGAAGGTTGGCCATGAGAATAGAACCCACGATCATCCATCTCACTTGGCATGAAGGGGTACTTCATGAATATTAGTTTTCTCAGAGCTCCAGCAATGATTATTTGGTCTACACCTCTCCATGAAGGTGGAATCAAACCCCGTCCGTGAAAAATGTTAAATGTGGGTCTATTTTGTCATTGTATGCACTATTGAGAGTCCACTCACAAAATGTGCACCTAATTATAAGATCACCTGGTTGAGCAGTTATTTTATACAGTTTTAACTTCAGCAGTTTAGTAGCTCTTCACACAAACCCATTAGAAATCCCTGTTAGATGTCTAAGCAATTTTCAGGGAGGAATTCTCCAAACAATGACTGATGTCCTCTGAAGGTTCTTTGGTAAGAACTGAACACCGCCTTTTAGATTTCTCAGCCTGAACACTTCCTGTGGCTTGAAATTTATTGTAAAGTTCATGGATTGTTGTACGGCCTGAAACTTTTTCAGCTGGAAATCTTTCTGTAAATCGTACTTTCACCGGCAAGCTCACTGAGTTAACACATGCGAAACATAAATAAATGCATGATGTACAGTAGAAAACCTATGCTGAGCCATAATACAGTTTGTGACTAAGTACAGGACAAAATAATTCATTTGTACTACTTGGCAAAGCCAGGTATATCAGAAAGAATGTGAAATTGCCCAGTTGTTTACACAAGCTTATTGCACAAACATGGCGAGACAGTATACGTACACTCTGTTCAGTTGCAATCATATCTTCAGGACAGCAACATATATTGGCAAGTGCAAGAGATCATCTATTTGTGTTTTATCACTGACTACACCAAGTTACTATCATATTGTTGTTCTAATAAACAAGATAAGAAGTAATTATTATTTATTTATGCCAACAAACTTACTGTTGGTGTTTTAAAACACACAAGCTGTGTGTGGGGTAATTGTCTCTGATGTGAGACTGTCATTGTGCTTTACCGGGAGAAATATGAACTGGTTGGAGAATTCAATGTCGTTCTGGCAGGTTGTCACAGTAGCTTAATGGTTAGAGCACCTGCCTGGTAAGTGGAGGGTCTGTGGTTCGAATCCCAGCTGTGGCACTGAATTTTTCAGTCCCAGTTCTACCTCTCGAAGATAAGTGTTCACAGTGCTTGACCACAAAGGTCAGTACACCTCATCGCTTTGCCAAGTAGTAATAATTGAAATGCATCACATCACTGTCAACTCAATATTGCATTTCACACTGCAGAGCAAAATAACGTCAGTAATGTGACCTTATTTACAGCAGCAGTGCATTGTTTCCACGTGCACACATGTGCAGCCATTTCAGAGTTCTTTTTGTTCTCCCGATATAATGCATTTTCTCAGTTTCAATGAGCAGTTCTATTCTGTGATTTCAGGAGCCATTTCTGCTATATTTTCTCACTTAAAAGCACAAAATCACAGATTGGTACAAACTGACATCACTTGACTGAATTAAAGAGAATAGTTCTTCAATGGATGCCATCACGCTGTGGGATACTCGGCAGTAAACTGGCCAATCAACTTGCTTAGAGAGGAAGTAACATTGCACAAAAACCCAAGGAAAAATATTCTTTATAATTAATACATTAATCAACTCAAAATTCCAGTATGTAACTTCTGATCACTCATGAAATTTCAAAAATTAAAAGATGAACAGTGAACAATAACCACTAAACCCAGAATATCCAGGGAAGAATGCAGTGGTATCTTTCTGAATGAACACAGGACATTATTGTTGACGCACTTGCATAAGATTCAATATTTTGTTTTTTCAATTCATGCATTGTAGGACTCTCGTGGGGAGATGGACCAGTATCTTAAGCAGTACCAGCTCTTTCACCACCTACAGAATGTGAGGATATTGGAGAGCAAGAAACTTTATTGCTAAACACACAATATTATATACCATTGCAAAAGCATTTCAAACCTCTGTCATTGTTATATGTTCAGATCACTCACCTTTCGAACATTAATACCCGTTGTGGTATCCCCTTGAGCATGCCGATTTCGCAATTCCGTTACTGTGGCAATTGGATTCAATCCAGCATTTTCCGCGAGTGTTGAAGGAATAACTTCAAGAGCATTAGCAAAAGCCCTGCAAACAAGAAAATTTTACTTGTGTCTTATTTAGAAATGTCCTAAATATAAAGATAAACGAGAATTTCTAATTGGTTTAAACGAGCGGAGTGTGTTGAGTTTGAAGGCCCATCAACAGTGAGGCCATTTGGGTCCAAAGTAAAACAAAATCTATAACTCAATTACGGGGTTAAAAAGCCGAAGATTAAAATACTAAACAATTAAAATAATCTTCCTTTCTTAGGAGTTTGGAAACAGTGTTGTTATAATCAATTTAATCCAAAAGGTGAGTCAACAACACTTACTAAGTGAGTCCATAACACAATTAGTGTTTAGTGTTTTAACTTACCTTTTAGATTAAATTAAAACAATATATAAGTTAAGAAAGTTAAAAGACCACAAAGAAAGTCAGAAAAATCTAAAAAGCCCCTAAAACTAATGAACTCTCACTTCCAAAATTCTAAAATTAACCAACAAGCCAGACTTGTAATAACCAAGTAGATTAAAATACTGTAAAACAAATCTTAGAAAGCTAAAACCTACCTAAAAGAATAGTACAAGTCAACTCGTTTAGTGAAGTCAATATGGGCAACAAAACGCAGCGCCTTAGTGACACACACTGTATTGTCACCCAAAATTGAGGCAACTGTACACCCCAGCCCAATGGACTGGCACTCATGATCATATTGCAAACAATTCACAAAGACATGAGCCACAGAAAGTCGGACACCGCACCTCAGACGTATAGGCGCTAGGTACCCCACAGGTGTCCACGAGTGGCTCACATGTGGGATATCCTCAGGGAGGTTACAATAACTTCTGCCCACCTGGAATCTCTGCAGGATGTCACCCAGGGTTGTATACTGTTCTTAATCGTCTGCAATTGTGTGCCAGCCAATGCTTCCCAGGACAACTGCCATGCAGCTAGTAGATGATGACGGAACTACCATCGAACATCTGTATAAGGCATAGCACAGGTTCAGAATCCCGGCAGGCGACATGTGGACTTAGCAGCTGCATCCACCTTCTCGTTGCTGGGAACTCCCACATGGCCTGGTGTCCAGGTAAAAACGAGCTAGTATCATGAGAGAGCAACTGAGATACAAGTGTCTGAATTTTGATAAGCAATGCTGAGCTGCTGATAAACTGCTGCAGCAACCGAGTAGCACTAAGAGAGTCGCAACAGATAGAACTTCCAGGGAAGGAGTCGGAGATAAGTAAGAAAATATGGCAAAAGGTTCGACAGTAAAAATGGAGCTATTGTCTGGAAGACGGTACTGGTGAATCTCACTGTTATACATGAAACTACATCATGTAGTACCACCCACCTGGGATACATCGGTAAATACCAGAGTGTAACTCCAGTAACAGCCCAGGGTTTTGGCAAACAGTTGGCAAAATACTGGTTATGAGTTGGCTACCTTGGCACAGCAAGAAAGCTCTAGATCGAAACGAGCATGCTGGAGTTGCAAAGGAGGATAGCGACCAAGAGAAAACTGCTCCACAGCAGGCATTTGGAGGTCATGCACAGCGAGCAGTTCCTGAAACCGAACGGTGAACAAGTTCCGGGCACAGGACAGAGTTAAAAGAAGTGTGAACTCAGTGAGCTGCCAACCTTGCTACATAAGAACACAGTAAACACGAGCGGTGTACCAAAAGTGGAGGCTACCCAGAATCAGCATAGACACACTCGACTCAAGCGGAAAGTTCCAGCAGCAAGACAAATACCAGCATGATGTACAGGGTTTAAACGGCAAAGTTTAGAGGCAGACACTGTGCCATTGATAAAGCAGCCGTAATCTAGTTTGGACCAGACCAGTGAGCGATAAAACCTCTATGACTGTGCGATCGCCACCCCAAGATGCCCCAATAGTACTAGTTGTAGTGTTTAACGCCCGCTTTTACTACTACAGCACCGCAGGCGGCAAGATGCCCCAGATAAAACTCTGAGTAGCCGAAGGGAACGATCGCAGGAAGCACGAAGATGATAAATATGATGCTCCCATGGTACTTTGCTGTCGAGGTGTAGGCCCAAAAACTTCAGGTGTGGAACAAATGGAAAACGTGTGCCATAAAGTGAAGATCAGGAGGGTGTACGCTCCAAAGCCAATGAAAGTGGAACATTGCATTTTCATAGCAGAGAACTGAAACTCGGTGCGAAGGACCCAGACTACAATAGAGGTTATGGTCAGCTGCAATTGACGCTCAAGATGCTCCAGATTATAAGAGCCACAATAAATCGCAAAGACATCAACATACAGTGACATCAGGATTCCGCTGGAAACAACACTGGCAATGCCATTAAAAGCCATGGCGAAAAGTGACACTGAGAATTGACAGGGGTACACCATTCTCCTGGATCTGGTCTTATGAGAGCATATGCCCAATGCAGACACAAAATCGGTGTAGTTTTATAAAATTTAAAAGATCACTAAATGACCGCCTAAACCGTAGTTGCACAAATTACAGAGGATACTACATTGCCATGTAGTGTCATAGGCCTTCTGCAGGTCGAACAAGACCCCCATGACATGCTGCTTCATGAGAAAGGCACTTTGAATGTCGCTTGTCGACACTGGAGCGATAGCGACAAAAACCGCACTGAACATTGCTCAGCAGGTCATTTTTGTCCAGCCACCACACTATGCCAGTGTTAAGTGAGTGATTAGGGTTTAAGGGCCCGTCGACAGCTAGGTATTAGAGCCCCACCCAGTGTTAATAATCCATTCCAAGGTCTTACAAACGGTACTCACAAGGTAAATAGGGCGGTAGCTAGAGGGAAGTGTCCATTCCTAGGCCGAAGGATAGGGATCACAATACCCTTGCACCAGGAAGACAGGAAAACCTGCTGAAGCTAGGCACAGCTGTAAATGCTCAGCAGAAAGAGAGCCTTAGGTGGAAGATGAAGCAGCATTTGTCGGTGAATGTCATCAGGACCAGGAGAGCAGTCCTTGGCAGGAAACAAAGAATGCGCTAGCTTCACTTCTGTAAAATAAGTGTTGTACAGTTCACTACAGTAACTGTTACATTCAAGGACTATCCGCTCCGCAGATTCCTTGAAGGTCCCCCTTCTGGATCTGTTGACATCAGCCTGCCATCCACGGGATAAATGAAAAGAAACCTAAATCTTCTGGTCTGTGCCGACCCAAAGCACCTGCTTCAGATCCAATCTCAAGGAGCACTTCAAAAAGTTACCCTACGCCGGTTACAACGGTCCAGTACGTGACATGTTTACCAAAGGCAGGCCCATCTTTATTCCCCTACCACCGGTGGCTCCCCATTTAAGAAAAGTAGAAAAAACTGTGAATGTGATACGTCTTATATCTATTTCGTATGTTGAAGGGCAAGCAGAGGACATGTGAATATGTTATGTAAAAGAGAAGTAGAGAAAACCATGCAAATGTAATCTGTTGTATAATAAAACGGATAGTATAAAAACCTTCTCCATTAAAAAACAACATGTGCCAACTTTTAAGGTGATCAGTCAACTGGTGTTGGAGTTTATCAACTTCATACCTACCAACATCCATTTTTATATATATACACATATAGATTGCATGTTAAAGAAAGAGAGATGAATATGTGAATGTGTTATGTAAAAGAAAAGTGAGTAGAGAAAACCGTGTGAATACAACCCGCGGCCCATTGGTAGCCAGGCGCTTGGGCGAGAGCATTTTCTGTCTTTCCAGGCATGTAATTGGGAACAGAAAAAAACTCCCATGGGGGCAGGTCAGACTCTATGGTGGACGAATCCTAAATTTGACTCTAGACTTCAAGAGCTGAACAGTAATGTTGGCTATGTGTGCAGACACGACATGATGAAGGCTGCCTCACAGTCCCATACATAGCCATCATTCTTGAAGCTTGGCAAAAACTATTGGCAATCAAACTGTTGTGTTAAAGCTAGAGATTTCCTCCGGGCTTAAAAGCTGTGGTCTGTTGGAGTCTAGAGGTCCAGACGTTTCGTCCACACCTGCGGTAGACATCAGTGGCATGGTCTGAGTCTTCTTGGCGAAGGTTCAGTTACAACAGAATTGATGACTGGAGGTGCTGTATTTATAACTGGACCACTCACAGGGGATTGGCTGGGCTGGGGCGGGAGGTGTGTTAGATGGGCGGGGCTTCTCAGCTCTGATTGCTCAATGGTTTATGTGATTTCTCTGCATTTGTGCTTTTTTATGCCCAAGTATCAGATGCCATGGCTTGTTCAGTTTTATAGCTTCTTCCTTTCTGTTGAAATTATTGGGGTGTTTGTAAATTTCTATGGCTTCATGTTGTAGTCTGGCATGGTAGTACGGAATAGATTAGGGTTGCCAATGTTTAAAAGTAAAATTATTGTACCGGCCACTCAAAATTATAGATTTGGATTCAAAATTATCGTACATCATAAACCAAATGATACAATGTATCAGCATAACACTTATGAAAATGTAATATTGTTGCTTATGGTATCCACTTACAAGATTAGTATTGCAACATTAATACTTATGTTTCTTGCACTATTCATCTGAAAGTTCATCATCTTCCTCAGCTGTTGCAGCATTATCAAATTTGTTGAGATAAACCTTAACATCTCGGTGGCTTGCACACTTCCGGACCAACCACATTCTTTCATAAGCTGAGACAACCGAATAAGTCCCTTTACCGTATCTAGCGCCAATCTGTTTATAATTCTGGTTTTTATTAAACCCAGTTTTAAAAACACTCTTTCACAAGAAGCGTTTCTGTGGGGCAATGAAATCACTGATAACGCAACCTCCACCAGTTCTTTGAAATCAGCATTTCATGACCTGTGTTTAACAGCACTCCAGAAACTGTCAGGTTCAGGCAAGTTTATTTCACATTCCGAGTTTTCTCCATTGATAATCCGTTTTCTGAACAGTGCCTTCTTCAATGAGACTACCAGATCTGGGCACACTGGCAACAAGAGGCTAAAGGGTAGGACTAGTAGGATATGAAATGGTTGCCTTAGAGTGGTGGATACAGGCCATGAGGGCAAAAGTGGTTTCGCTATTTGTAATTAATTTCATTTCGCAGGTGTGACAAACCAGTGAAAATATTTTGCAGGTATCAAAATTATCGTACACCCCCATAATTATCGTGCGGGTTGACAATCATGAGTACTACCATCCAAATTATCGTATGCCCCCATAATTATCGTACGGGTTGGCAACCCTGGCATAGATGAAAGATCAGTAGTCTCCTTATACTGAATTATGTGTTCTCTGTCGGCCCATATTGCATCTTCTGCGAACGCTGACTTGTCTCTCTGTTCTGTCAGGTCCACAAAACATATAACATGCATATAATCATACTATATTTACTTTGTCATGAGTGGTTAGTATGTACTAATTTAACTTATGGGTCGCGTGAAGTTTAATATCCTTCAAGGTGGGTTCCGGACTTAAAAAGTTTGAGAACCACTGAGATATAACAAATCTTACAATACAAAAAATGTAGATCTTGCTAAAACACACAATTTATGTCCAAATAAATTCTTTGTAGAGTGAATCATTTCGGAGATATTCCTTGTTATTTGTGCAAGGTTTGGAAAAGTTAAACTTTCGTCAAATAGAAGATCAATTTCATTTTTTTTATATCTTAACCGTGCAAAGAAAACAATCTCAAAGCTTTAAAAGATTTGACTATCACCAAAGCCTACTGTATTCCCATATTCCTCTTTTACCTACAAGAAAAACAAGAGGATAATTTCTGCAAATACTTATCTCAACACAAAGAAGATGAAGGAATAAGAATTTATAAGTATGGTTAGTACAAGAGTAGAGAAAGCCACGTGAGTGCAACACATCAGATTTTTATATATGCAGATTATATGAGGTATGCTGAAGAGTGAGTAGACATGTAAATGTGTCGTGTGAAAGAAAAGCAAGTAGAGAAAAACGTGTGGATGTGTTACATAAAAGAAAGAGTAGAGAAAACCATGTGAGTGCAATATGTTCCATTTCTAATTCTATCATAGAAAACGGTATGAATTGTATGTTGAAGGGTGAGTAGAGAAGGACATGTCAATGTGTTAAGTAAAAAAATATAGCGAATAAAGGAAACCTTGTGAATGTAATACGTTGCATAGTAAAATTGATAGTATAATAAACCTTCATGAAAAAGAACACTTATATGTGGTAATTTCCATGGTGACGGAGTTTATCAATTTAATACATACCAAAGTCTTTTTCATATATACAGATTTGATGAAACAACACACATTCTACTTATTGTAAAATGGTTCGATCAACTCAGAACCTTTGCAGGAAGGTGCACAACTTGCGAAAGTCATTCTAATCGGATAAATGCTACAGAGAGAGCAAGATTTTGGATTAAGGGCAATCAACTATTTGGTCATAGACACCCTTAAAAAACAAATCATGACAAAAGCCAGAGATAAATTTCTACATAAAATAAAAGTAAAAAGAAAAATAATATAAATATACAAAACAAAGAGGCAAAAGCAAGAATTAAAAAATTATAAAAAGGTTGAAAAGATATAAAATTTCTATACCAAAAGTTTTAAATTCTCAAGCTCATGCCTCAACAACTCTTTCAACAGCTTGTTTATCGTCTGCCAGGCAGTTGCAGAGAGTTTCAAAGGTGCACTAGGGAAACATACTCTAGCAGTACGTGAACGAACTGACAAAAGTTTGTCGCACAGCGGACAGAGTAGCAGGATTCCATTTGAAAAGGTAACCAAGCATAAAATTGTAATAGCCAATGCATAACCAAGCCAAACTTAACCTCCTCACAAGATATGTGAGAGGAAATTACCCAGTTCATTGGAAGTTCTTTCACTTCTCTAAACTTATTACCACAGAAAGCTCACAATTCCTCATACCAATGCGACAGCACCTCTCCATACTTCAAGCCTAAACTCTTCCAAAGTAACATGAGATTGTAATGTTGGGTTCTGTGGTTGCACTCTTTATTGCCAAATCTGCCACTTCATTCCCTAGTGAATGGTACAGGAAACCATATGGGACAAATAAAGAAACAATTTATTTTTTTATGCGAACCAACTTACTGCTGGTGTTTTTAAACACACAAGCCTTGTGTGGGCAATGTTTGAGAGGTATAATCAGGACTGAAAAATTCAATATCATAGCCAGGATATCAATCACGGATCTAACGCTTCATGTGCAGCTGCTCTAACCACTAAGTTATGGCCAACTTGGCATGGTAGCTTAGTGATTAGAGCAGCCAAACATGAAGTGGAAGATCCATGGATCACACCCTGGCTATGGCACTGAATTTTTCCGTTCTCTCAAAGAAACATTCATTTTTATACATAGATTATGCCTGTGTCAAACAAAATTTTATATTATTCAACGTTTCGTGGTTACCAAAGATCAATTGTAGTTAAAGAGTATGTAATCAAACATTTGCTGTCTCAACAACCATAATGCATTGGGTAACCATGCCTATAACTTCTAACAAAGAGTTGTATCTTGCTATAGCAAAATATGCTGCGTTACTCCAAAAATCAAACAACCTTTGCGAGAATGTGCACAACTTGCGAAAGTAATCACAATTGGATGAATGATGCAAGACCCGTATGGGACAACGAAACATTCATTTATATATACACACATAGATTATGCCTGTGTCAAACAAAATTTTACATTATTCAACGTTCCATGACTGCCAAAGATCAAATGTAGTTAAAAGAGTGTGTAATCCAACATTTGCCACCACTTCAACAACCACAATGCATTAGGTAACCATGCCTATAACTTTTAACACAAAGAATTGTATCTTGATGTAGTAAAATATGCTATGTTACTCCAAAAATCAAACTTCATAGAACTTGAGGATGTTGTGTATAAGTAAATTTTTAGCTAAGACAAGATCCAAAAATTTGACGTCAAGAAGAGGTGCTTAATTAGACATTTCTCATTGACAGCAATAAAACCTTCAGACATTCATTCCCATCACACTTGAAAATTACTGACATATGCTTAGAGTTAGGTTATCTCAGTAGCATTTTTAAGGTAGGCATTTATATCACATTTTATAGTTTACTCAACTCTTTCTGTACTGTTCTTCCAATCCAAATACATGTTTATCTTACCTTAAACAGTAGGCATCCACGCCTGTGATGGTCTGTGCGTATTGTGCTAGTTTCAAGCTCAGCTCTATTTCTGGAGCTCCTCCTCCAGCAATAAGAGCCCTAAGAAAAGAATGCCATGCTTGTATTAGCAATTCAATTATATAATTATATACACCCTACTTATATAGTATTATACAGTACAGTGATGCCTGATCTTTCAACTTCTGGTGCTAATTAGATATACTTTATAAGAGCTAAAATGGGCTTATTTTGAACTGAGCCTGTGCTTTACAAGTTACAAAAAATATCAGCAACAGAAAAATTTAACCTAAAACCCTCTAACCCCATACTGCCATGATTATATTGCCTACCAAAAGTACACAAGCAGGACAATAACGTGAAACCAATCATCAACAGCATTAATTCACCCACTTACCACATCGCTAGATGACTAGTAAACAAGCTAAAATCTTACACAAAATTTGAAAGTTTAAGAATTGAGAACTCCTTGGAACTCGTAAAATACCCAAACAACTACAATATCCCTGAAGGACACATAATGGTTTCTTTCGATGTTAAATCTCTTTTTAGCAGCATCCCGGTGGAAAAATACATACACTCATTAGATGGTTGACTCAGACTACAATAGACCCCACAGAAATAAGTGATATTATTACCCTTACCGAAATTTGCACTAAGAATAATTACTTTACATTTGACAAATTCTACAGACAATCCCAAGGTTTAACAATGGGGAGCAGACATGTACTTGAGCTTTTTCGAAACTCAAAGTAAATTCCGTTCCACATATGTTTAAATTTTGGAGAAAATATGCAGATGACATCTTCGCCATAATCCTCCAGAAACAAAAAGAAGACTCTCTAAAATTACTAAACCTACAGGACAACCATAAAGTATACAATTGAAATAGAAGAGAACACATTACCTTTCCCGGACCTCAAAATTACAAAGACATAGATGGTATAAAATTTGGAATATATAGAAAGTCCAAACATGTGGATAATTACATAAAGAACTTACATTAACTTCACTGTTAATAGTGCTTCTATTTGTCATATACTTAATATTCACTTCAGAAAGGAGTTTAGGTACCCATCTGGCATAAAATTCATTACAGGCTAAATCTTCAGCAATTTCTTTGTACAGAAGAGTACAACAAATCTTGTGAAAAATTATCAAAAAGCTCTGAGATTGCACATCTGCAGCTTTTTCAGCTCTTTTGTCAATCATCTGAATCAGCTCTGCATACATGAAACTAGGTCTAGTTCTTCTCTCATCATGGACAATGGTTTAGCAATTTTTTTAATACAAGGCACCATTGTCTGATGCCACCTCCACTCATTACATTTGGATCAAAAACTTCCCAAAGTTCCTGACGGATTTCGTTTGCTTTACAGTTATTTTCACAAAAAATGTTTTAGAGAACATGTCTCACAATTCATATGACTTGCAATTTCAGCACACATTTGGAATACTTGCAACTAGTAGAGGAGGCATGACCTGGAATCTACTATTGCTCAAAGCATACTGGTTCAAAGTTGATATGAGTGGTACTCACATCTATTATAATGCGTGATGCTACATTCATTTTATTTTAGAAAACAAGGGAGGACTTACGTAGGTCCTCAGCACCATGACCACAAATGAAAGTATCTTTATGAATAACCCACGTATTATGTAAGAATTTGTTGATCTGATCATGTTCTACGTCTGATGTTTATAACAGGTCATCAAAAAGTTTAAACCAAAAAGGTGAGTCGATTCATAACATTACACAACACTTGTAATATACCAGAACATGTTTCGGAAGCTGACCACCACCGGAGACCTCAAGGGAAACATCACCATCCACACCAGGGAGAACCAGTCCATGTCCAATTGATAACGGAGGAAAGTCAGCCTCTGAAACGTGTTCTGGTGAATTATAAGTGTTGTATAGTGTTATTAACCGACCCATCTTTTTGGTTTAAATTGATTATTACAAGTTTTCAAACTTCCAAGAAAGAAGATCATCAAAAGTTGCTTGACAGCTCTTATGTAACCAAGATTCCTCCAGAAATGGGAATTCTGGTGGCAGCACTGGTTGCTATCACCTTATACACAATGTGTCAATATCACCAATACATCACAATAACAACTCGCCTACTGATAGCCAAAGATTACTGCAATAAACATGTGGGAAACAATAACCAGATGGTCGGCCAGTCAGAATGGAGTAAGGGAAATCTAGGACTACCAACATCATCTCAAGCAATAGGCACCAGCACAGTGCACTGAAAGTTGATGACCTAATATATGTAATTATTTCTTATTACAATAATATGCAAAATTTAGTTAGGGCTGTTTGCTCATTTCATTTGTACTATTCCCAGGTTATGTGTTATCAGGGAACCTCAGAGAGAGAGGGGCAGAAAGAGAGGATGGGAGTTGGAGAGAGTAGAAAGAGGAGAGGGAGGGAAAGGGGAGAGAGGGGTGGAGGGAGGGGGACAGCGATGGAGGGAGAGAGGGTGGGGGGAGGGGAGTAGGATGGAGGGAGAGAGGGATGGGGGGAAGGGAGTGGGATGGAGGGAGAGAGAACCTTATTCATTACTCAAGAGCAGGGCAGACCAGAATCGCCTTCCCGCACAAACAGTACCGGAGCAGTGTGACGTCATTGGGAATACACGTGAGGCTCGGAATACACAGGGCAAAGTGAAATAAGGGTACTTTTACAACATTAAGCACATTGTTAATATCCCAATCCCAGGCCTATCTGTTAAAATAAACAACACAATGCAGTTATCCAGTGGGTATCTATTTCTGGTGGTGGACCTTCTGTAGTACAATGAGTAAAAGTAGAAACCATTGCTCTGTTGCTGCGTGTAAATATGTTTCATATAAAACTACGGATGTAATTTATCATAAATTTCCTAAGGATGTAACATTACAGCATTAATGGGTGTCTCGGTGTAAAAGGGCTGATCCAATTAATGTCAATAACGCAAGAATTTATTCAGTTCATTTTCCTTCCCGAAGATTATGAACGGGATTTAAAACACGAGCTTCTAGGATTGGCATTAAGAAGATAATTAAAAAGCGATGCTGTGCCTTCAGAAAGATTCCAATTTGGATTGGAGATACATGGGAGACTGCTGTGGCAAGTACCAGTAAGGACAATCAGCTGGTAATTAATAAATATGTGTATTCTTAAGACAGTATTTCTTTATGTAATTTCAACTTTGTTTTATACATTTGAGGATTAGAGACGTTGTCTAAGTATAATAAAGATAATAACGACGATATTTAAATAATAATAATAATAAATAATAAATAATTATAATAATAATAATAACAACCAGATCATAATCTTTTAATTTATACGACATATATTAACATATTTGTTGACTGTTCAACTTTAGATTTCTTTGGAGATAAAGCTGATAAATTAGATAATGCTCTCTTTCGTACCGTCTTCACAGAGAAGATCTCGTGCTGATATATGTCCTATGACAAGAGGAAAATGTTACTGTAGCACGCAGGGCTTGTTATTCCTTTATACTTATTGAAATATTCCGTCTATTTTTACATTTATGCGACGTTTTATACTGGGCAATAGCACAAACCAATGCAGTGCTTTAACTATCGCGGTAAACCAGTATTCCTGATGACGTAATGAGCGACAGCCAATAGCAGCGCGATTTGCCGGAATGGCCTACCTCTCTATTCTAGTTGCCTTGACTCAAGAGTACACTGGGGAATTATAGAATTGACAGGTTTCATTTCTATATCAAAACGGTCTCATAAGGCTCCCACTGTTAGCTACTAGTCAAAAATTACTTATGCAACATGAGGTTTTAAACTGACGTCTGAAAGTACATGTCAACAAAACAAGGAAGCAATAAAATAACACCACAGAAAAAATGTTCATTAAAGCTAAGATTAAATCCAATTGCTATAATTTTCTTTCAATGATTTCAATGCTGTTCAAACCATTGCAATGTAAAATGAAACACATGAATGCAATTACAAGGGATGCTTAATGGCTCAGCAAATTCAAGTGCTATCACAGATACCTCAAATGTGTTGATGAAAACTGGAGAGCATCACTGCCACCAAGCACAAATCATAAGGTCAATCCTTAACCTCTTGAGGGATATCAACGTGAAATCACGTCAATTTAAAATGGCGGATGAGCGATATGGGCGTCCTGTGCGTTTAAGCATTTAACCCTTATCCAACTCAACTTATTATAATTTTCCCTTTATGAAACATTTTAGTAAGGTCTATATACTTTATTGGCTTACCTTAATATGTTCGTTCTGCAGTGATTTACCTCAAAACAGGGATAAACACACAAGGGTACGTACATCTCCACATTCGCGAATTCCCTTCTTGCGGCACACGAAACACTTTCGAAATGGGCGGGACTTCTTTGCTGTTGGTGGTATCCTTTTAGGATAATGTTTTCCTTGAAGTCTGAGGGGTGCAGGGGTTTTGGATTTTCAACCCCCAACGTGGTAATGTTCAATTAGGCTGCGAGTTATTTATAGTCGGTAGTCAAGGTCGGTCATTGTCCTGTGTGGGTTTAGAGAGCTGTCCAAATCCCCAAACAATTGTATATGGTTATATCCAGTTGGTGCAAAAACACCTTTTTATACCACTTCTCCCTTCAGCTACAAGCAGGAAAGAATACGTATGTATTTCAACAAAGAAAGACACGGACTCTACTCAGTTACGAAACTCGTGTAAGCAAAAGTTGAAATGTTGATCTATTCTGATGACTCAAGAGACCACGCATGCAGTAGCGATTTATTTCACAGTATGCTGACGCATTAGCCACACATACAATGGGTGTTCCTTTACTGTATCTTTCTGAGAACTAATATTAGATGCGTTCGACAGAGCAAAGTTGACTTTTTACCACAGTGAAACAAAATTGTGCCATTTCAACGTTTTGTAAATACAACTCAACTTTGCTGATGACGTACATTTATACTGCAAATAACGAGTTTTATACCAGTTTTTGTTTCATTAAAATAACTTAATATTTACACAAAATACAGCTGTGTATATACAAAGCGCATTTAACAATTTAAATGCTAGCAGTTCTCGGCTCGCGGACGTTTAAATGGCCATCGCTGAAGAGGTTAAGTAATGCCTCCCATATTTTTGTGTTGACTTTCAAGTATCCAAGCCAGATTATGTTGGTGGTGTATAAATTGTTGAACATTCCTGAATTGAACAGAAATCTATAATTTACCAGCTAAAAGGTTAGTCAACTCTCAATTCAAAATAAATGCAAAATATTACTATGAAAAATCAAAAAATAAAAGATGGTTACTACCCAACATTCAAACAGTAATTCCTGAGTATTCTTCGAAAAATGGCAGTTGCAGCCTTCAGGTTGACTATGGGACATGATTGTCTGGCAAAACATTTTAACAGAATTGGAACATATTCTTCAGCCCGCTGTCCTCTGAATGATCTGCAAGAGGAATTGGACCAAGGCCACCTTCAAATATGCCCAGCCACTTACAGTGCCCCAACCATCAGTGAAAAATATTGGAACAAGAGGACTATAATCCTTGCAAAGTTAAAGGCATATGGAGGTGGTCCGTACTGCAGACTCCAGCAAATTCTAAACTTGCCCCTCCTACCAGCATTGCCGAATATAGTACACGCATCTCACACACTTATGTACAGAACCTCTGCCGGTACACGCACTATGCTTGGCAACAGCACTCCACTTGATCAATGACCAGTTTTCACATGCCTTTAACTTTTGTGAGCAGTATAATGACTTCATTGTCAGAAATCCAGCACTAGCCAATAACATTCCCGCTACTGCCCTGTTTGTTTCATTGTCCCATGACAGATAGCACCAGCAGGAAAGCATTCCAAAATGGCTACTGACATCAAGGAGAGTACAAAACAGATGTGTGATTGAATTCCTTACTGCTGAACAAATTGTGCCAAGTGAAATCTATCAACGCTTGCTAAAGGTTTATGGAGGCGATACAGTACATGAGAGTAATGTGAGGTGGTGGGTACAGTATTTCAAAAGTGATGAAAAGGATGTGAACGACAAGCCACACCCTGATCAACACCACTCAGCTGCTGCAGTACATAATGAACATCGTCTCAATCAACTCATCGGTAATAATCAGCAGATTATGACCAAGGAATTGTGTGTAGAGTTGAATGTCAGTTGTAATGCCTTAGACAAGAAATTACACAACCTTAATTACAGCAAAGTGTGTGCGAGATAGGTCCAGTAGACGTTTTCACCGGTTAAAAAAACTCATTGAATGGAAATTTGTTAAGACCTGCCTGAGTAATACAGGCTAAGTTGACAATTTTCTTAACTCCAGTCTCCAGAAATGGAACATGGTGTCACCATGATGGGGAAATTGTAAGCCCAAAATGTCATGATAATGTTTTTCACTTACAAAAACACACTATTAAGGAGTTAAAAATTAATGAGAGCAATTTCTAAACCATAATTACAGAAAATTGGCACATCCAAAGACACACTGAAATATGCCAAAATTTATACTTCATGAAATACAAAATATTCAATGAAGTTATACTTGGAAAACTCATCGTGTTTTGAGTCATCAATTATTAAGAGTACACTCAGGTTGTGTCCCACAGTTATAATCATTGTTTTCCAAGTTGAACGTCTACTGTCTAAGCGCTAAGGAAATTCAATAGCACATAACATACCTCTGTTTAACAAGGCACCTAATAACACATAGGGCATCATGAAGAGATCTCTCAGCTTCCTCTAGAACCAGCTTGTTACTTCCTCTAACAAGCACAGTAACTGTGTGGCCTGGACTTTGAATACCTGTTACCTGTAACAAATTATGTTGCTATCAATACTATATCTCTTACCATGATACAAAACTTTGCCAAAATTAAAAATGAAAAACTCATAATTATTTCTTCATCATTCTCATTCAGAAGGTGTCCTAAGGTTGTAATCATTGTTTTTCACATTAAGGTTTCTTTACATATAGCTAATTTATAATTTATATTGGTAGATTCATTTTGAGGTATTTGCAATGAGTATAGTGATACGTTCATTGTCAACTATGTATGCATATAAGACTTCAAAAAGATGCCCTAACAAGGTTCAAAACAGTGAAAGTTAAATCATGGTGCAACTTGCCAACATTCTAAATTAATTTTGTATTCCACTTAATACATGAATGAATGAATGAATTTGAATGAATTTTTATTTGTACCAATTCTTTTACATAACTTCTTATAATTATCCTACTCTAACCTAAACTACATACAAATTTTACATAACCTTATTGCTACCTTGGTTTGCATGGCACCCAGGCCATTTGCCTCCCAGGTAGCTCTGTTCAATCTATTCTATCTTATATTAATTAATTGTCCCTCTCCCCCACTCTGCCTTCTTCATTTACACTCTTTACTTTTCTTGCCCATTTTCCTCTTACTTTCTTCAAAAACTCACCTATACTTCTAACCTTCCTTTCCTCTTTCACTGTTAACATTTTTATGGCTACCATTTTCCCCTCTATTTTTTCCCATTTTTTCTCCCAAACCTTTTTCCTCCATAATGCTAATTCCTTACATTCTGTCAAATAATGTTCTATACTTTCTTTCTCACCGCACATTTCACATATTCCTATTTTACCGCTTCTTGTCCCTCTTAAAAATATTGCTCCTGTTCTCATCCACGCTAGTCCTTCTTTTTCCTGTCTGTTACAATAATCCACATATGGTTCTCGCCCCCATCCTCTTTTTATTTGCTTGTAGAATTGTAATGATTTCTTGTTTTCTAAACTTCCCCATATCTCTTGCCTTTCTATGTCTTCTACCCTACACTTTACTAGTTTATCTACATTACTTTCGTTTCTTTCTTCAAGTTTCCATATATCTCCCATTCCTATTTTCTCCATAATTTTTCCAACCCCTGCCCACCAACTGTTTTCATTCTCTAGATTTTTTTGTTGCTTCATACACAATTTTAAAATTTCTCCATCTTCTTTAACCAAACATTTATACCAAAATTTTATTATTCTCTCCATTATTATTCCTTTCCTTCTTGTTTTCCCAAGCTCTACCAAGGCCACTTCTCTTGGTGCCGATCTCGGTAGTCCCAATAATTCTTTGCAGAACATTCCACTTAATACATACAAAGTGATATAGGCAGTGGAATTAATGTACTAATGATAAATTGAAGTATACCTTGACAAATTTACTGTTGCCTGTCTGCACCTCCTCCACTAGTTCTGCAGAAGCAAGATGCTCTGGCAAGAAATGATCTAAACTTGCTATAGGACGGCATCCCAGGGTCTGAGAAAGAAAAGCAATTGTCAAAAAAAATGTATAACATCAAATGAAAAGTAAATAAACACATCAGAGCACCTTAATTTTTCTCTAGAAACAATTGTACATTAACGCTCACCTTAGTTACGAACTCCACATCCTCTCTCTCAATGTCTTTCACCACCATAACTTTAATCTTATCAAGGAAATGGATGGCCAAATCACTGACAGCATCCCTGTTCACAAATAACAATGATACAATTCACCTCTTCAGTGAGCCATGTTTAGTCAGTTTAATGATAAAACAAGATACTGTGAAAGGTATTTCAGAAGGGTTGAACAAAAAAGTGTGTTAATATGCAAATCACCTTTAACCAAAACTTTCACCATATATTAATCAATTATACTTGAATTAATGTAACTTGGGTATTCTGACAGTTCCCTCTGTATGCATTACCTGCATGGTAGACAAGTGACACAGAGGTCTGTTGCCATGACAATCAGGTTTGGCCTTGGAATAGCCAATAGCCTTCATGGATACACAATCTCATCACAAAGTCTACTCGCTGCTTCAAAGTCAAACCTGGTCGTCATGACAACAGACTGCTGTGTTACCCCCTACTATGTGGGTAACGCACGCCGAGGGAACTATCACAATACACATGTTAGGTTAATTCAAATATAACTTCAGGGATATTTTGAAGCTCCTTCATAAAGTAAGTTTCTCTGTGGTAATTTACAGAAACAAAATACAATGGAAAGATTTATTAGTACACATACGGAAAGTATTGAGCAATTTTTCTATACAGTCCCCATCGGAATTCAGACATTTGTGGGACCAACTTTTGTATCCCTGTCCTAAGAAGTGTGCCACCTGGAATTGGAAACATTGCGTGACAGCCATATCTGCATCTGTCATTCTGAAAATGCTGATGCTGACCAGACAAATTTCTTGAGGTGTAAGAAATGATGAAAATCTCTGGAGTAAGATTTAGGCTCTAATGTGAACAATAAAACATTTCCCAGCCAAACTTCTACAGGAGACTTATTGTCGATCAAGTGTGTGTGGCCTAACATTATCAAGCAGCAAGACAATATAGTAATAAGCATCTCATGTCTTGTCTCAATTTCCACAATGTTTCAGAGTAATGCCCAGCATTCACCACATCACCTCTGGTCAGGTATTCAACGAGAAGGATGCTCCTTCTGTTCTAGAATGCTGTGCACTGACACAGTCTCCTTGAATTTTATCTTGCACACATATCAATTGTGCATTCACTGCTGCTTGGATTCTGGAGTACTGTGTAACCTAAATTTCCTGTGATGGTCAAATGACTACTGTTTGGTTTCTAAGGTACCATATGCAATCCATATTTCATTATCTGTGATGATCAGGTCCAGAAGTTTATCACTTATCTTAGCCCACTGTGGAAATGATAAGGCTGACACCACGTGCTATACATCATGTTCTAGGGTCAGTTGCTTTAACATCTAATTTCCTGAACAGGTGCTCCACAACATCATGCTTTTCATGCGTTACCAGGCGAGTGCTCTAACCATTAAGCTACTGTGACATTCTGCTAAAATGACATAGAATTCTCCAACCAATTCGTAGTTCTCCCAGTAAACCACAAAGGCAGTCTCATCAGAGACAATTACCCCAATGGTGTCTTACTATTGTAAATACTTTAGGTCCCAGGATTAAATGATCTTCAGATGGTAATTATTTATGCCAACAAACTTCTTATTGGTGTTTTTAAAATCACACAAGCCATGCATGGGTAAAGCTTGAGAGGTAGAATTGGTAGAATTTTATCAGTTGTTAATTCATTATTTAGTAACATAGACTTTTTTAAACCTTTAAATGGATGGCAACAGTAGCAATGACTTTTTTCAATGAAAAAGTGTAGGAAAATGTTCTTTAGGGGGAAAAAAATCAGAAAATACATTAATGAATTGAGCTGCTTTAAAAGTCAGTAAACGGAGAAAGAATGTGTTACTCTGCAGTTTCATTGCTGTACAATTAGTAGTTCCCAAGAAAATGGGATTGAAAGTTGGTAAAATTAACACAGCAAAATAGGCTTACAACCTCTCTTTAACAAATAAAGGAATACCACAAACAGCTTTAGCCAGGATTGGATGGCACCATGACATATGAGCCTAGAACCTTCTAAATGCAAACCACAAGGGTACCCAGTGTGGCTGTCAGTTGAACATACAGTATACACTAATGTTGGAAAGATAGAATCAGACTGACATAGCTGGGAATGTGAACCATGGATGTTCAGCTTACTGTGCCACTTCTCTAACACAATGAGCACATGGAGAACAACTGATTATCACTGATTGCTCTAATAGTGGTTAACTATGAGGCATGGAACTTAAAAGTACTTGCAAGACTTAAGTCATCATTGCGATATGTGGAGTACATTATCTCAAAATGAATTTGAGAATGGTTGATGGTTTATTGGGAAAACTGAGTCAATTGGGAAATTGAATGTTGTCTCAGCATGTTACTATAATCGCTTAGTTGGTAAGCCAAAGATCCACAGTTCAAATCATGGCAATGGCATTGAATTTTTCAGTCTTATTTGATCCTTCCAAATTTAGCCTACACACAGCATACATGGAACAATTATCAGTTATTGAGCTGATGAAGTTTGATGTTTATCAGACTTTTTGTTACGTTAAACTCTTCACAGATGGGCACGCACATAGGGACCTCTTTCTTAATTTTCTTTTATTCTAGAGACATACGAGGGCTGTCCCAGAAGTACCTGACCTAACAAAGAAAGCACAACTTTGGGAAATAACCATCTCTATCTCGACAGTCTCCTTTCAGCTTGATACACTTTTCCCAGCAATGGGAAAGCACAACTTTGGGAAATAACCATCTTTATCTTGACAGTCTCTTTTCAGCTTGATACATTTTTCCCAGCAATGCTCAATAGATGTGATACTCTGTTTATAGTGAGAATCGTTGAGTTCTGCAAAATAGCCATCAACTGCAGACTCCACCTCTTCATTGTTAAAAATCTTTAACCACCAACCCATTTCTTCAATTCTGAAAACAGGAAATAATCAGAGGGGCTAAATCTGGCTAATAGGGTGCATGAGGAAGCAATTCAAACCTTAACTCACTGATTTTGGCCATGGCAATAATGGATGTGTGAACTGATGCTTTATCTTGATTAAACAAAACCTGTTTTCCCACTAAATGCACCCGTTTCTGCTTGATTTTGTCACTTAAACACTGCAAAAAGTTTGGATAATACTTGCCATTGATTGCTTTTTAATTAAAATGGTCCCACATGCATCCCAAAAACCAAGGCCATGACCTAGCCTCCAAACGGAACTGCCTTCACCTTCTTTGGAGCCGATTCTCCCCTTTCAATCCAGTGTTTCAACTGTTCCTTCGTTTCAGGTGTGAAGTGATGAGTACGTTTCATCCATGGTTATAAATTGACGCTAAAGCTCAGCTTTACTATAGCACAACATCGCCAAACACTCATTTGAACATCAAGACGCTGTTTTTGTTCCACTGTAAGCAAAAGCGGCACCCATCTTGCACACAGCTTTCTCATGCTCATATTTTCAGTCTGTATTCAATGCACAGCACTTTTTGAAATACCTGCAATGTCTGCTATACTCGGCGCCAAACAAGGTGATGACAGTTGTTCCACGTGGTGGAAAGGTGTAAATGAACAGGGGGGGATGGATGTCTTTGCAATGAAAAGAGGAACCAAATAGGCAACACTAAATGCTAAACCAATGTTGTCGATATTTAACACGTGATTAGCATGTGCCGACCTGCAATCCAGCAGTAACAAGCTGCGCATCTTATCTTCTGTTTTCCCTGCAATATATACAATGCCTCCCTCCAGCTCCAGCTTGCAATGTTTGTATCAGAGATTGCCTGTGTTGACAAGTTTGTTTGCATCATTCTATTTATGTGCTTATTTGCCTTGTGTTTATGTGTGTCTGAATCTATGTGTATGTTGTGAGAATTTACAATTGCCTCACTTTTAATGAATAATTATGTACAAAAATATTGACAAACACAGCGTAGCCAAACAAAAAACTTTACATACTCGGGAAGCGAGTAAAATTGTGTTTGGTACATACTCCATTAATGGATTATGCAGTTGGTGGTACTGCTGAACAACATGGTCGCAAAATTGTTTGGTTTCCCCCTTTTCTAGTGTACTCCGATTTAATTAATTTGTCCCGAAGTAAAGGGTTACATTGTGCGAAACAAAGAATTCACTGTGTCATCTGTAATAAAGCTACATCAATAAAAAGCTGAAAAGTGGAAAAGTGGTTACTGATACGAAGGGCGTAATAAGTGCAACATGGGAAAATGGAGCTTTAGAAGCAAGGATAGAACAGTGTCATTTCTATAGGTAATTCTAGCAACAACAACAATAATGCAAGTGAGTCGGATATCAGCAGCATTTTCCCAATACAATATTTCACGGGTACATTTCTTTTGTTAACATTAATCTTTACAGTGATATATACCTGCATATTCTATTCTTTGCATGTAGATTCACTATTTTACTATTGTCTTCGAATATGAATATAAATTATATCTGCTCTACATTCCAAAGGCAATCCGTCTTCTTACACATAATGATAACGTGCTCTCCATATGGTCACAATAAGCAGCAACATTGCCTCCCTTTCACTGTGAGGTGTCAATCCCTTTCTTGTTTGGCGCCGATAATAGCTTGCATACTTTCAGTCAATGGCCATCCAATCCCAATACCATTTTATGGATTTTCTTTACAATTCCTGGCATGGTCAGCTCATTTGGTCAACCACTGCAATTTAATCTAAAAGGTGAGTCAATAACACTAAACACTTAGATTTATAATTTTCCAAAACGCGTTCCAGAAAATTATAAATGTAAGTGTTTAGTGTTATTGACTCACCTTTAAATTAAATTGATTACAACACTGTTTTCAAACTTCTAAGAAAGGAAGATAACCACTGCAATGTTTGTCTTGGGAGCCTGTTCGGCCTCGCTTGAACTCTCCCACCCAATATTTTACTGTTGTAAATGAAGGAGCAGACCCCCTGAGTAGAATTAGTTCAGCTTTAGTATTAGCTGGACTAAGACCTACAGATTAAAGTATTGTATCACATAACGATAACCAGTTTTTCCACGCTTACAAATTTGCTGACAGCATTCACTATTAATGGCTGCCAAACAAATACTAAACAGCGTAGCATCGTCAAACTTAAAACAGTAATTGTTAGTGTCTTACTGGCAAGTTGGCAATGGTAGATGAGTGGTTAGAGCAGCCGTGCGTGAAGCGGAAGAACCATGGTTCAAATGCCAGCTACGACACTGAATTTTTCAATCCTGATTGTGCCTCTCATTCTAACTTAAGCTTTATAAGGCTGGTACTTTCTACCATAGTTGTTTGAAACAACTGCTATCTATACGTCAGGTCAGATACTTCTGTGACAACCCTTATAAAAACAGGCATTTCTTGTGAAATCTCAATATGAAATCTTTAGGTGGAATACCTATAACAAAAAAATTAATGCAGAAACTAATAAACTTCCTCCACTTATGCTATCAAATTCATTGCAATAATAGTATTCTGGAGGTCTTATTTTTTAACTGTTTTCTTTAATCAGCAATTTCACAGGTTTTGTAAGGCAATTCATGAGACTTTTATAAGTCACTGTTCTAAAGGCTCCACATTTAAATGAAATCTCTTGATAAGCAATAGCCATCCTGTAATCCTATCCCACTTCCTCTTTCAACAGTATTTAGTTAATTATTTAAACACATTACCTGAGGATAGATTTCTGCACGAGTAGAACATTACAGCCAGATTTCTTTATTTGCTTCACAATGTTTAAAATATACTGTCTTTCTTCTTTGAGTACTCTGTCCATAGCAGCATAGTCCGAAACGATAACATTGTGATCCATCTGAAATTTCAGATGATTCAAATAAATTACAACATGAATTAAAATTGCAAGTAATACACGGTGAAGCAAAATATGCATAAGTCAAATTTACATGTATTCTGACTAACCTTTGTTCTGCAGAATATGTACAGAAAGTGAAAGTAGCAAAATGCAAGGGTATCATGATTATTTAATGAGACCTTTGTAGCTTCCCCTTCCTTACCTCCCTCCACCACTCTCAAATGACAGCAGTATTCAAACTATTGAATGAACATAATTATAACCAATGACACGTCAGAATGAAAGGGAAGTATTGATTATTTCTGACAGCTCACTAAATCGTTACTCAATTGTCACTTGTTTTACAGTATGTCGTATACATAAATTACATGTGGCCAGATTATTGGTCTATTGCCAAGCTGGTAACACATTCAACAAATTTCAGAAACTGCACACTCACAGAGATGTAATTAAATTTTAATGCCACCCAAGAAAGACAGTTTACTGCACATGTATTAGAAGAAAAACTTCATTCAAAAGCAGAAACTGTATTACAACGTAACAGACTAACATGTTTAAAGGTATTTCAATACGAATTTTAGTTCCAGTAAAAATATACGGAAAATTTGTAGAAGAATTAAACATTTTTATATTTTTCAACATAATATTGCATTAAGTTTATTGTAAAGCTTTACACATTTTTGTGATTCTAAGGATGAAGGTGAAGCTTTTCTTACAACAAAGAATCGTTTAACCCAAAAAATGTTGCGTAATTCAAGCAACATTTGCAAACTTCTCCATAATAGGTATGAGATATAGCTTTTCTACAAGAGCAGGTGTATCTACCCTTCTCCACATCACCTTTTCTTGTCCTCATTAGAGCCTCTAGCTGCGTATTAGAAACTGTCAGCAGTTCACTGGTCATTAGTTATGCCTCATCCACTGCAAGACCCCGTAAGATAAACAGATAGTCCCGAACAGTACACTTTACTAAATTTCTTTTGAGTACCAGACATGTCTACATCCTTAGTTATGGTCAAATGCCAGTAATGCTGGTTTCTGCTATTGGATCTTGGATGTCTTCTGCTGGATAACTGATTATAGGGAATGTTATCCTCATGGATTATTTTCAAATTCAACAAATTATTTGTAATTATTGTTTATTTATTCCAACAAACTTACTGTTGGTGTTTTTAAATACACAAGCCATGTGTGGGCAATGTTTGAGAGGTAGAACAAAAACTAAATGCCATAGCTGAAGTACCAGATCAGCTGTGGCATTAAATTTTTAAGTTCCAGTTCTACCTCTTAAACATTGCCCACACATGGCTTGTGTATTTAAAAACACCAACAGTAAGTTTGTTTGCATAAATAAATAATAATTACCATGTGAAGGTTATTTAATCCTGGGATATAAAGTACAACAGTAAGTCACCATTGGGTTGTCTGATGTGAGACTGTCTTTGTGGTTAACCGGGAGAAATACGAACTGGTTTGAGAATTCAATGTCATTTTGGCAGGTTGTCATGGTTAGAGCTTAATTGTTAGAGCACCCACCTAGTAAGCAGGGGCTCTGTGGTTCAAATACCAGCTGTGGCATTGAATTTTTAAGTTCCAGTTCTACCTCTCAAATGACAAAAAGTTTGCTGAATTCTTCTAAAAAGGATATAATTCCAAATTATAAAAAATCTAGTATTTATCAATTTAGCTGTTTAGACTGACACAGTTTTTATTAGTAAAACCAAATGTTATTTGGAAACCAGAACAAAGGAACATTTTAGAAGCATTAAATATAAACAGATTGATAAATCAGCTGTGGCAAATCATTTCTGATCATTTAATTATGAAATAAATCCACAGGTTAGATTACTAAAACAATTAGATGGACCTATAGATTTGACATATGGAAAATCATTTTGAAAAATAAGGACCGTGTAATGAATTTTGAAATATCACACATTGACTGTTAACAAATTTTTGTTTTCAGTGGTTGGTAATACATAAACATTATGATGATGCCTTTGTTAAGATTCCGACCAGTGACATAAGAGAGGCACCATGATGCAATACAACTAATGCAAAAGTATGTAGTCTGCTTTTAATTTCATGAACTTGCAGCAAATATAAACATTAGTGAAGCTTATAGTTTGTTATAATTATAGAAGGAGAAGATATTTCCAAAAAGACATGAAATAGATTTAATGAATTTTGAAATTCCTGTCAAGAGCAACATCCCCAAGGCAAAGTTCGTCAGATAGCACAGGAGACCCAGGACCCAAGTAAAGAAGGCACAAATGTTTGTAGCAGTTTGACCATAGCTGACAATGCAGACCTGTTTTGCAAAATATACTCTAATAGTTATCGTAGGTCAGTGAATCACTCATGTGAAAATACAATTCAAATACTGTTCTAGAAAACAATTTATCAAACAAATTATTTTGTATGCAGCTCTAAACACGAGTGAAAGAAGTTACCTGCTACATTCAACACATTTGTTGTACAGAACTAACTCTTAATACATCTAACATGATGGGTACAATGTAAAACTTACATCAGTCTTTGGTGGAGATATGCAAAATTGAATCAATCCTATTTTTGCTTTTTCCACTTTCCTTGGGCCATTTACATTTGCTGGCTTTTGTGTGAACACCAATCCTTCAATTAACTGAGTATCTTCAACAGTTCCACCAAGCTTCCTGATGACTTTAATATCCTGCAAAAATTCAATAATGTTAAGTTCCAAATACATTTATTCTCCCAATGCTTTAAGTTAACATGTTCACAAAAAGAAGCGATTCCACTTTTTCTGAGTAACATTACCCTGTCTTCTTTCTCAAAAGTTTGAAAACAGTGTGGTAATATTCAATTTAAACCAAAAAGGTAAGTCAATTAAGGATATGTATGACTGAAATTTCATGAAAATCAAGAAAAAACACCTTTTTTAAATTTTAGTTCTATAAAATAATTTAGACATTGCCGAATACGAAAAATGCATAATTTGCCTCCTGACGCCATTTTTAAATGCCCTACTCCATATTTAAAGGTTGCATGGATTTTAAACTCTCTGAAGATTACGCCCACTTTTGCCTGCATCCACATTCTTTGGCTGTTTTCTGTTCTCGAAGACCAAATTTTGGAATTATGCCTTGAATGTTGACTGCAGAATCGTCTCATAGAGCTGCAGGTTGACTTTTGCAGTGAAATTTCTCATACTTACAATGCAAGACAAAGTAATGTACATCAAAGAAAAATCTGTTCTTTGAGTTTGAATATACCACATACCATGTGATACATCTAAACCTATATCAAACTGTTATTCTAATGCAGTGATTTTGAATAATCATTATATAATACAGTTTTAAAATAACATATTCAACTTACATTATGCGGTATGAAATGGCGTTTGTTTGTTTATGTTTTACCACGAGGTGCACAGTGAATATTTCAAGTTGGTGATTTTTTGGTGCCTTGAGTGTGTTGTAAGCTCTATTTGTAGTCAACATTCTGCCTAGATATGTTGAAATCACCGAGAAGTTGTTATAGGCAACAACAGAGGAGAGGAAAAGGAAATCTGAGGGTCCAACCTACCAGGCTGGTGGATTTTAATGTGGGATATGCCTTGAAATCTTTTATCGCTGTTTTCTCACTATTGATATTTTCAGCATTTTTGTTCCTGTAAAATGTTCCTTGCGATGCAGTTTTTGCATTTCACTAATGAAACTTGCTATACATGTTCACAGAGACACAAGGAATACAAATAGCCTTAGGTTTTGTTGTGAGATGTACCTAACTATATATTTTTAATTTTCAAATCCAAAAATTACAATTTTTTGGCCAAAAAAACGTGTTTTTAAATTTAAGAATTTTTTGTGCCTAAACTAATGGAGGCACAGAGAAACCTAGGGCAATTTTTAAAAAGTAGATGTATTGTGAACCCAGGGTTAAAATATTAGATCAAAATTTAAATTTTTTTGTCGCAAGGAACTTTTTTAGTAGCGTAACAAAAAATAGTGAAATTTAGTCATAATTTCTAAACTATTAAAGCAAAACAGGTGATATTTAAACTGTAACATGTTTGCATTACATTATATGTATGGTATAAATTTGAACCAGCTAGCATTATTAGTTCAGAATTTCAAAGTTTCAGTCATACATATCCTTAAAAACACTAAACAATTTACCGGAACATGTTTTGGAGGCTGACTTTTCTCCATTACCAACCGGACGTCAACTGGTTCTCCCCTGGTGGTGGTACAAGGAACTTGCTGAAGATATCCTTCTCGGGGATGTCCAAATGTAATACTCTTTTCTATTTTTGAAAATGAAGAATTGTTCCCAGGTGGACAGCTCGTTTTCCCATTACGTGTTTGAGCAGTTTCAGTTCTGGCTTTAAGTTGTGATCATTTTGTCCAAAAGTGGAAAATCAGCACAAAAAACCACAACATAAAGCCAGAACCGAAACTCCTCAAACACGCAACAGGAAAGCATGAGACGTCCACGTGGGAACAAAGCTTCATTTTCAAAAGTAGAAACTGAGTATTCAATTTCAACATCCCCAAGAAGGGTATCTTCAGTAAGTTCCTTGAACTACCACCAGAGAACCTCAGAGGAAACATCACCATCCACACCAGGAAGAACCAGTCAATGTCTGGTTGATAATGGAGGAAAGTCAGCCTCCAAAACATGTTCCGGTAAATTATAAGTGTTCTTTAGTGTTATTCATCGACTTACCTTTTTGGTTTAAACATTACCTTGTATTGATATTTTAATACTAGAAATGATGTAACAACAGATTCTTCCTCTCAGAATTTTGTGGTTTAAATAGGTGAAGTCATCTTTTGAAATTTTATTTATTAAATCTCAAATCTATTTATACTTCAAACTTCAAAACATGCCATATTTTCAAATTCAATACCTTTTGAAGTTAACTTCAGCACATGTTAGGAAGATTTTATATTTTTTATGATGTCCAAGTAAGTCTGTCAATAGCTCTGAAAAACAGTAATGGCTACCTCAGAACATAACTACTATTTGCAACACTTTATCTTGAGCTCTCAGTTGGCATTAAAAACAGCAACAGGACTTTGATGTCTTTTTTTTTTTACACTTACTTTATATTATAAACCCACAAGTTTTAGTTTCCACAATTCTTTTTTCAGGCTGTCCAGTGTCTAATGGAATAAGGTAAATACAGTAAAACTTTCTTCATTTCTTAGAAGTTTGAAAACAGTGTTGTTATAATCAATTTAATTTAAAAGGTGAGTCAATAACACTAAACAACACTGACATTTATAATTTTCCAGAAAATTGTAAATGTAAGTGTTCTTTAGTATTATTAATCGACTCACCTTTTAAATTAAACAGTAAAACTTTGTTTATATGATTTTGAGCAGACCAAAGGAAAAAAAAAGTGTGAAAATGCATAAACGTACGTCAGTAAATATAAATTGGTAAATTTTTACAGCATACGGGTTATACTTAAGTAAATAACAAGAAATAATAGGATTAACTATAACTGGCAATTTGAAACAATACAAATACGAGAGAAATGCACCCAAATAAAAATAAATATGTACAAATAAAGTTGAGTCATTTTATAAAGTAGTCCATTATCTTGGCTTGTTTTTTGTTGGCTGCAGCCAAGGCGTGAACAGTATTTTCAAACTGGTACAATTCTGCCATTATTTCCTCAAAAATGTTATGGCGCATCACAAAACGTTTGATAACTCATAAAGAACAGCATCATTAAAATCCACTGGTTTATGGTACAGCTCTTCAATAGACAGGGCAATCCCTAATTTCTTAGCAATTTCTGTGTTTCATGTTGTCCCTTTCCTTTACTACATTCAAAATGCAGATTTTTCTGCAATTGTAGTGCACTTCCCTTTCCTTTCACCCATGTTCACTAACAAAGTTAATTATAAGTGAAGCAGAGAGCACAAGTGATTGAAGCAAGTACTGTTTGGTATATCACAACTTTGCTTGAAAGTGGCTTCAAGGTCGCTCTCACTTCCACACTAAGGAACGCTTTCTGAGAAAAGTACAGTGCAAATCAAAAGTTTTGCCTTCGAATAATTCCTGAGATTTTAAAGAACAAAACCACCTTAGACGTATAACTGGTGCATTTTGCTTTTGGGGACATAAGCTATGATTGCATAAGTGTAAAAATTGTATAAATAAAAGTCGTATAAAATGTATAAAAGAAGTTTCACTGTACATGGTTCTTTCGTTTACTATTTACAGGAGTTTGTGTTGTCCTTGCTGGATGTGCTTTAGGCATTCAGCACTTTAAATTACTGTTCGAGTTGCTTAAACTTAAAAGGAAATCACAAAATAAACCAGTATGATAACGCAAGAGACAGCAACAAACATAACATGACACAGTGAAATGCACTAGTGGTAACACAAGTATGGACAATCCTTTCAGAATGAATATTGGCCAATCATATACTGGGTGTCCCACAAACACACCGACAACGCTTAGTATGTTGTGCAGGATGGCAAACTGATTGATTTCCAGAGAGGAACCCCTGTCCGGAAATGTACTGTTTGGATGCTGGAGAGCGTCGAATTTTGAGAAAGAACGGTTATGACAATTCGTTAACATTTGTTTTGGTATCTTAATACACAAGATATGCTACCCTTTAGCCGTCTGTTTCCTGGGATGAACGATCTGAGCATAACATGCCTACGTATGCGCTAAATTCCTCCATAGAGTCCTTGGTACTTATCCTACCGCATTACTTGTGTAGTTTGCACTACAGTAACATTTTTAACACCAGTACAACACGTACCAGTACACAGCTAGGGAAATGGTTAACATAAGCTCCAGCACACTTTGCCAATGTGTGGTATCATCTCAACATCCCATATTCAAATCGATCTATTAGTAAAGGTGGACAAGTTCCATGGCCAGCACTGTTGGCAGATCTGACACCTCTCGACTATTTTCTATGGAGTAATATGAAGAGTATGGTTTATGGCACTCCTGTAACGTCAGCCTTATGGCTCGAGTTCACAGAAGGATTGAAAATCTCCAAAGACAACCGCATGTATTGCGTCATGTGCATGTTGTCAGCACTGCTGATATAGCCTCTGCATTGATGTAGGAGGCAGACAGTTCAAAGCTCGTATGTAATGTAGACAGCTCGATGTTGGGTTTATTGACAAAATGTTAACGTACATCCATCTCACACTTCGATGCACTACAGCAGTGTTTTTCAACCTTCATGACACGGCCCCTCTAGTATCAAAAAATATTTTGTAACCCATTGACACTTGTTTTCATGTATGTTAAAAATATATAACTCATATAAAAATGTTAGGCATTTGCATTATTAGGATTCGGATATAAATATATAATTAAATATGTTGTTGTTAGCTAATGCTGGATTTCTGACAATGAAGTCATTAATCCTCTTGCTCTCCAATATTTTTCACTGGTGGATGGGGCATTAGAAGTGGCCGGGCATATTTGAAGGTGGTCTCGATCCATTTCCTCTTGCAGATCACATAGAGGACAGAGTGGTGAATTAAATATGTAAAACCATTTTAAATCGAACTCATGGCCAATTGATAACTAACAAACAAATACAAACATATTATTAGGGCCGAGACTCCCAGTGCCATCTGTTGGTAACACTCGGAACTAGTACAGGTTTTGCAAAAGGTCCACAAGTTTCCAAACGTTTCATTATCCTTCGAGATGATTCTCGCTAGAATGCGCTGGCATATAAATAGGGTGGTCGACCGTGGCCATGGCAGTTGGGTGCAAGACCGCAAAGCAAGTGCAACTGGAAGCAAGACCGCGATAAGTGGAAACGATTCAGAACTGAAACTACACTGTTATACAGACTTAGTGTAAGGTGCCTTGGAGTTACAGTAATTGTTAAGTGATTTGTGAGCGTGAGACACATGTGGTTGAGCTGTTCGTTATAATTGAAAATGGATAAATTCCTGAAAAGATCATCAGAACCATCAACGTCTAGCGGGAGTAGTGAAATAAAGAAACAACGTCGTTATGACAATTATTTGAAATTTGGGTTTACTGTGATTGAGAATAAACCGCAGTGCATAATTTGCTTGGAAATTTTGTCAAAAGAAAGTATGAAGCCATCGAAGTTGATACGCCACCTAAACACAAAACATCCTAATGAAAAAAATAAACCTGTGGAATTTTTTGAGCGAAAATTAAGAGCTCTTGAACATAAAAAAACTGCAACCCAAATGAGAAAGCATTGCTCGCTAGCTATCTAGTAGCTTTTCGTGTGAATTACCTGCCGATGGAATGTTATACTTGGAATTCAAGTCTGAAAATGTGGATACCTTTTGGTTAAAAAGAAAAACAGAATAACCGGAATTAACAACTGAGGCTTTGAAGTGTTTGATTCCATTTTCTACCACGTACTTGTGCGAGTTGGCATTTTAATCGATGGCCCAAATAAAAAGGAAACTAAGAAATTGCTCACATTTGGAAAATGATTTAATACTTAATGTTGCAAAAACGGATCCACGATGGGAGAAATTGATTGAACAAACTCAAGCACAACCTTCGCATTAAAATGAACGAGTACTCGAAGATTTTATTTTTTGTTAACGTGTTTGTATAAATAACAAGTATCATTTTAATTAAGGAATTGAAGCTATTAACAGTGAAGCAACACAAATCTAAAGTAAGAACAAAATTAGAAACTAAAAACTTCACTTATCTTAGTAATATTGCAAGTTCTTTGGTGCAATATTACTAAGATAAGTGAAGTTTTTAGTTCTAATTTTGTTCTTACTTCAGAGTATCATTTTGTTAACTTTTTCTTAATATATCTACCTTTTTAAAATTTTTTGATTTTTTTAGAGTTCTCTTGACCTCTTGTGATACTCCTACAGAGACTTCGCGACCCCCCAGGGGGTCGCAATCCACAGGTTAAAAAACACTGTGCTACAGGATCCAAACCATGCATTTCCAGACAGGGGTTCCTATTGGAAAACCAATCAGCTTGCCATCCCACACAACATACTAAGCGTTGTCAGTGTTTTTTGGGACACCCTGTATGTGCAGTGTGAGCTAGTTAAAACACACGTGGTACAAGTGAACATCAGCCTTTCTTCCTCGGTGACCATAATGCAAGCATGCTGTAACTATTGTGTAAAATTACATAGTAAACTGCAAGTATGTTTCCGCCAACACAGCATATAGCCCTCTGTAAATTATGGTTAGAACTTGTGAATGAACACATGAATGTTACATTACATGAATACATATATTACATGAATGTGAAAAATAAAAACAAAAACGTCAAATCCACTTTCCTATGGACCCAAATATTTTGATGCAGAGATAATTTTCTTCAAAATTAGTATAGACCAAATAATTGCAAAGTTAATGTTTGCTTCTTGACAGTCTACTTGCTATGAAGGATAAAGTCAACTGCATTGTACATATACTCTTCCCTAAAGTAGGTTTAAATAATTACAAACAGAATATATTCGTTCTGCGGTACTCACTTTCAAATCCACATTCTTGTCCTTCACAGGATCAATTACTTTAAGAACAGCTTCTACAGCCAAAGGAGCCAACAAACTTGAATGTTGAGACACAACCTGAAAAACATATGTATTTCTTTAAGGTGATATAATCCTACTGCACTCTTATGATCTTCACCTTTACATATTAAACTGCATTTTGGCTTTCAGGTAGTTCAATCTCCACTGTAGTGGTTAGTAATTCATTTAACTAGTAAATTATATTCTTGAAATGAAAGGAAAAAGGAAAAGTAAAAGAAATTGTACAACCTTTTTAATGTCAAATTCTGGTTTTGATACAGAGAGCTACAAACCTTTGAATTCAGTGCTGTTGATGCACTTTTGATCAAACTCTCTTTGTCTGACAGTTCCACAGGCTGCGACATCGCTGTAAGTATTTCTACGGACTTCGCTGCTGCTCGCTGGAATGCATCTGAAATTATTGTAGGATGAATACCCCGTTGAAGCAGTTTCTCTGCAGCTTCCAAGAGACTGCCAGCAACTACAACAACACTTGTTGTGCCATCTCCAGCTTCTACATCCTGTGCCTTTGACAACTCCACAAGCTGAAGATAAAAATTTTTTTAAATACATACACACACATATATGTATATACAGAGTTCTTCATTTAAAACCTAACGGGTGCATAGCATTTCACCTGTGCACGATTGGGTATGCCACAGCCGGCTTTATACCTACATAAACTCTGTGCGCAAAACAAATATAACACTCTTGCCTTATAGAAGATGCTGGAAATGTCATCCACCATTGGCTGAACAAACATCGGGAGAACACATTCTGATTGACATGATTAAATTGGGCCATGTAATGTTTCCAATTTCAATTCTATTTTGTTTTAGTTATTACAATGTATGAGGATTTGTCAAACTAATGTCATATAAGTGTACAAGTGTCCATGGTCTAAAAGGTGACCCAGTATTACGAATACATTATTGAGAACGGTTTTTCATCAGTGTGGTGCGATTTTAAGTAATTGCGCATTGTAGAGCTTTCGATTCTTTGCAATGTTGGGTCGTGGAACAGGGTGAAATAATTGTGGACTCGGGACTAAGTCTTTGTGAATTAAGAGAGGTAGAACTGGAACTTAAAAATTCAATACCACAGCTAGGATTTGAACCACAGACCTTCCGCTTACCAGGCAGGTGCTCTAACCATTGAGCTACTGTGACAATCTGCCAGAATGGCATTGAATTTTCAAGTTCCAATTCTACCTCTCAAACATTGCCCACAAACGGCTGTTTAAAAATACCAACAGTAAATTTGTTGACATAAATAATAATTACTTTGTGAATTATTTTATTCACACCTTGTTCACAGTATTTTAAATTTGTATCACATTGATAAGTCCTTTTTGTTAGTGGATCGACTTTCTTAACATTGTCACCATATATGAGTTATTTAGCGATATTTCGCTAAATGCGTTTTCCATCATTTCGCAATTTGCCACAATATTATGTCCTTTTATTTAATCACGCACTTAATGTTGATTAAAGTATTATGATTAATCAATATTTCACTTTTACTATCCTATATCGAGCACATATCAAAATGCATCTACCCTCGACAGACGCTACTGACAAAGAGGACTGATTTGGCTGCATTATTTTAGTTATGCGCATGTATCCATCTGCATATATGCACATTTTATAGCATCCCCTATGACATCATTTTCCGTACATTTCCCTTATCATGAAAATGTTTGATCTCACTCTAACTTCCTAACATTTTTGGCATTATATTTAAAATAACCCTTAAAATTTTATATATTAAATCAAAATATGATAGTTAACAATGACACTGATAAACAATATTCCCAACAATTGAAGAATGAAGTAATATGTTAATTATAAACAGAAAATAAGTCAAATTCATAATGTACTTATATTTTGGGGACAAACCATATATACTGTTTCATATGCCCTTGTGTTTTTCAAGTTGTTACCATTCTTACAAGCTTAAATATAACACAACACATCTCCTTACTCCTTCATTGCACTTTATCCCTTTTTCACTTTACACTATAACTTTTCACAATCTTTTGAATTGTATGTTTTTGCTTTCTGCTCTGATATGACACAGCATGCATGTCTTTATATTCTTAACATATCTTACCACCTCACAATACAATGGGTATTCCTAAGTTGTTACAATTGACATTGACAAACATTACTTAAGCATATTATAATTTAATATGTGCCACTCAAATTATGTTCAGGTTATGAGGAGAGAGGATACAAATTGGAGCAAATTGTGATCATACTTGTGGCTATATTATTCAGTCCATTGCCTTACTTTTTATTTTAGAAGTTTATTATGTGTATGCAGGCAGTATATTTATTTATCCATCTTTGATGTTATGATTAATGATATGCTTATGATAATGGGTTCTTAACATGTTTGGTTCATCAACATTTTCCCAAGCTTAACATTGGCTATCTCAATTTTAATTAATGGGCTTCACTTTTCTTTAACTATGGTCTTCACCTATATACTAATTCTCATTATTTTGTCTCTTATCTTTTTATAAAAGAAAACTCATTCATAATTATTTCATAGCAATATTTTATTCTCCTTCTTGCTTTGCCCTTAACACCCTTATATGTCAAAAACATATTTTCTTTGTCACGGATACCAGTATGGTAGACAAGTGTCTAAAAGGTGCAGTTTAAAGGCAGAAACTGCCACAATCTAGTTTGGACCGCACCAGCGAGCGATAAAGTCTCAACATAACCGTGTGATTGCCACCCCAAGAGGCCCAAGATAAAACCCTGAGTATGCAAAGCAAACAATCGCAGGAAGCCTAAAGCTGACGAATATGGAACTCCCTAGTTAGCTTGCTCTCAAGGTGAAGGCCCAGAAACTTAACGTGCGGAACAAATGGCAGACTGTGCCACGCAAACACAGATCAGGTGAAGGGTGTACACCACGAAGTCGATGAAAGTGGATACACTGCATTTTTGTAACTGAGAACTGAAAACCAGGGCAAAGGGCCCAGTCAGCAACAGAGGTTATGGTCCGCTGCAATTGATGCTCAAGGTGTTCAAGATTATAAGAGCGGTAGTAAATCGCAAAGTCATCAACATAAAGTGACATTAGGATTCCACTACAAACAACACTGACAATGCCGTTAATGACCACAGCGAAAAGCGTTACACTAAGAACTGACCCCTGAGAAACACCATTCTGGATCCACTCTTTTGAGAGGGTATGGTCAATGTGGAAGCGAAATCGGCGAAGTTGTAAAAAGTTAAAAACGAAGATTGCCTGATGACCACATAAATCATAGTCATACAAATTACGGAGGACACCATAGTACCATGTAGTGTTGTAGGACTTCTGCAGGTTGAAGACCCCCACAACGTGCTGCATCATTAGAAAGGCATTCTGGATTTAAGCCTCCATGTGTGTCAGGTTGTCGACACTGGAGCAATGGTGACGAAAATCACACTGAACATTGCTCAGCAGGTTATTCTTCTCCAACCACCACACTAAACGAGTGTTAATCATCCATTCCAAGGTCTTACAAACAACACTCATTAAGCAGATAGGGTGGTAGCTAGATGGAAGTATCCGGTCTTTCCCGGATGACAATATCCTTGCGCCAGGAAGATGGGAAAACCTGCAGTACGGTTGTACAGGCTCAGCAAAAAGAAGCACCTCAGGCAGAAGATGAAGCAGCATTTGTCTGTGGATCTCATCAGGACCAGGAGAAGAGTCCTTTGTAATAGACAGATCATGGGCCACGGCTTCCCTAAAATGAGCGTCGTAGGGTTCACTACAGTCAGTGTTAAAGTGGAGGACTATCCGCTCTGCAGATTCCTTAATGAGTAAAAAGGTGGTATTGTAACTTTGTGTTTGGCTATCGGCAGCGAAAGAGTTGGCAACATCCTGCCCACTGGTGTAAGTGCAGCCCTGTATGGCAAGATCGGGAATTATCGCCCGGCAACACTTGCCATACATATGCAGCACAGCAGTCCACACTTGTTGTGCAGAACTGCGATTGGAAAGGGAAGAGACGTTAAGATTCCCAGGAGCTACATTTTGTACTGTGAAGTATAAAATGCACCCTTGCACAAAAGCGTTTAAAAGGAACAAAGTTTGCCTCCGTTGGACGTAAGCGGAACACACGCAGAACATGCTTGCATGCTTTAATAGCCAAAAAGCATTCCTCAGTCCACCAAGGTACAGGAACATGTCATGGGGTAAAGAAGCCTCGAGGAATGCTGGAATCCGCTGTGAGCAAGATAGAACAGGTAAAATATTCCACTATTTCATCAATGGTGTAAAAACCATTGTCGTGAAGGTGGATGAGAGAACAACATTTACCCCACTCAGCCTTGGAAATAATCCAATGAGGATGCCATGTCGGCACAGATTGACTACCAGATAGGTGTATGCTAACGGGGTAATCACTGCCAAATAAGTCAAAAAGTACCAACCAATCAAGAAGTGGTACCAATGACAGGCTACAAAAGGAAATATCTAGAGCGGAGTGTGTTACATAGGCACTTGATAGGAATGTAGGGACAACACTCTTTAACAAAATTAAGTCGGACATCGCAAACATCTGCTACAAGGCACCCCTAGCAACATCAGTGTCGGAGGCCTAGTGAGTGTGCTTTGCATTCAGATCACCGAGAAAGACGAGCGGTAGCATAATCTGTGCCAAAACAGCCCAAAGATTGTTCTCGTGTAAGACACTGACGGGTGGCAGATAGACATTACAAACAGAGAAACAGATGCTCTGTAGCTGTGCACACACCGCGAAGCTTGCAGCACTGGTATGCTGGTGGCAGAGATGCTATGCGCCACCAAAATAACCACACCACCACGAGCTCGCCCATCAGCTGCAGTGTCATGTCTAAATGCCAAAGAACCACGAAGATGGAGAGCGTGGCTAGGGTACAAATTAGTCTTGTATACAGACGATGGAGCGCATTGAGAAACTAGGTACTGTATGTCCGGAACATGTGCCCAGAACCCATTAACATTCCACTGGATTATTTCCATAGTAAACAGATTAGTGCAGTGTATCTTTTTCTGTTTCATCTTTATTTTACCCGACTTTGGACGTGGGAAGCGAGTTTTGCCATCTTCTGTTGCCTCCTCAGATGTTTGGGAATCTGAAGAAACCCTACAGCTCACAGAACGGGAGCAGGAGTTCTGGAGGATGTGTGGCTGCTGGTGCGAACAGAAGGTCTAGATCTATGGCTGTCATCAGGTTGGCTATGGCTAGCTGCCTTGTGAGCTGGAGTCTGCATGGCGGAAGATGTAGTTGCCAGTGCAGATATGGCACGAAACAGTGGAGGAGCACTTGTTGGTAAGTCTGTGTCGAAGCATCAGAGACGGGAACATGTTAGATAACAACAGTGTTGACAGGCTGCAAATTGCAGACACGTAACCTGTGGTGGTGGCAGGTTTTAGTTGCTCGAAGCAGCGACGCGCTTCTGGAAAGGTTAGGCGTTCTTTGACACATAACCCTTGTATTGACTTCTCCTCCAAAAACTTAGAACACATACACAAGCTGGATGGATGACTCCCTTAACAGTTCACACAGCAAGGGTCACAGGTATATGTGGTGTCCTAATGGGCTGGTGAACCATAATGCTCACAATGAGCAGGATTGTTACATGACATCTTAGTATGTTCGAACTTCTAACACTGAAAACAGCGCATAGGGTTCGGAACATACTGACATACCATGGCTCGTTCATACCCACAGAATATATATTACGGCAACCGAGTCCACGTAAGAGAGTCTCTTTGCCATCCTGCTTCCAAGTGAGACAGTAGGCTTGACACAGCTGTTGGTCAGATAGGCAAGTTGCAATGTCCTCATTTGACAGACTGTCCAGACTAGAGATGGTGACATCTCCTCTGCATGAGTTTAGTTTGTGTGGGACAACCCAGATGGGGTAGAAGCACAACAAAGTCGCTTTTAACAATTTCTGACACTGGTCTGCAGTGGTCACTTCTACCAAAAGCACACCATCTTGAACTCTGGTAGCATTTTTAATAGGGCCACATATCCTGTCGACTTCATATTTTATATAAAAAGGGCTAAGATTATTCATTGTTTTCTATTCACACACCAGGTCATTACTAAAAACCTGTCAAAATGGGAGTACAAAATTGTATTCACATAAGTACGAGCGACAACTTCACTCGAAAAAAAATCATAATAAATACATGCTGTGCAGAGAAAACAAATGCTGAGCCATGATACACTTTGTGACTAAGTACCGGACTAAATAATAAAGCACACTGGTAGTAATGCAGCCGCACGATATCGCATCAAAACTCAATACTGATTGTGAGCAGAACAGAGAAAAACAAGTGATGGTTGTAACCTGCTGTTATCGTATTTCAACGTTTGCAGTGGAATAATACCGCATAGTGGTTCACATGTATTTGGATCTCTCTGTAGGTTACCAAGTTTTACATTTTGTTTTTTATATTAATGCCCTACAGTGATATGCAAACAGTTTAAATTAGTTCCTCCCCATCATCTCTTTCAAGCTGAGGATGACATGCTTTAAAAACATACAGCAATTAAACACAACTATGTAAGGTGTAATTATGTGTCACAACCACTAACTTTTACTTAATTACTGTCAATGTAAGATTTAATTCCTTTTTTGGAAATGATATATGAAACAAATTCAATTTCAGCAAAATCTGAATATTCCTATCTTCATTATCATTGTTGGTCCAGTTATTAAGAATTACTTTAACCTTGAGAATTACCTATAGCACTTGCAATATTGATTCACAAGAAGTAACCAGGATGCTCACAAGTATTGCATGTAATCTTTATGTATTTCTCCATTTATGAATAAGTTACCTACCATTTTTGCTGCTGGATGCGTAACATTCATCTGTTTCAAAATTGTTGCACCATCATTTGTAATTGTCACTTCTCCATTGCCACTCTGAATCTAAGGGAGGAAAAATATCAATGTTATTTATAATCAGTTTTCCATCTTTAAAGCAACAGCATTTAGTCCTTAATGCAAAATGACATATAAACTATAACACAATGCATTATCACAGATTAACAATGCATTAAAAAAAGGGATATGAGCTATCAGAAGCAATCTTAACTTAATTTTGTCACTGGGACTTATACCATTGCACAAGTGCACATAATTAGAATAGGCAGATAAAGTTAGATTTCAATACCGATATGCAGATGAACTACTGAATTTCCTACCTCAGCCCTGAGAGATATGTTCAACAGAATTTACCAGTACACCTCTCCAGTTTGCCTGTGCATTTTCAAACTATAAACTTTGTCATTATTAGATGCCACTAGTAGTCAATGTAAATATAGGCTGCTAAGAATGTCTAGTCGCAGCAGTACCAGATTTCAATTCTATGCTTTCACAATTCTGGACAAACTGTACTAACACTTTAAATTTGGTAAACAATGCAAGCCAGAAGAGTGTACACAACCTTGTGGTTGATCGGAGCAAGAAAACAATTAGCAACAAATTCTGGTGTTCCTGAGAATTGCCACAAAGCTCGCGTATGTCACGGACAAAAACACGATTGCAAAAAACAAGTTTCTTGTGGATAATGGTGCTGATATCTTGCTCATACCAACAACGAAAAATGACAAAATAGAATCCAATTATAAATGTATGCTGCCAACAGAACTGAAATTGAAACATATGAAATTAAACCGCAATATAGATCTAAGGATTAGTCGTCAGTTTCAGTGACCATTTGTAGTGGCAAAAATAAACAAACCAACATTATACTGGTTTGACAGGTGTGGTCCTCCACACATTCTGGGGGTTGTGAGAGAGCGATGTGACCGCCAAAACATAAAAATATGGTGCTCTCTAAAAAGCGGTTACTATACTGCTATTGCTCAATCAATATATTAAATATTGGAGAGCAAGAGGATTAATGACTTCATTGTCAGAAATCCAGCATTAGCTAACAACATTATACTGGTTTCAGCGAAAGAATTGGTTTGTGATGTAAACAATGCCTAAAAATGTATCCCTCCACTTTCTTGTTCCTCTGATTGGAGTAGTAATTCCACTACTTCTATAACCACGTATTACTAAAGGGCGCATGAAATAAGAATGAACATGAGTAGCTCCAATCCCTACTCAGCTATGGAACGCTGTTGCCGGAGCATATCGCTATGTGAAAGAAAGAGAGGGGAGATATGCATATGAGCGTTACTGGTAGACAGCAGTGAAGACGGTGAAGGATTGCAAGGTATACAATTAAAACCTGTCAGAACAATTTCTCTCTCTTTAAAATGAGACAATACGCTCTCTAATCCTGTAATTTGCTTCAAATATAAATTCCTCATCCAAGCAGATAATTTTAATTTGCAATCTAATGCTTCAACGGAATTCATATCTTTCAAGTTGAAAATTGTGCCTAGGTGATAAAACATTACAATGTTGACTTTTTAATTTTTTTATAATATCCAATTCTCTAGGAATATTTTCGTGTAAATATTTTTGTTATCGAAGTGAAAATGAGAGTTACGTGACCATTTAAATAAATCTAAACGGAGGTTGTAGTTGTGAAATTTGAGGCATTTTCTGATAGGTATTTCCTCAATTTTTCTAAGTGTCTATACAGAGTTTCTGCACATATGTTAATCAGTTTCTATATTAGGTATTCTAAGTGAAAATCTACACAGTTTAGCAACAAATGCTTAAGCACAATTTCAAGCCACCTTTTACGAGTAATATTCCAGTGGCCTTCTCGGTTGTGTATTTTAGACATTTCAGCACTTAAAAGGTTCCTTACGATGCAATTTGTAAGCTATCAGAGCGAAGCTCCGAAAATAGTTTCCTCAATATGTGACAACCAGAATTTGGTATGCGGTTATTAATATAAGGCAAGTATGTTAGGCTAACATACTCACCAAAGTTTATATATTACATATAGCAAAAGCGGAAACTAGCCATTGAACAAAATTTATTTTTTTTAAACCAACTGTGTGAAGACTATTTCTTAGCAGACTTATTTTATAGCTCACTAAGAAACATAAATATGCAGTGTTGATTAAAAATTGTGAACATTGCATCGCAACTTTTCATAAAATAGCTTACATTTTTGGTTTAAAACTTGTAACCCAGGAATGACTTAACATATATGCACCAAGCTTTGAAGCCCACTTCTTTATACAGATTCAGCAGTACATCTGAAAGTTGTCCAGATTCGAAACCCGTTTTCTGTCTTACGGTGTTTTCTGGAGGATTTAAACAAGGGCCACCCTGATTCAGAAGAAGTTATTTTACCTTGTTGCACTATACGCAACATTGAATGTTCACTTACATTGCATGCTTTAACTGTTAGCACCCAGCTCTGTTTAAATACCATGTTCACACTTCTGAGGACAATTCTTTTAAAAAACTGTAAACACTGAAAATATTAGTCCATGCATCTGAATGCAATACTTTCCCTTTCAATTTACTCGCCTGCAAACCGCTTGTACCAGGTTTTGATAATGCAATGTTTCTTATCAACAAAACGAGTTACAGTAATTATAAGACACAGGTAACACTGTACATATACGTCAGACTTGGAACACGCATAAGAATAAACTAAATTCCTTTTCTTTTCCTGCAGGCATTTCACCTCTTGAGAAACAAAATATTTGAGACGGTAAATAAACAACCATGATGCAAGGCAAGTGTCGTTCGAAATTGCTGAGTGCAGCATTTCTTCAATCACTCATATCTTGGGGCTACAGGCCACCTAAAATATTGCTTCTTGGACAGTCAGCTTCAACATTTGTAGCTCTTTGAAATGTAATTCTTTGTAATAATGAGCCATTGCTGGATTTGATGAGCACAAAGAGAAAAGTGAAAAGAAAATATTGTGCTACACAGCGCATTACCGAACTGGGCAACATCGCCTCTCTAGGATAGGCTACTTGCTCTTGCCCACCTTTGTCTAGCTCCGCCTCATGTACCTTCTTATTCCGTATGCCCTTTAAGAGAATATGGAGCCTGCAGATATCACCTGCCTTCAACCCACTAATCCTTCACGTGATAGTTTAAAACACACTACTGGTTAGAAATTTGCTTGTATCATAAAATCATCTCAGACCATTATCGTGTATCTAGAAATCAAGAAATTCAAGCATTTCTGGAAGGAACAGATTTCACATTTATTCAGATCACAAGCATATTACTACCTTTGCTATTAAACAAAATGAGAAAGCTTCTCCCAGGCAATTGGGACATCTATAGGATATCTCTGTCACATGAAAGGGAAAGAACATTATTGCCGATGCACTCTCCAGAATAGAAGAGACATCAGTTACGACAGCAATTCTAAACAACAGTCTGAGGATAAATTCAAAAATGGAAGGTCATGAGAGGTAGAACTGGAACTTAAAAATTCAATGCCACAACTGGGATTTGAACCACAGACCTTCCGCTTACCGAGCGGCTGCTCTACCACGAACTGGTTTGAGAATTTAATGCCATTCTGGCAGTTTGTCACAATAGCTCAGTGGTAGAGCAGCCGCCCGGTAAGCGGAAGGTCTGTGGTTCAAATCCCAGTTGTGGCATTCAATCTCTCAAACTTTGCCCACACACGGCTTGTGTGTTTAAAAACACCAACAGTAAGTTTGTTGGCATAAATAAATAATGGAAGGTCATATTTGTAATTTCACCAGTATACGCTTCCTTCAGGCACAGTGTTTTGGTGTAAAACATCTACTGCCAACAAAAGACAATATTAATTTAATCTAAAAGGTGAATCAATAACACCAAACTACAGTTATTAATTGACTCACCTTTTAGATTAAATTGATTATAACACTGTTTTCAAACTTCTAAGAAAGGAAGATAAAAGATAATAACGAATTTCAATATCAAATATCTGCAGTTTCATGGTTTAGCTCACCATGGTATAAGAGCTACTGTAAAATTAACAGCATCAAAATTTATTTGGCTAAATATAAAGCAAGACAAAGCACTGGACAAAACCCTGTATAGATTGTCCAAGAAACAAAAATCATCATACAAAGTCACCACTAGGAAATTACAAGGAACCAGATGAACGTTTCAGTGTTGTGCACATTGACCTCATTAGCCCTCTGCCACATTGTTTGATACGTATTGACAGATTTACATTGTGGAAGGAGGCTATACCCATCCAAACATTATAGCCGAAACAGTGTCAAAAGCTTTTTTTGTCATAACTGAATTTCAAGATTTGGTGTTCCATTACTTATCACAGACAAAAGGTACACACTCACATCACAGCTCTTTGCACACATAGCATTTGTGCATGGAATGAACATCCAGCACACTGTCTCATATCTGCAATCCGATGCCAAATAGACTCCACAGAACATTAAAGGCAACCACAAGAGCTCATAATTCTGTCAAGAGGAGTGAGACGTTACTGTTCTTTTGGGATTATGCAATGCACTACACGACGTCTCAAATTATTCTTTTTTACAAAGATGGTGCACAGAAAGTCAACTACCACGCAAATTTTTTGAACAGCCCCAAATTAAAATGGAACCTGACACTTTTCCATTGAACCTACAAGAACAGATGTTACTGTTAAACCTAAAGATGTCACTTCGAGACCAATATTCACTCCAAAGGATCTGAGGTGCTACTCTCAGGTGTTTGTTAGATGCGTCAGAGTCAAGAAACCACCTGAATCTCCATAGGTCAGTCCATTTCCAGTGATAAACAGATGCAAGTAGTACTTCACTATAAGAATCAAAGGTAAGTCAATGAATATTTCAGTGGGCAGACGACCCACATATCTGCTGAAAACTAAATGGAAAGGTCAGACATCCTCATCAGAGGCACTTCAATACACACAGGATGACAATGAAAAAAGATACTCCTGCCAGAACAAAAATGTCAAGAGAAAAATACTAAGGTTACCTTCCTGCTATACAGAATGAATTTATGACAAACAATTAAGCATTTGTATGTTAAAGCATTTGCAGTCTGTTAGTTTCACATTTATTACATATTATACAAAGTAACTTATTGGAGAGGGAGCAGTGTTGGTAGAAAAATATTTCCACAATTTGAAAAAAGTTACTGCATTAGCAACAAGAAACAAAATAACTAGTTGCTACGTAAAAGGAACAAAGCTTTAATTAAATTTGGAATTATTCAAAAGCAAAACATATTTTATTAGAAATATCCCTACAATACTGTAGCAGAAATTATGTGCCAGAGTTAATTGACAAGAAAACTCGCACCATTTCCGATGTCAACTTATATCTATTGAATATGTGCAAATTCCTGCAAAATGAATATTGAATCTAGTTTATAAATGTCAGTATCAGATCCAAAGCTATTTTACGGAAGGCCACCATTGATCATATGAAAAATTACAATTAATAACGAAAGAGAAGCAATCCTTGTTAGCCATGTAACTAGGAAGAGTAAATACCAGACAATATACACTACTAATCAAAACATTGTGTAATAGACGTATATATGAGCAATTGTGCACAACAGACTGCATGGATTGGATTGCTGAAAAATTTTCCGAGAAGCATTCCACAAGAGAATTTACTACATGCGATTGTACATAAAAAGTTGACTAATATTTTATGAGAAATCGAGACACTGAGTTTGGCGTACCCAAGAATTGCAAAGAAAGATATTCAACATTAAACCAAATAGGTTTGTAAATTCACCAGTCATACTTGTGAAGAGTGAAACCATTTGTTGTAATGTTATTTCATTGCAATAAAGTTAATTTTGGCAGAGACTTGAATATTGATAATACATAACCCCATGTCATCTTTTATCTGCAAAACCATTGACAACCCATTAATATAAAACTGCCACAATACCATTGTCACACTACATTCATATCTCTACAGTTTTGTCACCGCAATTCAATGATGTGCTTCAATAAGCATTTCATAGACTAGAGTACATTAAGATCCCACTGATCATTTTGAAGTGCCATAACTGTATTTATCATATGCCTGGAATTATATTTTGTTATATCTTTGACGGTTCATTATCAGGTGCTCATGGTGCACAGCAAAGAAGTTCTATTTTGATCACATTATGAATACTGGTGACTTGCACTTTGCCCACTGCACAATTTTATCTGCAAACACGTTTATTTTTTTAAGGGCTCTGAAATTCAAAATGCAAATTTTTACCTCAATTTCACATAACCATTAGCTGCTAATACTTTTATCTATACATACTATGTGTCAGTACTTCTTTTATTCTGAAAATGCAAAGGTGAACTAGAGGTCTACTCGTCAGCTTTCTTTTGTTAAAAAGAAACTTTTAACTGGTTACATTTGTGCAATTCTTACCATTTTATCCATTCCTCTTGGACCCAGACTTGTACGAATGGCATCTGCAACAGCTACAAACAAAATAGGTTCAAGTTAATCCAAGTTCTAATAGAGATGTAACTTATGAACTTAACATCTGATAATTGTTTCCAAGAATCAGTGGCAAGCTGTGACCACACTTGCCAGCCAGCCTAGCAGTGACTCATAGTACACTGGTCTCCACTCTGTTAAAGCCAGCACATGAATAGCCTGTCAGTTGCACAGATATACAAAACACAAACATTAATGTAGAAAGTTTAATGACAGTTATTTGTGGCCATGCCTAGACATCAATTCACATTGTGTGGATGTGTGATCAAAAAGTAACAACATTTTTATTTTTCTTAAAGAATCTTTACTTAATTCATCCACATCAAGTTTGTCCCCTTTAAAGTAATCCTCCTCAGATATAATACACTTAAGTCAACACGTTTTCCAATCTTGGAAGCACTTCTGAAGCTTACTTCTTGTTATGGTGTTCAGCTCCTTCAGCAATTCTGTTTTTATCTCCTTAAGGGTGGCAAAACATCCTTTCATAGTTCTCCTCAGCCTCTGGAGTATAAAAACGTTGCAGGGGGCCATGTCCAGCAAATACAGTGGCTGAGGTAACATAATGGTCTTGCTTTTTGCCAGAAAATCACGAATGAGCTTTGAGGTGTGAGCTGGAGCATAATCGTGATGCATTTCCACAACTAGTTTTGCCACAATTCTGGTCTTTTTTTTAGGATTGCTTCATGCAAATGGCACATAACTTCCAGGTAGTACTCCTTATTGACCATACAACCATAAGGCAGAAACTCACAACGTACTATCCCATTGTAGTCGAAGAAAACAGAAAAACCTTCACATGTGACTGAACATGAACTTTTTTCAGTCTTGGCTCTTTAGGTAGTTTCCATTGGGATGATTGGTCCTTGGTTTCGACGTCATACCCATATACCCATGTTTTGTCACCTGTTACCTTTAGAAGCTCTGGGTCATTGACTTCATTCAGCAATTCCTGAGCAGTGTTCCTTGTGGCATCGTTTTTGGTTGAAATTCAACAATTTCAGCACAAACTTTGCTGCCACGTGTTTCATGTCCAAAGCATCCCCAAAACAATTGTTTGGCATAAGCCAAAGGATAAGCTGTTAAGAGTGGACACAGTTTATCAGCAGTTCCCAAGAGTTCAACATGGCCAACATTACATTAAACAGCAGATGAAAGTATCCCAAAAAGCAGTCCTGCCAATGTACATAATAAAGGCATTTCTAACCTAAACTATCACAGGGTTAAAGTATCACGCTTTCAAACGATAATAATGCTTGAACATTATTACCACAACAAAGAACGTACTCACCTTTGGCAAATCTTGTTCTGCAAAAACTAACTGCATAAACTAACTTCCGAGCACTAAATATCATAATATATATTTAATGCACTTGTTCAAAAGTATTGGAAAGCATGAATGCTAATGGCTTCATTGCCAGATGCAAGGCACTAGAAAACAAACAATATTTAATGCACTACTGTACAGCAAACACAAAAATAACTGCAACACATTAACTATAACTGCATATACTGCTCTAAAAGAATTCAAGACAAAATCACGCAAACATGAGTCGTACGTCCACTGATTAATTAATAGTGTCTAAACAGAATCTTGTTTTAAAATCTATCGGTTGGCCTCTCTGCAACACGTCCATAAACAAGGGCTTCTGTGGCAACATAACAGATGCAATAACACCAGCTATGGCCATAGCTTTACCATGGTTATATGTTACAAACAGTTGGCAGCACTAATGCAACCTAACGGATGGAATATCACCATATATAACCAGACTGCACCATAATTTGGGAAAAATGTCAAGGTTGTTTTTTGTGGCTTTGCCTACTATATCATCCACAACCTCTAATAGTCATTCAGCGATTTTCCAGGACCATTTTCTTTACTTCCACATTCTTGCCAGTAATTGATGTGCTATGGCATCCAGGGTGGTGGTTGTCTTCTAACATCTTTTCTACCCCCTTTGAAGCATCTGTACCACTCGTAAACTCTTTTCTTACGCATAGTACATTCCCCAAAAGTTGCAGTTAACATTTCAAATGCGGTGCTGCACTTTATTCTATTTTTAAAGCAAAATTTAATCCAACTTCTTTGATCCATCTTTTTTGAAAGCAATAATCTGATGAACACTTGCAAACAACTAAATATTCGAAACAGCTGAAAACGTGAACATACATCAGGAACATACATGTTCTGTGTGTACCAAGAAGATAAAAACAGGTTTCAAAAATCGGATACACAAAGCCCGCAAAATTTAAAAATTCCCATTACTTTTTGATCACACCTCATATCCACAATACTTATCCGAAAAGTAGAAAGTCATGTTCTGAAACAAAACAAATTTTGACAAAAGTTTCCAGAAAGACCTGTAGCCATTGCCAGTATAGATAGGAAGCTCACTGTTTCAAAGAAATAGGCTCTAAACAATTCCAAAAGCTAAACAGATGTGTTCTTACAGAAGAAAGATAAGTTTGGAAAGGGTAGAGTAAGACTGAAAAATTGAATGCCATGACCGGGATTTGAACCATGGATCTACCGGTTACCGTCCGGCTGCTCTAACCACTAAGCTATCATGGCCAACATGCCAATATGCCATTTAATTCTCCAACTCACTCGCATTATTCCCGGTAAACCACACAAGGAGATCCCAATTTACTTTGAGATAACTTTCCTTAAAGGCGACTTACAATGCCGTAAGAACTTATGTTCCAGGCTTCTAGTATAACCAACTATAAGGTCAATTATGTTTTTCGCCACTGGCCGTGTGTAGGACGTAATTGGAAAGGGTGCCAATTGCAAGTTGTCGCACTGCTGACTAGTTTCAAGTTATTTTCAACTTATTATCAAAGCTATCCTAAGCAACTGCTGGGGAGCATACGACACTCTGGATCTTAGGGCTTTGTTCTCCTTAAAGTTTTCCATTCACTGGAATTGGTGTTAACTTGGAGGTGCAGCTATATGCATTTGGAAATTCCTCTGCACACAAATACCATTGAAACCAACTGAAAAAGTGTGAAGTACTCCATTCCCTGGTTCAGCTGAAAGGAAGACCATGGTAATCCTGGCCCTGTGGAAGAATTACATGTTTTAAACTTATTTTGCTCAACATACAATTCATATAATTTCACATGAGTTATTATTAAATATATTTCATCTCCCTTGGCTCTTTAATATACTATTCACATAATACCAATGTAAAATCGCAAGAAATATGCTACATGCATATACAATTTTTATACTATGTATATTAAAGAGCCAATGAAGATGAAATATATTTAATAATATATAATGTAAGTTAAATTATATGAATTGTATGTTGAAGAGCGAAATAAAAAGTTTAAAATGAGTAATTGTCTGCTAGCAATATATATGATATATGCAAGAGGGGCATAAGGGCATCATTACACAGCTCAGTGATGGTGGGAGTTTGCTAGGGGGTGTGGGCAGTCACATGACATGCGGTCACGCTGGGGAGTGGTCACGTGTTACTGTACAGAGGTGTGGTGGGAGGTTGCATTTTGAGGGGAAATTTCACGGACCCCACAGGCTCAGGATTTCCAAAGACCATTTTCGAGACTACTTAGAGGAGCACATTTTTAAATGTGTATCTGAAAAAGCTACAAAAAGCATCACTGCATAAACATATACATTGACGTTTATCTGCTGCCATAATAAAAGATAAGGATAATATTCAATATTTACCAAAACACTTCAAATGGATTTTTGCACACTTTTAACATTATATTGCACAGGTATTAAGAATGCCTCTTTAGGAACAATCAATTGACAAACATGTGTTATTTGTCAAAGTGTCTTTAAACTGTACTTCATTGAGGCAAGGTGCAAAACTTGAATTGAACGCATGATAAGGCCCTTGCTTCACCCAAGGCACCATAGGAGCATTTTTCTCCTGCTCATCCCTTCCTCTCCTGTTGAGCAGTGGCCAACATGCACCTCGAGTGCTGTTTACAGACAAATACACATGTAAATTATTGTTCCCAAATATGTACCTTTAATACTTGTGTAATCTCTATACATTGCTGACATAGTTCCCTGCTTTTGATACATTGGCAATGCCAGTTTCCCTGCTTACCCTTCCTCGCCTTTGCCCCAACTATACTCTGTTCATCAAGAGATTAGAGGAGATATAAACAAAGCACCGGTTTGTATCACTCCGCGGCCACGTGCTTTCACAATGACGCAACACAGTTAACTACCGCTACGCGTAGTTATATATGCATTTTACACTACTAAAAGGATATATTTACTTGATTCAAATAACATGTAGCACATGGAAATTAACTGCTACTTACGTCATCTCTGTCCACAATAACACTTTTTCATTTTCTGCTCACAATCTCGAAACCAATCTCCAGAAGCAGCTTGTGGATGGAAGTTCGTTTTAAATCTGGAAGATCGGTTCAGAGTTAACTGCCAACAGCACTTTGTTTAAGGTGGAGGTTCGTTGTTAACAAAGAAATGGTGAACCTTTCGACGGATTGCAGATCTCACACTCACAAATTCGTTGCAAACTACATCCACCATTTATCTGGCACGTGGAAGCTTTTTGCCGGGATGTTCACCAACTGATGATTTTTCTTTGCGTGTGCTGTAAATACTTGCAACTGACACACCGGTAAACTCGGATGTTAATTTTATCACGTCTTCGATAGCAAGTTCCGGATATTTCTCGCAGAACTTGTTAAACACGTTCAATATTGTTGTCTTTTCACCACTTCGCAACGCTTTGCCGCGCTTATATTTTACAGCACTCACTTGTTCCACCATGTTACTGTCATACTGAATAATGCGCGCGCAGAATGAATTAGGCTGGTTACAGATTCACGTAAGTGCGTATTCTTACACTTTAGCTATGCTTAGTACACTTAGTTCATGCTTTAGCAAACATTAAGTGACATTTTAGACCTAGTAACAGTATTTCTTCACGGGACGATTTACACGGCAAAAGCGTCAAGAGGGCGCGCTGTGGTCAAAAAGCACGTGGCTTTGTTTACGTCTCCTCTAATCTCTAGATGAACAGAGTTTAGTCCCTCCTGTGTGTACTTAGATGTGCCTATCTAAAGTTGCAGAGAGCTAACCTGGCACTTCACAGCTAGCTGAATCACTCACCTGCAAACGAGGCAGCGCTATCTCGTCCAATCGATTATAACCATTGCACAATGTGTTTGTAACATGATTGGACGAGATATAGCTAGCCTCATTTCCAAGCGAGTGAATCAGCTTGCTGTTAAGTGCCAGGTTAATTCTCTCTGACTATAAATTGGGGTTATCCTGTAGAATAGCGGCCTATGCCCATGTATTGCACGGCCTAGCTCCTATTAGCTGCAATTGCTGCTACGAGTGGAGGACCTTGATGTTGCCAATGGAGCAACTGTTAAAGCTGCAGAAACATGTGAATATTGCCAACCAGAGGAAATGTCAACTTCAAGGTTTACAAAATAAGGGCTCTTTATGGTAGCCCTTGGTGCAAAAGAACTAATGTGACTTCAAGGGATTGCAAAGTAATAAGAATAACAGCTCTTTATGTGTTCGAGTATAACCACTTATGTAACATGTTGGTATTTTCAGTGCATTCATGTTTCTTCAACTGACAACACTCCCGGCATACTGACCACGCCCTCGTCCTCTGTATCAGACAATATGGCGTACATCACGTGAGGCCGCTATTCTGCTTCATTTGAAAAAATGTAATTTGCATGTTAAGATTTTCAGCAAACAATATCACGATCTTAAAACGATGTACTGACATGTACCAAGGTGCCCAATTTTCCATACCGTATTTGTAACAAATAGCATATATACGCAATATGATCCAAACGTAAGAAACTCTATCCTTCACAAGATCCTGTCATTTCATTCATTTGTACACACAATATTAAGGAGTCATTGTGTTGTTTCCGTTTCAGATGTTTCCCGCACTCGCAGCACCAATTGGTTGTATTTCGAGTGCCGATGTTGGCAACAACTCCATAGAAATGGGAACAGATGAGAGGACCCTCCCATGATGCCACGGGTAAAGTTCGCCGCCTGAAATTACTGCACCTTAACTCAAGTGCATTTTACAGGCACCATATGTATAAATAGCACTATATGAGTGTCAATTATTCCTAAAGGTGTACTCTTAATATTTGTGCAATAAATCAGTGCAATATAACGTTAAAAAGTACGCGAAAATGAAAGTAAAGTGTTTTAGCAGATATGCAATAGTAACCGGGTCTTGTCTAAATTAAAGTCCTGTGCTACTCCAGAACACATGCAGTGTATCATTTTATAACTTTAGCAATACATGTGAAAAGTTTAGTGAACAAATAGTTGAACACACGTATCACATAATAAAATGAAAGCACAGGTGGAAAGCCTTCAATTACTCCCAGAAGTACGAACATGTTCCGTAAATGCTGAACAATTCTCACTGCTTAGGTGCAAAACCAGTGCATCGATTTCACTTTAAGTATACTCAGCTACAATATATGTCATCTTACCTTTTGCGGCATTTATGTTGCTGCTCCTTATTTCTGCAGGCTTGCTTTTATCTTTATATGCCCCAGTCTGAGGTTTCTTGGTGTCTCCAGAACCCGTTTGCGCAGTCATGTTTATAGATATTTAATTTTATATGAATTATAAATTATACACACACGGATGTAATAAGATATTTCCTTCACACTCAAGGTACGGCAGAACACTCTACACTATCCATTTGCTGCGCATCGTTCTTGTCACTTTTAATGGCTTCTTCTTCTTTGCTCCTACGGAAACAGTGTCACCAACTCTTGATCTTCTTCAAGAGTCCAAAAATGTAACCACAGATTAACGGTTAACGGAAAACAGCCAGAAAAGAAATCAAATGGAGTAACGAGCGCACAACCAGGAATGCTTAAAAACATGTCACCCGAATTAAACAATTCAACCACGGAAAGTCACTAGGAAGAAGCGCTGAAACAGGTGCAGTTCACAGACGACATACTGACAAAGGAATTGTGCTATGTAAGCACTTCCTACCCTTTCTTGCACAGCACAAAAGTGTCGAACAAGCTTACCTCCAAGTGAGTATGCTCTTAAAAGCATTCACAATCATATAGATAAATTCATTAAAGCGCGGTATTTTATTCAATACGGTTGTTATAAAAGGCGAACAACCTACATAGTAAATACGACTAGTACCTCTGCTAAACTGTAGTCGATTGGCCAATAAATTTGATTATTTTAGAATTTGATAACAAGGTACAAACATAAATTCATACGTGTTGTTCCAACCAGTTGTTCTGTTATTGTTTCTGAACTATATCTCAGGTATCACAAATATAAGTTTGCTCGAGTAGTACCTGGGCCACCGAGCTTCGCTTGGCGTTTCTTCCACCATTTTTGTGGAATCTTTTTTTTTTTTTTTTGGGGGGGGGGAGAGAAATACTTATTTAGATAAACTTGAAAAGTAGAACGTTAACTAAATAAAAATGTTTGTCGCAAATATTAAGAGTCATCTCCGAGAAATAGAGATACATATAAATATTTCATAAGCACCATCATTTCAGCCGTAAAACGTCTACTGCTGAATGCAGGTCTTCTCCATAAATATCCGCCTAGTTTGAGGCTTTCGTCGAGAATTTGTTCCATTATGAAGTTCAGTTCTTTGGTGCTGCGGAAGACTATCTTCCAGGGCGTTAATGCATTGGCCGAGGTCCCTCGTCTTTCCGTCGAGTTCTTCCATGGCTTCCTTAACCTCGCCCAGTCGCTCGTTAGTATTCTCCGATAGTTCATCTTCATATTGAACATTCCCGTTTTTATCTTTTCCACTCCAGAGTTTACATTTTTCAATTCGGCTTTAATTTTTCCATTTTTGTTTCCATATTTTCCATTCCGTAGCTTACATTTCTCAATTCGGTTTCCATATTTGTTTTCATCTTACGCATTCTGGAATTAATTTCATTTCCCATTATGTGCATCTTGGCTAACAGTTGTTTCATCGGTTGTTCCATATCGTGCTTTTCGTCACACTCCTGGCACACACTGTGACAACTTTACTTTTTTAACTGTTTTATTTTTTATTAAAACACCAGAATGACACTAAGCAAAAGCACTGTTGAACAATAGCAAATACTACATGAAGAAAAGTTAGTTGATAAAGCCGTGTGAATGTAATACGCATTTCTGTTTCAATCATATAATTGTATGAATTGTTCGTCGAAGAGGGAGCAGTGAAAGAAATGTGATTGTGTTTACTAAAAGAAAATGGAGTACGTTGCGTGGTAAAATGGATTGCATAAAAACCTTCGCCATGAAAAAAAACACTTAAACATACCAATTTGCATGGCGATCGGTCAACCGTTTTTGGATTAATTAAAAATTATTTTGTTGTTTAATGACGCTGTCAATTGCCGGGATCACATCGTCGCCGGTGTGCCAGAGTTTTGTCCCGCAGAAGTAAATCTACTGACATGGAGCTATCGCTTTTAAGCACACTTAAAAAACCACTGGTCTGGTCCGGATTTGAACCCGCGACCTTGGGATGGATATGAATGAGATTTGAACGTACCTTGTTAAGTCCTGCTTCAACAGAATAGGAAAGGATGGTTGTACCTCTAATGGCCTACCTTTAAATCCTAGAGTCAAAGAGAAACATTCAATTTTGGTCGCTAAGGGCCTAAGAGACCCCTACGTTTATTTAAACGTTCTAGTTTTCGAACGAACGCACCTATGCAATTAAACATCTAATATTACACCTTACTCGACTGTTTAGCAGAGCGACAACCTGATCTGTTTATTTGTTTAGCATTAAGAACGACTGATGGCGACAGCCATAAGCGCCCCTGACACGCCGGCCGGCTCTGCGCAGGCGGTTATATATATCGACTCAGCAGCCGCGGCTGCTACCACCCTCGCCCCACCCACTGCAGTTCCATTGGCTGCAGTTCCCAGCCGACAATCCAAGGACCAGCATTCCAACAAGAACCAGATGACGGAGGAAGAGCTTAAAGCACTTGAAATAGACCTACTGCAGAAGGAAATCGACGACCTCAAGGGGGAGATCAGCTACTACCAGAATGTGCTGGTTAACATGGACGGGGATTCCCAACAATTTTCCAAATTTGCGCAGGACCTCGGGTTCTGCTACAAAGAGCATGCCATCAAGAAGCGGCGACTTGTCATTCTTAGTGAGGGATGGCGACAAGTACCCGTGAGAAACAAACGAAGCAGAGGCAGCGGCCGGGAAAGTGATTCCGACAGTAAATCTCCCGGCCAGCAGCGCCAAAAGAGAGTTGCAAAGCTCAAAACGCCGCCACATCCCCTCCCCACGAGCAACTCATATGCGCCGCTGAGGGCAGAAAAAGATGTAGAACCCGAGGACGAGACGTCAGGGGATCCACAACCCGCAATAGCCTCCCCCTCAAAAAACCCCTTCCCTAAGCTACCTCCTGCCAAAGTCACCATGCAAACACACACACAGAGAAAAGAACCACACAACCCACCATACCCACCCCCACCACGGCCCCAACCACATCCAACAACGCAGCAACGGCAACAGATAGCCAAAAACCACCCCGCATCATAATCCCTGACGTCCACCAGACTGTAAAGGTCCTCCACATCCTGCGTGGCTCCCTTCAAGCCGGCACATACAAGCTACAGACAACTAGGGACTGCTTAAAGCTCTTCCTCCAGCGGAAGCAGGACGCGAACCCGACGATACAGCTCCTGAAAGACGCCGGAGTAGAGAATTACAGCTTTACTCCACGTGGGGATCAGCCTCTTCGCTACGTTATTAAACGTCTTCCTGCTGAATTAGAGGAACAATACGTAAAAGAGGATCTGGTCCAAAAAGGCTACACCGGCGTCCAGGTGCGCCAGATGACTTCACGCGGCAGGCCTCTGCCAAACTTCCAGGTAAGTGTTGACAGGACCACCGACAATTAAAAAGCTTCTGCAGGAACGAGAGGTGTGCCATATGATGGTCACCGTGGAGGTCCTGAAAACCAACCAAAACATAACACAATGTTTCAACTGCCAGCAGTTGGGGCATACATTCAGGAACTGCAATATGACCTCCCATTGTGTCCTTTGTGGTGACCTCCACCGCCTGGCTGACTGTCCAAAGAGGCGAAACAGGGCGTTGTACCCCACTGCGCTAATTGTGGGGAAACGCATCCTGCCAGCTACAGGGGGTGCGAGACGTTTCGCAACGAATGTCACCACCGTCAACTGGCATCCATAGCCAGGAACTCTTCCAGTGCTCAGCCAGGGCCAAAACCCATCATATACCCGGCCCTGGTTCAAACAGGTATCTCCTTTGCGGGAGCTACCGGAGGGCAAAAGGCACCAGTGCCACCACAGAATGGTCCACCTCCACAACCCCAACAGGCGCCCACGGGTGACCTGAGTGGGTTAAAAGATATATTAAAAAATTTTAAGGACATAAATTTACCATCATTATTGATGAAGGTGCAGCCTTTCCTGGCCAAATTCAAGAGCTGCAGCAGCACTTGGGAGAAAATAGAGACCATCATATGTCTCCTCTCAGCCCTTTTAGAATAAATGGCCCATGTAAGGGGAGGCACAACTTTAACTCGCGCACTCCTGTGGAATGCAGACGGCATCCACAGGAAGCAACACGAACTTGAAAACTACCTGCGGCGTAACAAAATTGACGTCGCATTCATCTACGAAAGAAAATTAAAGCACGAACACACTTTTAAGCTCCAGGGGTATCAAATCTTTCGAAACGACAGAATTGGCACACAATGGGGAGGGACTGCTATTTTGCTCAGAAGTACTATTGCCCATGCTTCTGTCACGTTGCCTGTAATGGCAGCGTTAGAGTGCACGGCTCTTAAAACACGTGTTAATAGTCAAACGGTGATGCTGGTAGCACTTTATCGGCCCCCAACTCCCCAGATTTCATACGTGACCTGGAACAAATCCTCGCTTTAGAGGAGCATGTTATAATTGCAGGAGATTTCAATGCCCGGCACCCCTGGTGGTTTTCACGCCGGGCAAACGCGGCGGGAAATCTCCTGGTTGAATTTATAACTGATAATGATGACATTGAGGTACATCTTCCCCCAGAACCCACTTTTTGGCATCGATCAGGGCACTTTGACTCTGAGATTTTGGACATCGTACTAACAAAAAATGCGACACTGTTAAATAACTTTACTGTTTATCACAGCCTGGACTTCGACCATCTTCCTGTGCATTTCGACATACAGGATGGCATTTCAGCCAGTGCCTCTGGCCCTCAAAGGAGAGCTGAGACCGACTGGAATTAGTTCACCATTGAAATGCACGGGATGGCGCAACCCAGGCTGTCATACTATAGCAAGGCAGACATAGATGTCGCCATTGAAAACTTTACTGCCTCGCTACATACAGCCAAGAAAAATGCTACCACATACACCACAAGACCACCCGATTTTTGCACGTACCCCGAGGTAGAGCAACTCATTGCACGGAGACGACGCTTGACAAAACTGTGGCGATACACCCGTCAGTCTGAATATAAAGTGCTAGCAAAATGGCTACGCAACATCATTCGGCAACAAATTAAAATCAATAAAACTGAACAATGGGAAAACAAAATGCTGAGTACCACCCATTCGGACTCTTCTTTGTGGAAATTACTCAAGGCTTTCAAAGTTTCCACGAGCGTCAACTCCGCAACTGAGGCGCTGCACACTCAAAGCGGCTTGCACTTCTCCGCAGAAGAGAAAGCCGAGGTCTTCGCTGACTGTCTCCAAGACAGATTCACCGAAAACCCAGTGACCAACTGTGAAATAGAACGGGAGGTCCAGACATGGGTACAAACCTGGGTGGCGCAGAAGCAAGAGCAACAACTACCCACCATAACACCGTAGGAAGTTTACAAGCTCATTAGGAAATTGCCTAATGGGAAAGCTGCCGGTCCAGACAAAGTGACTAATGAGGAACTTAAGCATCTCCCGAGAAAAGCTCCGGTGCAACTAACAAAGATATTTAACGCCTGTTTGCAGCAAGGCTATTTCCCCTCTACTTGGAAACGAGCTAAGGTTATCATGCTCCCAAAGCAAGGGAAAAGCACCAGACATCCGCAAAACTACCGCCCCATTAGTCTTTTGTCTACTATTGGTAAATTGCTCGAAAAATGTCCTTTTGTCTGTTCGCCACGTGTTGCTAGAGTGTTGCTCTCTAGCGCACCTTCGGGATTCTCTGCAGCTGCCTGCCAGACTTGCAGAAGTTCTAGCGGACGACAAAACAGCGGTTGATAGAGTTTTTAATTTTTTAGCGGAGTGTAATATCAATTTGAGGATTTAGAATTTTTTAATTATCTGTTTCTGCTTTTGGACATATTTATCACCTTGTTTCATATCTGGCTATGGCCACTGCTTTTTACCTGTGTATATTTTGTTGTTTCTAGTATTTTTATTTTTTGAGTGAAATTTATACCTGGCTATTGCCATGAATCTTTTAAGGGCGCTGATGACCTTGAAGTTGAGCGCCCTTAAACCAAATCCAATCCAATCCAATCGAAGAATGTATCCTTTCTCGACTTCAAAAACAAGTCTCGGCAACACATGAACTCTCAAATTCACAGTTTGGCTTTAGAAAAGGACATTCCACTGAACTACAGCTCCTCAGACTAACTGATGACGTAACAGAGCAATTTAACAATGGGGTTTCAACGTTGGCGCTATTTCTGGACGTAGAAGCTGCATTTGACCGGTGCTGGCACAATGGCCTTATTTATAAACTGCACCACAATTTCCCGGCTCTTCAAAATTATCTATACTTGCTGCACAGTTTTCTAGAAAAACGGCAGTTTTACGTCCAAGTGGGCCGCTCCTCCTCACGGGAGCGAGTGATGCGGGCTGGCGTTCCACAAGGGGCAATAATGTCCCCTTTTCTGTATATATTATTCACCAATGATTTCCCAGTGGACGCCAGATGCAAGGTCGCCATGTATGCTGACGACACTGCAATATACAACCACCATAGAAATCCACGTTTCGGCCTTGCAGAAATGCAACGTTATGTGAACAACTTCCTCTCATGGCAACATGACTGGAAAATCAAAATTAATCCCGATAAATGCCAGCTGATTCATTTCTCTAAGCGGCGTCACACTTTGGCAACGGACCTAATGGTCGGTGGTCAAATATTGCACTGCCGTCAGCAAGTTAAATACTTAGGTGTCACCTTGGACCGCACAATGTGTTGGTCCACCCACATAAAAAATAGCGCCAATAAAGGCAGACAGCGGCTAAAGTTGTGCGCCCCCATCTTCCGTAGTAAACAGTTGCGACTAAAGTCAAAACTGATACTATATAGGTCATTTATTCTCTCGGTGGTCCTGTATGCATGTGTGGCCTGGGCTAATGCCACCAAAACTGCCCTGAAACAACTCCAAACCCTCCAAAACCTCTCCCTCAGAAAAATCCTCTCTGCTCCACTCCTCACCACCACCCAAACTCTTCACCTCGAAACCCGTATCCCGCAGGCGCGGCTCCTCAGGGTAGGCACTGCCTACCCTATCGTAATACATCAACAAATAATGTTTAACTATGATTCTGCATTTTATCATTTGAACCGTCATTTTCCCCTAATTGCAGTTCAAGAAAAGTTTTCTCGGTTATAATGACCAGCGCATGGTCAAATCCTTTAATCTCAATGCCAATTCATCAAAACTGCGCTGCGTGTTTGAAACGCGCGGCAGAAATGATACGCATGGAACCTGGGTAGTGGAGAGCAGGCTAGCTTAACCTCTGCCTGCCCGGCCCCATTTCCTCAGTACGAGGCCCTTGAACAGGGATAAGGAAACATTCGGTCTGTATATGCACTCCGAGCATGCGTAGACGCGTCTGCCAGCAGTCCGAACACTTGCCGGCCCAAATTCGAAATAATGCGACATTTTCCGAACAGCCATACTCCACGAACGAAGATCTCAGAGATCTGCATCTGTCGTTATCTCTGTGTAATACCAGTATGACCGACTTAATTAGTGAACTATTACAAATTTCGCTTTCGCGGCGCACTGACAATGAAAAGAGGAGTGTTTTAGCTATTTAACACAAAGCTGCAGTCAGACAATTTTTCAATTTCTTAATCTATTTTAGTCATGGGCGTAGCGAAACGGGGGCAAGGGGGGCCACGGCCCCCCCTTGGAAGTTGGTGAACTTAATGTGCAGTCAGTTACTGACTTTTAAACTATTATTTTAATTTTGATGTAAAGAACAATTTTTGTTTAGCACAAATTAATACGGTTATCTGCAACAAATACTATAAATTTTGACAGTAAAATGATGATTTAATGTTATATAATTGCAAATTTCCAACACGTGCCCCCCCCCCCCCTGGAAAAAAGTCTGCCGACACTCGTGATTTTAGTTTTGGCGGTAATTCGTCCGTAAGTCACACTCATTCACTCTGCTCTTATTAAACAACCAAACAATATATTGTTTGCGTTATCCGCAATGACTTCGCCCCCTATATTTCGGATAAACGGGGTTTATTATTATTATTGTTGTTGTTATTATTATTGTTGTTGTTTTTTGTTACTGTTACACTTTGCCTACCCTAAAATTTTGACTGCGAGCCGCCACTGGTATCCCGTTCGTCCCGGAGGCAATGGACGCGCATTAGGAACCACGAAAATGACGTGATCGCTAACATCGGCAAAGGCGAGCCGAAGCACCGCAAGCATACTAGGATAAAAATGTTCTAGAAGCGGCTCGGCTCGACGACTAATGCGCGTCCACGCAACCTCGTTCCTAAGCCACATACATGTTCCGGCAGAGGCCCTCGCCTCGGAAAATATTCAGAAGCTGCCACCGCGGGACAGTGTATATAGTGTCAAAATTGTAAATAGTGTAGTGCGCTGGGACACATATTTCTGGTGTGCCCAGTGAAGATGTGTGTACGAGTGTGTGCGTGGGTGAATGCGTGCGTGTATGTGTCTGTATATAATTTGTAAATATGCACATATGTATATATATAACCCAAAAACGAAACAGACAAAAGAAAACTATTCTCGGTGACCTACAGATGGTCACCGTATGGGTTTATGTATATAGCGAAAACTGTAAATATGAACAAAGTCAACTGTAAATCAATGTAAATATAGCCTGTAAGCCGGGCCCAATGTACCGGCACCAGGCCAATACTTCTACAATAAATAACTTGAACTCACTATTCTTTGAGATAAATTATTACAAATTGCTAAAATATTTAAATTGTTGAAGTCAATGTGGTGGTCAGTGTTTTCTGCATGTTCAGCGATGGCAGATTTTTCTGGTTGAGAAGTTTTCATACATCTTGTATGTTCCTTTTTTATTGTATAGATAGACCTGTTTGACCTACGTACGATTCACTACAGTCACAGGTAATTTTATAAACACCCGGTTAATTTGCAAAGGGCTCTTATCTCTGACTGGTCTTACAAAAGAACACAGCTTGTTAACTGGTGTGTAAATTGTTTGAATTTTGTGGTGTTGGAGTTTTTGTAATTCTTTCCATAGCTCCTCGTACTAAGGTATTAGTATTTTCGCATCAGTCTTTTCGGAATTCTGATATTTATTTATTTCTTGCGTTAATGCCTTGGTTCAGATAGCCTTAGCCTTTAGTACAACTCGGAGATGTTTCAGTTCTGAAACCCGTTTTTTTTTTTGTCACACAGATGTAAGGCACATTGATGGAATGTGTTTATAATGACTCTTTTCATAGCTGGAGGATGATGTGAAGAGGCTTCTATGTATCGATCTGCATGAGTTCGTTTCCGATATACGGAACATCGAAGTGTCTTCATAGCTATATCCCGTTTCACCAGCACATCTAAAAATGGTACTTTAATTCCATAGTAAATTTGATGTTGTACAGACTATTGAGATGGTCTAAAAATTCTGGAATTGTGCTTTATTCACAAAGCCAGATGACAAAAGCATCATCACATACCTCAACATTACAGGTTTCAGAGAACATGTTTCACTAGTCTGCTATTCAAATTCTTCCAAGAGATTTTTCACAACGGGGAAAAGAGGACAACACATGGCTGCCCCTTCAACCTGCTCAAATAATTCTTCTCCATAGCTTAAAAAAGTGGAATTGGGACAGTGTCCCACCAGTCTTTTCAATCTTCAGGTAGTCCATTTGCTTCGATTTTTTTATAAGTGCATCTTTTATGGGGATCCTAGTAAAGAGAGAAGCGACATCGAAGCTAACCACTAAGTGGTGAGGTTCCAATAGTAACTACCTCAATATCTGTATTAGATGACCCGAATCTATAACAAGTCAAGAGTTAAAGTACTCCCCCATTCGGATCTCTGGGCGGCAACTTCCTACTTCTCGAGAATGTAAGCATTTTACTAATAGAAGACCTAACATATTTACCAGTGATTGTAGTGAATCGTACGTAGGTCACACAGGGATATATGAAACTAGTGGAAGAAAGAAACTCGATCTAGTACGTACCAGTGCACGACATCCAGGACCGAGGTAAGCAGGTGTAGTGAAAATAGTTTTCGTTCCATGTAATGAAGTTCCCGTCTTGTACTTGCAATTCTTTCCCAAAGAAGTGCAACTGGTGTTCTTTTTAAAATGTTCTTTGCTGTGGAAGTGTCGATGTGATGCTTATACTTGACTAAATTCGGGATTACATTATGATCGATGTCAACCTTAAAGAAACCCGAGTCCTGTCTTCTACAGTTAACTACTATGCCCGACTACAAAGGGAAGCCATAGAAATATACAAACACAAAGATAACTTTAATCGCAAGAAAGAAATACTTTGTGTACATAAAGCATGGATATCGGTCTTAGATAAACTTTAAGACAAACACAACAATTGTAATAAAACCCCTCCTACAACTAGCCAATTACTATCATAGCCAGCGCAGCAATGCCCCGCCCACTCCACCATATAAATAACCCTAACGGACGTTAACGGTCTTTACTTCCACTGTTTCCCTACTTCCACATTCAAACTATGACCAGTGCAGACAGCCGATCGTGTTACCCTGATGATGCCAAGCGCATTACTTAGTGAAACGTTGGTATCTACAATGCCTTCTAGACCACGGCTTACAAGCCTGGAAGAACTACACATTTCTAATAGTCAAGACACCGGCCGTGAAAGCCTAAGTACATATACTAAAAGATACGATTTTGAAGATTTAAATCATTCTGATAGCGATTATGACACAGTGTGAACACCGAAGGTCGTGCTGATTCCATGCATTCATGTAAGTTGAGGGCCATTATATGGAAATGTATTCTTTTTGGAAATATATCGGAGACGAAGACTGTGGCATCTTTCCAAACTTCCAGTTGGTATTTTTCCCGGTAAACCACAAAGGCCTCTCACATCAGAGACAATTACCCCCATGGTGGCTTACTATTGTAAGTACTTTATGTCCCGGGATTACATAACCGTCAGATGGTAATTATTATTTATTTATGCCAACAAACTTACTGTTGGTGTTTTTAAACACACAAGTCGTGTGTGGGCAATGTTTGAATGGTAGAACTGGAACTTAAAAATTCAATGTCACATCTGGGATTAGAACCACAGACCCTCCGCTTACTAGGCGGGTGCTCTAACCCTTAAGCTACTGTGACAACATGCCAGAATGACATTGAATTCTCAAACCAGTTTGTATTTTTCCCGGTAAACCACAAAGGCATCTCACATCAGAAGTATTTAAGTTGATCATTTGTAAGATTTGCTTCTTGAATGAAAAATATATCTTATGTTATTGTCAAATACAATTTTATTGAGATCTAATCACCTGTGTCCCATTGAAGAATTCTTATGTTAGATCTTCTATTAATATGTTTATATTCTCGAGAAGTAGCCCAGGAATCCAAATGGGGGAGTATTTTAACTCTGGAATATTTTACTCCTCGAGTATTTGATGCTTATTTTCCTATCTCTCACACTTACAAAATTAGTAGTTTAGGACTTTAGACCTGTTCTGTCTTTATGTGTAATACAAAAATAAAATTCTATTTCTTTGTAAGTTTATTGATATGTATTCTTCCTCTCGGTTTACACTGATTTGCAGAATGTCATTTTATTCGATTCCATGCCACCTTGTACCTAGTAACGCTGTTACACAATAAGTTACGTTGACTTCTAAATGAATTTTTGAGGTAGATTGCACATTGCCAATGGTCTGATTAGCTTTATTTCTGGAGGCCCTATTCTTTTATTTTTCAATTAAATCTCACACCTTATTCTTAAATTAATAATGGTGTAATGACTACTGCATTACAGCTTGAAATTACACCTTTTTTATCACACAGCATTCTTTTAATTATCCCTACCAGCTGTTGGAACTTAAAATGTTTTGATTCCAAAATAGTAGTTCTTGACACTTTAATGTTGTTGTTAGCTAATGATGGATTTCTGACAATGAAGTCATTAATCCTCTTGCTCTCCAATATAGAAGAGAACAATACCAGTAATAGTAGCCACTTTTTAGAGAGCACCATATTTTTATGTTTTGGCGGTTACATCACTCTCTCACAAGCCCCAGAATGTCTGGAGGACCACACCTGCATTGGTTTACGGGTCTCACCGACCTGACCGGGAGAATTATCAAAATAAATTCGACCATATCCTCTGATTACCAATCAATGATGGAAGTTATGCTATACTGTTCAGCATTTACTTTCAAAATAATATTAGTTAACATGTAAACATGATTAAAACTGAATATTTCTGATGGCAGCAAAAGCAATTTGAAATATTTTCAATCATGTCCTTTTTCAGAGTGAAGTATTCTGAAAGAACAGAACAAAAGTCATGTTTTGTTTGTATTGTGAACCATTCTACTGGCAATAACTTAAATTTTTCTTATTATTGCAACAAACCTTCCAATTTAGTGTGCGCAAATGCACCACCCTGCACACACAAACACACACAGCCTTAATATTGGAATGATTATCAAACATGTTTATTGAAGGAATGTCGGGTATATGGGTGAGGGTCTGCTTTTTGCTGTGTTAAAAACTGAACATAAATCTTACTGCAGCTCATTTTCTTTCCTCCAGTTCTTAAATCCACAGAATGAAAAGTGCAATATTACAAAATAAAAATTCAGTTTATTGAGTGTACAATGAGTTTTAAATTCATAACTAAGTTTTGGGAGCACCATAGGCATCTGGCATTCTCTCAATGGTATACCTGAAAAATAATGACATTTTATGAGTTAAGTGCAATTTTTTATTACTCCTTACTATGAACATAGTCATCCACAATGCACATACCTGTGTTGTGATATGTACATAATAGGTACACCTGGAATCTTTCTAATCCTTCGCTTCAGGTCCTTGTCACAAGTAGCAACAATATAGCATTTGTGCTGTAGGCAAAGTATGAAGAAAATGTTTGTATGAGTGAATGCTGTAAAACCAATACTGATAAAGTTCATAAAGATTAAAGAACCACTCCAAAAGCCCATCACATTGGTTCATTAACCCTTTGCGAGCGAAAGCCCATATATTGGCGACCTGTCTGGACCCTGACGAGCGAAAACCCATATTTGGGTTAGGAGTATTAAAGCTATTGTGATTGGCTCCTCTCACTCAAATAATTCATATATACTGCCAATAGATGGCAAGAAATGTTCTTTCAGATGTTTGTGGTCAGTTAATCCCCGATTTTCCATATTTAACAATTTCTGTCGTAGTTCTCAGTAGTGTAGGAATAAACAGTACGGTGATTGCATCCAGTAAGCGAGAGTTTTTTTCATTTTTTGACAGAATGGCGGGAAAGAAAGGGTTGACGGAGCAAGAAATTGTAGAATTGTTGAACAAAAGTGATAGTGAGTTATCGAATTTTGTGCTCAGTGATGAGAGTGATATATGCGAGAATTCGTGTGTGAGTGCAAGTGAGAGCGAGAGTGACATAAGTGATGCTGCCTAGTTGGGTAGAGGTGAGCAATTTTGACCTTGGCCCTACATCTAGTATCCCAGTGCACAATATCCAGCAGGGACCAATACTTCCTTCTCATTTTTATGAGAATACGCTCCCAGCAGAATTTTTCGGCCTATTTTTATGAGGAAATTATGGAAATAATTACTGAGGAGACATGTATTCAGGATAAAAAAAACAACAGGCGACACCACCAACAAAAAAAGCCAGGAATGCTTCCTGGAATCCCCTAGAAATTGCCGATATAAAAGCCCTGAGATAGTATTATCTCAATAGTATTGAGATAAACAAGTTGTTATGAAAACCATATACACACTTTAGATACCCTGCCCTAGCTAGGTGTAACTACACATTTCTTTCAAAACTTTTATAATTTGTTATCATCATTACCGTTATTATTACAAATGGAAGTATTAAATATCATAATGTGACACTATTTAGTTCCTGAAGCACTGCTGATTTATTTGTGAATACCTATATGTATGAACTATGCTGTAGAAAATGGAGAAGTGCAACTTATGCCGTTTTTGCCAGAATGACATTGAATTCTCACTAAAAAACAAGAGCTAATGAAAATATTAGAAGACCAAGATAGAGATGTCTTCACAGTACAAGAAGCCAATATATCACAAGAACAGGAAATATACTTTGAAATGGATCAGTACACTACACATATACTTCCAAAGGCTCGCCAAATAGCAAGTGGTATTCTTACAGGAATTAAAAGAAATATGAAAGCTACTATCCAAATCCAAAAAACAATGGAAGAACAAGATAAATCAGAAATAGTTAAAATTGAAGTATGGAAAAGTAACTACCACTATAGAATTTACAGTATCTACAATCCTCCAGACAATACACTAGATCTAAATTCTATTCCCATAGAACCCAAAAGTATTTTAATAGGTGATTTCAATGCACACTCCCCTAGGTGGGGCTACAGAGATATAAATTCAGCAGGAAGAGTCATAGAAGACCTATTAAACTCGTCAACAATGGAATTAATATTTAATCCAAATGATCCACCCACTTACCTTCATTATAATGGTTCGGGTACAAATCCTGACCTTCTAATGGTGTCATCTGACATAATTGACAATACAAAAAGAGAAATAATAGAAGACCCAGGTTCAGGCCACAGAATCACCATAAACTCCATAAGAGGTCTAATAAATAAAAGTAACAAACCAAAAATTAAAACTTCTTGGAATTTTAAAAAAGCAGATTGGTCCAGTTTCCAAAATGAGATAGAAGGGAAGTGTAATATACTGTTAGAATCAGAGTTCAAGTCAACAGATGAAATGAATAAAAAAATTTGTGAAATATTATTGACAGCAGCCAAAACACATATCCCCAAAGGAAAGTTAAAGAAATATAGCTACTTTTGGTCTCCATCTTTAAGTTAAAACACGAAAGAAATATAGCAAGAGTCAAAGCCGAAAGAACCAAGTGTCCAGAAGATGTACAAAACTGGAGAAGAAAAGCAGCCATTTTTAAGAAAGAATTAATTACAGCAAAAAGGGCCAGTTTCACAAATTTTATAGAACATATAGACTATAGGAAAGATGGAAATAAAATATACAAATTCCTTAATAAAACAAAATTATCAAAAAATACAACTGAACCATTAAAATATTATAACAAAAGCTTAACTACAGATAGGGAAATAGCAGAATCCCTTAACAAGTTTTATGCTCAATCACAAACAATACCCCAAGCGTATAAAAAACAAGATAAGGCTATCCAAAAAACTATCAGAGAAACTAGTAAGCCAAAAGGTATACGAAATGATATTTTTATTCAGGATTTTAATGAAACAGAACTGGATTTAGCAATAGAACAATTACAGAACAAAAAATCTCCAGGACCTGACAAGATCCACCCAGAGTTTATTAAACACCTTGGCAGGAAAGGAAAAGAAATCCTACTTAAACTGTATAACACGTGTTGGAGAATGACTGTACCTTCCGACTGGAAAAAAGCCATTATCATCCCGATTTTAAAGAAAAACAAACCCTCAAACAATATTAATAGTTTCAGACCAATATCTTTGACCAGTGTTATTGCAAAAGTGATGGAAAGAATGGTGGCATCTAGACTTAACTGGTTCCTAGAATATTACAACTTAATTAATAGTTCACAGACCGGCTTCAGACAGAATCATAGTACAAGTGAAAATGTACTCCTACTAAGCCAAGACATCAAGGAAGCTTTCAATAGAAAGGAGGATACCTTGGCAGTATTCATTGATTTTAAATCAGCATATGACTCAGTCTGGAGAAATAAATTAGTTGAGAAGTTGCAATCAATAGGTGTGAAAAGTAACATGCTTAAGTGGATAACTCAGTTTATTTCACAAAGATTTTGTGCCACAAAATATAATACATACATTTCCAAATATAAACAAACACACCGAGGACTTCCACAAGGTGCTGTTCTGAGCACAACACTCTAACATATATATAAATGACCTTTCATCAATAATAAAAACTTTAGAAACCAAAATTGCTTTATTTGCTGACGATGTAGTCATTTGGACTTCAGGCTCTTCAAAAAAACCTGAATTAATTAAAGACAGAATAGAAACAGCCCTAAACAAAGTACATGAATGGAGCTCCAAAAACCTCATGACTATCAATGTGGAAAAAACAAATTATGAATTATTTACACTAAAATACAAACCAGTTAATATTAACATAAATTATAATGGTAATCCACTCAAAGCAGTTGATGATGCCAAATACTTAGGCATCACTTTCGACAGAAAGCTAACTTGGAAAAAACATATAACAAACATCTCAGAAAAGGTTGAAAAGAAACTGCAAATCCTGAAAAGGTTAGCTGGTGCTAAATGGGGCTGCTCAAGGAGAGTCCTTAACACAACATACAAAATGTATATTAAACCAAACCTCTTGTACTGTTCTGAAGCTTTAATAACAGCAGCAAATGCTAACATCAATAAACTTGAACAAATACAAAATCAGGCTCTTCGCCTAATCACTGGAGCAGTTAAATCCACACCTATTGATGCCATGCTTGCCTTAACACGGACCCCATCAATAACAACAAAAATAGAAGAACAAGCATTGCTCCAACACGAGAAAATGTTACGACTGCCAAACTCTAAATGGACAGAAGAGAACCTCCCCCCTTCAATCCTTAAAACTCATAGTAGTTTCCTAGAAAAAGTAACACAGATTAAATCCAAATTGAACATTCCTAACACCAGAGAAAATCTACTTATAAGAGAAAATCCATTGGAATTATTGCAACCTACTTTCAATTTGGAATTAATAGAGGAAATAAGTAAATCAGACACACCAAAAGAAATACAAAAACTTCTAGCTCTGGAAACAATCAATACTAGGTATCCCACAGAAGAATGGCTGCACATATATACTGATGGATCCTCGAAGGAAAACCTTACTGGAGCTGGAGTTACATGTTCACATTTTTCCTTTTATCATTCTGTTGGCAGGGACACAACAAATTATGATGGAGAAATAGAGGCTATATACATTGCTCTCCGACAATTATTAAATCTTCCCTTAAATAAATTTAACAAGGCAGTAATTCTTTCAGATTCTAAAGCTGCAATTCAGGGAATATGTTCAAATACTACAAAGAAGTCAACAAAAATTAGAAAATGCTACAAAATGTTAACACAACTCCAAAAAGTTAATAAGACTGTTCATCTGCAATGGATTCCAGCACACTGTGGAGTCATGGGGAACGAAGCTGCAGACTCACTTGCAAAGAAAGGCACAACAATAAAGCAAAAGTCTAAATTCAATTTCTCATATTCCTCAATAAAATGCTTGATCATTAAAAATTTTTGTCATTCATACCTACAAGAAATAGAAACAAATGCCAAAGATAAAAAATGGATTACACTACTTTCCAATCCAGATATAATCCCCCAGAGACCAAGGAAAACAGCTGTTGCAGCCTTCCGACTATTGACAAATCATGACTGCTTGGCAAGTCATCTCTACAGAATAGGTATCTCAGCCTCACCAATATGTGTCCTGTGTAACGATCCAGCAGAAATGAATGAAGAACACTTGAAGACCTGTGAAGCATTAAGATCAGAAGAAACTACAGTTCAAAAGTATTGGAAAGCACGAATGCTAATGGCTTCATTGCCAGATGCAAGGCACTAGAAAACAACAACAACAACATTGAATTCTCAAACCAGTATTTTTCCCAGTAAACCACAAAGGCACTCTCACATCAGAGACAATGGTGACTTACTATTGCAAGTACTTTATGTCCTGGGATTAAATAACCTTCAGATGGCAATTATTATTTATTTATGCCAACAAACTTACTGTTGGTGTTTTTAAACACACAAACCGTGTGTGGGCAATGTTTGAGAGGTAGAACTGGAATTTAAAAATTCAATGCCACAGCTGGGATTTGAACCACAGACCTTCCGCTACCTACTGTGACAACCTGCCAGTAGCTTAATGGTTAGAGCACCCGCCTGGTAAGTGGAAGGTCTGTGGTTCAAATCCCAGCTGTGGCATTGAATTTTTAAGTTCCAGTTCTACATCTTATATGAATTAAGTTAGGAAAAATACATTTCAGAGTTTGCCCTGATTTTACCATATAAGGACCTGCATCAGTAACAAATAAGAGTAACCGGTCGTATTTGATTCCACATGGCCATAGTAATTTCAAAGAGTCCATCACAAACTGGATCACAGTTACATTGTCAGTGGTCGACAATTCGCTCACATTAAGAAGATAAGGTGTAGTCTTTTGTTCATTATTTAAAGATTATATTAGCAATAGAACGCCACTCAGAATCAGGGGTTTCATCAACAGACAGCCACACAAACTGATCTGCTAATTCATTTTGTATATTTGACAATACGTTATTGTAACAATGTCCTACACAAGTCTTACGCAGTGTACTTTCTTCAGGCACATGTTGCCGCGTGTACTTGGTAAGAAAGTTTTTAAATGTCGGATTATTAATTTTGAACAAGGGAATATCAGCAGTTAAAAATACTTGGCACAAGTCATTGGAAAATTCAGTAACCCTACTTCCTAAACACTCTACTAGCTATCTTCCTTTCATAGAAGTTTGAAAACAGTGTTGTTGTAATTAATTTAATTTAAAAGGTGAGTTAATTAATAACACTGAACAACACTTACAACATATTTTTCCGGGACACATTTCGAAGGTTAACTTTCCTCCATTCGTCCCGGAAAAATATGTTGTAAGTGTTGTTCAGTGTTATTAATTAACTCACCTTTTAAATTAAATTAAACTCTACTAGCTGTTTTTGAACAGGTTCTTTGTTTGCGAGTTTTCTGATTAAATTCTCCTTATGTTTTGCTGTGTTTGTGTACTGAACTATTTGAAATCTTTTCTCACCCCCTACATTTTTCTCACACGCTCCACAAAACAGTACCCTATTATCTGTAGATATTAAGTCACCCGAAAACTCTTTCTGTAAATTAATTAATTAGTCTAGCCCTCGAAGTTGGTTTTATTTTTGGCATTTGAAGAGCTTTTTAACATTTTATATGCCTAATTTAATTTGGTGGGAACCAGTTCATAACACTGTTACTTTTGAAGACCACGATACAACTGCTGGTGGACAGGCAAGCATTGCTATAATCATGCTGCTCAAAACGTTGACCTGTACTTTATCTTTGTTAATATAAACATCTCAGATAATGCAATGATTATTCTCTACGCACATGCATATAATGAAAGGATGGAAACAGGGGATTAAATGCATGACAACATGACTCAGCATTAGTTCTCGCCACCTCGCAAGTTGCACCATGTGCAATACTAACAATATAAAAATGTTATACAGATGGAAAAAATAATAAAAAACCATAAAAATCATTAAAATATGCAATATAGGGACTATAATATTGAAATAATATGCATTTATCAAAATCAAGAAAATATGCAGTTATATGCACTATAAAATCATGTCCAAATAACTGAAAATTCCATAATTCGTGCACATAACGTAAAAGCATACATTTTTAACCTCTAAGAAAAAGCATGCAAATGCATAAACTTCCTAGCCCTACACATAAGGCTTAACAAGTGCCCTTATGGGCTGTTTGCTTTTGTTTTATGCACAATGGAAAACAAACTTTACCAAAATTTCCACAGTTGAAACTGAAGGATAATTAATAATTTCATGTTTCGTGATTACCTGTGTCACCCTTTGCACAAGACAGTCATCAGCATATGTTCCTTTATGGAGACATGTAATTCTTTCAAAACGAGGATCTTTGATTATTTTCAGTGCTACTCTGTATTTCTGACCCAGCTTTTCTAATTCACCTGCAACACAGTCAGTGACGTATGGAATACCTGTAAAAAACAAATCATTATTAAACACTGTTTTATATCTGGAACCTACATTTGGCAATAAATACTAAGGATATTATGGTACTTACATTTTGCATAAAGGCATTCCATCATGCTTTGTATGATATCCAATTTATTTTTTATTGAAAAATTGATGAAATTTGTGTCAATAAGAATGTGATATGGTGGTCCCAACTGAGTATTGTACTGGAAGAACAGAGCTGAAGAAGCCTGAGGTCTGAAACAATTTGAAGATATAAGTTCAATTAACATTAAGTTTTAATGAACTAAAGGAAAAGGGTGAAAAATAAATGTTCAATGTCCCAATCATAACACCAATACTTCATATTCTACTTTGAGAAATAAAGAAATCAAGCAACTTGATACGTGTGTGTAACTAGCCTGATAATGCTTGAAGGAGCATGCTGTACTTCACATCCCTACAACAAACAATAGTAAGGATCACACAGAAATACAAATGCTAATTAGCACTGACAATTCTCCAAAATTTGGAGAGTTTGTACATTGTTATGAATATGAGTCCTAAAGATAAATATTCCGGAGTTAAAACTGTCCCCCAATCGGATCTCCGGGTGGGGACATCTTTAGGCAAATTTCATCATGAAACTACAGTGGAAAGCACGAATGCTAATGGCTTCATTGCCAGATGCAAGGCACTAGAAAACAACGACAACATTGTTATCTAAAACAAGACATTAATAAATCCTTATTTAAAGTTCAAATTATAACTTATTTCTTAATTCCTCTAAGGATACACCCCTGAAACAGTATATATGGTTTGTCCCCAAAATATATAAAATAAATTATGAATTTGACTTATTTTCTGTTTGTAATTAACTTTGTGTTACATCATTCTTTAACTATTGAAAATATTGTCTATCAATGTCATAACTGTTAACTATCATATATTGATTTTATGTATTAAAATTTTAAGGGTCATTTTAAATATTAAATGCCAAAAATGTTAGGTTAGATCAAAATCGCTTTCTTAGCATTTACGAGATTAGGTATATATACGGAAAATGACATCATAGTGGGACATTACTAAATGTGCATATATGTGCATAACTAAAATAGTATGACAGATCAACCTTTCTCTTCGCCAATAGCGTCAGTTGAATATGGACGCGTTTTGATATGTGCGCATTATAAGATAGTAAAAGAGAAATGATTAAGTGAAATATTGATTAACCATAATACGTTAATCAATGCGAAGTGTACGATTAAATAAAAGATAATGAGATCAGCGAAGCGCAAAATGATGGATAATGCACTTAGCAAAACATTGCTAAATAATTCATACATTAGATTCCGACGATGCTAAGAAAGTTGATCTACTAACAAAAAGGACTTACTATTGTGATATAATCTAAATACTGTGAACAAGGTGCGAATAAAATAACTCATAAAAACTTAACCCCGAGTCCACAATTATTTCACTGTGTACCACGACCCAAGATTGCAAAGAATCGAAAGCTCTACAACCCACCACGTTTAAAACCACACCACCCCAATGTAACTAAACAAGGGAATAAAATTACTATTTATGAAAAATTGTGAAATTTACATATATTAATTATCGCCAGAGCAAGAAAGTTTCTTCTCAGAGATGATTTTCTGAGGCTTGTGGTGTGTTTCAAATATAATCACAGAACAGCTTGGGAGCATTTACTTCTTGGCAATCAATTTATGTAAATTATATTTTAACATTTTTTTTCCATTTTGGTTCTAATCACTGTGAGGCAGGCATTTATGCTTGCTGTTCATGCATCCTGGTTTACAAAACATATTCTTTCACTTTTTTATGTCAGTCTTTTGGTTGCAGCTATTTATGAAAAATGAATTGAGAGTAGCTTTTTCAAGTTCTAAGCAAATAAATTTGGATTCTATGAGGTGTTCAGAAAGTAACAGACATTTGGCCTATCGTGGCAGGCTAAACTGCCTTTATAGTGTCAGAACATCCTTACGTTCAGTGTGCATTCAACTGTGCCTCCCTTCCTTTACTCTCTGTGACATGGTAAAATGTGTGCTGCACGTGAGGTCCAGTCTGTGATTAGGTTTTCTGTAGCAAAAAACCATAAAACAATTAAAATTTATCACCAAATTTTTTATGTGTACAGCCAAGGAATAATGTGTGAAAGCCGAGTGAGACAATGGCACATTGATTTTAGCAGAGCTCACATGGACCGCAGTAATACGCCTAGACTTATGACTGATGAAAATCAACAACAAAATTCATGAAAATTGTTTGATGATTATGGAACTTTTGGAACATTTTCCCCAAATTGTGGTAGAAAAACTTGGTTACCACACATTTTGTGCTCAGTGGATTCCAAAAATCCTAATGGAAGACCACACACAAAAAAGAATCTAGCTGCAACACTGACCTTCCTCAAAGCTAACATGTTAACATAGTTATCCGTTATACCGATAGAACTAAGGATGAGACTTGGGTGAAGCATGTCAATTGTGAAACAAAGAGGCAGTCGATGGAATGGGACACACACATTCTCCTAAGAAAGTGTTTGTAAACGCTGTCAGCAAGAAAGATCATGGCTACTGTGTTATGGGACTCTAAGGGAGTGCTCTCATTGATTTTCTGGAATACGGCACAACAATAAACTCAGAGAGGTATTGTGAAACAATGAGAAAGTTAAGGCATGTGATACAAGGCTCTTCAATGGTTTTGGATGGGAGATGTTTGATCATCCACACACACCCCAGATTTGGTACCAAGCAACTACCACCTCTTCCCAGCAATGAAAAAATGACTCGCTACACAACACTTTGATACTGAAGCTCCACAGTTTGCCGGTGTGAGCCAGTAGTTGAAATTGCAGATGGCACAGTTTTACAGAGATGGTGATGAAAAACTAAGGCTACAACATAAGTGCTTTAATTGGAATGGCAATTATGTGGAAATTCATAAACAGAAGCACTATTGCACAGAAATCACGTAAACCATTCAGCAATCATAGCGGAGAAGCCCCGCCCATTTAACACACACCTCCTGCTCAAGCCCAGCCAATCCCCTGTGAGCAGCCCATACATAAATACGACACCTCCAGCCATAAACGATTCCGTTGTAACTGAACCTTCACCGAGAAGACTCAGACCACGCCACCAATGATGTCCACCGTAGGTGTGGACAAAACATCTGGACCTCTAAACTCCAGCAGACTACGCCTTTTAAGACTGGAAGAAATCTTTAGCTTTAATTCTAACTCCAGCCATGAAAGCTTCTGACTACTCAAAATAGCTTACCTTTCAAATGTATATAAAAAACTTTGGTTTTTCCATTTTGTTAAATTTTTATTTCAAAAAGTCTGTTACTTTCTGAACAATCCTCATATATAATGCTTCGATGGGTTATTTTCAAAGCTTTAAGTATTTGCTGCACAAATTTCTCTATATAAAAAATTGCAAACTCCTTAGATGAAAGCAGTGCAGTTTATTCTGATTTATGCCATGACTTGCTAATGTTAAATATTTTCTTAATACTTACACTTTACGCACTTTTACTGCAAGAGGATCTTCTGGTTTCTTCTTCTTTGGTGGCGCTCTTTGACCTTCTTTTCTTTAAAATTAAATACATTTTATTAATATTAAAATACAAAAAATATAACCTTTAATTACACTGTTCATGGGTTATGAAATGGAACATGAAATCTTGAAACTGAACAGATCTATATAAAATTTGTCCCCCTCCCCCTTTCAATTTGTTAGTTGCACATTTTATTTACCAGTTTTTAAGCTGGTAAAACAAAGACCCATTAATGAAATTAAAGAATGGGAAACTGAGGTTTGAAAAAAAGTGAAAAGGAAACACTGAATCAAAGCTTCCTTTCAAGTTGAATACACAGCAAATCATAACTAATCCCAAGCAATTAAAGGAAGATCATCAGGTACGTGTAGAAGTTTAAAATGCATATTCTGCTTTCGCTACTGAGGTGGATGTGGTGAAACTGCATAGCATGTTCTACACTCTCTCAAACTGCTTCCAAACTCAATAGGGTGAGCAAAGAAAAGAAAAAGGATGTTCAGAACCTAGTTAAGTTTTTGAAATTCCACAAAATGCAAAGAAAATTTTATAAGGATGTGCTAGGAGAGGTAGTTAAAGCTTAAACCTTACTTATTCATATTCTTACAAATATAAAATTGTGATTTATTTGTATTGTATTCATGGTATTCAGTAGGTTTGGTATAACAATAAAATATTGTTGTAATGAATACAGTGGACTTACTAAATTTATCTGCATAAACATTAATATATGTTTAAGAGGTAGAACCGGAACTTAAAAATTCAATGCCACAACTGGGATTTGAACCACAGACCTTCCGCTTGCCGGGCGGACGCTCTACCACTGAGCTATTTAAGTTCCGGTTCTACCTCTTAAACTTTGCCCACACACGGCTTGTGTGTTTAAAAACACCAACAGTAAGTTTGTTGGCATAAATAAATAATAATTAATATATGTATTATTATTTATGCCAACAAATTTTTCAGTTCCAATTCTAGCTCTCATTAATATGTGTTTATAAAGTACATCGTATATTATGAAAAGGTGAAAATAACACAAAGAGATCCAAAAACATAAGAACTGCTGCACAGTGTTTTTCCACTGCAGTGCCAGAAATACGATAACAGTAGCTGATGTACACAAGGTCACGCGGTCAACTTTTTTGCTCTGCTCTGGAAATGCAGTATTGAGCTGATGCACTAGTGTGTGTTAGAGTTATTACCAGTGTGCTTTATTATTTCGTCCTGTACTTAGTCACAAAGTGTATTATGGCTCAGCATTTGTTTTCTATTGCACAGCATGTATTAATTTATGATTCATATGTGTTAACTCAGCCAGCTCGCCAAGTAAAATTGCAATTTGCATTGCAGAAAGATTTCCAGATGACCTGCAATTTCTATCTCTAACTTAAACCATAAAGTGTACAAGACAAACCCACACATCCTGGAAGAATTAAAACAAAATTGCCAGTATTTCTCAACATGAGCTACAGCGGGTGAGATAGCCTCCTAAAGAGGTGCCAAAAATGCATGTTGACGGTGGCCAGTTTCAACATCTGCTTTAATTATATTGGTAAGTAAAGCCTTTAAAAGTAGTTTTAAAAATGTGGTGTGGTTTTATCCACGCTCTTCTATGACAGCGGCGGTCGGCGATGAGTGTATAGGACCCATACTGACAAAACTGCGCAGCAGGTTCACACTCTTTTGGATAATTTGTTATAATAATAAATATAACAAATAACAAAGAAAGCTGTAATCAGAAATTACAAATATTGCTCTTATAGTAAGGCTGGTAAAATACTGTATAAAGTATTCAAAATAAAAATGAATTAACTTAAAATGATAAACAAAGCATTAAAAATCAAATAAACATTGGTCAACAAACCTAGTAAGCATTTAATAATTGTATGTCCATAAAAAAAACATGTTCCATAACGAAGCGAACAAGTAAAAATAGTTTATCCTTGACAACAAACAACAAAAACACACAACCAATATGCTAATTTCACACTCACGCATAAAGTTTAACCAGCATCTATAAGATTTTTAAAAAAACTCTGAGTTTTCAAACCTCAAAATTTTACTCATTAAACTATGCTGTTTATTTTGTCATGTGTTGATTCCATTTAAGAAAGGAGAATGAATCATTAAAAAATTGCAAAGCTTACCTATCTATATTGGTAACAAGTATAAAAACATGTAATGCATTTTTTGCACCTTTCTAGTTTTGAAATAATGCTCTTAGTTATCAGCTAAATTCAATGAAGAAAAAGAAAATCCTCACTTCACAAGACTTTCTGCAAATGTTATGTGCCCTTCTCTCTTTTACTTAGATTCCCTCCCTTTTTATACCATTGCTTTCCACATACAACCATTTCAGTTTCACTTCCATTCTTTTTTTATCCTTTCTATATTTTTTAAATCCTGTTTCCGCTCCACCACCTGTAATCCTTCTGATTCATTATTGTCAATCTTATTGCCACTAGATGGAATATTACGTCCCGGACAGTGAGTTGTGTTTTTGAAAATATAGAAGCACTTATTGAAAGTTTTCTTGAACTTGAGGCTTCATTTTCAAAAGACACGGGAAGAGAAGCAGGAGGGTTAAGACACAACTTGCAAGACAGCAAATTTCTGTTCTGGTTAGAGTTTAATGCCTCGTGTTAATATCCTCTACAACCAACTACTGATGAGGAAAACTGGTTGCATTAAAGTTAGCCATTTGGTGAAAACTTTGGTGCAGATGATCGATGGACTATGGAAGAACTTGGATACTGCCTCTACCAAAGAAGATCAACATGGAAATAAGCAGAAGCGATGGAACTGCAACACAATCGCTGATGCTAAAGAGGTCTGCAACCACATCACAATAGAGACAAAATGCTGGTTTGAGTCAATATCTCATCTTAATATATGTAAGCTCTTAGACAGAAAATTTCTCGAATATTCTTCGAAATTTTCTATAACATATTCAAGACTTGACTGTAATGACATCCCATGTTAAACAAGAACAAACTAAAATCAGAGCTTTCAATTATTTATGAAAGGCCAGAATTTCATCATGGAAGTGGGGCATTACCACTAGAGGAGCATTGCTCTATTCAAACAATCTGGTTGAAGCTTTTGATGAAATACCAAATCACGATCCCAATGACTACGGCAGAATCGGAGCATTGCCTCTCTTCATTAAAGTGGATCAAATGCTTACAAAGAAACAGGACAGACTCTCGGCACTCGCCATGCTCTCTGTAGAAAAGAATCTAGCTTTGAGTATCAAAGACTTCAACATCAAAGTCATCAACATGTTTGCTGGCATGAAAAATCGTTGGACCGATTTACTACTATAATCAGAAACAGGTGCGTAGATTTACATTGTCGCTGTATGAGCATGCAGCGCACTATCCGTTAAATCCACAAGCCACCACTGGCTGAGAGGTAGAACTGGAACTGAAAAATTCTATGCCACAGCTGGGATTTGAACCAACCTTCCGCGGGTACTCTAACCATTAAGCTACTGTGACAACGTGCTAGAATGACATTGAATTCTCCAACAAATTCATATTTTTCCCCCGGTAAACCAAAAGGCAGTCTCACATCAGAGACAATTACCCCAATGGTGACTTACTATTGTAAGTACTTCATGTCCTGGGATTAAATAACCTTCAGATGGTAATTACTATTAATTTGTGCCAACAGACTTGCTGTTGGTTCAAATCCCAGCTCTGGCATTGAATTTTTCAGTTCCAATTATATCTCTCAAACATACGGCTTGGTGTTTAAAAACATCAAACAGTAAGTCTGTTACTATAAATTAATAATAACTACTTATAGCTGTTTAAAGCATAAAGATATGCACAATATAAATGTTAATTATAAAAATCTGATGTGTTAATAAACATGACTTTCTTTTAATTTAATTTAAAAGGTGAATCAATTAATAACACTGAACAACACTTACAACATAATTTTCCAAAAAACAAGAACTGTCTACATGGGAACAAATCTTCATTTTAAAAAACAGAAACCGAGTATTTAATTTCGACATTCCTCAGAAAGATATTTTCAGCAATTTCATTGAACCATTACCAGAAGAAACATCAGAAGAAGCATCGCCATCTGCACCATGAAACACCATGGAAACCCAGTTATTGTCCGGTTGATAATGGAGGAAAGTTAACCTTCGAAATGCGTTCCGGAAAATTATGTTGTAAGTGTTGTTCAGTGTTTTGACTCACCTTTTAAATTAAATTAATTACAACACTGTTTTCAAACTTCTATGAAAGGAAGATGACTTTTTGCTCACTCTTGTACAAACTATTCCTGCAAAGGCTTATTCTGCCATCTACTTCATTTAATAGAGATAAACTTTTGTTACACATTCATGCCGGGCTGCAAGAAAACTGCTGTGTAAGTTTCTATGAAAGGAAGATAGCTACTACCTTCTTTAGTTAGACTGGATCAACCCGTAAAGTCTATAAATTTCAATGAGTTGCAACAAAGACATTAGACCATCCTTTTACTATTCCCTTTTTCAAGAAGGGAAAATCCAATTTGACAGAGCTGGCGTAGCCAGATACATAGATATGTCAATCACACGTATGATATCGCTGCAACAAACAATTGCCACGCTTTCAGAATTGCACTTCTAATTTTGTAGATAAAGTTGTTTCATGTTTTCTGCAAGCCAAAATGTAGAACAAAAGGAATGGAAGTAAACTTTTTCTTAAAGGAACAACATTACAGCATTGTCAGCATTAATTTCAGAAAATAAGAATAGTATAAAGTAAAAGCACGGACACAGTTACAACTTGAAGTGAGAAAGCTACCAACATGATACTATTTCCTTAGAGTGCAGACTGCTTGAACTTCAATGGAAAAGTAATTAATTAGTATAAAATTAAACTGTCCTGTTTCTGAACATTTCACCAGACCTTTGTTTTTGTGAAACTGTAGTTTGTAGCACCGATAACATTGGCAAAATTACTAGTCATGGAAATTCCTGAGTATCCTCACTAGTGGTAGGGTCCTGATGGTCAAAGAACAAACTGTGGTGGAATGTGTCAGATGGAATGATGACTGAGTGATAGGACCCAGAAAGTACAGTATTAATCTTAGCCCTTGAAAATAACTGTGCATACTCACATTCTAGGGTCACTCTGGCTTATCATCTTTTTCATCTGAGCGAATCTTTGCTCTGCTGCTTTCCGCAACTTTTTTGCTTTGCCCTAAAATTCAAAATAAATTATCTGTAACAATGACTCTTTCATGCTCCAACTGAGTACACCACTGAGATTTACCATTACATTATTTTTCAATCTATGTAACACACATTTGGTAATGTTCCATTTCTTCAATAATTACTTTGAAACCTAGTGGGCGGTTGTGAAACTACTGTCGGCGCATGCGCAGTAAGTTCGGGCTTAGAATCTGGCTGGCAAGTGGCAAATAAGCTAATCTAAACATGAGCCTTTTTCTAAATAAAGCAGTGATGTGAAACGTGTTGTTTGCCAACTTAAGTTTAATATAGTAAGAAAACCTTCAGCCACTTATACCTTTTTTCACTAAGGTTGAGGTGAGGTTAGGTTTGATTAAATTAGTTCTAGGCAGTTTTAAGAAGACTGTGGTTTTATACAAGTAATTGTTTGGCATCCACTAACCTAACTTTGAATCGCCTCGCTTTAAGATCAATTTTAAATTTAAAAAAAATTAGTCAAAAATTAGCCGATGCAATAACCCTGGATGTACTCTTTAAGTATACTCACCATTATTTTAGGTTTCCTTACTCAGTCATTTATTCAAATAAATATAAGAGCATATATACGGAATGTCACACAACAGAACCAGAGTAACTGCAACTATACAGTAAACAGAACATCACAGCAGAATATCCACATGTCGTCATAGAACAACAAAATAGTGAAGGTACTACTAGTAGGTGTTCTGTGGTGAAGGTAGTCGCCAAGTAGAAAAATCCATAGAGATTCGAAGAGTCCCGAGCCCGACCAGACATTAATGCTCCCGGTCTTTGATGTATAACTGTATAACCGTGGTATAACCGCAGATTGTGTCTAACATTGAAGAAAGAGAAATTCCAGCAGTTTGGTATTCTGTGCCAGTTGGAGAGAGAGAGAGAGAGAGAGAGAGAGAGAGAGAGAAAGAGAGAGAGAGAGAGAGAAAGAACGGTGTAGAATGTAGATGGTTTAGATGATGCAGGTGAAATTCAGGTTCTGATGAGGTGGAAAACGGGATCTTCAACGGTACACGTCACTGAGGGTGTTGCACACCGATCAGAGACAGAGCAACAAAACAAAACGACGATAAACAGAAAGTAACTCCGGATGAGCAAGTAGGTTCACGTAGTTATTTAAACATTATCAGAAGGCTGGAATTGTCAATGTATAAATGAGAGAAAGTTCAAATGTAACCAAATTTTGCTAACCCCGGCATTTTCTCAGGTACAGTATACAGGTTTTCTTACGAATAAGCAAATACTTGCGAAAAGGAGGGTTAAGCTTATTTGTGAAAATCTGAAGTGTTGCATTAATATTACTTTTTCTACTTTGTAAGAAAAACTCGTAGAAATGCGTATTCTTCTACCTACTTCATGTTAATCGAGAAAAACAGTAGTAGAAATGGATTTATTACATATTTCCATGTAGGTAGAAGGATGTCGGTGTTTATTAGTCTCATGTTGGCAGCTGTGACGTCAGCTAATAATGTAAACAAAAGTGATAGAGGTTAGAGCAAGCACTTCATTATCTCAGAAACACGGAATGGGAATGGTCAGTACAGCGTTATTATACATACATTTTTTTGGTGATAACGGTTTTAAAGGTAGACTTAAATGGTAGTCAAACTATAAGGGAAAACGGTGGCCAAGGTTACTGCCATAAGGCTACATGTCAAATTTAGCAAGCTTTGATGGTACGCTATCACACACTAGGTACTAGAGACCATGTAATTCCTCTGTTACCAAGTTTAGCTATATATTGTACAAAAAGAATTAACACCCACAGCTTTGAAAATTTTACATAACTATCTAACTAAAAACTAAAAAGTCAGATCTGTATGGTGATTGTGTTGTGACAGAAATATCAGGACATTCTATAGTACGCTGTCCCAATTTGCCACATTCTCAAAATGCTAATAGCACTCACTGTAATAACTAGACATCAGATTTATATGCACTAAAAATGTTTAAAATATGCATGCATTTATGCTGTAAAAATCTTTAAAATATGCTCTAAAAATTCTAATATACACTACATATATATATATAGGTAAATAATTTGATATATCTACTCACATTAAACCTTCTTCCTTATAGTACGTCATCCTGGAGCTATAATTTGATTTGCAGGACACGATCATCATTTTTTACAAATGTTCAGGAGCAAATTTATGACGTTTATCAGATGAGTTTGTATGCAGAGAAGGTCCTCTCAACATCCACAGATGTGATTGGACAATATTTATAAGCACTAACAAACTCTGGAGGAATTTCCGCTGGAAGTTCCACACTGCCACCTTGGAGAGATTTGCTAACAGAGCATAAAATATTAAAATCGGGATTTCTTTGTAATACACTGCACAGTTTTGCACTCAGTATTTCCTCATACTTTGAAGAGGCACACTGAAGCTCACTCTTCACTTCCTCAAAGATTGATATAGACGCATGAAGGGACAAACCACGCGTTTCTAGTTTTTGTATTATTGAGGTACAAGTTTGAAATGCGCCTTTATAGTAGCCAAGTCTCTCTGCAATGTTTCATTTCTGAAAATGTCCTGTGAATATTGAATTGCCAAAGCATCATTGGGATTTAGACTGCAGACAACTTCTTTAACTGCATTGAAATTGTCAGCATAAAAGAGAGCAGCATTTATCCACGTACCACAGGGGGTAAGAATTGGTTCCAGGGGTAGAGTATGTTCCGGGAGTTGTTCTCTATAAGCAGCTACTCGACCTGGGGCTTTTACAAATATTTCTCCATAGTAGAAATTAAGGTATTTACTTCAGGAAACTGCTCCCTTATGACTTCTGCTACCCTTTGAAGCCCATGCACAATAAGTGGATTAAATGGGGATAAAATACTTTCAGACCTGAAGCCGCTCGCAGCATGTAGGCTGCAGCATCTGAAAGCAAAATCCGAAATTTATATTCATTACCTGCTTCTGGCCATAATATTCTTAAAGCATCGTTGACAAAATGAGCAATGGTGGAATTATTAGTTTTCTCTAACACCCTAGAAGCAACCAAACATGGCTTTCCCGGCTCCTCTTCACTGAGTTTACCTACTAGAAAATTTGCCACATGACGTCCACAGGAGTCAGTAGTTTCGTCCACCACACCCCATATAAGACAATCTTTCAAATCACCTTGGATTTTTTTAATTGCTGTTTGGTAACATCTTCAAGATAGTTTTCCTGCGGGTTGATTCATTTGGAATGGTGTGATTAGCAGCTAATTAATCAACAGCTGCTTTTTGTGTCTATTATACTTTTTGTAAGGTTTTGCAGCTGTAATACTGTCATTGGTGGTGGCCTCTTTTACCATTCACCTGTAATAGAGACTAGAACGTTCAACATTGTTTACATGTGTACAGTGTGTGCTGCCACATGTCACTTGCTGCACAGACATGTCCTCCCCTCCCCTACCCCACTCCACCTGGTGATCGAAAAGAATGTGAATAGAACTGTATAATGCCTAATGAGAAATAATGACATGTGGATAGGTGAGATTGTCACAAAATATAGTAGTTTAAGCTGTTAACATCCATTGCTTTTCATTAGTGAATGTCAGAAACTGTTGTCATAACATTTTTCAACTAAATACTGTTTTGGGATCTTAATGTTTCAGCAAACATATCTTCTTATGCTTGATGATGCTGATAAACTCTAGAACAGAATATAGAAGATGAGGATAATTCAACTGAGAAGTAAACGACTGTTGAAAATTATAGCAGCTGTATGTTGCTTATTTCCATTTGTCTATTTTGTTATAACTCATTCAACAGAAAATGACATCAGGTTCAGTGCCTTTAGAGGATATAACCATAACAAGCAAGTAAGTATTAGCATGGTATGTGAAAAGGAAACCATTTCTGTAAGCTGTAAGACAAATACATTGAAGGACATACTTAGTCAAACATTTCTCACTTTGTAATGCCGGCATTACAATGAACTTTACTTAACGTGACTTAACACAACAGTATGTAACATGAAGTAAGAAGGTCTTTTAGGATTCACTTAACAAAATGGGAATGATTATGAATGGTTATTGTTCTATTCGGCAGACATGGCGGATATTCTTTTTGTAAGTCCTCCAACATAATGTCATATCGCACAGTGAGTGAATGAAATGGGTGAAATGATGCTCAAATGAGCCCAAGGTCCATGGAGCTATAAGTTACCAGACATTTGTCTTCTCAGGATAAGGGAAAACCTCGGAAAAAAAACTTACCCAGATAACTTACCCTAAGCGAGATTCGAACTCGCGACCTCTTGAACCTGAGGCAGACACGCTAACCATCATGTTATTGAGGCAGGCTGGCAGATATTGAATTTTCTAATCAGAGGTTATGTTTTCCAAAAATGAAAAGAAAGAATATGAAAATATGAAGTAAAAATATTTTTAAATGTCAAATAAAGTAGAATGGAGATGGTAATAATCTACACTAGGAGCTAAACAAATAGTTACATAGAGAAGCACAATTTATTCCTGCATGGCACTACTTTCCAATTGATTCAAATAGTTACATGACCTCCAAACCTGTCATAACATAAAGGAAAAGTTTGGTATTGCCAAACTCTTAAGTTACGCCATGTTAAGTCAACCCTAAATAGCTCCATTTAACATAATGCATTAGACTTTCCTGTCGCATTAAGTTCATTGTAATCCCAGCATAAAGCATTTCAGTGATAAAACATGGTTGAATGAATTTCAATTGTAGCACATGTTTTTATTCTTTAGGCACCTGAGCTGATTACAGAGTTAGGCAATTTTGAACCAAAAGAAGTAATAGAAAGGCATGGACCAGGAGAAGGAGGTAAACCTCACATTTTGCGAGATGATCAACAAAATGATGCAGCACAAGCCTTATCAGATTATGGCATGAACATGGTATGTTCTGATGAAATATCACTAGATCGTTCCATCCCTGACACAAGATTGCCAGAGTAAGCTATGCTTATTTTTATTTTTGTAAATAATAGAATATTATGCACAATAAAATCTTTTCAGCACTTAAATTTTATATGTTAAATATTTGTAGAAAAAAATTACACAGTGAGTGATTGTGTCAATAAATTACTGAGTCTATAGTCCTGGCCTGCTGCAGATGTTACTTGCTCCATCTTGCTGTTTATGATTCACAATGGCAGAGTTGCTGACATATGACTAACCTAACCCATCCTTAAGACACAAAGTATATCCCAGGGTTGAGGGGTCTAAGCCACAAAAGGTAACAGGGATTGAGGGTCCTAAGCTGCACAGTGTAGCTAAAGGATATTTTTTATAAGCAGAGGCTTGGAGCTGTTGGAGCCATTCAGCTTGCAACTGCAGAATGACAAGTCATAGCCATTGAGCATGTGAACTTACATCTCAATGAATCAGGATAGAAATAATGGGTAAAATATAAGAAATTATTGTACCACATTTAATCTGTGGTGCTTGTCTGACCACATTTCAATTTATTAATCTAAAGGTTAATGGTCTTCAGTGCTGGTGCAGAGTCTACATGAACTTCATCCAATTCTGTGTGGCAGTTCAGCCCTTGAAAAGGAAATGTTTAATAACAGCACAAAACTTGTTCCCCCCCACCAATTTTCAATCACAAATGTCACATTGAGTAATTCAGATGTCTTGTTAGCAATGCTGTAGTTTATTCAAAACTTTTGTATAATACTTTGAATAATTAAACTTACCAGCCATGAAGCCGCAACAAAAATGCTCCATTCTTTCATGGATATTTACCAGACTTACCAAACCAACCTGGTAAGGTATTTTAGTTATTACTCACATTCTTATTCTTCACTTTAATGACACTAATTTAGGGGCTATAGATTGCATAATTTTTCCACAATTGTAAGGTTTATTTGTTTCCATGTCTCTTTTTCCCCCCCTTTTCATTACCATCTTAACTCATTGACGCCCAACTTATTTTTCTTTTTTTTTTTTTTTCTTTTTTTTTTTTTTTTTTTTTTTTTTTTTTTTTTTTTTTTCAAAAATTAAGAAAAGATATGTATTGTATTCATTTAGCATGCAGTATGTCAACAATATATTTTGTTTGCCTTTTATTCACCCAGCATCTCAAAATCACCCGGTCTACATATCAAAACATACTGTAATGCTGAATGAATACATTTCCGTCAAGTTCATGTATTTGATGATTAAACTTTATTTCTTAAAGCAATTAGAGATCATTTATAGCCAAACCGCTTATTAACTGAAACATTTGGTGTGGCAGAAGCTAATTATCAACTCTGATAAGGGTCATAACATCTGTGGAAGAGTGTTACTTCATGTTTTTTGCAGAATCTCAAGTGACGTGCAATCCTTCAAACTTGTTTTCATTTTTCATTGGAAGCATATACATTTTCTGGAATTTTTGTGTACTTGGAAGCACTTTTTTCTTTGTTAAGTTGGTCAGCCTCAAAGTTTTCTTTTTTTTTTTTTTTTGGTTGACTTTTTAAACCTAGAGTCATTTGTCACTTTACAGAGGCAATGAAATGTACTTCAGCTGGGCCAGGAACATCATTCATATTTACTATACCTGTAGTGCTTCATCCTCATCATTCTGCTAAGCAAGTATAACTTGTTTTTTAGTGTTTGAGATTTTTAACTTTTTAGCATTCGTTTTTACGTTTTAGCTTTTGTGTTTTACGTTTTATTGTTTAGTTTTAATGTCTGTTTTAGCTTTGACCTTTTACACATTTTAGTGAATGGTTTTTCCAAGTTTTTAACTTAGCGCACTCACGTGCCATTTGGTGTTTTTATCTGTTTGCGCTTTTAATTGCTCTTTTAGCCCTCACATTTTAGGTAGCTTTTAGGCGAGTTTTAGGTTTTTTTATATTCTGACCTACGGCCCAAATGACCTAGCTGTCATTGTTATCGTTGCATCAAAGAACACAATATAGAATACTGTAGAATACCAGTTCACTCTGTTTCAAACAGAAAAACTGTAGAAGACAAATAACACACATGGCAGATGATTGCATACTATTAAAGAAGTAACAATCTTGCTAGCATTGCTTCAAGTAAGAGTTTGTGCGCTGACATGAGATATTACTTGTGCCCAGCAGTCTATAAATAGATCGCTTGCCTTTAGGATCATATTTTCAGCATTAGAATTGCTTACACTGGCAGATCTTTGTGTGATGCAGTAATACAAACCTTTATTGACAGTTTATTGTATTACCAAAAGTTGGGAGGGAAACGTAACAAGGAAAAAAACAGTAATAAACTTTCACAAGTACTGCAGTAATGTGCAGCTTATTATTGTAAGTTAATGAACTACACAGTATTATAGTTTTTAAAAGACAATAAGGATATTGTTTAGAAAAGCTTACGCAAGCACTTGGTCAGAATTTCGGCAAAGTCCCACTCAGCAGTGTGTACGAATGGTCACGAAAGTTGCCGAAGTTGCTGTGTTAATGCAGCGCTGCCAACAGCAGAATGTCCCTAGGAGTTTGTTGCCAATAGTAAGTTTGAATGTTTTTGCGGGAGTCGGCAGTATGCTGCTGACCTTCTTAGAAGCAACTGGTGCAACGGATCGCTTTATCAGTATATTAGATTTGGCGCCTCTGTGCTTTAATGAGGAGTCATGCATGCAATTCCTATACGACAAGGGTCTGCTGAGGACTCGAATGCTATGCAGGGAATGTGATGTGCCCTAGGGCGAAGCATACAGTCCCCCATCTGTGCCATCCCAGCGCATGGGGCTCCGTAAATGGATTTTTTCTCCACTCGAAAATTAAAAAATAAATAAATAAAAAAGAACGATAATTAATAAAAATAATATAAATATAAGTATAATATATAGTATTATATATAAATAATATATATAATATAAATGTAATAATCATCATCATACGCGATAGCGGTATGTCTGTGGTGGCAACGACGCGAGTGAGTGCATTTGTGTTTAATGTGTTGGCAACGAAAACTAGTGTAGTGTAAAAAGCAATGTTGGCAGATGTGAAAATCGTCTGCTAGTCATGCAGTGAAATCTAGTGGGCGATTGTGAAACTACTGTCAGCGCATGCACAGTAAGTAAGTTCGGACTTAGAATCTGGCTGGCAAGTGGAAAGTGAGGTGTTCTAAACTTGAGCCGACAATAATGTGTTCACACAATCAGGTAATATCAATGATGATATACATGTTCAAAATAACTTGAGAATTCATGTAAACTAAATAAAAAAAGTATATCTGCAGCAGTCTATAAATAGCGTTAGTGGGTTAAGGTTGTATAGGATTTGTTGCTTTAACATCGCCAAGTTTTAACATTTTAACTTTTTGCTGTTTTGTTTTTCACTTTTTAACTTTTCATCATTTTAGCTTTTACTCTTTTTACTGCAGCATGGTACAATGTTTAACAAATTGTTGTTCTGTTCTTCCATTGTACAGTACAGTTTGCAGTTATTTTTATACTTATTAGTATGGTTTGACTGTTCAACAGATGTAAACATTGGAACTACCCAGAAGACCTGCCAAAGACAAGTGTAATCATTGTTTTCCATAATGAAGGATGGTCCACATTAATGAGAACAGTACAAAGTGTAATCAACAGAACACCACCGCAGTTTCTAGAGGAAATTCTGTTGGTAGACGATTTCAGCAATAAAGGTTAGTTGAGCCACAGCTTCTGAGAGTTAAATATAAGCTTTTACTTCTCTTTTTAAAGTATTTAAGGCATATGTAATTTATTTTAGTAATTGAATATTACTACTTGCTCTGAATATTAGTCTTATTATTGGTATTTTACCCATTTCATCTAGAGGTCTTTCTTTGTTTTTGTTTCAGAAAATTTAAAAGAAAATCTTGATCAGTATATTAAAAAGTACGATGGTAAAGTGAGGTTGATCCGAAACAAAGAGCGTGAAGGATTAATTCGCACAAGATCTTTTGGAGCTAGAGAAGCACGTGGAGAAGTAATATTGTTCTTGGATGCACACTGTGAGGTTAATACCAATTGGCTACCACCCCTGCTGGCACCAATATATCGTGATAGGCAAGTAATAACATATCTTGCAAACCTTTTAACTGCATGTGCAAGTGCTGTGTGACTTCACTGTTGTGACATCATAGTGGCTATCTTTGGAGATGGATACCTGATTCAGTTCCGTTCTAGGTCTGACATCCTTAGGAATTACATTGAGAAATGGCTTAATATGTATAGGTTGCGCGTTCCTTCTTGACGAATGACCTTGAGCAGAAATCCAATGAGTGAGCCTACCCTTAATAAACAGGTCAGCAAATGTTTATGCTACGATAACAGACACCTCTGTTTTCCTCTGTCACGTGTGTGTATACAGTCGACTGCAGAAGTTTTGTGCGGTACGGATGTATGTATGCATGCAACGAAAATAGCAATTCAGACGAGGGAGAGATGTCGGGAATAGAATAAATGCAAGAAAGTTAAGTGGAAACAGTTATAGAGGTATAGTGTATAATACGTGTGGCTGATATTACTGCAAGTGTCATAAATTGATTTGTAGTGTTGTACTACTTCAGCTCAGAAGCATGCGCGTCATCTCACTGCAGACTGTACCTCCTCTCTCTCGTTCCCGCAAAAGCTGAGTAGAGACTCGCATTCAACCTTTCATATAAAATTTTCATTCGTCAAGAAGTAACGCGCGACCTATAACTACAGTTGAACCTAATTTATGCATATATCAAGGGGAAGAGGGAGGATTACTTGTAACTCAGGATTACTTACAAATGAGATTTTGATAATGCATAATGTTTTCTTTGTTCCCCCTCCCCCTTTTTTTCTTTCTCTTTGGCAATACAGTGGAACTACATGTGAGAAATTTTACAAACACCAAAGACATGTATGAAAAAAAACATTATTTTGAACTTGGTTCTGCTTTAAAGAAATCATTTTTCTTGCATTGTGTATACATCTCATTTTGTTACTGATAACTGAGAATCGTGGTATAAGCAATTCCTAAGTCTGAACTTCAGTTTCAGTTATGTGTGGATTAAGTTCCACCTCTGGTATGAATTTTACTTTCTGATCTAGTGTATAACATTTCCTTTTTCTACTTTCCATGGTTGATTTAAAGAAATTGAGAAGTGGAAGACAAAACCACTGTTAATCAGTAAACACCAGATACCAAAATTGTTATCTTTGCTTCTTGTTTGTTGCTATGATACTGTCATGTCAAAGCCACCAGCTCTAACAGAGAACATCTTTGTCTTTTATCTCCACAGCTGAAAGCTGCCTGCTCAGCTTGCATCTTTGTCAATAGAGATAAGGAAAATATGTAAGATAGTGTATGCTGTATGCTCATAATTACGTAAAACTGACTTGTATTTTACTGAAATTTAATACATATAACAGCAAATGACATATAAATGCATTACATATAAATAAGGTTCTATTAGTATATTCCTAAATTACACTTTGCAAGGACTTAAAAATATTTACGTATAAATACAAATTACTTAGAACTGGATTATGTGTAAAGCAGGTTCAACTCTATTTTGTAAATTTCCCCATAATTCTTTCTATCCCTGTCCACCAACTGTTTGTTCTCTCTTAACTTTTTTGCTGCTTCATAGATAATTTTAAGATTTCCCTCTCTTCTTTGACCAAACGTCAATACTAACATTTTATTATGCTCTCCATTGTTATTCCTTTTCTTGTTTTTCCTAGTTCTACTAAAGCTGATCTTGATAACCCCAATACACTAGTGTCCAAAAGTTAAACATAATTCAATATAAAATAAGAATAAATTAGAAACTAAAAACTTCACTTATCTTAGTAATATTCCAAGATGTTTCACAGCTGACATGTTTTAAGTTGACTCCTACTTATTTTCAAAGCTATACAAACAAGTTTCCATAGTTACTGATGCTCATTTTAAAACTCCAATCTCTGATAACAAAAACCTATAAATACAATCTATTGGAAGTATTTCAAAATCATGACATTTTTAAAACAACTGTTATTTATTTTAAAAAAATGCTTGTGGGCCATTATGAGCTATTAACAGTAACCTAGAAATAAAAAGTTAAATATGGCATAAAAATTTCTCCCATGGGTTTAGTTTTTGCACAAATTTTAATAACCAATATTTAGTTAAATTGGAAAATGTTTATTGTTCAGCTTCAATAGAACTTTGGACTTCATAAGTACACATTAGTGCCTGGAATGGCACTTTCTTTCATTGGTATATCAAAAATTGGATGTTTCAAGTTTCATGTGGTGTATCACTGATATAGTTACCTTAATTTTTCTACAAACTTGCACTTTTTCTGATGGACAGACCCATTTATTATTTATAAGTAATGCATTTGTTAACATACCTTAACAGCTGGTTATAGTTTTAAGCTTTTAAATCTTTTTCTGTTGTAGGACTGTGATGACTGTACCAGTTATTGATGGCATTGACTTCAAAACATTTGAATATCGACCTGTGTACCAAGGAGGTCATCACTATAGAGGAATCTTTGAGTGGGGAATGCTGTATAAGGAAAATGAACTTCCTCAGAAAGAAGCAAAGAGGCGAAAATACAATAGTGAACCATACAAGTGAGATATATTTAGAAACATATTATATATTTAGTTTAATGTAAGGGGTCATTTCAAGCCAAACCAACCAGTCACTCAACCTGAACATTATGGGTTTTAATTAAAATTTCAGGAATCGTTCTCCGTAAAGTTCTAAGCAAGAAAATACTTCTGGGAAAAAATTATTGTTTTCTATTTACTAGTAATTAATTATTGAAACTTGGGAATAACAATGTTTTTTTTTTTTTTTTTTTTTTTTTATGTCATTTTAAAGATAATTTAATAGGTTTTAATCTGATGTTACTTGCCTAGTTTTGAAGAAAAAAAATTAATTTAGATTATAACTTGCTTAGTCCTTTAGGGAGAATGTTTCCTGAAAGTTTCATCAAAATCCAAGATGGTCAGGTTGAGATTAATTATTTTTTGGTTTGTTTGGCTTGGAATGACCCTAAGATACTTTTTTAATTCTTCATCCCTGCCTTGAGAAGAGAGATCTGACCAGAGATTACACTTGCTGGTAGAATTGCTATTTTTCAACTCTGTAAGAAAAGATCTTTTCCCAAAAAATTACTGTCAGAAAGCTATAATAAATAATACTTGAGTAAAGGATAGCTTCAGTCTACTAAAAACAGACCAATTATTTTCTTGATTACTGTTAACGTAATCAGTTATAAAACTTAAGAAGTTATTTTATGGAAAAGCTGAAGCTGTTAACAGTGAAGCCATGCAATTCTAAACATTTTAACAAATCATAGAGACTATAAGCTTCACTTATCTTAATAGTCTCTAAGATTTGTTAAAAATTTTAGAACTTAAGAAGTTAGCAGAGAGATTTCTGTAAGTGCACATATGTACTTCCAGTTCAAGTGACTGTGTAAATATAACAAATGAGATCTGCAGTTGCTTACCAACACACTTTATTCATCATGTTGATGCTCAACTGCACTCAACTTCCCATTGCTCTCAACTGTCAACTGCACTTGATTCTCTCTTGCTGTACTCAATTGGCCTCTGTTGACTCTTTGTCTCAAGTGACTTGGCTAAGCACTAACAGCCCCTTATACAGTGAGAGCAAAAACCCAACAGGCTGTTCAGTGTTTTGCCTTTCCACGCCCTCCACACTCATTGCTGTCTGCCGCTGTCATAGAAAGGTGCAGATGAAACCATACAACACTTAAATCACTTTCAAAGACTTCACTTACCAACTTTATGAAAGAATATGCTGAAACTGCCCACTGTCGTCCATATATTTTTGGTACCTCTTTAGGAAACTATCCATCACTCGCCTAGTGAAACTGACCATTGAGAAATGCTGGCAATTTCCTGGCGGATATTTTACTTTAATTCTTCCAGGGTGTGTGAGTTTGTCTTGTACACTTTGTTTTAAGTTACTCCAGAGTTAGATAATGCAGGGGGGTTTGGTCGGGGACCGAGGGCACCACAAATCTCTACTAATAATTCTGTCTTGAAACACAGTTTCAATTGTTCTCATTGATTAAGAAAATATTGAAGCTATTAACAGTGAAGCAACAGAATCTAAAATAAGAACAAATTGGAAACTAAAAGCTTCACTTATCTTAGTAATATTTAATAAGATTTCCCACATGAGCTGTTGAAAGCAGGAAAAAACATGCTCTTTATCTGTTAATTCTCTAAAAAAAAATGAGGGGGGGGGGGGGGGGGACAAATTGTATTCATGTATGTGCGGGTGTCAACTTTTGCCTTGAAAAAAATTGGGTCTATAACTCTTTCTCTGCTAATGGTGCACTACACACCAATTTTTTTGTCATGAAAAGGTACATCGTGAACAATGAAGCAGTATATGTTAGTCCCCAGAGGTAATTAAATGAATCATGAACTTGACTTTATTCATATATGTATTTGACTCCGTTTGTCCCATATCATTCTTTCATTGCCAAGAAGATTGTCTATTTATAAGAATGATAATTATTGTCAAATGTTATTTTTCAAATTGTATTTATGTAATTAAGGGTTGTTTTGTATGTATTTCATGTCAGAAGTGTCAATAAGCCAAATTAACATTGTTTTCTTAGCAAATTTGAGGTTACAGTGAAATGCGAAATACGTCATAAAATGACATCACAAGTAAGCTAAATAAGCGAGAAAATATTTGAACACGTCATCTTAGCGATGCGGTGATATTAAATTTTCTCTTTGCTCGCCGTCCTTGAATGAAACATGTCTTTTCTTTGTGCTGTTCAAATAAGTGATTGTTGAATAATAAATTGAATATTAGTGGACCAAGGTGTAGAAGTGAGGAAATTAGTATTGACCAATTTGACTACAAAAAGTCAAATTATATAATCCGTATTAACTAATGCAGTACAACTAAATCAATGAAATATAAAATAGACTAAGCATTTAGCAAAATTTTGCTAAATATTAGTATACAAAATCTCGATCGTGCTAAGAAAAGTAAATTAGTTAAAACTGAGGAGTTTTAAATTGTGCTAACATTCAAAAACTGTAGTAATCTACAAAGGTGCAAATAAAAATTCAACTAACAAAGAAATCAAGTCGAATAATTCATCAAGCCTTGTACTGCAACCCAAGATAGTAAGGGTCTCATCAGTAGCTTCCATCATAACATAAGATTCAACAACGAAGCCATTCATATCATCTTTTACAAATACCGCACCAACAATATTAGGTTTCTCAGAGCTCCAATAACGATTATTTTGTGTACACACATATCTATGAAAGTGGAACCAAGCCTTGTCTGTGAAAAATATTAAATGTGGGTCTATTTTGCCATTGTATGCTCTATTGAGAGTTCACTCACAAAATGTGCACAGAATTACAGGATCACCTAGTTGAAGAGCATGTGCCACACTTATTTTATATGATTTTAACTACAGCAATTTAGCAGCTGTTCATACAGAGCCATAAGAAATGCCTATCTAATGTTAAGAAATCTAAGTGATTTTTGGGGAATTCTCCAAACAACGGCCAATGTCATCTAATGTTTCTTCAGTAAGAACTGTATGCTGTCCTTTAGATTTCTTAGCCTGAACATTTCTTGTGGCCTGAAAGTTATTGTTAAGTTTGAAGATTGTTGTACGGCCTGGAACTTTTACACCAGGAAATCTTTTTGCAATCGTACTTTCATTTGGTGAGCTGACACAAAGCATAAATAAATACACACTGAGTAGTAGAAAACATATGCTGAGCCATAATACAGTTTGTGACTAAGTACCGGACAAAATAATAAATCACTTGTAATTACTGAATCACATCACTGTCAGTTCAATACTGCAGAACAAAACTACATCAACAGCATGACCTTGTTTACTACGCAGCAGTCCATTATCATGTTTCCATATGCCCAAAAGAAAAACACTGTGCAGCCTGTTTGGAGGTATTTTGCTCTCCCATTATATTCCATGCAATAAAGGAGGAATGTCCTCAAAACAGGCACCGCTTCTCGCACCTGCTGCCTAGGAAGTTTCTGGAACTCCAGGGAGCTCACATAGAGGGTTTATTGTTTGTGTCATTATTGCATGGGCCAACTGTACTAAAGGGGCTGCAAACGGCTATAATAATCCAGGCAGCTGGCCAACAGAGCTTGCATGCACTTTACAGATATGGCTTGACAGCATCTCTTGCAATTTGCTCCCTCACTGCTATCTCTTGATTCTTGACTCAAGTAACATACCAACAACTAAATCCCCATAAATCATCCAAGAATGTTCTTCATAATACATGTAGGTCAGCAGAGCTTAGAAATTTTCGTACATCTACTTAAGTTGTACTGCATGGGGAATAGATGTTGAGTCAAAACAAATTTCCATTATGTAAATTACACCTTTCTGGCTATGTTTTGATGATCTTCACTGGCTTGAATCATAAGTGATGTTAAAAAAAATTAAATAAACCTTCAGTATCACAACAAAATGCCATACAGTTGTCTTCTTGAAAGAATTTTGTCAATTCCTTTTCTCTATTCCTGTACCAGAAAACGATACCTCAGTAGTAGATGTTTTGTTTTCAGTCTTGGCCCAAGCAATTCAGCCGCATGTTTTGTCATATTTAAATCATGAATTAAATCACTAGGTTTGTTTTGACAGAATAATTTTGGCACAGAATTTTCTTCCAGCTTGTAATCATCACCTTTGCCATATTCATTTGAGCTGCTCTCCTGTTTCACATCCTTAAGAATGGTAGGCGGAATTGCAGTACAGAGAGATTCACTATGTGTTATGACCAAGTACTTGATTCTGTGGCTCTCTGCAAACCATGGAGATTGCAAAAGGCATTGATTTTCTCTTCCCATTTTTCTATATTCTCAGTTCAACGCATGTACAACATACCTTGTGCAGTGTCCATGTTTGTCTTGATCACCAAACCTTATTCCAAAGTACAGTAAAACCTTGTTTACCCAGATCTCTGGATTGTCCGGATCAGATTTGTAAAGTTTTTGAAATTTTAATGTTCACATTAGATAATAAACTTAACTATAATAGCATTTAAACAGAATTGGAATATATTTTTCACCATTCTGTCCTCTCTGCAGCTTTAATCACTGTATCTCTTAGCATATTCCATTGCTCTGCTATTCCATTTTCTACATCCCTCTGTGCCGAGTTCTGTAATTTATTATGTCTCTTTTTTATATGCTTCTGCAATCTCCGCATCCTTTAATTTTGAGGTTTCAAATATAATTCTGTTTTACCTTTAGCATACTTTCTCCTAGCTATCCACTGTCTATATCTGATCTGTATAAGAAAGTGATCGGTATTACAGTCTGGTGCTCTTCTGCTTTATATCTGATGTGTGCCTTTTTGCAATCAGTGCGTCATCTATCGGATTAAACGCCGTCCTGTCTGGACTTACGTTTGTTTATAGATGTCTTTCCGTGGAAACATAGTACTTTTAACCGCAAGTGAAATCAATGAGAATTCCCATTATCATTACTAATGTTATGCAGGCTATTCTTTCCAACTACGCTCCAGAATATATCTTCTCTACCGATTTTAGCATTAAAATCTCCTAATATAATTTTAACATCATTTTGTGGGGCTTTACTATATACTACATCCAGGTAATTATAAAAGGCATTCTTTCCCTCTACTTCTTGGTCCTCTGTTGGAGCATAGCCATTAACTATGGTAGTATTTAAAAAATCTTCCTTTAACTCTCAGAACACTTATTCTGTCATTATAAGGAATAAAGTCAAACATTTGTTCTTTAAAATGATTCTTAACTAGAAAGCCAGTTCCTTACATACTTTTATTCCCCCACCATAAAATATAGTAAAGTCACCAGACTTAGTATTCTATCTCCTTTTCATCTCATTTCTTGGATGGCTTTGCAGCTTCCATGATAGCTTTTAAGTTATTAAGAGCTCCCACCTTTTGTAAACTCCTTACATTCCACGTTCCCAGCCTTAAATCATGTCCTTTTAACCTTTGTCTACGTTGTTTCCTTATCATCAATTCGGCTTCATCTAACATGACTTTCTGAACAAAACCTTTTTTACATTGTAGGGCTGTTAGCCCTTTGACCAACCCCAAACCTGGAGGACCAGGTGATTTGCAATCAGGGCTTTCTACAGACATTCAGCTCTACATATATATTGTAATCAATAACTTTTGTGTTACAGATCACCAACTCATGCAGGTGGTTTATTTGCAATAGATCGCAAGTATTTTCTGTCATTAGGAGCTTATGATCCAGGCCTTCTTGTTTGGGGAGGTGAAAACTTTGAATTATCTTTCAAGGTCAGTAGACAAAGAATTAAAAACTCTACCATTTTCAGAATTAATCCTCCTGGATGCAATTATTTTCAGGATTTTCTAGGTTTTGCAAGCAAATGTCTTACTGTAACCCAAAAATGAAAGCAGAAGTCGGCCCTGGTAACTTTGATCACTAGTGGGTAGCAGGTTCAAGTCCCACCTCAGGCATGGATGTATATGTGTGTGCAAGTGTGTGTGCCTGCATGCATGCGTGTGTAGAAATATACATCATCCGAATGGCTAAATGGTCCTTGATGACTAGGGCCTCCCCTCACAAAAAACAAAAGCAGGAGCTGAAAACCATTGAACGCACAATAAGAAGCATCCAAATGAACCTGATGTGTAGTCAGTGGTAGTGAATATATGCACATTCTACCCAGGAAGGATTAATTCTCTTTTAACAGTCCATTTTAGCTAATATATGCATAAGGCTTTACTATCTCAGGTACAATAAATGTGTTAGGTATTTATATTTTTATATGTTAGTACAAAATGTTATACAAAGAATCTGATGTGTTGCACTCACATGACTTTCTCTACTCTTGTACTAACTATTCTTACAAACTCTTACTCTTCTACCTTCTTCATGTTAGTTGAGATAAACATTTGCAGAAATTATCTTATTGCTCGTTTTTTTTGCATGTGCATGGGAATACAGTAGGCTTTGAGCGATAGTCAAATTTTTAAAGCTTTCTAACTCCGTTCTATTTGCACTGTTAACTTATAAAAAAATGAACAACGATGTTTCCTTTGACAGAAGTATAAATTCTCTAAAACTTTCACAAATAATGAGGAATATCTCCGAAATGGTTCACTACAAAAAAACTTATTTATACATAAATTGTGTGTTTTAGCAAGATCTACAGCTTTGTATAGTAAGATTTGGTCTCTCATACGGTTTACCAGTTACGCAAAAATCGAGTAAATAGGACTTAATAGGCTATAGCCAGAAAATTCAAGATACACATTTCATTTGTCGTAAAAATATCTCAAACATATGGCATTTTAATCAAAATCATTAAAGCCATTTTCAAGAAAATCAAAATTTTTGAAAAATTTTCTATGTATAGGGTAGTTTAGGTTGAAGTAATTTTTTTTTCAGAAGCTTTGTGTCACATCCTTGAAGTACATTAAACTTAAACACCAACTTTGGTTTCTAGCCGACTTTTTGTTTTTGAGTTATGCTGTCCACAGACTGACAGACACACACTTACACACAGGCGGACCTTTTTCTAAAAATACTTTTTTTTTTTATTCAGAGGGCTTAAAACATATTTCCGGTGAAATCTCGACATCAAATTTTTGGGTGAAATACAATACTTACTCTACTTTACTATATGTAGTAGAGAAAGTGAAAAGTGATAAATGAATTAATAGTCCATAGGTAGAATCAGGACTGAAAAATCAATGCCATAGCTGGGATTTGAACCATAACTCTTCCATTTCACACATGGCTGCTCTAACCACTGAGCTACCATGGCAGCTTGTCAGCATGACATTAAATTCCCCAACTAATTCATATTTTCCTGGTAGACCATAAAGGGAATCTCACATCTGACATAGATACCCCAAGAGGGACTTATGTCCTGGGCTTAAATAACTTTAGATGGTAATTTGTATTTTCTTTATACCAACCCTGTTGGTGTTTTTAAACATAAGGCATCTGCTGGCAGTGTTTGAGAGGTAGTTCAACCACTGAGCTACCATGGCAACTTGTCAGCATGACATTAAATTCTCCAGCCGATTATTTTCCTGGTAGACCACAAAGGGAATCTCACATCTGAGATAAGTGTGCCAAGGCCGACTTACAATTGTAGTACTTTATGTCCCAGGTTTAAATAACCTTTAGTTGTTTTCTTTTCTTTTCTTTTTTTTTGTGTCAACCACTGTACTGCTGGTGTTTTTAAACACACAAGCCATATGTGGGCAATGTTTGAGAGGTAGAATTGGGACTGAAAAATTCAATAGCATAGCTGGGATTTGAACCATGGAAGCGGAAGCTGGTGGACAGACTATACAAACTTCAACTTTTAACTACTGCCTTCTTTCTTGGAAATGTTGAAAACAGTGTTGTTGTAATCAATTAAATTCAAAGGTAAGTCAATTAATGGCACTAAACAGCACTTTTTAGAATTTCCTGGAACATGTTTTGGAGGCCCATTTTCCTCCATTATCAGCCAGACATTGACTGGTCCTGTGTGGTGTGGTTGGCATTGTTTTTTCTGAGGTCTTCTCTGGTGGTGGTTCAAGGAACTTGCTGAACCGAAACTTCTCAAACACACAACAGGAAAATAAGAGTTTCCACATGGGAACAAATCTTCATTTTGTAAAGTAGAAACAAAGTGTTCAATTTCTACTTTCCCCATCACAAGGGGAGACCTCGTTAAAAACATTGCCAGCTATACCACAGAGAACCAGTCGATGTCTGGTTAATAATGGTGGAAAATGGGCCTCCAAAACATGTTCCGGGATATTCTAAAGAAAGTGCTGTTTGTGTTATTAATCGACTTACCTTTGAATTTAATTTTAACTACTTGTTTAAGTGCTTCAAAAGTGAGGCAGGATACCTTGTTAATTTAAGTGCTATTTCACCTGAAAAGCTTCCAAAATAACATTTGTCTGACAAGATTTCATTTATCAGACACAAGATTTTTGGGAACAGCAGTAATTGTGTCAATTTGTTCATAATCATAATGTGATGCAGCAGATGCTATTTCACATATAAACTGAACTGAGTATAAAATTTTGGTACACCCAAGTGTATACTCATGAGTGGGGACATGAATAATTTGCTATTAGGATAATGCAATTTTATTTGCAAATTTTAAGACTTCTTTCATTAAAAACACAAATTTTGACATTTTTACATTATATTCATGAACATTGTTTTCTAGTGCCTTGCATCTGGCAATGAAGCCATTAGCATTATATTCATGAATGTTAATGCTTAGTTTTTTATTAAACCCTCATTTTTACATTTTGACACTGAATACAATAATTTTAAATGACTTGATAACATCTGCATACAGCATACAGTTTTCTCTTTATTTTAATAATAATATATAAAGTATGGTGCAGGTGACAATCGCCAATGGTTATGGAAGAACCGTTCAGAGAAAATACAAGTGGTGTTTGTTAGAGTTCAGTGTTGATAGTGCATAAACACACTCATTTTCCAATAGTCATGAGGTTCTCTTAGCACATTGCCTAGCGTGTCTGAGTCAGTTTGTTGTTTGTCTCTACCACTTGTTCCTTTTGTATTTACGGCATGCATATAGAAAGTGATCAAAGTTGTGATACTTTTAGTGCTGTTTTCATTGAACGGAGAAGTAATGCCATATTGCTATAAGCAAAGCATTAAAACGTAGTATACACAAAGGCAGACAAAGGGAACAAAATAGTAATAATGAATAAATCAAATTACATAGAAAAAATGGAAACAATGCTAAATGATAGTAACTACGAAAAAATCAGCAAAAACCCGCTAACCACTTGTGTTCAAACCTTTGAAAAAGCTATACAAAATTCAAGCATAATACCAAACAGATATGCAATTAAACCAAATAATCCAACCGTGCCTAGACTGTATGGTTTACCCAAAATACACAAGCCAGACATCACCATGAGACCCATAATTAGCAGCATAGATTCACCAACTTACAAACTAGCAAAATGGCTATCTAATAAATTTAATTCATTTCCTAAATTCGAAAGTTTAAGCATAAGAAACAGTTATGAACTAATAGAACACATCAAAGACTTCAAATTAACAGAAGAGGACACCCTTGTCTCTTTTGACGTAAAGTCACTATTTCCCAGTGTACCAATAGAAAAACTCCCATCACTGATCAAAAATTGGCTCAAATCACTTGGAATGTCATCGTCAAAAATTGCAGAATATATAGAACTCACCAAATTATGCACAGAACAAAATTTCTTCCAGCTCCAAACAAAGTATTTCCATCAAACTTCAGGTTTAGCAATGGGCAACCCTCTCTCGCCATTCTTAGCAGATATTTATATGAGTTCATTGGAAATAAGGATCACAAAAGGTTTCCCGTGGATGTTCAAATTCTGGCAGCGATACGTAGATGACATATTTGCAATAGTTCCAAAAAGACTCATCAGTGACGCATTAAAACTTCTGAACATACAGGACAAAAGTATAAATTTCACAGTGGAAGTAGAAAAAGATAATAAATTACCATTTTTAGATCTAAAATTAATCAAAAACAAGGATAGAATAAATTTCGGTATTCACAGAAAACCAACACAGACAGACAACTACATAAAAGCTAATAGTTACAATCCAAGAAGCCACAAACAAGCAATTTTCAATAGTTTAACACATAGATTGGTGAACATCCCTCTTTCAGCAGAAGAATATAAAACAGAATATTACAAAATAATTGAAATAGCACAAAAAAAGGCTTCTCCAAAGAATTAGTAGATAAAATGGTAAAACGAGCAGAAAAGAAAAAATTATTAAAAGAAACAACTCTCACAGCAGCAAAAACAAAAATGATATTTAAAAAATTCACATATCATCCATGGGCCTTTGATAAATTTAAAAAAGTGTTCAAGGAATACAACATTCAGCTAGCACCAGTAAACCATTACTCCATAAAAAACCTACTACTTTCAAACATCAAAGATGCTATTCCACCTAACAAAAATTCTGGCATATACCAAATTGAATGCAGTGATTTAAATGAAATATACATGGGAAAAACCAAAAGAAATTTAGAAATCAGATCCAAGGAACACGTTAGAAACATTAAGAGTAAACAATTAGAAAAATCAGCAGTTACATTTCACTTTTGGACAAAAAGTCATGACATAAAGCTAGAACCGAAACTTCTTAAACACATAACCGGAAAACAAGAACTGTCCACATGGGAACAAATCTTTATTTTAAAAATAGAAACCGAGTATTTAATTTCAATATCCCTCAGAGTGACATTTTCAGTAAGTTCATTGAACCGTTACCAGAAGAAACATCAGAAGAAGCATCACAATCCACACTACGAAACACCATGGAAACCCAGTTATTGTCCAGTTGATAATGGAGGAAAGTTAACCTTCGAAACGCGTCCCGGAAAAATATTTTGTAAGTGTTGTTCAGTGTTATTAATTAACTCACCTTTGAAAAAATAAAAAAAGAATTAAATACTTTCTTTTTTTTTTATGTCTTACTAAACCTTGTGGTGTGGTGCTATGATACATAACCTAAAAGGCGACCGTAAATATGCCGAAAGTTGTTAATGCCAAAAGTCGTGCAAGTGAGTTTAGAGCTAATGGGCTTTACGCAAATAACGATTATACTGTATTCTATAAAGATTGCAATGTGACTGTATCATAGGAAAGAAAAGATAATTGTATAAAATACCTGGAACATAAAAGAAATGCTTCCAAGAAGACTGCTGTAGTCCAATGACAGGCATTGACAGCAACATCATTCCTGACTGCCAGAAAGAAGAATTGGCCAGAGACGCGACTGAAGCATTCCTCAAGGCAAATATACCTTTAGAAAAGGTGAATGATTACAACATTAGGAAATGGATGGACAAATACATAAAAGGTACAGTACATAATATTTTATAAGCAATTGTATCCTGAGGTATAGGTACTTTTCCCTTGGGAGTGTTTTTGAATTTTCAAGTGTCTCTGAGTGTGAACTCAAAAAGTTCATCTTCAACTATTGGTACTGCCAACATTTATGTAATTATCGTGCAATGTTTTAGCGCATAACTTTAACATCCATTTAAACACAACTTTTTGTTTAAAATAGGTATAATATGAAGGAATTGTTACTCTTCTATAATACATGGCTAGAAGGCTCATGTTTAATTTCACTTAAATGTATACAATACTGAAATATCAGTGGCTAGTAGAAAAAAAAACTTATTCAGAAAAACAATGTTTTAGGGTAATTATTATTTATTTATGCCAACAAACTTACTGTTGGTGTTTTTAAACACACAAGCCGTGTGTGGGCAAAGTTTAAGAGGTAGAACTGGAACTTAAAAATTCAATGCCACAACTGGAAGGTCTGTGGTTCAAATCCCAGTTGTGGCATTGAATTTTTAAGTTCCAGTTCTACCTCTTAATGTTTTAGGGTTTTGAGCATGAAAAATCTAAGTTCAAAAACTCTCCAAAAGGTAAAGTATCTCCATATCCTGGAAAATTATTTTTAACTCCCTATCCCTAAACTCTAACACATGATTTCATTCCTAATTCTCTTTCATTCTTTTCTGCAGGGTCAGGAGATATACAGCATGCCCGAACTCTTCGTGAAAATATACAGGGGACTTGGCAAATTCATGGCTGCAAGATGTGAAAAGAAAATTGGAGGGAAACAATATCAACGTTTTCTATGTTGAAATCACTGATAAAATTGGGAGATGTGTATTTGTTATACTGTTCATAATTTTTACAACTTTCAGACCTGAGTTTTTTAGTAGCTGGTGTTCATTTTTTTGGACAGTGCAGATGCATTCTGGCCATTCTCGAGAGTCTTATTTGAGAGTGTTTAATATCTACTGGCTTTGTTGATACTTAGCACTTAAACATTTAGATAGATGCTATGCTTCATTTTTACCATTTTACTTTCTAATTTTGATGCAATGTATACACATGTAACTGGCATTTGTATTTATGCTTGTTAACAAGAATATGTGTGAAATATATTTATTGTTTGCTTTTGATTTCATTCTTTAATTCGACAGTCAGTAAAATTGCATTAAAAATAACATACCTTTTGCATGTCCCTACTCATGAGTCGCTACTGCTTATGAGAATGGAAAAAGAAACTCCTCTCACGCTGGTCCTTAAAAGTCCTCTAATCCTTTAAAATAATGGTATAATCTTTTGTGCTAAAATTTTAAAGGATCAGAAGTGATATTAAATGGTCATGTTATCTTTGTTACACAGAATAATTCTTTAAATTTGCCAACAGTTCTTCCACTGCATGGTTATATCGTTATTGTTTTTAAGTGATATAGACTTTTAGTACTTCGTATCTTGTAACTCACATATGTGTACCAGCATTCAACATTTACAAATCTACTAACTTTTCTGTTTTAGATCTGGCAGTGTGGTGGAAGTATTGAATGGGTGCCTTGTTCCCGAGTTGGCCATGTTTATCGTGGATTTATGCCATATAACTTTGGAAAATTGGCTCAGAGAAAGAAAGGGCCCCTCATAACCATCGTAAGTATCCCATGAACCAATGCTTAATTTCAGAATTATCTCAACAAAATTATAAGCCATTTTTATCAAATCCACATTACGAGTTGATAAGCAAGCTTAAGATAATTCTTAACTGCATGCTTGCATTCAATGCCATTCAATATGGAAATAGAAAATGAGTGCACATTACCTTTTCCCAGTTTTAAAAGTAATTGCATGTCAAAACAAGATAAATTTGTTATGTACAGAAAACTTACACATCCTGAAAGCCACATAAACAACAGAAGCTCCACACAAACTTCCTGTGCTGAACAGTTAAGCCTAGGCTGGTTTACTTTTCATTAACAGAAGGAGAATATAAACACATAGTAAACAAGGGCTTCACCAAGCAAGTTATTGACAAGAAAATTACAAAGTTCGAAAAACAGAAACACATTAAGGATACCACAAAACTCACGCAGCAAAAGAACATTGATTTTCAGAAAGTTCACATTCCATCGAAGAACTACAAATTCCACAAAATTTTCAGAAAACATTTGCTTAGCTCCACAAAATAAATGTATGTATGTATGTATGTCTTTATTCACCGTAAGAATTTTTTTACAAATTCATGGCTTCGTCAATTTTTAAATAGGGAATACAAATAATATTGGTTTAAACAATATCATGAATACAAATAATAGTAACAGAGCATTACAGTCATAAGAGTATAAGTTATATATATAGCCTACAGATTAAACACAAATAAAATTATTCAGAGAGTGAATCAAATAATATATATATATATATATACAGAGACAGTGTTACAGTAATATAGTGTTACAATAATACAGATAAAATTATTCAGAGAATGAGTCAAAGAACTCCTGCACACTGTAGTAGGTTTGCTCAATTAGAAAATTTCTAACTTCTTTCCTAAACTTAGTTTGACTGCTACTGTGGATTCTATTTGCGATTTTATTATACATGTGTATGCCTCTATGCAGTATGGAATTTACCTTTTTTGTTGTTCTGGCAGTCTGTATGTGTATTTTATTACTATTTCTGGTACTATGTGTATGAACAGTGTTGTTTATGCTAAATAAGTGAATATTGTCCCTTATAAAACAAACAGTTTCTAAAATATACAGACTTGGCAGCGTAAGAATGTGATTTTGCCGAAAGTATGGTTTACATGATGTTGTCCTGTGCAAATTTAGCATTAGTCTAAGTATTTTCTTTTGCATTATGAATAGCGCACTTATTTCGCTACTGGATCCCCATATAAATATACCATAAGCAAGCACAGATTGTACATAAGAGAAGTAAACCATTTTTAGTGTTTGTAGGTTACTGATGCTCTTTAGGACATATATTACATAATGAACTCGATTTATTCTTGCTGTAACATTCTTAATATGACTTTTCCAATCTAAGTGTTTATCAATTATGATTCCCAAAAATTTTGTTTTGGAGACATATTGTATGGTTTCTTTGCTATATACAATTTTTGGTCCTAGTGATTTAGTACTTCTATTAGAGTTTGTGATGCACATGCAGTGTGACTTTTTTCCATTTAGCACTAGTTTATTTGCTGCTAACCATTTCTCCATATTTTTCATTGTACTATCAGCTTGAACTTGTAGATCAATGGGATTACTGCCTTTGAGAATAAAATTAGTATCATCTGCATATAATATAGTCTCAACATGTGGTATATTCACTGGCAGATCATTAATGTACACTAGAAAAAGTAAGGGGCCTAGATTCGAACCTTGAGGAACTCCACACCTTACTAACTTTGTTTCAGATTTTACAGTGTTATTATCTCGATTACAGTGTTATTATGCAGTATATAAAAACTACTCAGCAACAGATCAAGGGATACAATAGGCCAGAACAAAGAATTAGGTAAATATTAAACATAGAAGCACTTAGCAGTTAAGTATTCTATGTGTTTAAATCCGGTTTTTTGAGTCACTTTGTCTACCACATCTTCACTTATAAAATGTTGGAAAAACAGGAGCATTTTCAAGATCAACAAATTTCTGAAGAATCTGCTAAACAAGCCACTTAAAAATGCAATTCTCATGACTTTAAAAGCCAAACTTACCAGATCAACTTTGAGAGCTGTGAAAAAAGCTGCATAGGTAAAACAAGAAGAAATTTGGAAATCAGGCTAAAGGAACACCAAAGAAATATAAAACTGAAACAAACAGAAAAGTCTGCTCTATCACAGCATTTTTGGATAGAAAACCACAACATTGGCCATAACAAAAAATTGTTAAAATCACCTTACCGATAGAACTGAACATTTGGGAAAAAACTATGCATAATCAAAAACAGTAACAGAGTAGTAAATTTTGAAATCTGGGCATTGAACAAGGTGTTAAAACTTTGTACCCCTAACACCAGATGGCAAACGACCGTAGCAACAGAAAGTTGGTGGAGGAAGAAGTTGACTTGTCACCCAATGGCTCAGGATAAGATCAAATGATCTTGGAAACGTTCCAACATTTTATAAGTGAGAGTGTAAAAAGTTTATCAAAAAACCAGATTCAAACACAAAGAATTGGGTGTTTAGCAAATCAGTTGTCCAGAGTGCAACCAAACTGATATAGGAAAAACAAAATGGAATTTTGAAACCAGATTAAAAGAACACGTGAGATGTATCACATACAAACAGATGTAGTTTTGCATCATTTTTAAAGAACTAATCTTAACACTCCTGAAATCGACTAAACATGCAACAGATTTGGGAACCTTGGAGAAGATTCAATAGTAAAACACAAACACAGCTTAATGAGTTTTTAATTGCTGCCACCAAATTCACTGTGAAAGAGAGGTAGAATCAGGACTGAAAAATTCAATGCCATAGCTGGGAAATGAACAATGGATCTTCCACTTCATGTGCAGCTGCTCTAACCACTGTACTACCATGGCCAGTTTGCCAGTATGATGTTTAATTCCCCAACCAAAGTTCATCACCCTACAGCTAGATGTCACCACCATAAACCAGATATCACTAGGAGTGAATGTTACTTCTGATGATGGGTGCAAAGCTCTTGAAAGCAGTCAAGACACAAAAAGGTGTGATGTATGTGTTTCAATATCCAACTCAAATACACATAAATTAATTCCTGATAGTGTTCTCGCTTGTTGCCATTGACATCCATGTGCATCTTCCGATTGCTGAATGAACACCTATTTCTTTTGTCTTTGAAAATGGTTTTAAAGTGGGAGAAGGCTTTGAAGGCAGAAAGATGAGGTGAACAAGATAAGAACAAAAAAGAGCCCTGCAGCTTCCTGCCTGCCTTTGTTTGTATTTTGTTACAGAGGAATGAGCATAGATCTTACCAGTTGTTTGAGAATATCCATCCTATTGTTATCTGCATTCCAAGAAAATATAAACATGTTGAAAATATCCATTGAAAGAAATTGGCACAATGATTTCCAGGAAAATATAAGCAGTTTTAAAATATCCAGAAAAACATTTCAGTCTAAATACTGTTTCTATGTATATTTGAATAAGCTACTAACAGTGATGTTAGTAATTATTATAAAAATTGAATCAGTGTTAAAACACTTAACATCATGTAAATATTTATCTTGACCGGTTTTGAGAGCTTAAGTTGGACAATTCTGATTATGGGACCAATTTAAGCTCTTGAAACTGGTCAAGATAAATATTTACATGTAAGTGATGTTAAATGTTTCAACGCCGATTCAGTTTTTATAACTGCTTACTCTGTTAAATATACCTTTTTTTATGACAAAGTCCAAAAATTGATATATTTAGATTTGCCATAAATGTGCCATATAACATTAAAAATATCAAAAATGAATTTATATGTCCAATAAACAAACACTGTATTTTTGTCAGAATACTATATGTATATCACTTTAAAAGTTTAAAAAATCGTAAGGGGAAAAATACAGGAAATCATAGGAGTTTACATCCTCCTTAACTCTTCAGCTAGTAAGGAACACCTACTTTTTCAATGGGATTTCATTCACTCACAACATTAGCTGGCTAAAGTGGTCTACATCGTGAAAATTGAAATGATTTTGGTCCAAAGTATTTAGGGCTCATTTCAGGTGTTACAGTTTCTATAGTTAGCCTTTGACCCTTGGAAGGAACATCAAAATAGAGGGAACTGGTGGCAAACTTTTATGATGTGAGTGACCTAATGCCTTGAACACAAAATCAAAACTTCAGTGATCTAAAATGACCCTAAATATCTCTTTGGGTCAAAACTATACATTTCTGAGGAGCAGATCATTTCAGTCAACTACTTTTGCAAATCAAATAAATACTCTGTTTCAAATAAGTGAATAAACTCGCCAAATTTAGACACATATCAGTTTTAGTATAAGATCATTCTATCAGTAATGTTAATTTTTTCTTGCTATTACCCTCACAATATTTTGATAGTAAGACTTAAGTTGATCTGTCTGATGTTTGGTAAAATACTTTGTATTTTATGTTTCAGAATTACAAGCGTGTGATAGAGACTTGGTTTGATGATAAATATAAGGAGTATTTCTACACACGAGAACCTCTTGCTCGATTCCTTGACATGGGAGACATATCAGACCAATTGGCCTTAAAAAAAAAATTGCAATGTCATAACTTTGATTGGTTTATGAATAATGTAGCATATGATGTTTATGAAAAATTCCCTGCTCTTCCACCTAACTTGCACTGGGGAGAGGTAAGCATGCATAGCTCAATTTATAATTATGTAATGCTACTAAAGTTTCAATTAGCCTGAATGTTAGTATAAAAAAAATAAATGTGAGTGCTTTTGAAAATAATATTGTGCTTAATTTAATAAGTATCTTTGCTTGTTGTCCAGTGCTGCCCACTATTACAAGTATTATTTTCTTTGCATGTTTTTATTGAGTAATTTAGTAATGTCTTGAATTCTTTAAATTATTTTGTGATACATTGCTTAAGAAATTGCATATAAATATTTGCAAGAATTGGTCATAGGTTTTGGAGTCAGGTACAAAACCACACATCATAGGTACATGTTTTGACCAATTATAAATTAAGAAGACTTCCACCAATCTAAAGCTACGGGGGACATTCAATGAATCCTTGAAAAGCCAAGAAATTAAACTCATAACATTGAAAAAAGTATGCATTTAGTAACCATCACCTCTTACTAGATGGCAACTAAGGTTTCAGCTATATCCATCACATGCTTTCATTGCCATAGGTGATTGAATTAACAAACTTGTGCTTATTGAGAAAGAATGGAAAAAATGAGTTTTGTGCAGTGATTAAACTCTTCTGTTTAAAAGGCTTGACACTGAAAGAGATAAAAGCCGAGTTGAAGTTCATGGCACATTTGCCTCTGCATTTGCAGCAATTTACAATTGGATAAATGAATTTAAACATAGCTGTATGTATGACCATCATTCTGGACATCCAGTAGAAGTGACTTCCTCCAAAATTATTGACAAAAACCAGGATATGGTTTTGAGTGATGGACGAATCAAAGTGTGTGAAATAGTAGAACCCACAGGCATATCACACGGTACAGTGTTCAATTTTGCACCAAAAATTAGACCTGACAAAGGTCTCGGCAAGATAGGTACTGCATTTGCTCTCAGTGGAGAAAAACTGCAATTGTCTGATCGATCCAAGGGTAGGTTTTGGCACTTTTCCGTCACAATCCTGACAAGTTTCTGTGTTGATACTTAACCGTGTATGAAATATGGCTCAACGGAAAACAATTCATTCTAATGAAGAGGTCATCTCCCAAACAGATGCCTATTTTAAGGAACTTCCAAAATCCTACTTTTTGGAAGGCTTAAAACAGTTGGTGAAACATTGGGAAAAGTAATATATCAAGCTAAAACGAAACTATGTTGAGAAATGTGAAAAAAAAAAAATCTGCCAAAAATAATTTCTTTTCCTAAAGACTTATTAAACACACCTCATAGGACACAAGCTGTGTAAATTGAAAAATTAACATTGGATCAATATTTTACAAAGTTGATTCACTGAGTATGCTGTGATACAGTGCATCCTAGATGAACTTTAAAGGAAAATTAAATAATCCATCCAATGAATCACAATGGTATAAAGCATTTGTTTTAACCCCAAGGGAATTATTTTGAGCTTTGTTAATGTAAGTACATTGTTAAAAATAAAATTGTGGCACTCAAGTAGACATAATGTTAATTCTGGGATCACCCTTGTATAAATAATATCTAATATTAGCTTTGTATGGCATCATTATAAATAAATGCTTTTGTTAAGTTATTGCATGTGCTCAGTATTTTGTTTTATGTAATGAGTTCTGCTTACCTTTATGCTTTTCTGTTTATTTTTTGCTAGATGTGTAGTTTGTTATGTTTTCTTTTAGATTACCAGCGTTGCTTTACCATCACTTTGTTGGGACACTTTGGGGCAGGATGTCCCTTCATTTATAAGTACTTATGAATGCATGGATGATAGCAACGTTGGTGTTGATTCACAGGTAATTGAAGCTTTATTAATTGTTAATGTTTTCTTGATAGCTGCGCAATGTGGCAACTCAGAACTGTATGGACACAATGGGTCACGGCCCCCCGAGTCTCATGGGGATAGCCCATTGCCATGGCTTTGGAAACAATCAGGTGAGACACTCCAGTAGTGTTTATTATAAGAAGGATGGCTTAAAGTCATTGTTTATTATTTTGGGGAATTGAATGAAGAGAGTACTTACAAAACACATATGGAACCATTGGTTTTGTTCTTTGAGTTACATTCTTTGGCCAAATATTTTCTTTTATGGCAATATTTAGAGCACATTTAAAGGGAAGGCTGGTACCTGTACAGAAAGAGATAAATGATTGGGTGTGCTCCTATCTGTGTTGAACCTTGCTAATCATATTCATTTCCATGCACTTATTTACAACAGTGTCTCTCTCATATATCTTGAGCAGTGCTTGCTTACGATAGATAAATACACATATAATCCTGCACATTAAAAGAGGTGAGAAAGTGGATGTCAATGAACAAAAAGTTCCAATATCTTTTTTAATTAAATGCACCATTAACTAGATAATCATGTTTAAACATGAGAACGTGTGTCAACGTGGCACAACTGGTTGATTGAGAAATCTTCTTCTACCAGTTGCACAATGAACTATTGTAATGCTCCATAAAAACCATTTAAGTAACGTTAACTGTGAATCAAATACGGATGTTTTGTCGCTGGTGCGTGAGGCACCAGAAAATTCTGTGAAAAAATAAGATTATTGTTGACTGCACCGTAGGTAAATATTATCTTGAATTCTACAGTTTGCTTAATTACAAAGATCTTACTTGATATGTTTAAAGGCCTGAATATTTGGCCTGTTCTATTTGAGAAGCTTATGTCATAGTAAAGTAATTAACTTAGGTGGAATTGGGCTCTTCTTTACTTTATGCCCCATAAAAAATTTTTCTAACTTCCAACATCAGTTGTGGTATTACATCCTGTAGGAAGTCACATGATAGAAACATAAAAAAAGATAGTTTTAAATATGGTCTAAATGGTCAGGAAGACAAATTCACTTGAAATAAAATGAATACAGGCTAAGTCCAGAAATACTTACTCTGCATGCACCACATGCATGCCAAGTTGGGGAGAAGCTAGTTGCCTTGCTGGCATCATTGCTCCCATTATCACCTGAGTCTTTGTTGACAATACACTGTAGTCAAATGAAGTGGTGAAAGTTGCCCCTGATGACGTATTTGTTGTCCACAGACAATACTATTGCTTCGTGGCTTATACTGGTGTCTCCAGCAGGACAATGGATAAGGATTTGTTCTTATGAAAATGCATGGGAATAGCTAAGTGTAATGAAATGCAACTTACACTTACAAAGTTAATTTAATGAATGGCAGAGACCAAAATTATATTAATTTTTACAATAAACTGTGAAGGTAGTTTTTAACACTGGCACATGTGGTGAACACATATAGAGGTTCAGTATTGTATGTACAATTAATTGTTTATAGGTTTGGGTAACTGGGAAGTGTATGATTCTATTTAATTTTTTATTAAGTGAGAAATTTCCTCAGTGCAGAGGTTTGTCTCCAACAGAACAATATTACAGTACAAATGTAAACTCATTGGCATTAGAGACAATCCATACTAGATTTCCAGAACATGAGTGGCTCCATATTTATACTGATGGATCATTGATATCATACCAAGATGGAGCAGGTGCTGGAGTCACATGTCACCTCTTTTCCTATTACAAATCTTTAAGTTATGGAACTACTAATTTTGATGGAGAAATTGAAGCAATTCGAATGGTCCTACAACATCTTTTGTACAAAATTTCACATTTTCAGCAAGCAGTTATTCTCTCAGATTCCAGGGCAGCAATTATAGCAATTACTTCCAAGTTGTCACCAAAAAACCAAACTATTATAGAATGTTGGAAGATGCTTAGCCATCTAACAGCACTTCAAAAACACCTAGTCTTCCAATGGATACCGGCTCACTGTGGACTGAGTGGTAATGAGAAAGCTGATTTTCTTGCAAAAAAGGGTACCAGCGGTGTACAAAAATCTATAGTTAATTTACCATTTTATGCAGCTAAAAGATTAGTCAACTCTGAATTCAAAAAAATTATTGTAAAATATTACTATGAAAAAACAAAGAATAAAAGATGGGAACTACCAAACATTCAAACAGTGATTCCTGAGTATCCTCGAAAAACAGCAGTTGCAACCTTCAGGTTGATTACAGGACATGATTGTCTGGCAAAACATTTAAACAGAATTGGGATATATTCTTCAGCACTCTGTCCTCTATGTGATCTGCAAGAGGAAATGGACCGAGACCACCTTCAAATATGCCCGGCCATTTCTAATGCCCCATCCATCAGTGAAAAATATTGGAGAGCAAGAGGATTAATGACTTCATTGTCAGAAATCCAGCATTAGCTAACAACAACAATTATATAACCATATAACAAAAATAATTTTGTAGATAAAAAATACTACCATACAGAACTCGTCACTGTTTTTTTTTTTTAATATAACACCATTTATATTTATCATGTATGTCTTCTTCAGTTGCACCAAATCTCTCCATTGACATGTGTACATTTTGTATCTGGGTAATAGCAGGTCGTCCTCGTCGTCTGTTCTTAATTTCCCATTCTTGCACGAATTTGGTTATTCTTCCTACTTCCATTCTATGCACATTACCATACCACTGAAGTCTTTCCCTTTCAATTGTAACACAGCTATCTTCTTCCACTTCCATTAGTCGTCGTATTTCCATGTTCCTTATTTTGTCTTTCCTGGAGATTCTGGCTGACCTTCTCTAGAAGTCCATCTCTAGTGCATTCAACTTCTTAGCATGTTCTTGATGTAAAGTCAATATTTCCACTCCATAGAAAACTATGCTTTGTAGTATTGTTTTGAAAATCATCCTATTTGTATTGTTAATGATGTTTCTATTCCATAATACTGAATTTAATATTCCAATCATTTTCTTCCCATTGCTAATTTTTAAGCAAATATCCATGTTTGATGTTCTCCCTTTTTCTAAAATTGAGTCTAAGCAAAGAAAGTTGTCAACTTTCTTAATCTTTTTCCCATTAATGTATAAATTGTCTAAATCATTCCTCAGAACTCTGTTTTATTGTAGTCTTTAGGCCCCAGTTTTTGTATTCTATCAATAATTTGTTACATATATAATTAGTGTCATCTCCATCTTCTGCAATTATCACCTGGTTGCCTGCAAACAGCAAGTAATGTATATATATATTCCATCCGTTATCTTTAGTCTCATTTTTTTTTACATTTTTTCGCCCATACTTATAGGCTGACAGTATATAAAGTTTGAAAAGTGTTGGCGACATTGAACATCCTTGGAATAATCCTTTGCTTGTTCCAATTTTTTTTTATACATTTGTCCCTTTTTTGTATAAATTCACGTACGTATAATTTAGCGAAATGGTTAAATAAAAAATTCAGTACCTTTGATCAGTTTCAAAGTTTAAGTATTAAAAATTATTTTGAATTAGTAGAAAACATTAGCAATATAGTACTGTCTGATAATGATAAACTCGTTTCTTTTGATGCAACTGCTTTATTTCCTAGTATTCCCTAGAAAAACGATTTTTATTTTTTTAAAAATTATGGTTAAATTCTTTAGAATTAAATAAAAAATTAATAGATGATTTAGTAAAACTTACACATCTTTGTTTGGATCAAAATTTCTTTAGTTTTAATGCTAATTTTTTCAACAAACTTCTGGCTTGGCAAAGGGTAGTCCACTTTCACCATTTCTTGCTAATCTTTTAATGAGCTATTTTGAAACTCAAATTATAAAATCATTCCCTCTAATTTTTAAAACATGGTATAGATATGTGGATGACATTTTTGCTGTTGTCCCTAAAAAACAGCTTTAAAACTTTTAAATTTACAGGATAAAGCCATACAATTCACTTTGGAACGAAAATAATGGATGCCTTCCGTTTCTGGACTTAAAAATTAAAAGACATAACAATGAATTTAATTTTGGTATTTATAGAAAATCTACTCACACTGATTAAATACATAAAAAATAAAAGTTTTAATCCTTTTGCACATAAATTTGCTGTTTTTAATAGTTTAATTTATAGGCTAATAAATATACCCCTTAATAAAGAAGAATTTGACACAATATAAACACATTATTAACACTGCAGTAATTAATGGTTTTAATACAGATTTTATACATAAAAAGATAGAAAAATTTAAGTATCAAAAGGTTGTTAAAAGAGGTTTCTACCCTCAAAAAAATAAAAGATAATTGTATTTTTAAAAAGTTTACAAAATTTACTAAATTTACTAAATGGTTTCTAAAAAAGATACAATTCCAAATTACAAAAAATCTGGCATTTATCAATTTAACTGTTTGGATTGTGATAAGGTTTATATTGGTAAAACTAAACATCATTTAGAAACCAGAATAAAAGAACATTTTAGAAATATTAAATATAAACAGCTGTGGCAGATCATTTTTTGGTCATTTAATCATGAAATTAATCCAGAGGTTAAATTATTAAAACAATTAAATGGACCTATAGATTTAATGGTTTGGGAAAAGATATTTATTTAAAAAAACAGAAACCATATTATGAATTTTGAAATCCCTCCAATAGACTGTATATATAGGTTTTTGTTTTCAGAGATTGGTGATTAAAATGAGCATTAGTATCTATGGTTGCAAATTTGTATAGCTTTAAAAATGAGTTGGAGTCAACTCGAAACTTGTTAGCACCAAACAACTTGGAATATTACTAAGATGAGTGAAGCTTTTAGTTTCCAATTTGTTTTTACTTTAGATTCTTGTTGCTTCACTGTTAATAGCTTATTTCCTTATTTAAAGCAATTGAACCTTATTTTGGCTTTTTCTTCTGTTCTAATGGACCGATTTCAACAAATGAAGCTGCATTTTAAAATCCTCTTCTAGGGCTATAGAATACAATAAGAAAATTGACTTAGCTATATTAGTCTATGCGTAACAGTCACAATTACTCTAAACCTTATTTTGGCCATAATTTCTCTGCTAATGGGCCAATTTCAACAAACAGGCCAGGATATAAGTCTCGTCAAGAGCTTTCAGAAAACCTAAAGAAAGTTGTTGTTAGCTAATGCTGGATTTCTGACATTGAAGTCATTAATCCTACCTAAAGAAAGTTGACTTAGTTATCTTAGTCTACACATAAGTCACAATTAGTGTAAACCTTATTTCGACCATAATTTCTCTGTTAATTTCAGCAAACGAGTGTTTTAAAGTCCTCTTCCAGGGCTATCAGAATACAGTAAGAAAGTTGACCTAGCTATATTAGTTTGTGTTACAGCTCGTCCCGTCTATATGTTTGAAATAGAAATACAATGTATTACATTTTACGGCTGAAATGATGGTGCTTATGAAATATTTATATGTATCTATGTCTCTTGTTACTCGGAAATGACTTAAATGCAACAAAAATTATTTAGTTAGTGTTCTGATTTTCAAGACAGAGAGCATCTGTCTTGTAGAACATAGACTCTCCAAACTACAAGTTTTGTACAGGCAATGCCATAATGAACTCTGAACATCTGAGAGAGTGTCATGCACTACAGAGGACTTGGAATGGACAGATTGACAACTGTACTGAGAAATGAAAAGACTGGTGGCAATTCTACCAAACGTCTGAGCATTGGATTAAATAAATGAATAAATAAACAAATTAACATTTACTGCTTAAGTTTTGCTTTGTCATAAAAATATATTCTTAAAAGCATACCATGTATTAAGATATGAATGCATTAGTAAAATAATTTTACTGCAGTTATGTTCTTTTTCTATTGCAGTTAATGCGACTGAATGCCAAAGGACAACTTGGAGTGGGTGAAAGGTGTATTGAAGCCGACTCCCAGGGCATAAAGCTTGTGTTTTGTCGTCTGGGAACAGTAGATGGACCTTGGCAGTATGATGAGGTTTGTATAATCTATCATTATCCCTTCATTCTTGGTTTGTTTCTAAAGTAATTTTTGAACACTTGACAGGATGTTGTAGGTACCTAATTGCCCTCTTAGGAGCTATTGCTACATGATCTTGGGTTCATAGCTCAGTTACGTAAAACGTTAACCTCCTCTGGTCAGTAAATCAATATGAGATTAGATAGGTTCTAATCCGTGCTGTCATGTTACCATGTTGTCATGTAGTGGAGGACAGGGTGGGTCCATGTAACACAGGCTTACAGGAATTCAGAAACACTTTGATGGATTTGTTTATATTAAAAAGTAACAACAATTTCTTTTTAATTTATGTTAACATGACATTGCCAAATCTGTCTTAGAAATTAAACTTTGCATGCCATTTTAACATTAAATTGTGACAGTTCATTTGAATTAAGGTAGAAATGCATTACAGCATTGTGACAGTTAGTGAAATAATAAACCATTTATATCCATTCATCAAGAAACTAGATGGCTCCAAATATTTGACAAAAATTATTTTTTTCAGGAAACGGTTCTGTATTGACTATAATTGTATTGGACATATTTGTTACTCATATAAAATCCCTGGTTAACATGTGGTCAAAGCCTTCCACCTGTATATTTATTCATCCACTCTCTGTGTGCGACGATAAATATTCTCCAATGTGATGTTTGCCTCTGTAAATCCAAATTAAAATTACAAATTGTTTAAGAGGTGAAATCAGGACTGAAAAGCTATGAGCATCAGTGTCTATGGTTTTTGTTTTCAGAGATTAGTGATTAAAATGAGCATCAGTAGCTATGGTAACGAATTTGTCTGTATAGCTTTGAGAATGAGCTAGAGTCAACTTGAAACATTGTCAGTGCAGCACCAAAGAACTTGCAATATTACTAAGATAAGTGAAGGTTTTAGCTTCTAATTTAGTTTGAGAGGTAGAACTGGAACTTAAAAATTCAATGCCACAACTGGGATTTGAACCACAAACAGTACGTTTGTTGGCATAAATAAGTTCTAATTTTGTTCTTACTTTTGATTCTTGTTGCTTCGCTGTTAATAGAATAATTTTTTCCTTAATTAGCAATAAGATAATTTCTGCAAATGTGTATCTCGACTAACATGAAGAAGACAGAGTAATAAGAGCTTTTAAGAATAGTTAGTATAAGAGTAGAGTAAGTCATGTGAGTGCAACTCATCAGATTTTTTTTGTATAGAGAATAAGAAGAGGACAAGTGTTATTGTCATCTTTATTACCAACCAGTTACTGCTGTGTGAACCCAGAACAACTTTTATCTTTTTTCTTTTTGTTTGTTTCTATGCAGACAACAAGAACATTGTTACATCGTGTACAGAAGAAATGTGTAGCTCTGCATCCACAAACCTCTCATCTTTCACTCATGCCTTGCGACACAATAAATACATATCAGCAGTGGAATTTCAGAGAGCTGCAGCCCAAATGGCAATAAATTTATAATATAAACCCACTTGATTCAGCAAGTGTATCAGGAGAAAGAAGAAAGTTCCTTATTCAGAAATATATGGACTTGCACAAGACTGCTGGTAAAACCAGAGATGAACAAAAGTAAACCTAATAAAATAGTCGTTATGGAGGGAAACGCTTTTTGCAAAAGAAACAAATTCAACTTTTTTTCTTCGATATCCTCCCTCCATAAATACCCTTATTTTTACACTTCAATTGTGCAAGAGGAAAATGTATACATTCCAGCGCTCCAAGAAAGAAGTCCTGAAAGTATGTGCAATGTTTTAATTTGATTTATTCATTCCATTTGTACTTATAAGCACATCACATATGTAATTTTAACTATGGTGCATTATGCTTTAGTTGAGGTGCATTGTACCAGTTTAATTCTATAACTTGATTTTATTGATGATATATTTTTGTTGAGTATTTAAGGTTTAAGAATGATGTAGCTAACACTGCTGTTTGATATTTCAAAATAATGCAACTAAATTAATAATTGGTAAATAATGGTCTGTGATAAGATGTTCAGGTTGTGCTTTATATAAAGATTATGTTCGTATTTTCTCAGTATTCTATTGCATTTGTAATTGTATGCCAAGATGATATTCTATGGTATGAAATACCATCAGGCACAAATTAGTTGTATTGGGCACATTTATGACAAGAGAGCATAGAAATGTATACTTCTAGAAAAAAGAAATGGCCCATTGAAATTCATAAGTCCCCATTGTATGATACCACACGTGTTTATGGTATCACTTTGTTATTCAAAGAGAAGTGGTTGCAATTGAACTTGAACTTTAGCCTTACATTTAAGGCTGTTGAGTTAAGGAAACTCACACTGTTGGGATTAATTAGATTACGAAAGTAGACATTCAGTTGACTTGCTTAAGTTGTTTAGACTTGTTACTATACAGAAGTTCAGGCTATGAGCAATACAAACCAGACGTACCTCGCATGCAGTGTTGCAACATTGTGGCGGGCTTTACAAACTCTTTTCACATTATAACACTCTGGAGACGTTGCTTCCATTTTCACTAATAATATAGCACACTATTATGAACAAATAATCATCACATAACACACTTTGTCACGCTTTAATCTCCAACTATTCGGTTTTGAACAAGACGAACAAGAGACAGAACATAATAGGTTGCAACCATGTACAGCATATGCAGTTGCCACATTGTGCTTTAGCGGATGAGAACCAATTGAAAATTCAGTGAAAACTGTAAAAATAAGCAAAGTATTTGTTTCCAGTGTTTCATATAGAACTGCTCCTACACTTAGTCATTTCATTTGATAATATATTTCTCAAAAATTTTAAAAAAGAACTGAAACATTAACGTTCATTGCTAAACCAGGCAATGATGCAACCTGTTCTTTTCTCACATCCATCATCCCCTTAATCCATCTGCTACTTCCACTTTATATCACTCATAGCCTGAACTTCTGCATAGTGTGTTCCAGGTTCTATGAATCGCCCTGACTCAACTGTTCGGCATAGGTCTTTTGAATTTCCTACATTGTGCATTTATGTAATTTGCAGTCTTACGATATGAGTTGTGAATAACAGACTCCTTATTCCATAAACGGGACAAGTAACCAATTCGTATCTTCCTGGTGGAATACTGGAATCTCACATCTGAGATAAGCACCCAAAGTTTAATGAAATAACAATTAACATTTACTTATTTATGGAATTTATGCAACTACATAACTGCTGTACATACAAAAAATTTGGGTGCTTATTGAAGCATTCAGGGAAGCCAAATAAAAATGGATGCTTTTGAGTGCAATGGAATAAAGTAAATAATTTAATTGAGACCACTTAAAAAGTTTATTTTAACTATTGAAACATTTTGTAAAATGGTGTATAATTTGAAAGGTAGAACTGGAACTTAAAAATTCAATGCCACAACTGGGATTTGAACCACAGACCTTCCGCTTACCGGGCGGCTACTCTACCACTGAGCTATTGTGACAAACTGCCAGAATGGCACTAAATTCTCAAACCAGTTTGTATTTCTCCTGGTAAACCACAAAGGCAGTCTCACATCAGAGACTAATGTTGTATAATGTTGATACTACTGTTTATACAAGACATGTGAGGCTTTGTGTAGGGTAGTCACTGAAGTGCCTATTATGACGTAACCCCAGTGTAAATTACAATTTCTGCAAAACAAAAATTAGTTGAGACAGAATGGGATACATAAGAAAGAAATTATAGACTTCAAATTATGTAGGCTAGTTACTGCTTAATGTGTACACCTGCATTGTTCTGCTTGTGAATTATAATGAAACAAAAGTTGCTGGAAATTTAATTCTGTTCTGCTGAAATAAGTATTCTGAAACAAAGATGGCATTACCTCCTAAGAGGACATCTTTACTGCATATTTTAAAGCCCAGATCAAGCCTAATAAAACCTGTAGGAGCTAGGTAGGGCTTTATTTTTTCTTTGTTAGGTCTCGGGCTTAATCAACTGTCAAGCTATTTTAAGGGAGGGAAATACTCTTGGACACAAAAACTAGAACCTATCAAATAACAGCATAATGTTTTAACCACCTCTCCTAAGACAACATATAAGATTTGCATGCACTGTCTGTGCTTTTTAAAATACCAAGAGCGGAATATTATGTGCAAAATGCTCCAGGAGTCAGTCCATTACTTTTTTCTAGAAGTGTACTGCATATGTAAAGCACTGCAAATAGTTTTTAGCTTTAATTATTGTATTTACTCGTGTATTTTGCACAATATTAAATTTTTTTTAATAATACTTTGGGTGGAAAAACAAGAAGCTTGAGCTCACAGTATGTGATTAGATTCTTTTTTTCATGGAAATCATTTCATTAGAGTTTAAGACAGGAATCTGAAATGGATCAGCCAGCAATGCCAGCTTTACAGACTCAGGTGCCCCTGCAAATGACACATTCTACCTGGACTGTACCAGCAGCAGTGAGGATGTGTAAGTTGAAGGGAATTAAATCATGCATACAGTCTATAAATTATGCGAGTAAATACACTATAAGCTGGGGGGAGGGGGACGGTAAAATTACTTCAATGAAGAAAATAAATCTTTAACATCTTTTCTGTATGTTTATAAATAAACTGGTGTATTTGTTATTTATGGATACATCAATAAAACAAGTCATTTTTAAAAAACATTTTTAAAATTTATTGTTACCCATAATGCAAAGTGAAACATTCTTTGTATCAGTATTTATACTGTCGCAGCATTAGTCTTCAAATACTTTTTTACTTTTTATTTTCTATTTTTACTAGTATTCTCTCAATTACATGAATATTACAAATACACTCAAAACTTTTTTGATTACACAAAGTTAAAATCACATTTCAAAACTTGATCAAAGTTACACTGATTCCTTGGCAACATGACTTCAGCCTAGGAGCATCAAATTTATGGCATGCATCCCACACAGAAGCTCGACGTATGCACACCATTTCGTCACATTGCTCGTCCTGACCAGTGTCACCAGCACCTCCCTTTGGGGCAGCCCCTGGATATGCCAGATTGCATCACCAATCCTCCTGACTTGTTCTTTGTTGTTGGATGGCACCCCTTCATCCGGGTGTGTTTGATGTGCAACTGGCAGGGCTCCCTGACAGCTGACCTCTCCTAGTGACCTCGTGGGACCCTCATGCCGATGTTGATTGTCACCTCGTGACTCCTAAGGGCATCCAAACCCAGGCCAACCACCTGAGCCACCCTTGCAACGAACACCCACTAACTTGTAATGTTCTGCCCCAGGGTCAACTCTAGTGACACCACCTCCTCTGCAGGTAAAGTATCACCCGACACCAGCACTATCTCATATGGCTGATCTGGTTCCCTCGATGTCAGGCCCTCCACCACGTCAGCGTGGAACGTCGTATTGCTGCCGGTTCTGCCACTAGATGGAATTTTAAGTCCTGGACACTGAGTTATATTTTTGAAAACAGAGAAGCACTTATTGAATGTCTTGTACTTGAGGCTTCTTTTTCAAAAGACACGGAAAGAGAAGCAAGAGGGCTAAGACACAACTTGAAAGATAGTGAATTTCTATTCTGGTTAGATTTCTTTCACCATTTAATGCCTCATGTTAATATCCTCTACAACCAATTACAAACGAGGAAAACTGATTGCAATAAAGTTAGCCATTCAGTGAAAAACTTCATGCGGATGATCGATGGACTATGCAAGAACTTGTATAGTGCCTCTACCGATGAAGATCAACATGGAAATAAGCGGAAGTGAAGGGATTGCAACATAATCGCTGGCGTTAAACAGGTGTGCGATCGCATCACAATAGAGACAAAATGCCGGTTTGATATTTGTAAGCTCTTAGATACAGAAAATTTCAAAGAATATTTGAGAAATTTTCCAGACCATATTCTGGACTTGACTATGATGACATATCCCTTGCTAAACAGGAATAAACGAAACTCAGAGCTTTCAATCATTCATGAAAAGCCAGAATTTCATCATGGGAGTGGGGCAGTACCACTACTTAAGATGCTCTATTCGAACAATCTAGTTGAAGCTTTTGATGAAATAACAAATCTCTTGAGGATTATCGTCACGATCTCTATGACTACGGCAGAACCGGAGCATTGCTTCTCTTCACTAAAGTGGATCAAGTGCTTCCTAAGGAACACAATGAAGCAGGACCAACTCTCGGCACTCGCCATGTTATCTGTAGAAAAGAATTTAGTTTCAAACATCAAAGGTCATTAACATGTTTGCCGGCATGAAAAATCGTCGGGCCGTTTTACTAGCATAATCAGAAACAGGTGAGTAAATTTACAATACCACTGTATGAGCATACAGCACGCTATCCGTTAAATCCACGAGCCGCCACTGTGTTTCATCATTTCTTCCATCTTGATGTGGCTTTCATCCCACTCTGACACTGAATGTTACAAAATTAGTCTTCAGTTACCTCTTTACAACAAATACTCTCAGTTACACAAATACACACTCAAACCTCTTTTTGAGTACAAACTTATAGCAAGCATTTCAAAACTGCGTCAAATTAGGCTACATCCTTGGCAGTGTGACGACAAGGAGTGTCAAATTTATGAGATGCCTCCTACACAGAAGCTCGACGTATGCAGGGAGTTGTATCCCCCCACCGAAAATTTAGAAACTGTTAAGGACGTAAGTAAAGAAAAAAAGTATTCACCTTCATTCACAAATATATTGGAAGAATCTGAACATTTTCTACATTATTTTCATTAAAATAATGAATGTACATTTAATGAAATATCTAAATATATCATAAAAATGTCCTGTAAACATAATTCAGAGCAAAGAGATTTAGAGCGGTTAACGATAAAATATGCTTCCCATAATCTCATTCCAAATCGTGTGGACATCTATGACATTACAATAACAGAAATCGCTCTGCAGTTTCAGGAAACTCCTAGATTGCTTCGGTGGTAACAATGAAGGGGTTTATATCATCTTTGAATAGGTGTAATTAATTTTCTTTCATACACAAGGCGCTGAAGGTTTTCTGCACTTTATCGTTAACTACAGCAACACCAAAACGTTCTCAACATTTTGTTTGTTGCTTGTAAGATGCGTAGAGTAACTTATTTCTGGCATAACTTCGGTACTAATTATGGTACATCACACAGGGTTTCGAAATAATTAACCACTTAAAAGAGGTGAAGGAATATTCCAAACAGCTTTTTCACACTGCATAAATTGACAACGTTGCGTTGAGATTGGTCAGGGAATTGACCTGGTATCCGGATGTAAATAGCTCGCGCACTTTCGCTTTCACTTAAATGTTTTGGGAGCTAATGCTTGTGAGGCCTACTCTCATGCAGTAAACACAGGACACGGCAGAGTATTTGTGTTCTCAAGAAGCACCGTTGCTGTGTTTATGTACTGAACTAGAGAAAGCGCCACCCACACAATCTGCAGTGTTGCCAGCTTGCTTTCGAATAAACTAAAATATCTCCATAAGAAATGATTAGAGACAACAACGCAAGATACAAAATGTGTTCCAAATATATCTATCACTAGTTTAAATTAATGTAATGACTTCCCTTCCACCCGGTATATATGCATATGCATCCGATGATATGTCCCAATCACATCCCGATGTTTTAATTGTCGTACCACATCAGATCCCCCTCAGCCCAGAAAGGAATCCTGCGTCCGCCCCTGGACGTGTACACACGAATCAGCGCCATTATATGTTTATAAGCTTCCAGGGCTAAACAACCTCCAGCATGCAGTGGCGGCTCGTAAATTTGGGAGGGTGGCATAATTTTCAAAATTAGCACATGGTCAGGACAGTTAATTCTGAATTTCACCCGAAGATATGTGAAAAGAAAATGAATATTATATATCGAAAAATTATTATGCATGACCTTCCATCTGATCATCAATCAAATTTTGAATTTGTTCAATATTCAACATTGGTCTTGGCGGCCTGAGCTTCCTAAGCTCTAATTGGGATGCAAAACTCGTTACACCTGCAACAAGTAGGGTAGTTACACTGTTGATGGTTCATTAATTTATTTCACAGTCCCCGTGAAGATTCACATCATGATACCACTCGAAAGCGCTGCTAAAAGTGGGTTTGTTTAACCTTTACAACTACTTTCAGTGTTGCCAACCAAAGGGACTTTTCTGAAAAAACTGAGATGAATACGGAACATTTAATAATTACTGCCTATAACATAGTGCAGTAATGGTTATGGTACACACAACAGCAAAGATAAACATTTCACGGAAGTTAAATACATAACACACACAAACTGTCAGTTGTGCAACCAACAAGTTTTCTTACACAACAGTAATAGCCATGTACTATTACCTATAGGTGAGATTCGAGTATGTGTTTGGGGAGTAATGTTTCCATAAAAGGACAGCTGTATCTACTGATAGGAGGAGCAAGCACTTCAGTAACATGAGTCCTGATCTTTGTTATTTGTATCTAATCTAGTATTGCAAGGGTGGTAGTAAATATTATAGTTGTACACCCTAAACTCCACTACTAATTTATCGCCCTGCATGTAGGGTGTTTTCTTCTTTTTTAAGCTAGCAATCACATATTTTTCTAAATCTGGGACACTTTACACATAAAAGTGACATTCTGAGAGCTCGTTTGGAACTTTTAACCTCTTGAGCGACAGCCATTTAAAACCTCTGCAGGCCGAGAACGGATACCCAATATCCAGCGCAGGGCATTTAAATTGTTAGCTAATGCTGGATTTCTGACAATGAAGTCATTAATCCTTTTGCTCTCCAATATTTTTCACTGATGATATTGAAGAGAGCAATAGCAGTAATAGTAACCGCATTTAAATTGTTAAATGCGCTAAAAGTGCTTCCTAAATACACAGCTGTATTTTGCGTAAATTTTAAGTTATTTTAATGAAACAAAAACTGGTATAAAACTCATTATATGCAGTATACATGTACATCATCAGCAATGTTGAGTTGCGTTTACAAATTGTTGAAATGGCACTATTTGTTTCACTGTGGTAAAAAGTTAACTTTGCTTTGTCGAAGGCACCTAATATAATTTCTCGGAAAGAAACAGCAGTGGACCCATTGTATGTATGAGCTATGCATCAGCAAATCACAGCACAATGTGAAATAGAACACTACTGTATGCGTGGTTTATGAGTCATCAGAATAAAGCAGGTTTGCAATTTTTCCTTACACATGTTTCGTAACTTGGATATAGCTTACAGGCTCCGTTTGTTTCTTTCTTGAAATGCATACGTATACTTTCCTGCTTGTAGCTGAAGTGAGAAGCTATTGAGTGTTACATCTCAGAGCTAAAACATGGCATCAACAAGCAGTGTTGCACAAAGGTTAGCGAGTGGTGGAAGTGTAAGGGCTTCTGAAATTACACACGATAATGTGGAGGACTTCTTGCTGTGTGACAGCGATTTGGATATTGATGGCAAATTTTCCGAATTTGAGGGGTGTGTGGAGGATATAGGTACAAGTAGCAGTGAGGAAGAACGTGACCAACTTCCTTCAGGTGTTCGTGAAGAGTCAGCATTGTGGAGTCCTGAAAACAATTCCAATACAAACAGGTACATCTTCATGAGCACAGGGTCTGGTGTTCAATCCCAGGCTCAGCTGACTTCTGACAGCCAACCAATTGACATTTTTACAAAATTTCTTACTACCGACTTAGTGTCTCTCATTGTTTCTGAAACAAATGTATATGCGTGTAAGGTGAAGGAAGACCTGCTCTCTAAAGGTAAATTAGGGCCTAAGAGCAGAATTCAAAGGTGGACAGAAGTAACACTCAATGAGATTTACAGGCTAATTGATCTAATTATACTTATGGGTGTTATTCGTAAACCTGCATTATACATGTATTGGTCCACAGATGACATGCTAGCTACTCCTTTTTTTGGAAAATGCATGTCAAATAACAGGTTTACGTCAATTTTGCGGTTCCTTCATTTCACCTGCACAGAGAATGTAAATGACAAACTCCACAAAATTAGGCCTGTTTTTGATTATATTATTTCAAAATTTAAAGAAAATTATGTGCCTGGTGAAAAGGTCACTGTTGATGAAAGCCTAATGCTTTGGAAGGGCCGCTTAGGTTGGAAGCAATACATCAAAACAAAAAGGGCTAGATTTGGCATAAAGAGTTTTGATGTTTGTGAAAGTAAAACGGGTTATCTTTACAATAGCTGCATTTACACTGGTCAAGGGACTGACAATACTGGAGACAAAGATTTGGGCTTATCTGGCTCCATAGTAATGCACCTAATGGAACCTGTGCTTGATCAGGGTAGGACTGTGTACTTAGATAACTGGTACAGCTCTCCTAAATTATTCATGGCCTTACACAAAAGAAAGACTAATGCAATTGGAACAGTACGTTCAAATCGTATTGGTTTGCCAAAAGATGTGAATACGAAGGCTCTAAGGAGAGGGGAAATGGAGGTGCGTCAGCTCCCACCTTTGACCTACCTTGCCTGGCAGGACAGGAGGGTAGTTACGGCATTATCCAATTGCAGCTCTAAGATTTTGATGATTGACACTGGAAAAACAGATGCCCATACCAAAATGTGCATTTTCAAGCCTGACGTTATCCAGGAATACAATATGCACATGGGCGGTGTCGATCTAGTAGATCAGGTATTGCAAGCATATCCCTCTTTACGAAAAGCAGTGAAATGGTATAAAAAGGTATTTTTGCACCAGCTGGATATAACCATATACAATTGTTCGGTAATTTGGAGAGCTCTAAACCCACACAAGACAATGACCTACCTGGACTTTCGACTATCAATAGCTCGCAGCCTAATTGAACAATACCAGGTTGAGAGGCCTCTTCATACTGGGGGTAGAAAATCCAAAACCCCTGCACCCCTCAGACTTCAAAGAAAACATTATCCTAAAAGGATACCGTCAACAGCAAAGAAGTCCCACCCATCTTGAAGGTGTTTCGTGTGCCGCAAGAAGGGAATCCGTAAGGAAACTGGGATGATCTGTGGCGAATGTGGAGATGTGCCCTTGTGTGTTTATCCCTGTTTTGAGGCATATCACTGCAGAAGGAACATATAAAGGTAAGCCAGTAAAGCATATCGAATTTAATTAAATTTTTCATAACGGGGGAAAATTAAAATATGTTGAGTTAGATAGTGGATAAATAAGGGTTAAATGCACAAACGCACAGGATGTGTATACACGTCCATATCGCTTGTCCGTCATTTTAAATGGACGTGATTTCACGTCCATATCCCTGAAGAGGTTAAGCTTCAGAGGTTGGCACCATTGCTTTCAGAGCAAATTACATTATGACATAATACGTATTCTGTGTGTCATGCTAGTAAAATCACCAACATGAATTTAGTATTAATATACTTTCTTGGTATCCTTTTATCGCAAATGTTCAACACCGTACCTTAAATGGTACAGATAGAGCTAATTTAGTTCAGAACTAAATTTCATTTACAATCAGTTTAAATTACAAAATTCAATTTAAGAGGAAGGAGTATGTATGTATACGAATGGCAGCACTGTTAGCAGTAAGACAGTTTCGAGAAAAATGTGATAGGTGCTTCCCCCTCCACCCGAGTGCCACCCGCATTGTCCGCCGTCCCTACAGTCCGAAACCACAGAACACCTCTAGTAGGATTTTCATTACGGATATAGTTTCGGACCCTACTAGGGTGCTTTGTGATGAAAACATGTGCACTCTTCCACGTATTAGTGGTGTTAAAACATTTTTCATGAAACAAAATGGGCAAATAGAAACAGGAAGTTTACGAATGTATTTTGATATGTCTGATGTCAAGGATATTTGAAGTAATGTTTTTGATGTGAGCTACCTTTCCTTTCTTATTTTTATTTATTGGGAGGGCACCGTCTTCGAATCCTCCATTGCCAGTCGCCAGTGTTTTAATGTAATATAAATATTTAACACCATTGTAAATATTCCAGTTTTTATTCGTATAAAAACTTGAAAACTCTTATTATTTAGATGTCACTAGCTGAACTGCTGAAATTGAAATTTAGAAAATATTTTTGCTAATATAAAGTGGCTATGTTTAACTTACCTGTTTATTTTTTCTTGCACGCCTCGGTAGCGTGATGGTTAACGTATCTGCTTCACGTTCAAGAGAGTGTAGGTGAGATATGCGAGATTGCGGATTCAAACCCGGCCCAGGCTGATGGTTTTTAAGTGTGCTTAAAAACGACAGCCCCATGTCAGTAGATTTACTGGCATGTAAAAGAACTGCGGGACGAAATTTCGGCACACCGGCGATGCTGATGTGATTCTGGCAATTGACAGCGTCGTTAAAATAACAAAATAATTTAATTTCACATTCAAGAGGTCGCGAGTTGGAATTTCGCTTAGGGTAAGTTATCTGGGTAAGGTTTTTTTTCGAGGCTTTCCCTTATTCTGAGAAGACGAATGTCGGGTAACTTAAAGCTGCATGGACCTCGGCCTCATTTGAGCATCATTTCACCCATTTCATTCATTGTCCGATACGTTAATTAAAAAAATGTTTCTTTCTTTTCATAATAAGTTTAAAAAACTAAAAACACGCCTTTATAACAAACTGAACTAAAAAGTGGAAAAGAAATGTATCAAGAATCTGTTCTATATTGATATAGTCAACTAGTTCATTATATTTCAAAATGCAACAAGTTTGAAATAAAAGTTCATTTATATTAACAAAATAATAAATGTTATTGCAAATAAGCGAGGGATACTTTTCATGTTACTTTTATCATAACTTTGCTTTTATAAATAGCTACCAATGTAACTATTTATAGCATTGGATATCCAACACCCCAATAGAGCAACACAAAACAAAGTTACATTTTGCAACATATAATATACAGTACCTGGGCAACCAAGCTTTGCTAGGCATTTTTTGCGAAATCTTTTTTTGTGTGTGTGTGTGTGTGGTAGAAGATACTTAAACCTGAAAGGCATAACATCCACTAAATAATTTTTGTCGCAATGGTTAACAGTAATTTCTAAGATACAAGAGATATAGAAACACATACAAATATTTCATAAACACCATCATTTCAGCTGAAAAATGTCTACTGCTGAATGCAGACCTGCCCCATGGATATCCACTTAGGGGTTTTGCATCGAGCATTTGTTTCATAATGGAGTTCAGTTCTTTGGTGCTGTGATTGACTCCAGGGCATTAGTTAACACATTGGCCAAGGTCCTTCATATTTCCGTCGAGTTCTTCCATGGCTTCATTAACCCCGGCCAGTCACTCGTTAGTATTCTCTGATCTATCTTCATATTGGATATTCCCACCATCTTTTCCGTTTTGGAGTTTCCATTTTTGTTCCTATATTTTCTATTCCGCAGTTTACATTGTTCCAATTCGGCTTTCATTTTTGTTTCCTCTGCCACATTCCAGAATTCATTTCATTCCCCATCTTGGTTAACATTTGTTTCAACTGTTCCATATCATGCTTTTCGTTGCACTCCTGACAGTGATTACTTTAACTATTTCTTTATTTGTTATTAAAACGCTGGAGCGACACTAAGCCAAAGCACTGTTTAAGAATAAAGACTACAGGAAGAAAAGCTGGTTGGTTGATAAAGACATGTGAATGTACTGCACATTTGTTTCAATCACGTAGAAATTTGTATGAACTGTTTACAATTGCTCATGGAAGAGGGAGTAGTGAAAGAAATGATTGTGTTTTACTAAATAAAAATGTGTCGAAAAACTGTGAATGTTACACGTCGCACTTATATTTCAAATGTATGAATTGTTTATAGAAGAGGGAGTAGTATTTTAGGTAAAAGCAAATGGAGTAGAGTACGTAAAATTGCATTTTTTACACCCATATAGATGAACTTGAAAAGCAAAACCCTATCTGAATACAAAATTGATGGAAATCGTTAAGAGCCGTTTCCAAGTTATGCGGAATATATTTATACATTTATATATATACAAGAATTGCTCGTTTAAATATATGACTTTGAATTGGCAACACATTCATTTTTGTTCAAATTGTTTGCCTCCTTGCTCGATACTTTTCAAGCAATACCTTAGACTAGATTCACAAATACAGGAAAATAAAAGGATTATCTTCATTGATGGTATGAAATGCATTCTCAGTTCATCTAAATTTACTGGCGATACAGAGAACACCATCTTTCAGAATTGCTCACAGACTGCAATTGTATGGCATCAAATCATAAAAATATGGTGGCTGATCAAAAGTTCCATACCATCCAATCCATTCCCTGGATGTGTTACTTAAATTTTGCACATTCAGTCCAAAATGGGGTGGAGCTTTATCTTGTTGCCAAATGAAATTTAGAATGTGATTCTTTTCCATCTTTGGTACTGCAAAGTTCTGCAGTATTTCTAAATAAGCTGCAGAAGTAACCGTACATTCAAACAAATAAGGTCCTTTTTAAGAGGCGAGTCAGTAACACTAAACACATTTATACTTTTCCAGAACGCGTTTTGGAAAATAAATATAGGTGTTTAGTGTTATTGACTCGCCTTTTAAATTGATTATAACCACACAGTTTTCAAACTCCTAAGAAAGGAAGATAAATATGGTCCTATTAATCTGGTGCTTGAAATTTCTCCCCAGACAAGAACACCTGGAACTCCTGAGATGTTTCTCTTCTACTACCTAAAGGGGGTTTTTATCGGACCAATAAACACAAGTCTGGCGATTCACATATCCATTTAGCCTGAAATGCACCTCTTCTGTCCATAAAATTTACTACCAAAAATTAGGAAGCGCTCAAGTCTTCTGTCGCAGTCATCTTCATGTAATGCGTTAAGTAATTTTGGGCGAAAAGGTTTGAATTTTATGTCCTAATTTTAGAATTCTCTGCAGGGTCCTCCGAGATATGCCTAATTGTGCAGATTCCTTCCTAGTTGACTTACTACAAATGCCAGAGCAACTAACAGAATTTTCATTACGGACATGTTTTTGACCAGATCTCAAAGCATCCGCACACCCCCTATTCTTTCAAATTTTTAGTTTCTGCAAATGTTGCTGAGCTGGTAATAGTGCATTAGGAAACCTTGTTCAAAATCAGGAGCTCTGGCTGTCACTTTGTCATTCTTTCCACATAAATTGAAGCATGTTAACGAGCTGTTCCTTACTAAATTTATTTGCCATTGCAAATGTTCAACACAACAATCCAAAAACAGAACTTGCAAACGAATGCAGTGTTGTCAACAATATCCCTTAATTTTATTCCCACATATCCACAAGATTTACCTACAAAAAGCCAAATTGATGAAGTGGAGTGACTTTTGCACCACTGTATTAGCAATGTTACGAAAGCAGCAACATTGCAGATTTTCCATGTCCTTACTACTTTGACTTTGCAAATTTTTTTAATTTCTAGTGAACAAACGGGTATACATAACTAAATTGAGATTTCGAAGATGCAAGCATGCTAAAGTAGGTTGTACTGCAAGTGGTATCAGAAAAAGATTTTTGTTTCTGCTGAAATACATGCTCATCCACATAGCTATCAATTCAAACCACTTAAATTTTCATGATTTATAGAATTCATAAAAATGTAGGGAAAACTAAGCATTTTAAGAGTAATTTAAGCTTCCTATGGTGTTCTTCAGAGTACCCTGTCCCCTTAAGAAAAAGAATTGTAGTAGGAGGAAAATAAAGATTATCCAGCAGGGATGTCCCAAATGCAAAGAAAGCTGCAGAATGGCACTTCTTTAAATGCAGTTATCCATGATTTTGCTGAAGCATTCAACAAAAGTTAACTACAATTATAAAACTTTGTGTTAAAATTAAGAAGTTCCAGAACTTCAGAATTTCCTAGAAATATTGAACAATTAAGAATACATTGTTCAGCACCTTAAAGCATTCACAAAAATGCTTCAATATTGGAGTAGAATGCACTGTAAGCATTTTTTTTCCAAAACATGTTTTAAAATTATAACTTTTGCAGTCATTTCAAATAACCTTGTTTGCAGCACTAATCACAATGAATTGTTAAAATTTCTTTTAATCTGAGTAGAAGTTTATAAATGTTCAACAAAAGTAATGTATTAAAATACTGAAATAGTATAAAAATCAATACCCAAAGTATCAGAATACTGTGGTAAGATTTGATTTCTACCTACCCATGACCGATTTACTATGCAACCAATTATTTTGATGGACACAGGCGATGAAACCTGTTCTAGAAAATTCAAACTTTTTTCAATACCACACTAAACAAACTAGAACTTGCACTGCTCTAAATTAAGTGCATTTGAACAGTTAATTCGACAATTTAACTTGACTAGGATTTAGGAAAATGGTGATAAGGTTACTTGAATAATCCAATGTAGTTTCATCGTGAACGATCTATATAACCAAAACTAATGCATTACTTTGCCTCTTAAAAGAATGCTGCACACCAAACCAAGGTATGGTAAAATACCAAAAATAAAACCCAATATACTGAAAATGCCTTTTATTTCTTCTACAAAAGCTACATGAAACATTTAAGAGCTAATGGAAATCGTAAAAAAGAAATGTGGTTAATTTGGAATTAAGGGGCCCATGTTATTTATTGCAACGATTCTTCACAGCCTCTCCACAACCAAATAGAAGTATCAATACAAAGTTTAAGCCCACTTATTAACCCAGTAATCCAATACATAATTAAAACCTAACAAAAATGTTAGCTGGAGCTTCTAGTGTTTACATCAAAACTGATTAAAGAAATCTTGCATGTCACATACAAAGGTTATGAACAAAAATTAAGATAATGTATGTCTTGTAAAATTTATTGCAGGTACTGGAATAACATATTACATCTTTCTTTCCACATCCGGCTTGAACAAAATTAGCTGCATGCCAATAATCCGAACTTAAATTCACAGTATGCATAATTGCAGTACATCAGGATAAATACGCAAATGAAAAAGTACATCATGATCATCTGTACAATTATGTGGAACCATCTCTCACATTTCGTTAACCACTGCACACATCCTCTTAAATGGACCCAATCAACCAGCCTCTTGCTCCATCAGAATAATGCTAAATTCTTAAGTTGCTAGTGAGTGACAATAATGAAGTAATTTTGAACTTAAAGGTAATGAAACAAAATAGAATCTATGAAAATGAATGTGAATCTTATTTTATCTCTATAACTAGGTGAAAAGAGTGCAGCTAAATGCTGCGTCCACAGAAAATCTTAAATGTACACACAACACCAATATGTGCCGCACACTCAGCTTCAATCATCTTTTTTGTCATCTGGTGATTTCTCCCCTTCTTTTTCTGGAGATTTTGAATGACTCCTTGACTTGGATTTGCTGTGACCTTTGCTAACAGATCTTGAACGTGAACGTTCCCTGAAAAATAAGTAGAACATTAAAATATGATTTGAAGCTTTCCTGGCGACGAACATATTCAAGATGCTCTCGGTCTTCAAGCCAGGTGTAGTGATAAAGACATCGACGAGATGTACACTCCCGAAATGTCGACGTCTTTTCATCACTACAACTGGCTTGAAGCCCGAGAGCATCTTGAATAAGTAGAACATTACATATAACATACAAATATTACAGTAATGTCCTGAGTCACTTTTTGCACATTTTATACTTACTTGGAACGTGACTTTGCCTTAGATTTTGACTGGGATCTTGATTTGGATCTCTCATTCTTTGGCTCAGATCTAGACCTGGATCGTGACCTGGACCTGGATTTTGACTTGGAACGTTCATGTGATCTGCAAGCAGAATGGATCAATAGTTCAGTTCTGATAAATTAAGTTCATAGGGATACAACAGTCCATCCCAAAATTAAAATAGATATTAAGCTTAGTACTGGCATGTGCCACAGTTCACATACCATGATTTCCCACAACTACATTGAGGGATTCAGATTTTTTAAAAATATGGTACTGTAACATATCTCTATGCATCATTAAATATATTTAAATTAGAAGTTAGGTTTAAAGCTATCACGGCGCACATTATTTATTACAGTTTCACGGGCGATCAGCCGTGTGAGGTTTGAAAATATTGAGCTTTCGGCCATTCTAAACTCCATGGCCTTCGTCAGAATGAAAATGACTGTTAGTTTTCCGCTCCCCATATATATACAATGTTAGGTGGGAGGGGGTTGCGTTGTCCTGGCCAATGAGCGGGTGACAATTTGTGATTGGGCCTGCTGTTTCGGGCTATGTTTGTCACCGGCCACAGTGTTTTCTTGTTTTCAGTTCAAGTATCGTTCTTTGTTTAACCTCATCTCTAAAAGGTTTCCTTCCCATCTAATAATTCTCTTCTTTCTGGTTCTTTATAGTGTTAATGAACTACACCAAAACACCTTGAGATAGTAGATGTAAGTAACCTGAGATATGCAGTTGAACAGTTATAGTTTGATAAGTGTTATAATCAATTTAATCTAAAAGGTGAGTCAATAACACTTAAAACATTTATAATTTTCCAGAATGCGTTTTGGAGGCTAACTTTCCCCCATTATCATTGGCTATGCTTCTTCTGATGTTTCCTCTGGGACGGTTCAAGCAACTTGCTTAAAATATCTTTCTGGGAATGTCAAAATTAAATACTTAGTTACTAAGTGGTAGAACTGGAACTTAAAAATTCAATGCCACACAGTTCCAGTTCTACCTCTTAAACTTTGCCCACACACGGCTTGTGTGTTTAAAAACACCAACAGTAAGTTTGTTGGCATAAATAAATACTTAGTTACTATTTTTTTAAAATGATTTGTTCATGTGGACAGCTCTTGTTTTCCAGTTATGTGCCTGAGCTCTTGTTTTCCAGTTATGTGCCTGAGGAGTTTCGGTTCTGGCTCTACTCCTCAAACAACTGGAAAACAAGAGCTGTCCACATGGGAACAAATCTTACTTTTAAAAAATAGAAACTCAGTAATTTCGACATTCTTCAGCAAGATATTTTCAGCAAGTTCCTTGAACCGTCACCAGAGGAAACAGAAGCAGCATCACCATCTGCACCACTGAAACCCAGTCTGGTTGATAATGGAGGAAAGTTAGCCTCTGAAATGCATTTTGGAAAATTATAAATGTGTTTAGTGCTATTGGCTCACCTTTTAGATTAAATTAAAAATGTGTTTAAAAACACAAACAGTAAGTTTGACATAAATAACTGTTACATACTGTTAAACGTCTTGATATCAAATGCTGATAAGTCGTTAAAGCAAATCCAGGTGAAAAATTGTGGTAAAATGCCTTTAAAACTGCTGTGCAAGTACAGAAATACTGATTTTCAGCAGCCGATTAGTGCTCAAGATTTAATACCACAAAGATCTCTCATATCTAGAAGCACCTGACAGGGACGGTCTAGTTCTCAATTCAATAAACAGCCATGTGTGGGACTAGGATCAATCTACATTCTCTTGGAGAACAGTCACCAGCAGGGAACACATGGGTTGGAATTATTTCAGACCATATCACTGGCCCATATCTGCTGCCCCCTCGGTTAAATGGACATGTTTATCTTTCTGTTGCAGAACATTTTACCTGTATTTTTAGAAGATGTATCGCTCCAAATTTGTCATCGAATGTGGCTATAACATGAAGCTCCACACCATTTCTCCCTAGCTGTGTGACAGCATTTGAATCAAGTTAACGCTGCCTGATGGATCGGAAGGGGGAGTGCAATTGTAGCTTGGCTAGCATGCTCTCCTGACCTCAACCCAATTGATTTCTTTTTCTGGGGTAACCTCAAGTCAATGATGTATGAAACACCTATTACCTCATAAGAGGACTTGACTAACCGAATAATAGCAGCATGTGAGGTTAACATTAAGGTATTTTCATCAGAGTACGACCATCATTCATTTGCCAGTCAGATTTGCATGAAAATGCAGGTCGACATGACCCATCATTAAGAATAAATGATCAGAACATTAAACGAAAACTGCTATTTATACAAAATGTGATATGCCGTCATTCTAGATTATTCCCGACCAATAGCAACAGTACCGCTACTAACAGCGGTAGTAGCGTATGTCCCAACTGTTCTGGAACATTATGCCAAAAAAACTTACTGTTGGCATTTTTAAACACGGAAGCCATGTGGGAAATGTTTGAGAGGTAGAACTAGAACTGAAAAATTCAATACCACAACTGGGATTTGAACCAGACCCTCTGCTTACCAGGCAGGTGCTCTAATCATTAAGCTACTGTGACAACCTCCCAGAATGATACTGAATTCTCTAACCAGTTTTGGAACATGTTGCAACACACCCATTAAACACCAAAGCCCTGGCTACAATGCACAATGGTTTGGTGCATGCATCATATTTCAGTTAATAGATATCAATATTTGCCATATGTATGACAGCCATTTTGTTTTGCACTGGCACAATGTTTTTGGAAATGGGTATTGTAAAAATGTCATGTCCAGGATCTTTTAAAAGCAAATGATTAAGCTTATTAGTGCCTGCCATGGTAAGATCCTTTATCTTTTTCCACTTATGTTCATTTCACAAGAAAATATAGCAACTAATTTTGTTCCAAATCATGTTCATTTCTCTAGTCACTTTACTTGTAAGTAAATGTTGGTAATTATGTGGACAATTGCCATAAAATTAATTCTGGAACCTTATTGCATATTAAATTTGTGTAATCGAGATCAAGTTTTGTCGCTATAAATAAGGTACAAAAATCTTACTGTAAACCATTTCTGCAACACTCCCCCTCATACCATCAAATTAAAATAATGGACTTAATTTATAGAGGGGATGAACATTATCGGTTGAATAATTTAAATTGCCAGATCTTGACTTACACTTAAATTTAAAATCTGTACCTAGCATCGCGAGGAAATTGAGGAGCTTGCGATAGGTAAGCAGCCGTGGTCATGAAAGTGAGCTTTCCGGCTGGGGGTGTCGAGATGCTGACATCTCCCCACCATATCTGCTGGAGGATTGCCCACCTCTACCTTGTGTATGTGGGCGTGAGGCTGGCAGTTGGGTTAGCAGGCCCTGGTCCAATACGGAGATGCTTTGCTAGACAGAATTATAATTTAAAAAATCTGAGCAAGGAGGTGTTACCAAGTGGAATATAGCTCTGCAGCAAAAGGGTTAACTATTTTGCTATCACATAATGGAAGTAGCTCTGTATTACTTTCACTCTAGACTATAGACAAGTTCTCACAAGCACACTATAGTAGGTATAGCTTATTGAGATACCTAAAAAAACCTCGACATTCCCCCCCCCATTATGGTGCGGTCTGGAGTCTGGTTATATTTGTTGATATTCCATCTGTTAGGTTGCATTAGTGCCGCCAACTGTTCGTAACATATATCCATGGTCAAGCTATGGCAATTGGTGTTATTGCAGGTTATGTTGCCACATAAGCCCTTATACATGAATGTATTGCACAAAGGCCAACCGATACATTTTAAAACAAGATTCTGTTTAGACGCCATAATTAATCAGTGGACGTAATGCTCGATTTGCGTGGTTTTGTCTTGAATTGTTTTAGAGCAATATATACCATTATAGTTACTGTTATTTTTGTGTTCGCTACACAGTAGTGTATTAAATATGTATTGTATATATTACAATATTTAGTGCTCTGAAGTGTTCTTGCAAAACAAGATTTGCCGAAGATGAGTAGGTTCATCATGTGTTGTGCTAACGATGTTCAAGCATTATTATTGGTTGAAACTGTTACTTTAACCCTGTGATATTTGAAGTTAGACATGCCCTTATTATGTATGTTGGCAGGACTGCCTTTTGCGATTCTTTTATCAACTGTTTAGTGTAATATCGGCCAATTTGAACTCTTGGTGACTACCGACAAGCTGTGTCTACTATACACGTGATTGGTTAGCAGGCATGTTACTCTGAAGTCTTATTCATCTACTGTGCAACCACTTTCATGATATAAGCTCTATAATCTTCGCAAAACTTAACGGTATATGGAGGCAGGCCATACTGCAGACCCCAGCGAATCCTAAGCTTGCACCTCCTACTCGCGCTGCCAAATGTGGTACACGCATCTCACATGCTCTTATGCACAGAACCTCTACTGGTACACTCACTACGCTGTTTTGAGCAATGGCCAGCGTTCACATGCCTTTAACTTTTGCAAGCAAAATAGGTAGTCAGAACCATGCCATTCCAAAACCATATTCCATACAGTCTGAGACATTCTCATAGCTTATGTTCAGTAACTCATAGAATCCAATGTAGATCAATCACAAAACATCTTTATTTGAATGCATTTATAAACAGGTAAAAATGCAGTAATAATTACACTTACTTTGACTTGGAACGGGAGCGAGACTTGGAGTGTGAGGCTGACTTCGACTTTGAATGACCACGAGACTTTGATCTGCTGCTGCGTCGGCTTCTGCTCCTGCTGCGGCTACTACGACGACTGCGTGACCTGCAGTAAAAACCATCTTTATTACTCACCAAGAAACATTCAAATTGTACTCAAGTATTCAATGTCACAACTGCTCAGTACACGTTGGGAATATTTTCATCATTTGATGTTCTGACCCGAAAGATAATCATCATAGCCAACTTAAATTTTGTTTCATATGAAATTTTCCCAAAGTACCTAGAGCGAGTACGACTCCTACGTCGTGATCTTGACCTGGATCTGGAACGAGACCGTGAACTGGAGGATCTAGAACGGCGGCGGCCACGTCTGGTATCTTCAATCAAACGGATTCTTCTTCCATTCAGTTCTGTGTCATCAAGTTTGTCAATGGCATTCCTCATATCTGAATGTGTAGCAAATTCTACCACCCTGTTAAAAAAAATTACAGCTATTAAGTAAGGCAGCATTTTGTTCAAATGAAGTTACCCACTAAACCACCTCTATTTGCTTCCAATCCATTACGTAACAGCATACAATGCAACAATTTTCCTCCGTAATGCAACACTGGAATGCAGAAATTTAATCATTTCACATACTTGCATACTGATGAAAAACTGAATATCAAATTCTAACATTTCTTTCATTATGTTGACATAAGGATTCCATAAAACCACCTTACATGAAAAAATAGTAAATATAATTTATCTTTAACAGAAAATTACAAAAACAAAAGCTTTTCTATTTAGCCTGAAAGCAATAAGTGCATTAGTACTGAATGAATACTTTAATACCTACCCTTCATTTCGCCTTTGTTTGTGTGCATCTGCATAGGTTACTTCACCAGCCTGTCTCATGTAATCTTTCAGATCCTATACAAACACCAATCACATTATTAGAAATTGTACTACAAGGACAGAATAAAGTTTAGCTTTAAACTAAATGTTCAGGGTACTAAAATAACCTACTCAACCCCCAAAACTGGAACTTAATTTGCATATTCTGAAACTGATTACCATGACTAAGTACCACAACCTTCTTAAAGACGATTCTTAATATATTGCTCCTGTAATTAATTAATTTATCAAACTAACCACAGTCGTGCTCAAAATTAGTTACAAATTACCAAGATCATACTACTCTCAGCAACTCATTTTCGGCACTATCACTTAAATCATTTCCTTTTGGTTCACTAAATATTTGGCATTTTCAATTCAAATTCCTACACAGAAACATCTATTTGGCATTTTCAATTCAAATTCATACACAGAAATATCTACTTGTATTTAGTTCTCTACCAGAAATAATGGAAGTGGCTACTTTTGCTGGATCTTCCTTATTTTAATTCTGATGTCCATGGATTTGCAATTAACTAGCTTTCCTTTTTAATAGTTCACATCCCATTCCATTTATCTGGGAAGCAGGTGACGGGGCTTCCTGGGTAGCTGTCTACTCTTTGTCGTGCCTCATTGGAATGATTATATTCAGATGCCTCCAATCACAGGTGTTCTCCAGTATTGCCTCAGTTAAACTGCCTTCGTGTTAGCATGTCATCTATGGTTCTTTGCTTCCCATCTTCGGCCATTTACCTACTCTTCCTTAGATGCCTTCATACTCTCAATGCCCCAATATCTAGATGCACACATTTCTAGTATATTTCTGAACTTCCAATCCATCACCACCTCCTTAGTCACTGTAGTTTTTTTGCAAACTGAGAATCACATCCAGGCAAGGGCCACCACCACAGTATCATGCATTCTTATAATTTAAAAAAAAAAAGAAAAAAAAAAAAAAGAGAGAACAGGAAATAAAAGACCTAGCTGTTGTAGGGAAAAGCTGTTAAAAGATTAACAGAAAAAATTTTTAAAAAAATTTCCAAATGTAGTGTCTCAATATTGATCATTGAGTTGTGACAGTAGTATGGTCCATACAAGACAAAGCAGAGAAAGAAAATTCTTCATGAATGAAGCTACTGCTTGTATCTAATTTAGAGCACACTAACAAAGAAAAGTGATAATGCCTTCTACATGGCTTCAACTGAAAAGTTCTGCCAACTCGAGTGTCCTCAGCTGTGGCATGCTAATAGTCAATTCTGTTTAAGACATGAACGAACGAGAGGAAAACAGTGCACAGTAGTGTTGTCGTCCATTTACCTTAGGGCCCTGTGTGAGCAAGCTCTGATTACTGAATTGGCCACCCCACAGGCAGGTGGACGGACGGGCAGGAGGGATTCACACCAGTCCCAACCCATCGTCCGACAAGGCACAGCACACCGCTCTCTCAAAATGGACCCGGTGGCACGGAAGGGGAAGTAGGGGTGCACATGGCTGACCAGGCTGCCATTGGCCAACGATACGATGGTGCCGTACAGGCGGATCCTTGCTACACTTTCGACAGGTCATCTGTTTGCGGGTTGCTTTGTCCAGCCTTGGGCCCAAGGGAAACGTGAGCGATGAATTTCCTGCCCTAGTCTCATCAGTTGGCCATCACAATGTGCGAGGTTGCTCGACCTCGGTTCTACAATGAGTCATCTGTCTCTTAAGGAAGGCCCTATGGCATGGTCACGGATCTTCCCTCCAGTGAAGAGGGAGAGGCTCTTCGGAAAAAACAGCGTTATCTTTTAGACATAATTGCTGCACTAAATAATCATGTGAGAGCAGTTAGATAACTAAAATCTTAGCAAATTAATGTTTAATGCAAAATGATTAAGCAAGCACTATGGAGTTATCAAAACCTCAATGCATCTTTAACTCTTAACTGGTTCTAAATTAAAAACAGAACTGAATGCTTTTGAGATTAATTTATTCTAGAACCATTGTACTTGCTTTATCATTTAATTCAATAGTTATGAATATAATTGCCTTTTACATAAACCATTGTTTAGTAAAAGTTTAAAACTTTAAAAACATTTTTCCAATACTTATCTGGAGAAACCAAATGAAAAACTGCTCTCACAAAAGCAACCCACAAGGACATGATGCATTACAGGTTTATCAAAATGTGAACTATCTCACCTGCCAGCTAACACGACTGGAAAGGTTCTCCACAACAAGACGATACTCAGTTCTTGTGGGTGGACCATACCTGCAAAAGGAAATAAAATTTTTAAAAATAAAGCTTGCAGTCCAACACTGCCTGATTTAGCATGCACTTATCTTAATGTAATATATATGGCAGATAAACCCCATTAAGTATAAAGTATACTATTTAACAAAATTTGTCCGATTCGTAACAAGTACGTCATAATTTACTCTAAGCAGCCAGGGCAGAGATTTCATAAATAACCCCTAAGCTCAAGCTATCGAAACTATAATTATCTCTACAGAGAAGTTGTTATATGCAAATATGGTAATTCAACTTCATTCTTATGTTGTAGGCTCACAAATGACGATGCCACACCATGCCATCCAAAATCCATTCATTCCTCACATGGTGTGTTCAAATAGATTAGAGAAGTGAAAGAACTTAAAAAATGCCAGATCAAACTAGGCATGGCGTACCTGTCGTGAATACGGACATCCAAATCCCTGAAAAAAATCAAGCGGTCAGGTGGAGTACTTTGCCATTTCAGTAACAAAATTGAAAGATATGCTTTCTTGCAAAACAGGAAGTGACTATGCCACAAAGAAAGCCTATCTTGCAATCTTGTTAACCTAAAGTAACATGTAAATCTAAAAAACTTAAAAACCAATGTGGTCTTCTGAGGAAGACATGTCTGAAGCACTCCAAATAAATACCCCAATTTTGAAGTAATTCCCATCTACTTAAGAGCTACTTACATCTAATATAGCAAATTCATTAAATTATTAAATTATCAAATTATCACTATAAGCAATCACAACTATAGGCTACACATGCACAGTATATGAAGCAAAACTGCATTCATGTTAACCTTAGGAGTTAGGAATTACTGCCATTCTTTGACAGAATAGAGCCAATATACTAGGGAGGAGCTATATGGTAAGAATGGAGAGGCCAGTACCGTGGAATGGTTATGAAAAAAAGGAATCACCTACTGTTATAACATACGCTACACATAGAACCTCCCTCCCCTCGCCCACCACATTGGCCCGTAACGGCTTACTTGTCCAGAGCCCGACCCCGGCTTCGCCTGCGCGGGGGAGGCCCGCGATCTCGGCTGCGACCTCTCCACATGTCGCTGCCACGCGGCGTTCCGCGAGCTTTCTCTACAGAGACTCTGTAACAACAAGCAATGGAATTGGCTTACTTGTCCATCCACGACGAACGCCGGCGACCGTAGCCGCCACCACCTCCACCGTAGCCACGATCCCGGCGTGCTGTACCTCTTGCATGTTCCACAATTACCCTGAAAACAAGAGAACAAAGAAATGTTACGAGGGGCGGGTGCCCGGCCTCAGCCCACCAGCCATCATCGCATCAAGCTAGAAGCCTAGGAAAATGCCAAGCACATTACGTCGTCACAGTTCCTTTAAACCCATTCTGAGGAGGGTTAAGAAAAACTGTCAAGGTAATGCAAATATCAAATATACAAACAATATTTCAAACAACAATGCACAAAAATGTATCATATTTCAATAACAAACAGAACAAATAACATTCAAATTAACACTGGTTTAAAATTTTAAAAGAATACAAAAATGAAGTCTTGAGATACCCACCTCTCTCCCAAAAGTTCCTTTCCATTTAATTCATACACTGCATCATCTGCATCTCTATAGTCGTCAAATTCCTGAAACAGAGTTCAATATTTAGATACTCGAGAAGAAAACAAGTTCAAAAAACATTAAATGTGGTTATTCAGCACGTTGGGCACTTGTCCTCAGAACTCAGATTTAAAGGGCTCATCACATCAATAATTATACAAAATTAACTCAAATGTAAATTAGCAGCAAGGCATCAGACAGTAGAAATATACATGAGTAATATTTACGAACAATAAGATGCAAATTTAAAGCAGTATTGTATGTATATGTTACCAAGACTATACTTAACATTGCTCTCTAATCTTAAGCTTATGAAATCCTAGCACTACTTAAAATTACAAGGCTCCAAGTAAGACAAGGGTGCAATTTACATGCAGTCCTTCCCATCTGTGCAAATCGATCTTTCTCTGTGGTTCTCAAGGAACCAGAAGTGTATGACATAGAAACAGGCAGTTAACCTAGGAAACTTACATGGATACTAGGAGAAAAATTGCAATTTAAACTTTTCTTGGAAGCATCTTCAGAAGAATATACTTTTTTATGCACATACAAATAGATTCTGATATAGAATTTATCTGCACAAAACAAATGTCCAAGTTGGTCACTTTACACTTTCTTGTTCCCTTGCACATACAACTTGGATGGTGTACTGGTTAGCTTGGTTGAGAATTTGACAAAGGTATTAATAGTATTTCGTAAAAAGGGCACTACCAAAGCTGGTTTCTTTCCAAGGAACTAAACAGCTACCTAACATTTCAAATTCCAGTTTACAGTATTGATTTACGCTTTTCATACATGGATAAGGAAAGTGCAATTAATGACTTAGAAAAATAACTATTGATAGTGCCCTTTTACCAAATACCATCAACATTCCCACAGATCAGGAGATGAAGCTGTCAAAACATAAGTTCTATTCAACATTTTAATTCATGTTACATTGCATTTAACAATAGCAGAAAAATACTCTTGAGTGTTGCCTTATTCCAAAACATTTTGTATTTGAGCTTAATTGTTGCAGGTTATGATTCAACTCAATTTCTAAAAAGCTGATTCTATCAATATAAAGAGTTTACAAACTGATTTAAAAATCACAAAAATGTTTCATGCCTAATTAACATAAATTGTTCCCACAGTTAATTCATAAGTTTGAAAATTGCTGTCACATAGCTTGTTCACCAGCTCATGGACCCTGGCATAAATGCAGCAATCTAATCCAGGTACCCAATTATATCTGAAGTTGGAGTCGTGTTTCCAGTCACACAATAGTGCCAACCTTAGAATGGATATTCATGCTAGATTAAAGAAAATAAGTCACTCAAAATAGCAGAACTTCAATGTCATTTTCAGTTCATATTATATATTTTGCGTATAAAACAAGCTATATTTTCCAGTAGTCCATCTTTCTCCCACTGATCATTTTCTATATTTTTCTAAAACTGTGCATCTGTTTCGGTCTCAAGTGATATGTCCTTCAGCATTATATTGTGCAATTCCGGCAAGGATGTCACCTGTTACATTTCAAGGGATTAAGATCACATGCATGGGGCCAAGCAAATGTCACTGTAGCCCAATAAAACCAAAAATGCATCCACTTGAACCTATTTAGGTTTGTTTCTATCATCCTATAAAGACCTGTTTTACCCCTAGAACTGTCATTCTGCACCCCTTTGTTCTGCAAACACAGTATCCGATTTTACAGCATTCCTAGGTTTAGGTTTATCTAATTCTATACTACTTTTTTCATTGTTTTCGAACAGATCTAGTGATGTGCAATTTTGCGACTGAAATTAACAGAAATTAGTAAACATAGCTCAAATAACAGAGATAAGCTGGCAATGTAACCAGCAAAATCCTTGCACAGAAGCTCAACACTTGGGTTACATTACATGGAATGTCTCTCCCCTCACCTTAATTCCCCAAGATCATGAGCTGGATAACAGGCAGTATGTACTGATTTCCATGGATGACAGATCCAAAAGACCTAGCTGTCAGTGGGCCCTTAAACTACTCGTTCCTTAGATGAATACCATTTGCTTAAAAAACTTTATGGGCACAAGCCATAAGTGGTCAGCAAACAACTATGATGAGGGGGGGACATATGCCTGGCACCATTCACCATCAGTCCATTCAAATTTTAGGCAGACTAGTTGGTAGACCTCTGAAAGTTAGTATATACTGTGAGCACCAGCAAGATATGAGCTACGAAAGGAAACTTTCTCGTAATCTGCTCACTGCTTGTTCACTAAGAAATGTATGTAAATCACCCATGCTGCCACATCTTGTACTTGTGTACAATTCTTGCTATAGTTGTACACTTTCTGTATTGTATATGATACTAGCTTGTATGTACAGGAATAGGGACACCAAGGAGTTTTAAGCATTTGCACAAAATATTTTGTTAGAGCTGTGCTGTAGTATAGTTTCAACCAAATATACAATTTCTTGGATGTGACAGGTGAACAACCTAGCTGTATTCTTATGCAAATCTGAGAATTTAATTCCAAATTGTTCTGGCAAGTCCCAACGATCTATCCAACTGCCTTAGTTGGATAGTTTGAGCTGCCTTGTTACTGGAAATTAGATGAAATGGCAAGACATTTGATCCCTATCATGATTGTGCAAGACTGCCTACCTGGTCGTATATACTTATGGGCTAAGTTCTCACTTATCTTAACAGAAAAACGAAGCATTTGCCCTAGAATCTATTAATGCGTTACATATGTTCAAAGTTTAGTCAGTTTGTAAGTAGACATTAGGGAAGGAGAAACAGCGAACATATGAGCCCATTAGCTAAGCTTTCAAAATCACTAATAGAAGTGCAATTGAATAGGCAAAATCTCAAGAAACTATGATTTTAACATGGCTGAAGAGATGGAAATACTGCTTCTGTAAAAATATAGACATTTCTCCTCCTCTGAGCTCTTCATATGCCACGGGTCCAAAACCAGTCACAGAACAAAGAGTTGCTAGGAACAGAAGTATTCTACTGGCTGAAAACTGAACACCATAAGAGTTCAGAATCTTATAATTTAGCATCTATGCAATTGGATCTAACATTAATGGCTGATGTACTTTCTCTGGGGCTGTACACCTCTGCAACTGGCTGCTCAATCCTTTCTTCAGGCTGGTGGTTAATTAAAAAACAAGTACACATTAAATATAAAATGCCCTTATTCCTGCAAATGAGATACTTTGATGAAAACATCACAAAATACAATTTTGAACATTTAAATGTTGTTTAAACAGAACTTCATACAGATCTCCAAGGCACAATGTTTGTAATATTAATTATGCTGTATTGGGATCATTGTCTCGATTTGTTTGTCAGTGAAAACTAGACACTGTTATACACAAAATTAACACCTTAAGGCCAAGTACAATTCATCATCTCTTGCATCTACATACTCACCTCTGATTTACTCCACTGACCTCTATTGTTCCATTACACTGGACACATGGCAAAAGAGTTGCAGAGTTGGATATAGGAGAGGGAATGAAAATGCCTCATACTTCTGCATGGCACCACAATCACTACCACCAAAGGTATTTCTTACGCAGAACTGTCTAAGAAGCATAAATTAAGCATATAGGAATGAAAAAAAATTCAAGGAAAGCAAGGTGTATAAAAAGGCAGACTAGGACATGTAACATAGCCCTTTATTTTTTTTTGGCAGAAAACCTATCACTGGTCTCTTAGTGCAACTGGTAACTAAATTCTACTGCCAAGAAAGTTTATACACAATGGTTTCATCTAACAGCAAATTATAGGCAAACTTGTCCCCTACAGTTATCTGAGTCTTCTGGGATAGGCTGTGTCTTGGTTATGACAAATGTGGATGTTTTGACCCCAATACACAATGTATTGTCCCCTACATCCTTGGACTAGGCTTTCATCTCCCTGATCATAAATAATCCCTTAAATAACTGTAGGTTTGCTTTTCCAAAAATATGGTTAAATGAACTACAGGAACTTCTTACTTACAAAATTGAAGCTAACTGCAGAAACAGTAAATTTGCTTATAACCTACCCATGGTAATTGCTATCAGGTGTGTTGTGTACATACTGGCTATGTAACAGCTCGACTATCAATCAGCTCCCTTATACAGAGCTCTGCAGAATTCAGCCTGAAGGATAATCCAGAGATGAAGCATAGTGTAAGATATGTATGTACAGACTGTGTTTATCCAAATAAAAGGTTCTCTACCTCAAAACTAGTTGTCAATGACATATCTTGCATTTATGACAAAGTCCATTACAAGCAAGAAAAAGTTTTGAATTTTGCGTATCCTAGCGTACTGCATGTCAGAAGTAGAGAAACAGGCAGGAAATGCAGAGGGCTGATTTAAGCCGGATTTTGTGCATTTCATTTTGCATTGTAAAATTAGTGATATGCCTAGAAGGTTAATTGGGTTTCTCAATGGAGAACAGTGAACTCCATACATTTGATGCATAATTAAATGCAAATTTACATTTCTATGTGCTCCTTTCTGACAGCCTTCTCCACACGTGCATTTCTGCAATGTTTACATCAAGGATGCGCATTGCACATAGATCACACTCATTGTTCCCACCCCTGCTGTTGCCATCATTGTACTGAATGATACTAATTATCAAATGATTAGTAAATCAACTACAATACAGTAAAATTAGATTCTGAAAAATTGGTATAATCTTGAATATGAGGTCTTGTATTCAGACCAACATAGTATGAGGTGCATTATTTACAAGTTCACTCCAAATTGTCACATACTTGCAACTACATCACCTTCATAATCCATGCAACCCATCATCCACTATATTTGACATACTTTTGATGCAATGCCTTTAAATATTGCCTGGAGCAATGTAACTAGTGCTAAAATCTCATTTAAGTGAATATTCCTTGGCCCGTGTTCAATTTCACATCTGCCAAAATAACCTGATCACTTCAGGCACCAAAGCAAATGAGGTAAATCCAAAGAGTATGGATGGCCACAACCAACACTTGTCAATCTAGGGGTGTACAGAATGTGTTGCAATGAGAGAGATACAACCAACTTCTTCAGTTGCAGCTTTATCTTGCGGATGGATTCCTACAGGAAAACATCAATGACAATATTGTGTAACATTTATTAGTCTCAACAGATGCAAATGCACTGCAACAGTGAAACAATCCATAAAGCGTTTAAGAAATGAACCTGTTCTAACAGAGTAAATGTTTCTGTTGCAAAATAAAATTTGAACTTTCTAGTATTTCAAAATATTCGAGCACAGCATTACCATTACATGAAAGCAATCAGCACATTGTAAAATATCTCATATACTAAGCATTTCAAAAGGATATTTTTGAACAGACATCCTAAGCAGGAACATAAATGCTATTGGAAGAACTGCCATGGTTTACAATATCACAGAACTAATTCTTCCTTTACCAAACAGTAAGTTTAGGTGAACACATTACCACAGATCGTTGCCTTCTTCCTGCAACCAATATTCAAAACACCAGTCACCAGAGCAGGATTTTCTTCCTTCACTGTAGCTACAAGAACAGGGTGTAACTAATTCCTCTTTGGGCTCAATGTTTAGTTTTCATGTACCCGAGATTAAATCACATGGGCGATGTACATTTGACCCAGAACACGCAAAATGCTTAAGGGATGCAACCTGGCCAACTATTATGCAAAGTTGGCAACACATTGCTAGCTGGAAATTTTAATAGCCATTTTGGAGCTTTAGACATGCGCACACCATAGCAGAAGGCATTGCTAGCACCAGTTAGGTACAAGACAGGTAGTGGAAACTGACTTAGATCACCTTCAAGATTTTCAAGACAACATAATTGGAATAGATTAAATGTCAGCAGTTGCTATGGAACAAAATTTAACATACAATCTAAACCTATGTAAACGGTAAAGCAAATGCAAGGCAAAAATTAACTCAAATTTGTATGTCGTTGGAAGGGAATGTGAACAAACACTGCTTTCAACCCAAACAGACTACTACACTTATTGCTGGGTAGCAACAGAACAGCTTTTTAAAAAACTTCTGCTGCATGTTCTGTTCAGTTTACCTTCTAAATCTGACAATCATAGCTTAACTGTAGCACCATCATCAGTAACTGAGATGCAGTTGAAAACAATTATGAAACTGCTAAGCAGAGGAGATACGAAATGGCATAAAAATGGGACTAGCCATAACAGTGAACTTGGTAGTCATTAGGTCCAATTTTTTATGTCAGAAAACTTGGAACACCAAATTTTTAAGAAATGGATGTTCTATTACTTCTAATTTAATACTTGCAGTGTAACAATTTAATTATAAAATGATGTGCATCACACTGCAATGTAAAACAAAAAGCTTTTAAAATTTAAGGTGGAATATTTTTCTCCTGTAATATTAAAAAAGAACTTGGACCCGGTATTATGAAGGTTTAAATCCCTGGTTAGGTTTAAACCAGTTTTGTTTTACTTTATATTATAAACTTTAATCCTCAACTGGACTTCAGTTTTACTGAAACTAGTCTTCCATTCAACTATAAGCTGTACGGAATAAGAAGGCACATGAGGCAGAGCTAGAAGAAGGTGTGTGAGAGCAAGTAGCCGATCCTAGAGAGGCGACGTTGCCCAGTTCGTTAACGCGCTGCCTAGCGCAATATTTGGTTTTTACGTTTCTCTTTGCGCTCAACAATCCAGCAACGGCTCATTATTACAAAGAATTCCATTGAAAAGAACTAGAAATTTTGAAGCTGACTGTCCAAGAAGCAAAATTTTAGGTGGCCTGTAGCCCAAGATATGATCAATTGAATAAACACTGCGCTCAGCGATAACAAACAACACTTGCCTTGCATCATAATAATTGTTTATCGTCTCAAATAATTGTCTTCTCAATGGGCGAGATATCTGCAAGAAACGGAATTTAGTTTATTCTTATGAATGTTCCAAGGCTGACGTGTATGTGCAGTGTAACGTGTGTCTAATAATTACTGTAACTCGTTTTGTTGTTCACAAACATGTCATTATCAAAACCTGGTACAAGTGGCTTACAGGCGAGTAGATCGAAAGGAAAAGTACTACACTCAGATGCACGGGCTATTATTTTCAATGTTTACACCTTTTTAAAAGAATTGTCCTCAGAAGAAGTGCGTGCGAACATTGCATTTAAACAGAGTCGGACGCTAACAGCTAAGGCATGCAATGTAACTGAACATTCAGTGTCGCGTATAGTGCAACAAAGTAAAACAACCTCTTCAGAATCAGGGCGGCGCTTGTTTAAATCCCCCGGAAAACACTAAGACAGAAAAACGGGTTTCGAATCTGGACGACTTTCAGAAAGACGTTCTGCGTCGATCCATTTTCCAAATGTATGAAAACGGTGAATATCCTACTATTAAAAAGCTCGTTCGCTTAATGAGGGATAAAATAGATTATAAAGGTTCCACAACATCTTTGGAGTTAAAATTAAAAGAAAATATTTCCGGGCTTTCGCTCTGATAACTTACAAATTGCATCATAAGGAACATTTATGTGCTGAAATATGTCTAAAATACACAACCGAGAAGGCCACACAGGAATATTACCCTTAAAAGGTTGCTTGAAATTCTGCAGAGTCATTTGTTGTTGAATAATGTAGATTTTCACTTAGAATACCTAGTAAGAAACTTAACATGACACTCCGCATAGACACTAAATTGAGAAAAAAAATGAGAAATACCTATCAGAAAATGTTTCAAATTGCGCAACTATGATCACACTTTCACTCCGACAGTAAAAATATTTACACGAAAACGTTCCTAGAGAATCCAATTTTCAGCTTGAAAGATGTGAACTCCGTTGAAACAGATTGCAAATGAAAATTGTCTGCTTAGATGAGGAATTTATATTTGAAGCAAATTACAGGCTTAGAGAGCCTATTGTCTCATTTTAAAGAGATTGAAATTGTTGTGACAGGTTTTAAATGTGCACCATGCAATCCTTCACCGTCCTCGCTGCTGTCTACCGGTAACGCTCACGTGCATATCTCCCCTCTCTTTCTTTCGCATAGCGATATGAGCCGGCAACACCGCTCCATAGCTGAGTAGGGATTGGAGCTACTCATGTGCCTTCTTATTTCGTGCTCTCTTTACAGTTTAATGCTATGATGTAAGATGGCACAATGGGTATTGGGAATGTGAGGAATTGCAGATTGGTAAAAGTTATTCAGGTTATTTAAGACCTCAGAAACCCAGAACTTCTTTATATATATACCGATCACTTTCAGATGGGAAATGACCAACTTTTAAACAGAAGCACACATAAGAGTTAACTTTTTAGATAAAATTCCAAACTAGATACAGAATCCGAGGTATGAAGTATAAACACATACATCTCATTCAATTTCTATTGAAATACATTCTTTAAACATAAGCTTCTATAAACAAATGCCCATCCTATAGCCTTCTGTATACTTGGAAGAACATGTCCCATTTAGATAGAAAAAAATTTTCTACCAACAATTTGCAAATATGAAAAATTTGCATTAATCGACTGACCAAAATAGACTTCTATAGTACAAAAAATTGCCAAGCAAGTTGGTGAATGTATCTACATTGCTACAAGCTTTTGGTTAAGATTGTGTATCTGCTAAAACATTGCACTCAATGGCACATGTAGAAATACACGTAATTGACAACTCACTCTCCGGGTACAACAGTTACAATTATATATGCACTTGTAGATGTATATGCTTGAAATAAAGATATATAACTTAGATCACTTAAAAGGGAGGGACCAACAAATAACGAGGTAATGTGAACTGCTTCTCTCAGGGTAAATTTGCACCTACGCAGGACTTGCTATTTGACGAAAGTGTTTTTAACAGATATGCAATCTAAACTCAAGTTTTATCGTAAGCATTAATGTTTGTTGTAAATGGTAGCCCATCATGTTAAATATTAAACCATTAGCTTTAATATTCATCACGGATCGGAAACTAACCAGACAGGAATACCTAGCATGTATTTGCCATATAAAATGATCTCAGCCTTCAGCTCATCTTACGTTATAAACATTGCCTGCATTTCAGGAAACACCTGTTCATAACACCAGGCCTAGAGGGGGTGGTTTCATAACTTAAACAAGTTACAAATGCTTACATGTGAACCATTTAGAGCATTTCATAGTAAAGCAACCATGTTTATTTGACTTTGAGTTGAACTGCAGAGAACTGAAAAGTAACACCTTGAGTGATCATTTAAGGTGACAATCCCAAAATGTGTACATTAACCAGGAACATATACTCAAAATTACTAAAAATGCAGGTCAAGACACTAGGAACTTCAATTCTTGAAGTCAACATTTCCAAGAAACTGAAGCAGCATAAGCATGTAACAGTGCAAGCAATCTTACAAATCAGTGTGGAGCAAGAAAAACTCATGTGGGGGAAAAACTGCCAAGTTGCTTAACATAAGTGGATCATGCTGCAAAATAATTTTCACAGCTCTGCATTACTATGGATAAAGACTCCAACAGGATCTCCAGATGCAATAGTATGCTTCCACCTTCACAAAACTTAAAATGTCAAGAGCATTGCTTTTGAACATTAGGGCTTTGTTCCTGAAATATTAAACAATACATTTGAAATGTGACAGCAATGGCTGCAATTAAGCAAACAATATGTAAGAAGACTAAATTCAAAATTAAAATTTTCTTAACGGCCAGTTTGAAGTTTATAATTTCTGCTACTCTGACTGCAAAGTTTATATAAAAAAGTAGAATTCTGTTTCATTCCACGTAATGGTTAGGAGGCATTTTAGAATTTCTAGGTTAGATTATCTTGTGTATATCAATTAAAAATTTGCATTTTGTCAAATACTGTCTTAAAACAATGTAAGGACTCCACAGCTTAAATCACATTTCAGTACACTTAGCCAACCCAAATAAAACAGCTATCACTCACACTGTGCATTATTCAGCTCCATCCACTTAAGATTAAGCTGATTTGAACCATTAGCTTTTAACTGCAGTTTAAAAAGTTCATATTTAGGCTGAAATTATGGAATGCTTATTAATGCTTCAGTTTTACTTGCAACTTAATGTTTGATGGTGACAAGGAATGTTCTGCAAACATCCAAGAAACTTTTACACTCCTTTCTCACTTCCATAAAAATGGTTGCAGCTAACCCCACATGAAATCTTTTCAATTTGGAGATTTTACTTCAAACTATCATTTATTTTTAACTATTCACATACTTGAATATAAGCCATCATATTCCAAATAATCGCCAGGTTTTTCTCTCTCAACATGGATTGAACTAGGTACCACACTTTGCAATTCCCAACAAGACTATGGTGGCTACAAGGATTGCATCTGCAACAGTACACATTACAGATCTTCTGTGAACAATTTTAATCGGGAGTGTCTTGTACACATGAACTTTATGAACACTTGGGCCAGTTCCATAGGCACAATCAGCTAATACAGCAATCTTCAGCTACAATAGGTTTAAATCTACAGATCACAAGATCTGTTGGTATAGTGACACTTATGCCCATGTAGTTGAACAAATAACACATTGAAATATGCTGAAATAAATGGAGTAGCACACAAAAGGTAGGTCCACATTTGTTTCTCCAACATCAATTAAGCACACACAGTGACTAATTCATTAGACAAATTTCACATGACATGCTAGGAACTTGTTTCATGGACAATGGGAAGAGACCTGATGAGCACTTCAATATTACCAAAATAGTTCTCAAGAGCATGCATAAATTGTAATTTTAACAATGCTGAAACACAACCCTATTATACTCAGTGCCAATCAAGAAGGGGATTGACAGTTGCTAACCACATGGTAGAAACCTTTAAATGAATGGGAGGATATAGCAACAAAAATGAAGACCAATCAGAGCTATGATATTTTCACAGCAACAGCAGATTGCTAACACCTTATCAATGTTAAATGTGATCTGCATGTGTCTGATGAGCAATCGAGATAAACTGCGGGTCTTCATCTTATCTTGCTGCAGTATAGAAGTAATGCTTCGTAACTTGCAATGCTTGCATCAGACTGCCTGCCCCCTGACAAGTTTGTTTTTAACATTCTATGGTTATTTGCCTTATGTTTACATGTGAATTAGTCTATGCATGTGTTGAGCATTTGTGACTGTGCTTACACTTTATACTTATAAAGGCATCCTCATGGATTATACAGTGGACAGTACTGCTGCACAACACGGTATAAAAACACACCCCCCCCCCCCCCCCGTTCATTTTAAGTTGGGCAGAACTGAAGGATTATGGTGGGCGAAACAGCGAAGATTTCACTGTCATTAGCAGCAAAGCTGACAGAAGAGGCCACAGCAGTAAAAGCTTAAAACTAAAAGGGCAGTTACTCATACAAAGGGCTTATCAAGTGAGCATGGGAATGCAAATTTTGAAAGAAAGCATAGAATTGCTTATTTCTGTAGAGAATTCCAGCAACAAAGCAATCCAGTTTGGACATCGGGATTTTCCCATTACAATAAGCATCATACTTCATAGGCATATCTTAACAAATCTTTAAGTGATACATACTTACATGTTCTATTCTTTGCATGTAAATTCATTTTACTTTAGTCTTTACACACAAATATAAATAGTCACTCTGGATTACAGGTACAATTCAATCTTCGTACATGTCACCTACATGCTCTCCTTGTGGTGGCAATAAGCAATGTTGCCATTCCACAAAATCAGTCCCATCCTTGATTGGCATCAATTACATATAAATTATGTTGAAAATTCTTTCCTTTAGGTCCTGCAACACTATTGCTATTGACGCAATGCAATGTGTGACACTGTTACCCCTGCACCAACATCTCAGGCATCTCTTGGAGAATGCACTGACACTCGACAGGTGTTCCATATGTACCATTAAACTCTAGCTAGCTTTACAGTTTATTCTGATTATACGGATTATTGTTGCCAGGCTCCTGGCATTCAGATAAGAAATCACATGAAAGTTGTGTTTAACAGTAATAGTTAAGATTGGTAAATTAAACTGATCTCAAATGTGTGATGAAACAATGAAAGCTAAGTATGCAGATGTTTCATCGGGAGTGTGATGCCGTCCTTCACCTTTCAGAAATGAAATCAGATACCAGGCATTTCCTTGGAGGGAGGCATGTGCAACTTCAGATTCTATACTCCAGCCTTGGATCCAGACCTTGTATTTCTTCACAATAACCTGGTGTTCACATTGTGTAACTAACACGAATGCCACATGGACTCTTGCCTCGTGTTTATGATGCAATATAACGAGATTTACTCAGGAGCTTTAGGAGTAGCACTGCTATCGTGTTATACTCAAGTAGGCCCTACCACGGTTACCATACATCTTGAAAACTTACAGGTAATCACCAATATATAAAGTACTATATTTTATGGTGTGCTTTGGTTTCTGTGTATTGCAGGCTAGTTGAAGGCTTGAGTTGACATCTAGTTGGGATTCTAAGCATGGAGCAATTATAGATTACTATCAGCCAAATATTATCCACAGCTTTGACCAGAAAATGTCCAATGAATAAGCAGTTGATCAGTGCTCGATTAGGCAGCACAAGCTACGGAATGGCTGACTAATTCAACACCCAGGCAGTGTGCAAATCTTCAAAGGGCACCAATACAAAAGTGTTAGCTGCTAAGTTATTTGGATGAAGTCAATTAAATATTTTGAGAAGGAATGCAATAAAATTGTAAAAATTTAGATCAGATAATTTCATCATTACTAAGTATTCTAAACTGAATTCTATGCAGAATTGCTTGCAGGTATTGCCACAATATGGTCATTAGCCGAGAACCAACATTTGTTTTGGGAAAACTTCTGTGAAGATCCAGATCAGTGGATCATAATGGAAAATCAGCTATCATGATTACATTTTCGAAGCTTCTGTCAAATTTCTCCAAAATTTCTTGGTTCTACGGCACATTTACTTGTTTCTGCTTATTTGTGAGGCGGTTGGGGATTCAAAAACTAACTGCAGAGCTTTCCAAGTAAATTTTTGTTAAAGAATGCTGTTCACTATTGTCAATCCAGTGTTCAAGACTTCTCAAACCTGATGTGCAAGGATGATACTCCTACATGCTCTGCTTTTGTCACATCTTTGTTGCTGTAACTGGTCATCCTGCGCAGTCTTCAATTTTCAGGGATTCCCTACCATGTAACACTTATGAATTATGGATTGTAATGCTCCATGAAATCTTTCAAGGTAACCACTCACCTTAACCAACCCTAAGTCATATGTAATCATACAGTGCATATGCTTAGAAAATATATATGCACATGCTATTGAGATCCATCCTATTACATGGTGTGGTAACACCTGCAGCACATACAGAGAAGTGCTGACACTGCATGCTCTTCGAGCATACTGATGCTTGCACACATCTGGACTTATGTAAAGCTTGACGACCTGTGTCAATCTAGGTGGATTAGTTGGTTAGATGCTGGCCTACTGATCCCAAGGCCACATGTTCAAACCCAGCCCAGACTGAGGGTTTTTAAATGTGCTTAAAAATGACAGCTACACATCAGATTTACTGGCATGCAAAAAAACTGTGGAACAAAATTCCAGCACACCAGTAACACTGATGTGATTCTGGTATCGACAGCATCATTAAACAACAAAATTTAGTTTGACGACCTGCTTTACCTTACAACTTTTTCTTTATTCTCAAAACGTGTAGTGACCTCCAAATTCCAAATCATGGAAGGGAACCAAGTCACCTATGCAGTACGTCCCATAGCAGAGATGACAACCCTATGCTTAGAGCAGCAAGAATTTGCCAGCACAATCCATACTAATGGGTATGGATTCAATCGGCTAATGGTTGACAATTTTGCTGTTCACCTATGGTAAACTATCTCAACATTTTATGGAGCCAATGACTAACGCTAAAAAATAGTTGCAGTGGTTAACTCTAATGCATTTCCCACCTAAAATAAGCATCAGACACAACCAAATGGATATGCACACTAGTGGCACCCAGGTTGCAGAATGATTAGCCAATCCAATTTCATGAGCTGAACGAGGGCATTCAGATTTATCCTATGCATTGCAATACTGCATTAAATATGAGTATTGTTGCTTCACAGGTTGACCAATCAATGTTAATGCCAAATGTTAGGTACCAACTGTGAAACCAAAATTCCTGAAGGTATAGAAACACTGGAACAGTCAGTCGTAAAATGCTATAAGCTGTGGTACAGACGACTTTAAAAGCACTGAACAAGGAAACTTAATACAACTAAATAACCGCAAAGCAGCAATGAATAAGCATAGGGCTCAATGCAGTAAGGAATTTAATACTATATAACTGCAAAGCAGTAGACAAATCTAAAACAAGTTACTGTGAACAGGAAGATGTAAAGCTTGAAGCATTAAATGAATACAACTAATAACCACGAAGCTGGAAACATCTCAAATGGAATAAATTACTACTACAATTATGTCCATCGACATATGTGCTCATTAGCAATGCAATTGTTGGGCCTTAAGGGGTTTTGCATCAGTGCCCAAAAATGAATTGCACGAGAATACTTAAGACTAGCTTTTATTTCTAAAAGATACTAGACTAGCGCTGCATCGTGTCTGCCACAATAGGTCAACTTCTGACAAAATTAAACTGTCCATGTGAACCGCAGGGCTTTTTGAAATTTAATATTTGCTTGGTTATTACAATTTTTATTATGGTTTAGACATAATAAGGCAATAGTTTAGATCAGAAACTCATTTGAATGTTGGCAACAAATGAACCGTGATTCAAGGAACACTGCTGGCAGCAAGGCAACTTTGGTATAAACACATGTTCTGTGCATTGGGCTTGAAGTTTCTTAAAAAAAAGTTGGGTTCTTTCAGGAAGTATTATAGGTAATTTTAACTATTGATAGTTTTCGCAACTTAGGTTGGAACTTTTGCAGGACAAAGGACAAAGGAAACTGACGTTTAATGTTATGCATCACTTCTGGAAAAAACTTCACATGAAAAACATGTCAAAAGTCCAAAGACCATCAAAAATATCAAACATGCTGTCCAAAATAGCAACTATGCACTTATGTGAGCATAACTTAATAGCAATTGCACAGTAATGTTCAACAATGCTTAAAACCAACACATAATGCACTGACATAGCTTTTCATAGTTGCTCTTTTGGGATAAAAAATAAGCCTAATATAGTTTTTGTTACAGGTTAGAGGCCATTCCAGAGTTTGGCACACGCTAAAGTACAACTTTGCGGTACCAGCCACAAGATCTGACTCCACTACATGAACTATACATGTTTCAGACTTGGTAATTCATTAGAATCATTAACAAAAAATTTACCGCATATGATTTAGTTACCCATACACACATCTTGGAAACCGAACAATTTGGGCCCATTAATCGCCTATATCTTCAAAATTCCGTTTTAACTAGCACAACAGCTTCCAAAAGATATTTACTATATAAGCTATTTCAACATGTCTATGTGCGAACAAATATACTACTTTATAAGAGCATGCAACCTTTGTATAGCCAGGCAATTAAATGTTTCCATGAAATAGCTCTGAGTTAGTAGTACTTACACAAAAACCATAACCGTTCTTGATGAGAACATCGCGAATGCGACCATAGCCTTTGAAAAATCGTTCAAGGTCTTTCTCTCTCACTCCATATGGAAGGCCTCCGACATACACCCTTGTCCCTACCATGCTGTAACGAACAAAAAACGATCCAATGTTCAATTAACAACTTACCACAAAGGCAAATCCATTCTTCATTGCGACTTCCTTGATTCTACCATATTTCCGGAAGAACTTCTCAAGGTCGCGTTCTCGCACCCGGTAAGTTAAGCCACCAACGAAAACTCGGGTGCCCATTCTTAAAGGAAATAAAAGAAGCCTATCACAAATGGAAACTGATATCGCATATATTCAAATTTACGGCAAAATATATGCTCTTGCGAACAGGATATGATCAATTAAGCACTTAACTAATAGACCAGTAAATTGCTTAAAAATACGCTCCCAGCTTTCTCAAATTGTGTATATGAAACTAACATCCATAAAAAATGGATAAAAGTTTCATATATTCAACCCAAACAATATGATTGAAACCGATTACGCTGGCAGTATTGTGGTCTTCTAATAAACAAGATGGCGAAAACTGGGTTAAACAGTTCAACTTTCTACAAATGCGAGGCAAACTATTTAAAAGCAATGTTTTAAGTAATGCAAAATCTTGCTTAATTCCACAGCAAGAACAGCATGCACTCTTATTACTCAAAATTAAATGCACATTAATGATACACTAAGATGCTTTATTATGGGCCACATTCTGCAAACGCAACCCCCTTCTTCATAAGTTACTAAGATAAAACATTCAACGGTTGGATTACTGAATACTAGGTAAATACTACTTACTTTTAGTTGGTTAAAATGTACACAAATACACAGATTTCATGAGCAAGGCTCCTGAATTCAAACAGTTTCACTAAGCTTCCTCAAACCAGCCCTTTCACTATACGCTATCAAAGCCTAAAGAGTGCAAACGGGGTTCTCTAAGCTTTCGACAAGGCGTACAGCAAGCATAGACTCGCTCTTAGTTTCCCTTTTGAAGAAAGTCCTGACTGGCTGTTTTGTTAGTTTAAAAACTGAATACCAATTTACCTCGTTCTTTTCACACCACTGAACAAAAATTCTAAGCTAGGAACGCTCCAAAATCCCTAACCGTCGAGTAATTAAACGGTATTTCGAAAATGAACCTTGGTTTAGTATGAAGGTTTCAGAACCCACTCAGATGTCGTACTGCCCACCCACACTATAATATAATTTAGTTGTTTGTTTGCTGGCTTTTTATTCGATTAAGCACTTTGTGGATTATTGAAATGCTATATCCACGAAAAATAAATATTAATATGTATAAATAAAATTCTGGAAGTTTCCTACGAAAAAGTTTTGCTGGCACGATTTCCATCCCCTATCTCGTTTTGTTCCCAATATACCTACGTTTAAAAATAATGTAATAGTAATATTTTCCCCAGAGCGAAACACAAAAGAACTGACTAAACACACACCAAGGTCTTATTAAATATTTCATTATACATGTCTTTCAAACCACAGTCAACTATTGGAATGCAGTAAACGTAATCTCCTATTGCGGCGTTTTAGATTTAGATTTTTATTTTCACTACCTGTATGCTATTATGCTATCACTAAGCGAAAATAGAATACACATAATTAATGACCCCAAAACCTAGTGCATTTTAAATATTCAAAACAATATATAATAGTCTCTCAATAAATAAATCAATAAATGAATGAATAAATAAAAGGTTTTAAAAATTGAACTTATTTTTTGTTTACAAGACCAATGTTTTATTTTAAACTATTAAAATGTTAATTTAATAATTGAGAAATGTTAATTATCGAAATAGGTCTGCTTGGCCTATCTTGAGGGTTGATGATGACGATGACGACAATGATGATAAATAGGCTTACTGTATATTCGAAATAGGTAGTTTATTTATGCTTAAGGTTTTCAATTAATTGCGTAATAGTGATTTTTAAACCAGTGTAAAAAGTAAATATATGGAAAAAATACTGAAGGACAAGGCCTTGTGTAGCATTCGAGAGCGCTTTGGATATCAACTAATGCTGACACTTGAAAGAGGTATTATCGCATCTAGAGGAAAGTATAGTTGTCATCCCTTAGTACAGTGACATTGGATACCTCAATACACTGATGATACAATATTACAATTTGCAACATTTTATTTCTAAATACCCCCTCCCCCTAGTGCTGAACATCCGGGAAAGTCCTAAAGTATATATAGCAAAGCCATGAAGCGTATTGGAAAGAATGTGTGATACTGCCCAGATGTTTACGCGAGGTTATCACACAAACATGGCTAGACGGTGTCCGTACACTCTGTTCAGATGAAATCATATCTTCAGGACAGCAACGTCTTATATATAAGAAGGCGTGAGAGATCATCTGTTTGTGTTTTATCACTGATTATACGCCAAGTTACTATTATTTTGCTCTTCTAATAAACAAGATAAGAAGCGATCGTAGCGCTCGACCACCAAGGTCAATACGCCTCAACACTTTGTCAAGTTATAGCGTACTTGGACACCGCGGTTGTAGCCCAATATTCAGGGAACGAAATAAGTTCAATCACAGCTAGAGTGCGTATAATGCTTGTGGCATCTATTCATTCCATAAGCGTGAAGTATCTTAGTTGCCTAAATGCAAAACTCAAGACGGGCAGCAGTCAGATCGCCAGATCGTCGTTTCTGAAACAGTTGACCAAGTTCACAACGTGAATTAATTTTTATCGTGTTTTTTTTTTCTTCTCCTCTACCTTTTATAGTTCACACAGCATCAGTCAAATAAAATTTCAGCTAAAATTGGCAAATAAGAGAAATTATGAAAATACATGCAAGATGCATTAAACAAAACTGATTTGGCTTTACAATCATAATGCGTCTAAAAACTCATTCACGTCATGAACATACAAATGCGCAAAATCTGCTGAGCATGGGCGTCGCGAAGGGGGGAACAAGGGGGGGCCGCGGTCACTCCCTGGAAGTTGGTCAACTTAATGTGCAATCAATTACTGACTATTAAACTACTAGTTTAAAAGATCAATTTTTATTTAACACAAATTAACATGGTTATATGCAACGAATATTATAAATGTTGACAATAAAATAGTGAATTAATAATATCTGATTGCAAATTTCAAACATGTGCCCCCCCCCCCTGGAAGAATGTCTGCCGACGCTCAAGCTACTGAGGAATGGTGTAATATTCTGAGGGAGTATAGACATCCGTTTTGGTTTTTAAAACTTAAAAGAAAAGGATTATAAGCTACATCGTGTGAGCAGGGAAATATGACTCCTACATTAACCTTTTATGCAACTATATACATCTTAAAGTAAACTTAGTTTGTATGTAAACTGGTTATCACATTTTCAGAAAACATTTTTTTCGAAACTTCACTACACATAATTAAATATATAGATAAAACAAACTTAAGAACAGAACGACAGAAATACACCATATTCCAAAGACATTAGGTGTTGTGCAGCTGCCCTACATGACAGATTACAACTACTTTGAAAAGCATAAAATTATGCGATATTTCAAGTTGTCTGTAAACCAACTGTTATGGAATTAACTTTTATTATGTTTATTTTCACTTTTATTTTTGTTTCTATTTATGGATCACCTTTATGTCTGAGAAAAATTCACCACTCCCCTTCGTGTTTGAGCTCTCGAGTTGCGGATTCATACCCGGCGAAGATTATATATACAAAAGGACCAGACGAAAGGTGTGTGATATCGCCCGAACTTGCTATGATTAAGTCACTTAAGTATATGTACTAGATTTTGAGGAGCAAATGATGCCGCGTGCCGCTCATGTCGGCGTGCCAGTTTAAGTTTATTGGTCCGGTAGATCCAGTGCCAGTGACGCTTTACCGCCTGCGGTGCCGTATGTATTAAAAGCGGGCGTTAAAAAAAAAAAAAAAAAAGTGACGCTTTATTGTGAATTGGGTCCAGATGTTGCTGCCTTTATTAAGTCCTTTATGTCCTTGAAAGCTACTTTTGGTTTAGTTAAAAATGATGTGAACTAATACCTGGCGATTTTTTATCACAATATGACAAAGAATTTTGCAGCTTCAAACAATACTTGTTCAAGTCCCTATCTTCTTACATCATTTCAAATTATTCTTTTTTTTTGGTAACATGTATTTTAGACGCTTCTTGAAAACATCTCAGGAGTTTCTGCTTTCCTCATTTCAGTTTCTACTTGCGGATGGGTAGGATTTCAAGTCAATTTCCTGAATGATAATGTGATTTTTAAACATTTTTGCCTTATACAAAGGTAATCTTCGCCTATTTCTTCTTCTTCTTCTTCTTCTTCTTCTTCTTCTTCTTCTTCTTCTTCTTCTTCTTCTTCTTCTTCTTCTTCTGCTTCTTCGTCACCGTCATTGTCATCGTCATCGTCGTCATCATCAATTAATAATAATAATAATAATAATAATAATAATAATAATAATAATAATAATAATAATAATAATAATAATAATAATAATAATAATAATAATAATAATAGTAATAATAATAATAATAATAATAATAATAATAATAAAATATAATAATATAATTAATAATATTATTATTATTAAAATTAAAATATAATAATATAATTAATAATAATAATAATAATAATAATAATAATAATAATAATAATAATAATAATAATAATAATAATAATAATAATAATAATAATAATAATAATAATAATAATAATAATAATAATAATAATAATAATAATAATAATAATAATATTATTATTATTATTATTATAAAAATAAATAATAATAATAAAAATATAATAATATAATTATTATTATTATTATTATTATTATTATTATTATTATTATTATTATTATTATTATTATTATTATTATTATTATTATTATTATTATTATTATTATTATTATTATTATTATTATTATTATTATTATTATTATTATTATTATTATTATTATTATTATTATTATTATTATTATTATTATTATTATTATTATTATTATTATTATTAATCTGAGTACCGTTCCCTTATGTACTACTTAAAGCCAGTGCCTAGGGTCCGATACCTATCGAGGAACAGAGAAATCTATGGACCGGACAGAGTGAAGACCTGTAAGCGGTTGGTCAGCCAAGCACCAGGTATGAGAGTGAGGAAGAAGTTAAAATGAAATGCAGGCGAGATGGATGAGTGGAAATGTGATTATGGAGTAATTGGTGGGATAGTGGAGGGGGAAACAGTTAAATAACAGCAATAATAAACTAGTAACCTAATTATTTATTTTGCTTTGTAACTTAGGGGGACAATTGCTCCTCACTCCTAAGCGCACAACATTCTTTTAAAGCTCCATAAAAAATTTAGAAAGAATTATTTTGTTGTTTAACGGCGCTGTCAATTGCCAGGATCACATCAGCGTTGTCGGTGTGCCGGAATTACGTCCTTCAGGAGTTCTTTTACATGTCAGCAAATACATTGACATGGAACTGTCGTTTTTAAGCACTCTTAAAAACCGTCGGTCTGGGCTGGATTTGAACCCGCGACCTTGGGATCAGTGGGCCAGCGCCTAACTCAGCCCCCCATACCGACTTCAAAGCTCCAGGAATGAAGGTACAGCACTTTTTACCTCATAATCTATATGTCTTAACAAAATCTTCATTTTTTCTTTTAATTAGCTCTTGCCCATCCCTTAAAGTTTCGAGTTATGCAATACTCAACAAGAAAGGGTATTACAGAAATATTTAAGAAGTACATTTCATTCACTATTATAGTAAATCAATCTTTTATTTAAATTGGATATGCACACATTTGATATTTATTTTTAAGAAAATAAAAAAGCGAAACATTTTCCGTGTCAAAGGATATTTGGGGTAAAAGTAAACTTCTGAAAACCTCCGCTTAGTAATCATAAAACATTTTTAATTTACGAGTTTTAAGATTTGTGCAAAATTACAATGACCGGTTGAACGTTCGTGACCTTTATGTAGTAGAGAATTCATTGCCTTTTAGAACGCTCTCACTTTGATGTTGTTGGCTGTTCAGCGGATCTAGCACATCTCAAACCCAAAGGGATTATTGATCCTTTTGGCGATTTCTAAATCAATGAAAACTAATAATATGCTTTGGAATATTTTCTTCACACTTTCATATAAAATTTATTTAAGAAAGTACCCTAAAACTGCCTTTAAGTTGACACTAAGTTACATTTATCTAAGTATGACTGTGACCAATGGCCTTAAATAATGATGGCGGGCTGCCATCTGCCTTGTGGAAATATAGAAATGAGTCGGTTTTTGGACTGGCTTAGATATTTGTTGGATAATAGGGATCGCCATTTTGCCTTTTGCTTTTTCCTCAAGAGGCTAAATGGATGTAATTTGTCCACAGTGCTCGAGTACGTTGCACATGTACGTATAACATACGTTCACAGATACAGTATAAACTTAATTTGAATTGTAATGGTGTCCAAAAGTATGAGTGGCGGAAAATTCCCCAGCTTTCCAATAAACAGCGCTCTAGCAAACAATATCATGTCTCGCAACCAATTTCGGCACATAGCAAAAATGCTGAATATGCAAGGCATCAGAAATAAGTCTGGATACAAAATTCAACTTTGTGTAACTTCCTAGGTTTCCAATGAATGTTGAAAACATTGTATGCATATCAGTGTATTAATGGGTATAGCTCAACAAGGAAGCTTAAAATACTTCGGCATCTTGTTCAATATGGTTTCAGCAAAAAGTAATTAAAAGAAATTATGACGTACACTAGTAACCGAGAACATGTGATTACCATGCGGTTTGTTGACAGTTGTGTTTACTAATGATACATATTTTATTGAATGCCCTCATCGGCACCGTTTCTTGCTTAATTTTAGGAAATTATTTCTTGAAACTGCGTGAGTGGCTATAGTTTAATGCAAGAGCATTATCTAGGCTTTGTTTGTAAGTTTGTAAATATGAAGAAAACATTCAGTTTTTTTTGTGAGTAAATTTCTTAAAAGTCATGTGTAATATGCCCATGTCTGATATTTAATGACCAATGTCATTGCAAAACACAGCATAATGTAAACAATACATCTTCAGTACATTTTGGCATTGATTTTAATATATGAATGGATATTTTATTGCTGAAGATATTGTTTTGAGATTCCTTTTACTGTAACTTAGCATTATGGTTTTTCATCCACTGAAACCAAAATGCATGCTGATTTTATGTTGTAATGTGTATTGTATTGTACAGATATCAAGCTGTAGCAAGTAGACCTGCAAATTCTAATATGATACTTTCCCAGTTTTTCAAGACTTAATTGTTTGTTATGTTGACATTTAGCCTGAATACAAAGTGAACTTTGAAGAAGTATGGCAGAAGAGCACACAATGGGCATTCAAGGGGAGTTAGCGAAACCTCTGCATTTACAGCATTTGGAACGCTGTTTGAATGTTCAACCATTCTTGTCATATGTGGAGCAGATTTTCAATGCTCCTATAAGGTAAGAAATTAATTTTTATGCAGTACAATATTCACTATATTTCCATATTGTGGAAAAGGAGTTACATTATTTTGATAGGTATTGTGTGATTTTGTCAATATGTGGCTTGTTAGGTTAAATTGTTTTACATCTGAGATATGTTGGTTGTTTCTTAATTAATAAATAGTAAAGTTAAACTATTATACCTGCGTCAGTTTGTAAACAAGAGAAAGAGCTGAGATACTGTGTTATAAATAAATTTGATGCAGGTGTAATATTTTTCCAATAAGAATTAGAAAAGCATGTCCACATTTTGTGTGTATATTTTAGTGTTGGGATGGTTTATTTAGCAATATTGAGGCTTAAAAACAGCACTTATACTACGTTTATGGTATTTTAAATTTATGAAACTTACTGTCATCGCTTTGAACCTTTGCATTGTTAATTCCCATGCCTGATGTCTTGAAATGTGTATAAAAGTGGAACAAACTTGATCGTTACTTTCTCCACTACATATTATAAGTAGGAAAAGAATGGCATTCCACCTAAAAATTTGAAATATTTCATCTTGGTATTTAAGTTCAGCATCTTCCGAGGATGCAACACAAAGATTTTTAAGAGAATCCTCTCACTCTGGACTTCCCTTTAGATGAATATTTTTTTAAAATTTTGATTTTTGCAAAAACGGTTCTAACAATTTTGATTAAAGTACCATATTTTTAACATGTTTTCATGCTGGTCTGGGTGGCACAGTTGGTTAGATGCTGGCCTACTGATCCCAAGGTCACAGGTTCAAATGCAGCTCAGACTGCTGGTTTTTAAGTGTGCTTAAAAAAAGACAGCTTCATGTCACTAGATTTACTGGCATTTAAAGAACTCCCACAGGATGAAATGTCGGCACACCCGTGATGCTGATGTGATCCTCTTAATTGACAGTGTTATTAAACAACAAGATATTTTAATTTTAAGATGTTTTCATGACAAATGAAATATATATTTTGAATTTTCGGAGAATGTCCTCAGAAGTCATCTTAAGTCTGGATGACTTTGGCATTACTGGTAAGAGAGACAAAGTTTTGCTGCACAAAAAAATGTATATCTCATTAAAACACACAATTTATCTCACAAAGGTTTTGTGGAGTAACCCATTTTGGAAATATTTCTTGTTTGAATTTTCCAATTCTTGCTTTTTTTACAACTGGGAAGTCGCTAATTTTGTTTTTATACCCTGGACATACAAAGGGAATGAAGTGCCAAAACCATCATATAGCAACCAGATCTCTAAAAATTAAATTTGACTATTGCTTAAAGCCTACTGTATTCCCATATTCCCCTTGCCCCTTAAGGAAATATGCAATTAAACATTTCTACAAGACCGAATAATGAGGTACAACTATAGCGTCAGAAATAGAGGAAATGCTATTTCATCTCTTATGCTGGCCTGTCACGGCATAGAAATTTTTCGCAAGTGGTGATTATGAAAACAGTCCCGGCCAGGTCTGATGGACCCATTAACCAATGATAGGTTTGGCCCTCCAGACATGCTGGGGTTTACTTGAAAGGACGATGCACAAAATTGCAGCACTTCATTTGCTGAACATCCTCTAAATTCCACAGTGGAATGCAGGAGAACTTAGAGTAAAAAAGTGGATATACAAACAATCTTAGAAGATAAAAAAATGGACATTATTCAAGAAACCAATGTATCAAAAGATCATCTGAAATACTATGAAATTTCTGGTTTCAGTATTTATACCTCCCCAAATCATGTGAAATAGCTAGTGGAATTCTAACAGGTGTCAGAACAAACATCTTTTCAAAATTTAAAGCTATAAAAGAAATGCAACAAGAAGACAAAGTATAATTTATCCAAATTGAAATGTGGAAAGAAAATTCACATTACACCATATATGGAATATGTTGTTGTTGGCTAATGCTGGATTTCTGACAGTGAAGTTAATCCTCTTGCTCTCCAATATTTTCCATGATGGATAGGGCGCTAGAAGTGGCCGGCCATATTTGAAGGTGATCTTGGTCCATTTCCTCTTGCAGATCACATAGAGAATAGAGTGGTGAAGAATATATTCCAATTCTGTTCAAATGTTTTGCCAGACAATCATGTCCCGTAATCAACCTGAATCAACTACTGTTTTTCGAGGATACTCAGGAATTACTGTTTAAATATTTGGTAGTTCTCATCTTTTATTTTTTGATTTTTCATAGCAATATTTTGCAATAATTTTTTTTAATTCAATCTTTTAGCTGCATAAAATGGTAGATTAACTATACATTTCTGTACACTGCTGGTCCCTTTTTTGCAAGAAAATCAGCTTTCTCATTACCACTCAGTCCACAGTGAGCTGGTATCCATTGGAAGACTAGATGTTTTTGAAGTGCTGTTAGATAGGTAAGGATTTTCCAACATTTTATAATTGTTTGGATTTTTGGTGACAACTTAGAAGTAATTGCTATAATTGCTGCCCTGGAATCTGAGAGAATAACTACTCGAAAATGTGAAATTCTATACAAAAGATTTTATATGGTCATTCGAATTGCTTCAGTTTCTCCATCAAAGTTTGTAGTTCCATAACTTAAAGATTTGTAATAGGACAAGATATGACACGTGACTCCAGCCCTTGCTCGTCTTGGTTTGCTATCAGTGATCCATCAGTATAAATATGGAGCCATTCGTGTTCTGTAAATCTAGTATGGATTGTCTCTAATGCCAATAATTTTAAAACACTAGTTGGAGTATCACCTTTCTTAACTTCTTCTGTCAGGTGTAAATAATATGTGATGTCTAATGTGTATGTCGGATTGACTTTAGATACCAAGTTTACCTTTGAATTAGGAAGGTGTACATTTTTCTTGATGTCTTGAATTTTGGAAAGAAAGCTCTCCTGAGTCTTTAGTGTATGTGTAAAATTTATCTTGTTCCATGTATTGAATGGAATAAGAATGGAATGGAATGTGTTGAATAAGAGCTAATTTTTCTATTTCATATTCAATGGGTATTGGTTGGTTAGTATTTCCATAGCTGGTATTGGTGTGGTTTTGATAGCACCTGTAATTAGTCTCAGACTTTGATTTTGAAAGATTTGAATTTTTTTTTTTTTTTTGTATTTGCTGTTACAAGAACTTTGTTGCAGTAGGTAAATAATGGCTTCATATATACATTGTATGTCGTGTTAAGAGTTGCTCTGGAACATCCCCATTTCATTCCTGTTAGACGTTTTCACAGTGAAAGGTGCCTTTCTGCTCTTTGTATTACATTTTCTATTTGTTTGGTCCATGTAAGTTTGGTATCAAATATAACTCCCAAATACTTTGCTTCCTTTATTTCTGGTAATTGTTTACCCTCAAAATTTAGTTTTATTTTTAATGGTATTTTCCTTAGTGAAAAGATTTGGTAGTTTGATTTTGTTGTATTAACAGTCATTAAATTTTCTTTGGTTCACTTTTGTAGGTTGTTAAGGATTGTTGCATGGTTTTTTCTAGTTCTGTACTTTTGTTTTTTGGTTTTGAAGTCCATATTACTAAGTCATCGGCAAATAGTGCACACTATGCGTCTGATTTTTGTATTTCTTGTGGTAGATTATTAATAAATATATTAAAAAAGTGTTGTGCTGAGCACTGCGCCTTGTAGTAAGCCATGGTGTATTTGTTTATATTTCGATATATTCCTTCCATATCTGGCAGCAATAAAGCGTTGAGTTAGGAAATGACATAACCATGAAAACATTGGACATTTTATTCCTTTTTTTTTTACTGATAAATTATCTTCTTTTCTATTGAAGGAGTCTTTGATTTCTTGACTGAGAAGTAAGACATGTTCATTTGTAGAGTGGAGCTCTCTGAATCTGGCATGACATGGAGAAAATAAATTTTGTGATTCTAGAAACCAATTTAACCTATTTGACACCATTCTTTCCATCACTTTTGCTATTTTGCTAATAAGAGCTATTGGTCTATAATTTTTTTATTTGTGATGCTGTTTTATCTTTCTTCAAGAGTGGGACAGTTATTGCTTTTTGCCATTTGGCAGGTACAGTGGTTGTCCAGGATAGATTGCAGAGCTTTAGGAGTTTTGCTGTTTTTCCAAGGTTTTTTATGAACTCTGGATGTTTGTGATCTGGTCCAGGAGACTTTTTGTTTTTTATATTATTAATTGAAATGTTCAGTTCTTGCATATTAAAATTTTGAAAAAAGATATTGTGTTAAGTGTTAGGATCACATTCTCTTTTTTGTTTGAAATCTTTCTTAAATTTTTTATGTCCCTTTTTATTATTTCTTGTTACTTTATGTGAATTAGTGTAATATTTATTGAAGGTTTTGGCTATGACTGCATCATTTGTTAATATTTTATTGTTTTGTATGATAGGTATGCTATTTTTTTGTTTCCTGTCTTTTGACATTTTTTATGAAGTTATGGACTTTATTACCATCTGTTCTATAATCCATTTTTTCTAAGAAATTATTAAAGTGATTCATTTTGGTTGTGTTAATTTCTTTTTTTATTGAGGCACATTTCTTTCGCCATATTTGTGTAATCAATATGTTTTCGTTTGTTCAGCTGTATAGCTAATCACTGTGCTTTTTCAGTTCTTCTAACTGGGGGTTCCAAAAAGGTTTGAAATTTTTTATTTTTCCACGAGGAATATGTTTTTTTTGCAGTTTCTAGGATGGCTTAGCAGAAATTTTTGTTGATGCAATCTGGTTGGTCATGCTGCTGTGAGTTTGTTCATTAAATGTATTTTCCAGTTCAGTTTTGTATTTATTCCAATCTGCTTTTTTGAAGTTCTAATAGAGATTTGTGTGATGTCGACTGACATTTCTGTTATCTAGTTTTATATCGACAATTACTGCTCTGTGACCAGAATTTGGGTCTTCTATAACTTGTTTTTTAATCTTTGAAACAATATCTGTTGTAGCTAACAAGAGGTCTGGGTTACTGCCTGCTCCAGAGTAATATAAACATAGTAGTATAAACATTGTAGGATCGTCTTTATAATAAATTAGTTCAAAGGTTGTGGTATTCAAAAATTCTTCTACTATCTTCCCTGTAGAATCCACTTTTTCATAATCCCATCTTTTGGAATGGGCGTTGAAATACCCAATTGTGATTGTTTTATGTAATTGGTCAATAACACTGGTTGATAAAATTCAACTTTGCAAAATTTTTTAGCACCAAAATGGGTTATTCTTATGTGTTTTGACCTTCTGAGCATGAATCTGGCATTGATTTTTCCACAGTACCCCACAGTTTTTGAGTAAATGGTACTAGTCGCTATGTAATTATATTCGGTTTTTGTAATGCTTAAACAATATGATTTTGTCTGCAAATCCTAATATATCAACACAAAGATCATGAAATACTAATGAAATTTGTCTTCATACATACCTAAATTATTCTTGGACATTTGCTGAGTCTCTTTTGTGTGCCACTTTATGCTGCAGTAGTGTCCCACAGTAGTCAGCCATTGTACTTGTTGCACATTGGCCCTGATAGCATGGCTGCGCCGTAGCTGAGTGGTTAGATCATTCGCTTCTCACCTAAGCAGCCCGTGTTCAATCCCAGGCAATCGCATGTGGGATTTGTGGTGGACGAAGCGGCGCTGTGACGCGTTTTCACCGGGTTCTCCGGTTTCTCGAACCATGACATTCCACTGGTGCTTTTCATGTATATCAGTGTCATCGCCTGCGGTGCTGTAGTAGTAATGTGTTTCTTCAGTCATGTTTTAAGATTTCCTTTAGTTTGGTTAAAACTAAACTAAAATATATCTTAAAACACAACAGGAACGCATTAGAAACATAACATTCAAACAGATCAACAAATCAGCCATAGCCCATCACTTCTGGTCAACTCAGCACACCATAGAACAGGATATTAAATTACTAAAACATGCAAAAACAGCAGAACCAATAATTTAGAAGAAAATACATATTATGAAGAATGTTTACATAGCCATGAATTTTGATAAACCACAAATAGATAGCAGACCAGCAACCCAGATAGCAGCATATGCACTACCACAACAAAGGTTTCCTCTTCAATCGCCAGTCGAGAAGCTGTTGAGAATTAAGTTGCTGGTCTTCAAAATGTGTCCAGACAAAAATAAGTTTAAGTGAAACTGTGTCTATAAGTCAACTCATACACTTCTAAAACATGAAGCTTGGTGTTCATCCTGTGTTCATTTTGAGTTATGCTATTCATATATGTACATGCATGCACACACACCTTTTTCTAAGAATGCTTTTCATGGGTACAGGGACCCCAAAATTGGCATTTCCAGTGAAATCTTGGTATCACATTTTTGTATGGAATGCAATACTTTTCTACCTCGTGTGTATGTGCTAGAGAAAGTAAAAAGAAAAAGAAAAGAAAGTTTTGATTTTCCAAAATCTTTTAGAAGGATGCAGCAAGAGAATTTGAACACGTATTGCTAAATTGAAGATATTTTAATTAGAAAATTACCTTAAAAAAAGAAGAATTATCTTGAACTGCTCCAGTGCACTTTGATATTTTGCCAAAAATCACATGTGGGAAATGACAAACTGAGGCTCCATCTTTAGCGGCATGTATCTTGAGCTTGGAATTATTTTGGACAAAACAAAAAATTATGGGTTTCTTACTTTGTTCTCAATTTTAACACTTAAGTTTAATATAATTTGAGGCTATTTGTAACATTTAAAGATTTTGTTTACCTCCCTCAATTGATATGGACTATCTCTTTTACTCTTTGGCTATATTCTTAGAAATAAATGGAATGGCATAATGCTTCTGTCCCTATATTCATAAATGCCCTGTTGAAATGTTTATTTTATGTAGAAAAACTTGAAACAAATGAGTAGTGTTGTACCTACTTTACAAACCCAAAATAACTATATTTAGCATCAATTAACACCAATATAATATATTTTGCAGGCACTAATGCATTAAAATTTTTTTGGTAGTGCAGAAGGAGACATTGATCTTTCAATTACATAAACTCTTGAGTATGGATCTTTGTAGCAATTGTAGCATAGATCCTAAGAATTCAGAGTTTAACCTTGAACATATTTCAACTGCTGTCAAGCCTATTGTCAACATTTAGGTAGTTCTCAGCATGCCATTAATGATAATATTTTGTATTGCAAGCTGAATCCTGTGGACGAGCTACTGGTGTTCTATTGGCTTGATCGTTAATGGATCTCCATTAGAAAAGATCCTGGGCTTTTAAAGGAGGTTCAAAGTTTACAATCTTAATGTCATGTTTTTATAATAATGCTTGTTTTGCCAGCAAGCTTCCCATTACTTGAACTAAATATTATTGTCCATTATTCTTTTATAGTCAGAAGTAGAATGGAGAGGTTGAGCATTTAATTCTTAATAAAATGATTAACAGACTTCATTTTTGCCATCCAGAAAGAATCATGATTTTCTGCTCAACTTCCCTCATACCTATACCTTTACAGAATTATCAGTTTATTATTATTTGTTAATCTCTCAATCTCCACAACAATCATCATTAAATGAATTGCAACATCTACACACATTTATTTCTCTTTCACTAATATATTTTAAATTTTAATAATTTATATAGTTGGTCTTTTAAGCAAGACAGTCTATAATTTAGATGAAGATATACAGTGCATACTTATCTCTTTAGTTAATTATTTTAAATTAAATGTGCATTTTTGCTTTTCCAGTAGTGGCAATACGTCAGATTCTGACTCCGAAGCACATCTTACAGAAGCAGAAGAAGCTAAAGGTAACAGAATCATCAATGGCATCAAAACCACAAGGGAAGGTAAGATTCCACATACATATATTTGTATTACTTGGTAAAGCATTGAGGCACACTGACCTTGGTGGTCGATCACCATGATTGCTTCATATCTTGTTTATTAGAAGAGCGAAATAATAATAACTTGATGTATAGTCAGTGATAAAACACGAATAGATGATCTCTTGTGCCTGCCTATATATGAGACGTTGCTGTCCGGAAGATACGATTGCATCTGAAGAGAGTGTACAGACACCGTCTAGCCATGTTTGTGTGATAACCTCGTGTAAACATCTGGGCAGTGTCACATTTTTTCTGATACACTTCATGGTTTTGCCAGTTAGTAACCGGTATAGAATCAGGTTGAGACAGAATATATGGTTAGACCCCGAAAAGAAAGTATTTATCTAAATATTTGTTGTAAATATAGTTTATTTTTCATGTTGGTAAGGATTTGTTGAGTACTGAAAATGTATTGCCATTTTCTCAATTGTTATAAAAACAGTTGTTTAAAAATGTCATAAATGTTAAGTAACAGGTTCAAATTTAATATGTATAAATATGTTGTTAGCTAATGCTGGATTTCTGACAATGAAGTCATCAAACTTTGCCCACACACGGCTTGTGTGTTTAAAAACACCAACAGTAAGTTTGTTGGCATAAATAAATAATAATTACCATCTGAAGGTTATTTAATCCTGGGACATAAAGTACTTACAATAGTAAGTCACCATTGGGGTAATTTGTCTCTGATGCGAGACTGCCTTTGTGGTTTACCAGGAGAAATACGAACTGGTTTGAGAATTTAATGCCATTCTGGCAGTTTGTTACAATAGCTCAATGGTTAGAGCAGCCGCCTGATAAGCGGAAGGTCTGTGGTTCAAATCCCAGCTTGGCATTGAATTTTTAAGTTCCAGTTCTACCTCTCAAACTTTGCCCACACACGGCTTGTGTGTTTAAAAACACCAACAGTAAGTTTGTTGGCATAAATAAATAATAATTCCATCCTGTGTTTGTTCATTTCACCCGTACCGCGATCTGGGTAGTAAAAGAATCTCATAGCTCAACGCATACAAAACAACATAATAAAAAGACAGCACCAAGGTAAAAGGCTGTTTTTTATACAGATAATTTCCAGCTTATATAAATTGAATTGGAATGAACATTGCTTTAAGAATGTTTAAATACTTAATTTCTCCACAAGTTACATTACATTAGCACGAATGCTGCTAATGGCTTCATTGCCAGATGCAAGGCACTAGAAAACAACAACAACATTACATATCATTATTATTATTTAACCTGTAACTGCAGTGGGGTAGGGACATTTAGCAAGATTAAGTCACTCAATATTCTAATAGTGTTTACTAGTCCATGGTAAAGTTTGTGAACACCTGCCCAATGGTGTTAGGTATTATTCTGCTGGCTTTAGAAGGGAACCTGATGTAAACAAAAAAAGCATATGAAATACTGATCTGCAAATTGTATTACTATGCCCTGGATGAAGCATATGCAATATCTGAAGATTGTGTTTCTGACCTGAACCACCTAATGAGCATAAATGCATATCAGTGGTGATTATTTCTGAAGGAAAACATTATGCTTTTTTTTATTAACACTGCTACTTCGTTTGACTATTATTTAATGAGCAAAACAGACTTTGAAATAATTTGGTATTGGTGCATTGGAATGTTGAAAAGTAATAGTCTTTAATTAACAGGTTTCGTGCAGATAGTATAAATTATAAACTTTACGATGCATTAATTCAAGGAAAATTGAAACTATTAACAATGAAGCAACAGAATCTAAAATAAGAACAAATTAGAAACTAAAAGCTTTTGAAGCACTTGCAAAATTACTAAGATAAGCTTTTAGTTTCTAATTTGTTCTTATTTTAGTTTACGATGCATATTTTGTGCCAAGCAGTTTTTTTTGCATTTCATTTTCTTTGAAGGTAATAACAGTTTTTCGGTTTTGTGCTTTTTTACTCGAATGGAGTTGACACTTTTTACAGAAACACCAGTAGACTCAGACATTAAATTAATAATGTCAGTAATGAATAAATGCAGATACTTCTCACAAAACTTTATTCCAGCAGCCACCATAATTTGAGAGATATAATTGTTATATAAATTGTTTTAAAATAACATTTCTTTCATTATCATTTAACTATGTACTTTTCTTTTAATGAAAAAACAAATGAACAATTAATTGATAGTTTAAACAAAATGAAAATCTACAATCTACTTACAATACAGCAGTATTAAAAAGCAGCTCGAAGAAAAGCAGTAAGCACAACATATTGCTCAGAAGTGGAACCTAGTTTTCTAGATTTTTGTTCTCTTTTGATGCACTAGCTTTCCAAAATTAGGTATCAATGTTTGTGCAGCAGCTAGTCTAAGTTGACATTTTAAGTTCTGATCTGACAATTGACTTCTGCAGCGGTTTTTGTTTAATTTCATTAGCGAAAAAAAGTGTTCGCATACATATGTGGATCCGAACATACACAGAACACGAGCGGCATTTCTATGTAGTCGAGGAAATGTATTTCTTGGAAAATGTGAATAGAAATCACTCAAACTAATTCTATTTTGGAATTTATTTTTCAGTTGACGATTGCATTGCAAATCGATAAGTTCAAGTTGCAATTCAGATGGAACATTATCAACGTCTGTAGAGTAAGGCTCAGCAAATATTTGGAAAATTGGCTCTAATTGCACCACGTCTTTAAATCTTTTCTGAAATTCTTGGTTCAACTCTCTTAATATTTGAACATATTCTTGCAAGTCCATGACCTGAACAAATTGCTGAACCGTTGAGAGCTTTGGGAAATGTATCAAATTCTTTTAAGCTAACTGCCTTTCCCATAAGAATAGTTTCATTTTAAATGCTCTGATACTATCACACAAGTCTGTGATGAGTTGATGCTTTCCTTGCAGCGATTTATTCAGTATATTGATATGTTCTGTCACGTCTGCCAGGAACGCCAAGTCGGAAACCCATTTCTTGTCATTTAATTCCTGTACAGGTGTTCCTTTTTGCTCCATAAAACATATTTCATTGCGCAGTTCGAAGAAACGATTAGTAACTTTCCACGTCTTAGCCATCGAACTTCACAATAGTATGGTAAAGTACCATACTCACTATTGCACTCTTCTAGGAAGCTTTGAAACTGACAATGACTGAGCCCTTTCGACCTAATTGCATTAGTTATTTTCGTCACAACGTTCATCACATTGCTCATTTTAATGCTTTTGGCGCAGAGACTCTGGTGATGTACAATACAATGTACAGGTATAACCTCATTATTTATGTTCAGACTCTATTTCTTCTTTCAAAATTCCAACCACACCAACTCGACTCCCAACCATACAAGGAGCACCGTCAGTAGACAGAGATACCAATTGATCCCAAGGCAGACCAAAATTTTCAATAACCTCTTCAAGGCACAAAAAAATATCTGATCCTTTTGTAGTACCCTTCATTGCAACAAGATCTTGTTGTTAGCTAACGCTGGATTTCTGACAATGAAGTCATTGCAACAAGATCTAACAGTTCTTGTTTAATCTGAAGCTCTGAATCTACACCCCTTATAAATATTGCAAGTTGGGCTGTATCAGATATATCACCACTCTCATCAATAGCCAAGGAATAATGCGTAAATGATTACATAAGTCCAGAAGTTGCAATTGAACATCGTCTCCTAAATCTTGCACACGACGGGCCACTGTCGAAGGTGACAAACTTATGGCCTCGAATTCCTGGACTTGTTGCGGACACAGTTCCTCTGCTGCTATGGTGATACACTCTTTTATAAATTCACTGTCTGTAAAGGGTTTTAGTTTTCTTGCTATTTGGAAGCAGATTTTTAAACTGAGGCGAACAGCTGACTCACTGATGTTATGGTCGTCACTATTTTCCAAGAGCTTATCCTTCAGTCTTCCTACTAATAGCACACGCTCCTCTCCTTGGTAACTGTCATATTCACTCGCGTGAGTTGAGTAATGTCTTTGCAAATTGAATTTTCCTATTGCATGCAAAACCTTACTACAAACTAAACATTTTGCCATTCCCCCACTTTCTATAAAAAAGACACACTCTTCTCATGAAGGCATAAATATAGGAGTAGATGCCCTACATGTCACATTACATTCTACAGCCGACATGATGTTTACGAAAACAAACCGCAAGGGACGAGACGACACTGCTGTCCACTTCCACGTCTTGCCTCGAACTGAAATCGCACGGCACTCGCGGCAGTGCACAGTGCTGCGTCATTTGCTCTAGCACAAAGTTGATCCACTTGATGGCCGCTGCTTTATTCAGTATAATAGTTTTTTCACCATGTTTAAACGTTTTCCCTTCAGGATGTTTCACATATACATTTTGATTACCCAAGACATAATTATTATTAACCTTAATCAATGTTAACAATTTGAAAACAAGCAAGTGCCGCTAAATGCAACAAGATTAACCAACTTATTTTTGTAATGGAAAATGTTACATAAGCATACCTCCATTCATTAAGTTTTTATTAATTACATATATGTTTTTAGATGCAGTGTGAAGTAAAATTTAATATTTTAACAATGCTTTTTAACAAAATAAACTCTTAAATAATATAAAACAAAATTAATTTCTATTGTCCGACATGGAACGACACTGGTATTGTTATTTTATGCCAACCAATAACAGTCACCATCTGAAGGTTATTTAATTAAAACCGAGACATAAAGTACTTACAGTTATGTTGTCTTTGGGATACCTATCTCTGATGTGAGATTCCCAAGTGGTCTACTGAGAAAATAGCAATCGGTTAGGGAATTTAATGACATACTGGCAAGTTGCCATAAGTGGTTAGAGCAGCCAGGCGTGAAGCAGAAGATTTATGGTTCAAATCCTGGCTATAGCGTTGAATTTTACAGTTCTGATTCTGCCTCTCAAACATTGCCCACACATGGCTTGTGTGTTTAAAATCATCAGTAAGTTGGTTGGCATAAAATAACAATTACCATCCAAAGGTTATTTAATTGAACCTCGGACATAAAGTACAGTTTGTTCACCAGCTCATAGTCCCTGGCAGGAATGCAGTATGCTAGTAAACAATTTCAGATAAACATGGATATCTTATGCTTCTGGTTGCTCTTGTGATAGTAGCACCAAGCTTGGAATGAGTATTCACACTAGATCAAAGCAAAGAAGTCACTCAAAATAGCAGAACTTAACTGTTGTTTTTAGTTCATGCAGTATATTTAGCTACATAAACAATATTTTCAGCTACTTCGTCTTTCTCCCACTGCTCATTTTCTACCTCTTCTATGTGTTTTTGAAAACCCTGGCAGTCTGTTTCGGTCACAAGTGATATACTCTCAAGCATTATATCGTGCAATTCCCAGGCAACCGCATATGGGATTCATAGTGGACGAAGTGGTGCTGGGTCGGCTTTCCTCCGGGTTCTCTGGTTTCCCCCACCATCTCATTCCACCAGTGCTCCATATTCATTCCATTTATCATCAGTGTCACCGCCTGTGGTGTTGTAGTAGTAAAAGCGGGCGTTAAACACTACAAAAAGAAATTGTGCAATTTGGTAAGGATAAGTTACATTTACCTGTTACATTTCACTAACTGTTCATTTTACCTTGACCCAAGCTAGTTCTATGGGATTGAGATCACATATGTATGGGGGCAAACAAACGACAGTGTGGTCCAATGAAATTCAGAATGTGTCCACTTCAGAAACTTCTTTAGGTTTGTTTGTTTCAATCAGCCTATAAAAATCTGTTTTACACATAGAACTCTGAAACCCTTTGCTCTGCAACCACAATATCATTTACAGATTTCATAGCACTTCTAGGCAGGATTTTATCTACCTCTACAGTCCTTTTTTCTATACTTCCGAGATAACGCTACTGACTTGTCCAACTTTTAACTAAGAGATATTAGCATATTAGTGAGCAAACATAGCAGGAATAACATTGTCACCTTAACCGACAGCAATGTTATCTAGGGTGTTTACAAAACACTATGTGGAATCTCTTTCCTTTCCTCCTCCTCAGTCCCCTAAGGTCACTAGCTGGTGAACAGACAGTACTTATGAATATTAAAAAAAAAAATTATTTTGATGTTTAACGATGCTGTCAATTGCATCACATCAGCATCACCGGTGTCTTACGATTGTAAGTCACATTTGGGGGGCTCAAGTTTAGATTAGCTTACTTGCCAGCCAGATTCTAAGTCCGAACTTACTTACTGCGCATGTGCCGACAGTAGTTTCACAATCGCCCACTAGATTTCACTGCATGACTAGCAGACGATTTTCACATCTGCCAACATTGCTTTTTACACTACACTAGTTTTCGTTGCCAACACATTAAACACAATTGCACTCACTCGCGTCATTGTCTCCACAGACATACAGCGCTATCGCGGATTCTGTACATTATTTTTTTGCTCATTGTGTACATTATTTTGCCCTTATACTATTGTTGTGGATTCTGTACATTCGAATTATGTACATTATCCTTATTGCCTTGTTACTGGATCCACGATACGCTGGCTCGTTCTTTATTATTATATTATTTTATTATATTATTATTTTTTAAAATTTATTTATTTATTAGGAGGAAACAAAAAAAAATCATAAAGTTTACGTTGAATTTAAACATTAACTTTGCATGCCTTGATGATTTTCTTGTGATAGTGTTGATCACCCAAAGCTAGCTGAAGGTTCTCAGGAACCTTATGATGATGATTATTATTACATTTATATTATTATTTATATATAATACTATATATTATACTTATATTATAATATATTAATATTAATATATAATATTATATATTTATTATTTATCGTTCTTTTTTATTTTATATTATATTATTTTATTGTATTATTATTTAATATTATATATTATTTATATATATATTATATTTAATAGTATTATATTATTATATTTATATTATCTTTATTAATTATCGTTCTTTTTTATTTATTTATTTTTATTTATTTGTTTTTTTAAATTCTTTTTTAAATTTTCGAGTGGTGTAGCATGGCATCACATTCCCTGCATAGCATTCGAGCCCTCAACAGGCCCTCGTCGTACAGGAACTGCATGCATGCCTCTTCATTTAAGCACAGAGACGCCAAATCCAATATACTGATAAACCTAGCCATTGCACTAGTTGCTTCTAAGAAGGTCAACAGCATACTGCCGACTCCCGCAAAAACATTCAAACTTACTATTGGCAACAAACTACTAGGGACATTCTGTTGTTGGCAGCGCTGCATTAACACAGCAACTTCGGTAACTTTCGTGACCATTCGTACACACTGCCGAGTGGGACTTTGCCGAAATTCTGACCAAGTTATCGCGTAAGCTAAACTAAACAATATCCCATTTGGGGTGGTTATCTCAGATGTGAAATTCCCTGGTGATCTATGGGGAAAACGTGAATCAGTTGGGGAATTTATTGTCATACTGGCAAGTTGCCATGGTAGCTTAGTGGTTAGAGCAGCCATGTGGAAATCAGAAGATCCATGATTCAAATCCTGGCTATGGCATTAAATTTTTCAGTCCTGATTGTTTCTCAATCATGGAACTACGTTGTTGGAATCTTTGGCCGATGTGTATAGCTTGCCACATGCTTTAGTTTACTCAGGTTCCTTACTAAGGTGGCAAGATTTTAGAACCAGACACATGTTGGTTGTGAAAGTGGCTGTTGGATTTACAAAGGGACCATTTCTATCGGGGTACAAGGTTGTTTTGTATGGGTGAATGAACAATACAAAAGGATAACAGTAATATTTTTCTTCAGCTGAAAAGATCCATTGCCCTGCACCAGGTTTGAATCTGTAACCTCTTGAATCTATAGCTAGGGCAACTATTACCCTACCCATTACCCTAGAAAAGCATTTTTAGAAAAAAGTCTATGTGTGGGCGTGTGGTTGGTTGTTCTTCTTTCAAGGATGCAATGTGAAGATTTTCCACTACCCTTTAAATGGAAAATTTTTTTGTCTTGATTTTCACGAAAATGACTCTTAATGATTTTGATTAAAATGTCATAAGTTTAAGATATTTTTATAACAAATGAAATGCATATTTTGAACTTTGTGGCCCTAGCCTATGTAGTCCTGTTTACTCTTGATAACTTTTAAATAACTTGTGAACCATAGAGATAAACCAAATCTTACTATATAAAAAGTGTAGATCTTGTTAAAATAAACAATTTATGTCCAAATGAATTTTTTAGGGTAATGAGCTATTTCAGAGATATTCCTTGTTATTTGTGTGAGCTTTCCAATACTTATACTTTTTATATCTTAGGTGTGCAAAGAGAATGAAATTTCAAAGCCTTCATATGCAACAGTTTTAAAAGATTTGACTATCACTCAAAGCCTAATGTAGACCATGGCAAGGCATTTGATTTTCTCAATACTGCTATAAGGAATTTGTAATTAGTAATTAGAGATGATGATGAAGAAGAGGAATAAGTGTTTGTAGGAATAGTTAGTACAAGAGTAGAGAAAGACATGTGAGAGTAACACATCAGATTTATTTTCATAGTACTAAAACTTTTCACTTACACCTAGTAACTGTACATAGTTACTCAAAAAACAAAAGAAATCTAAGGAATTGGAACAATTATAGGCAGTGAAATAACAAATTAACTATAAGTGCTGAGGCTTTCACGGCCGGCATTATCAACTATGTTAAGTAGATTTTCCGGGTTTGTGGGCCGTGGTCGAGTTGGATTACCTTCTTCCGACGTTTCGCTGGAAACTGCGTCCAGCATCTTCAGGGTCAACCTCTGTTATTAGCGGCTGCACATAAATTAAAGTACACTGCAAACTTTCATATTCATCTTTACTTTAATTTATGTGCAGCCGCTAATAACAGAGGTTGACCCTGAAGATGCTGGACGCAGTTTCCAGTGAAACGTCGGAAGAAGGTAATCCAACTCGACCACGGCCCACAAACCCGGAAAATCTACTTAACATAGTTAACAAATTAACTGTTACAAATATTCTTAAGAATAATTGCCAATCACCCATTTCAATTTCTTGTATTATTCTTTTATGTTTGCACTAATCATCTTGTTCCGCTGGTGGGTTGCTTTAAACAATCCTTGGCAGTATTTTCTTTTTCCAGTGATCGAATCCCATATATGTATTTTATTTGCCATTTTGGTTATTGCCATAATTACAATGACTTAATTAGCTGCAAGTGATAAATCAGGTATATTATCTGTATTGCACACAGTTTACATGTCACATTTGTTTTTTGTGTCAAATCTTGTACAGTTGGGCCTCTCTTTGTGTTTCCATTTCAGCTTCTTTGATTCTAGCTTTGCGGCAGCTTGACACAAAAATAAAGTGGTCGCTTTGTAAGATACTGAAAAGCCGACTTTTGGCGGTAGCTTGACACATAAAGCGGTTGCTTTGAAAGCAGACTTTCAGCTGAACTATATGTTGTATAGAGGATGTTTTATTAGCCATTTGTACAATCTCTCTTTAAAAAGTTGATCATTTATGGAAGTGAATTGCAAAAATGGTACGTCTACTACATATATGTCAACTTATATAACATGACTTTAAAAGGAGCAAATTAGCCATATTTATGTATGATGTACCATTATGAAGAACTGTGAAAGTAAAGGAAATACCTAAGTGAATGTTCTTATTCTTTACAGAAAGGAGATCAAGTAAAATGCGTCTTTATAATTTTGACAATTTAAAGAAGAACCGTCGTTGGTTAAAAGATGTACTGCTAAGTGATACAGATTCTTCATCTGAAGACGATGAACCTATTACAGAGCAGAGACTTCAGGAAATGCTTCGTTTTCATCTTCTAGAGAAGAAATATCAAGCACGCTATTACACAAATCCAGAAGTAAGTGCAATGCATTAAATATTTTGGCTTGGAAAATGTAGATTTCAAATGGTTAAATATTAAACTAAGGAATTATCAGCTTTTGGCCTTTGCTATGAACTTCTGTCATGAAAATAACTGATTGGTACCCTTAAACCTAACATCTTAGATTTAAACCCCATATGATCTGAAGCATGGAGAAAAAATCTCACTTTTTTTAATGAAATCCTATAGTGTAATAAACTAGAAGGATATTAACTTCTATGCTGGAACTTCTCTGTATAAGAAAGTTGTTGTTTTCTAGTGCCTTGCATCTGGCAATGAAGTCATTAGCATAATGGCTAAGATAATGTATAAGAAAGTAGAAGTTGCTGTTTATTTATTTAAAAATGTCATACACTTTCTTATAGTTTTAAGAAAAACACAAATTAGAAACAAATCACCAAAAGATTGTGTTTATTTATAGAAAACAAAAACTTGTTAGCTAATGCTGGATTTCTGACAATGAAGTCATTAATCCTCTTGCTCTCCAATATTTTTCACTGATGGATGGGGCACTAGAAGTGGCCGGGCATATTTGAAGATGGTCTTGGTCCATTTCCTCTTGTAGATCACATAGAGGACAGAGTGGTGAAGAATATATCCCAATTCTGTTTAAATGTTTTGTCAGACAATCATGTCCCGTAATCAACCTGAAGGTTGCAACTGCTGTTTTTCGAGGATACTCAGGAATTACTGTTTGAATGTTTGGTAGTTTCCATCTTTTATTCTTTGATTTTTCGTAGTAATATAAATATAAAATATAAACATATTCTTTTACTACATGTGTTTAGTATTTGTTTTCCTTTGAGGGTCAACAATTACCAGAAACAAAGGAAGCAAAGTATTTAGGAGTTACATTTGATACCAAACTTACATGGACCAAACAAATAGAAAATGTAATACAAAGAGCAGAGAGGCGCCTTTCACTGTTAAAACATCTAACAGGAATGAAGTGGGGATGTTCCAGAGCAACTCTTAACACGACATACTATGTATATATAAAGCCATTATTTACTTACTGCAGCGAAGTTCTTGTAACAGCAAACACACACACACACAGACAAAAAATCAAATCTTTCAAAACCAAAGTCTGAGACTAATTACAGGTGCTATCAAAACCACACCAATACCAGCTATGGAAATACTAACCAACAGGGTTGCCAACCCGTACAATAATTATGGAGACATATGATAATTTGAATGTTTGTACACATGATTGTCAACCTGTACAATAATTATGGGGTGTACGATAATTTCGATACCAGCGAAATATTTTCACTGGCTTGTCACACCACCAAAATGAAATTAGTTACAAATAGCGACACCACTTTTGCCCTCATAGCCTGTCTCGACCCCTCTAAGGCAATCATTTCATATCCTACTAATCCTTCTACCCTTTAATCCTCTTGTTACCAGTGTGCCTAGATCTGGTAATCTCAATGAAGAAGGCACTGTTCAGAAAATTGATGATCAATGGAGAAAACTCGGAATACATGATATTCCGTGATATGATATATGTGATAATACATGTGAAATAAAGATCATGCCTGAACCTGACAGTTTCTGGAGTGCATTTTAACACATATGTCACCTTGGCGGAAATACTGATTTCAAAAAACTAAGAGCCTTTACATTATCAGTGATTTTGTTGCCCTCCAGAAGTGCTTCTTGTGGAAGAGTTTTTTCTAAACTGGGTTTAATAAAAACCAAAATTAGAAACAGATTGACGCTAGATACGATAAATGGACTTATTCGGTCGTCTCAGCTTATGAAAGAATGTGGTAGATCCGAAAGCCTGCAACTGAGAAGATTTAAAGGTTTCTCTCAACAACAAATTTGTGTAATACTGCAACAGTTGAGAGGAAGATGAATAGTGCAAGAAACAAAAGCACTTCTGTTGTAATACTGATTGAGGTCATCAATCTTGTAAGTGTATACCATAAACATCAATACTATTACATTTTCATAAGTGTTATGCTGATACATTTATGTTGTACCTTCCATCAATAATAAAAACTTTAGAAACCAAAATTGCTTTATTTGCTGACGATGTAGTCATTTGGACTTCAGGCTCTCCAAAAAAACCTGAATTAATTAAAGACAGAATAGAAACAGCCCTAAACAAAGTACATGAATGGAGCTCCAAAAACCTCATGACTATCAATGTGGAAAAAACAAATTATGAATTTTAAGAGGTAGAACTGGAACTTAAAAATTCAATGTCACAACTGGGATTTGAACCACAGACCTTCCGCTTTAAATTATAAATTATTTACACTAAAATACAAACCAGTTAATATTAACATAAATTATAATAGTAAACCACTCAAAGCAGTTGATGATGCCAAATACTTAGGCATCACTTTCAACAGAAAGTTAAGTTGGAAAAAACATAACAAACATCTCAGAAAAGGTTGAAAAGAAACTGCAAATCCTGAAAAGGTTAGCTGGTGCTAAATGGGGCTGCTCAAGGAAAGTCCTTAACACAACATACAAAATGTATGTTAAACCAAACCTCTTGTACTGTTTGGAAGCTTTAATAACAGCAGCAAATGCTAACATCAATAAACTTGAACAAATACAAAATCAGGCTCTTCACCTAATCACTGGAGCAGTTAAATCCACACCTATTGATGCCATGCTTGCCTTAACACGGACCCCATCAATAACAACAAAAATAGAAGAACAAGCATTGCTCCAACACGAGAAAATGTTACGACTGCCAAACTCTAAATGGACAGAAGAGAACTTCCCCCCTTCAATCCTTAAAACTCATAGTAGTTTCCTAGAAAAGGTAACACAGACTAAATCCAAATTGAACATTCCAAACACCAGAGAAAATCTACTTATAAGAGAAAATCCATTGGAATTGTTGCAACCTACCTTCAGTTTGGAATTAATAGAGGAAATAAGTAAATCAGACACACCAAAAGAAATACAAAAACTTCTAGCTCTGGAAACAATCAATACTAGGTATCCCACAGAAGAGTGGCTGCACATATATACTGATGGATCCTCCAAGGAAAACCTTACTGGAGCTGGAGTTACGTGTTCACACTTTTCCTTTTATCATTCTGTTGGCAGAGACACAACAAATTATGATGGAGAAATAGAGGCTATACACATTGCTCTTCGACAATTATTAAATCTTCCCTTAAATAAATTTAACAAGGCAGTAATTCTTTCGGATTCTAAAGCTGCAATTCAGGGAATATGTTCAAATACTACAAAGAAGTCAACAAAAATTAGAGAGTGCTACAAAATGTTAACACAACTCCAAAAAGTTAATAAGACTGTTCATCTCCAATGGATTCCAGCACACTGTGGAGTCATGGGGAACGAAGCTGCAGACTCACTTGCAAAGAAAGGCACAACAATAAAACAAAAATCTAAATTCAATTTCTCATATTCCTCAATAAAACGCTTGATCATTAAAAAATTTTCTCATTCATACCTACAAGAAATAGAAACAAATGCCAAAGATAAAAAATGGATTACGCTACTTTCCAACCCAGATATAATCCCCCGGAGACCAAGGAAAACAGCGGTTGCAGCCTTCCGACTATTGACAAATCACGGCTGCTTAGCAAGTCATCTCTACAGAATAGGTATCTCATCCTCACCAATATGTGTCCTGTGGAACGATCCAGCAGAAATGAACGAAGACCACTTGAAGACCTGTGAAGCATTAAGATCAGAAGAAACTACAGTTCAAAAGTATTGGAAAGCACGAATGCTAATGGCTTCATTGCCAGATGCAAGGCACTAGAAAACAACAACATTTTAAAACTTTCTTGCCGAGTAAACTCGACGACATACGCCTGAAGAAAGTATACTGCGACATTGTTACAGTAACGTATTGTTGTTGTTGTTGTTGTTTTCTAGTACCTTGCATCTGGCAATGAAGCCATTAGCATTCGTGCTTTCCAATACTTTTGAACTGTAGTTTCTTCTGATCTTAATGCTTCACAGGTCTTCAAGTGGTCTTCATTCATTTCTGCTGGATCGTTACACAGGACACATATTGGTGAGGCTGAGATACCTATTCTGTAGAGATGACTTGCTAAGCAGTCATGATTTGTCAATAGTCGGAAGGCTGCAACAGCTGTTTTCCTTGGTCTCTGGGGGATTATATCTGGATTGGAAAGTAGTGTAATCCATTTTTTATCTTTGGCATTTGTTTCTATTTCTTGTAAGTATGAATGAGAAAAATTTTTAATGATCAAGCGTTTTATTGAGGAATATGAGAAATTGAATTTAGACTTTTGTTTTATTGTTGTGCCTTTCTTTGCAAGTGAGTCTGCAGCTTCGTTCCCCATGACTCCACAGTGTGCTGGAATCCATTGGAGATGAACAGTCTTATTAACTTTTTGGAGTTGTGTTAACATTTTGTAGCATTCTCTAGTTTTTGTTGACTTCTTTGTAGTATTTGAACATATTCCCTGAATTGCAGCTTTAGAATCTGAAAGAATTACTGCCTTGTTAAATTTATTTAAGGGAAGATTTAATAATTGTCGGAGAGCAATGTATATAGCCTCTATTTCTCCATCATAATTTCAGTAACGTATTGTCAAATATACAAAATGAATTAGCAGATCAGTTTGTGTGGTTGTCTGAGTGCAGTTCTATTGCTAATATAATCATAGGTGCTTTAAACAATGAACAAAAGACTACACCTTACCTTCTTAATGTGTGCGAATTGTCGGCCACTGACAATGTAACTGTGACCACTGACAGTACTATAGCTGTACAAATTTATAAAAGAAACATACAATAAACAAAAAATGCATGCTGTTGATAAATTAGCTGCTAAGCATGGCCATTTAGTTGTTAGACTGCTCCCTTATCATTGTACTTTGAATCCCATAGAATATGTATGGTCAGAACTAAAAAGAAACATTGCAGTCAATAATTTCTTCGGAAGAAAAAATGTTACTGTAATCTGAGCCTTAGTTCAAAATATTATGAAGGACATTAAATACAAGAATCATTGGCCTAACTACATATGCCATTCTAAAGTAAGAACAAATTAGAAACTAAAAGAGTAAAAAACTAAAGAACATGCAACATTACTAAGATAAGTGAAGTTTTTAGTTTCTAATTTGTTCTTACTTTAGAATCTTGTTGCTTCACTGTTAATAGCTTCAATTTTCCTTATTTACATATGCCATGTTGAACAAGAAAACGAATATTGTTTTCTTGAATGTATGATGGAAAACAGCTAGCCCCTGGTAATCGATCTACAAGATGAAGATGATGATACATTTTCAGATGATGGCCATTAATGTTACATTAATTTCATAGTTTAACTAGTACAATAAAATATTGTATATATTTTACTGTTTTATGTACCCTTCATATTGGCAGATTACTGCACATCCCTGATATCTTCTCCAGCTCATAGAGTCAGATTTCATATTTACAATCATGTCCAAGCAATTTTCAGCCAAATAGATAGGTACTGTAAACAAAGTTTGCAATCATGTTGCATAATTTGGATGATATTGCAATGCCAATATTTCAACTGCTCAAGCCTGGCATATGATCAACATGTGCCATACCTGACGTAGGGGGAGGGTCAGGGTAGCCTAACCCTTTCCCCCCTCCCTCAAGCCGTGGCCGAAAAGAATACAAATGGACTGTATACAATGCCAATGAGGGACTGCACAACAGAGGGTCAATTTGACTTTTAATTGATACAAATGCTGGATTGTGTCTTGTGTGAAAGTGTAATGTCCTTTACTTGTAAAATGGGCTGTTAAAGTCTTTGTTCCTGGTGAGTTAGTAGAATATTTCTCTGCAAATTTGTGGACACCTTGTACCAAGAGCGTTCTTTCTTAGGACACATGTTTTCATCTTCTATATATATTAATATAATAATTCCTTATGTTTTTCAGAATTGTCAGTATCAATATTATGGGGCAGGATTGCTGTCCAATTATGATAAGTTTCCGGAACATCAGAAGCTTATTGTTGGCAACAAGAGGAAAAAGAAAGATAAGAAACTGGAAAAACGAATGAAAAAAATGAAAAAATTGAGCATGAAAGAGAAACGGCATCTGGAGGAAAATCAGGTTGGTGTGCATTGCTTCTCTGTGGTTTTTTATGTTGGAGTATGTCTTTATGTTCTGTCTAGTTCAATAAGATTTAAAAAATTAAAAAACATGGCTGTGATAGATCATCTTACTGGGCCACAGCCATTGTGAAAATGCTCCCAAACATGCCCTTATTTCAAGGCAGTTTCGGTACTCTGAGATGTTATACCTCTGAGACAACTTGCTGCATTATAGATTATTGTAATTTATGGAGTTTTAGTTAACCACACTATTAAGGCTGATTTATGTATAGTAACTGAAACATTTTACCAAATTTAATGTTTATTGTTTCACAACGCTCCATATGGTCTATGAACTTCTGTTGCACTGTTGTCCAGTCACGTGATACTGGACCCATTGTGTATATTGGCAGTGCAGTATGCAGTGAATTGTTTTTTCAGGATCAAGAAGCTATTGAAGATCTTGATTTTGAGGAAGGCTTATTAAGTTTGAAAGAAGAAGATGACCCCGATTGTTACGGTGACATTACTCCATCTTCCACCAAAACTTCAAAATCAAAAAAGAAGGAGAAGCAAATGAAAAATCCTGAAATAATGGCAATTCGAAGAAGAAAAATATGGGTTATGATGTCAAAAAAAGAACTGGGCAAGGTAAGAACTTGTTAGCTTTATATAAGCACTAATAAAAATGTTTAAAATCTAGGTGCCCTACCTTCAAGGTATAAAATAGCTGATCTGGTTCTGTTTATTGAGATGGAGTATATAATCTTAGGAAAATGTAGCCCATCTCCTACAAATTACTTAAAGTAGCTGTTAGTCTTAGATTCTTTCTGTCTTATGTGTTCCTGCTTTTCCTATAATCCATCTTAAAATGGAGAACTTTGTAAAATTTGAATTTGAATTTATTTAGTTTTTAAAAGAACCAAAAGATATTTCATCATAAGTCATGAAGAGTGTTGCCAAAGAATGTAAAAATGAAGTAACTTACTGTAAAGGTTACATTTGAGAGCACAGTGTGGAAGTGACTCACAACAATTCTCGCAGAACATTTGTCCACTTGAGAGTACTTTTTTCCCAGAGGGGAGTGTCATTAGCAGACTCATAATTACTTTCAGAAACATACCCACCAGGCTGCCGTGTAAATTTGTGATGTAAATATTCTGTAAATAAAATAGCTGAACAGAGTGCAGCTATATTTGTAATATTTGGCTTTTAGGACAAACATGGACTGAAAGAAGAGGAAATGCATGGTTAAGAATTTTAGAAATGCTATGGAAACTCTTCTTTGTCATATTTATGTTCCTAAGCAATACAAATATTTTTAAGAGTGTCCTTTTACAATTTGGTACTTAATAAACATTACTGGGCCTCAAATTGATAAAAAAGATAGCAAAATGTCGTCTGCAGTTCTTAAAAAGGACCAAACATTGATGAAATTCCATCTCAAAGACATACTGAAGGCAAATGGTTATCTGAGTGTTAAAAATCCTGAAAAGACTGATGCGAAGAAAGCTTATGTACCTTACGTATGAGGAGTTATAAAAAGAATTACAAAAACATTGCAATACTACAAAATTCAAATGAGATACACATCTTTGAGAGGTAGAATTGGAACCGAAAAGTTCAGTGCCACAGCCGGGATTTGAACCACAGACCTTAGTTTCACACGTGGCTACTCTTCAAATCCCGACTGTGGCATTGAATTTTTCAGTTCCAATTCTACCTCTCAACCATTGGCCATGCACTGCGCTTGTGTGTTTGAAAACACCAGCGTACTACCTGGCAAAACCATGAAGTATATCATAAAGAGTGTGAAACTGCCCAGTTGCTTATGCAAACTTGTCGCACATACAAGGCGAGAGAGGTGTGTGCACTAGAGATACTATCATATCTTCAGGACAACGTCTCATATATCGGCAGGCACTCAACCACCAATGTCAGTACAAGCTTTACCAAGTAGTTTGTTGTCATAAATAAATAATTAGAAATACACATCTGTTACAAAGCAGTGCTCTTTTAGAAGACCAATTACAGATAAGAACCCTTTGCAAAATAATCTGGGTGTTTATAAAATTACCTGTGATTGTGGTGAAATTGTACATAAGTCAAACAAGGCAGATCTCTCAATACAAGAAAATAGGAACATATAAGAAACATGCAACTTTCTCAACCAGAAAAATCTGCCATTGTTGAACATGCAGAAAACACTGGCCATTACATCTTTGACAATCTAAAGATTTTAGCAATTTATCACAATCAAGGAAAATTGAAGCTATTAACAGTTGAGACAGAATATGTGGTCAGACCTCGAAAAGAAAGCATTTATATAAATATTTATTGTAAATACAGTTTATTTTTCATGTTGGTAAGGATTTGCTAAGTTCTAAGAGTGTATTACCATTGTCTCAATTTTACAAGTAATAATTGTTCAATAACATCATAAATGTTAAGTTACATTTTCAAATTTAATATGTGTAATTATAAGAATCTTTTTGTATTTAATATTAAATGTGTGGGGAGGATAGATAGAGATCGCTTCCTTAACATTCCAGGAACTATTTTATCATGTAAGATGACTTCATAGGTTATGACCGGGAAATGGACGTATACGCGTATGAATACAAACGCATTGTGAAGAAGACACTATATTTTAGTTAGCATCGTAGCATCCGCAGAGAGAGGACATGTTTTGTGACACGTGCAGATGTGGATGCTAAAAGTGATGTAAAACAATAATGAGAAGAAACCATTAAATCCAAACGTAACTTAAAGCTAGTCAGCGTTGAAGAACTCGTAATATTACTAAGATAAGTGAAGCTTTTAGTTTCTAATTTGTTCTTATTTTAAATTTGTCACAATTTCTTTCAAAGAATGGTGAGGGAAAGCATAGAAATATTTAAGGAAAGGAGCAATCTGAACCGTAACACGGGCAAACCACTCAGCACAATATGGAAGATTATTAGCACGATGACCTATTGGAGAAGGAATCAATAGGATTGTATGTGGGACGGGATAGTGAGACCAGCCTTACCATTTGGATGAGATTGCAGTTGCCTAGTGAAGTCTAACACAGAGAGGTAGAATCAGGACTGAAAAATTCAATGCCATAGCCGACATTTGAACCATGAATCTTGAGCTTCACATGCAGCTGATCTAACCACTGAGCTACCATGACAACTTGTCAGTGTGACAGATACAAAGCCTAGCACAGTTTATGGCAAAACATTGGCTTGATTAGAAAAGCCAACAGGACGCTACCCATACTGGAAGCTAAGAAAGAAGTAATGGACAAAGGCTGTGTAATTATTTAATTATTTTCTATTGAAGTCCAAGCAGTCTGCATTCTGAGGACATAGTTCCACATTGCCAACATTACTTAAATTTGTAACTGCGTCCGTGGCTTTATTTTATACTATTCATATTTTCTAAAATAATGCACAATATATTGCTTCTTTAAGAGAAAATTTTACTTCTATTCCTTTTGTTCTACATTTTGGCATGCAGGAAACATGAAATGACTATCAACAAAATTAGAAGTTAAATCCTGGACACACGGAAGTTGTTTGTTGCAGTGACATCATATGCGTGACTAGATAATTATATATGCAGACTATGCAGGCTCTGCCTGTTGTTTTGCTGCTTCTCTTTTTGAAGAGTTATTTGATCATATAATGCCTTTCTTGCAATTGCCTAATAGAGTCTTGAGTAGTTTACTCATCCATTAACTAAAGAAGGGGTAGCTACTTATATGGCAGTTTTCTTGTAACCCAGCTTCAAGCTGATAAGCTGATAAGCTGATCTATTAGTGCCCACCTATGTGGTATGGTGGTAGCAGGTCTGCCTCACATTCAAGAGGTCCCACGTTTGAATCTTGCTTAAGGCGAGTTATCTGGTTAAGATTTTTTCCAAGGCTTTCCCTTATCCTGAGAAGATGTAGGTCATGTAACTTTAAGCTCTATGGATCTTGGGCTCATTTGAACACCATTTCATTAATTTCATGCAGTCATCATCTGATATGACATTATATTAGAGGATGTTTATATACTAATCTATTAGTGCTCCTGAATGCTGACTAGAACAAAGAATGTTGTTGTTTTCTAGTGCCTTGCATCTGGCAATGAAGCCATTAGCATTTGTGCTTTCAGAACAAAGAATGTAATGTTTCAACATTTTTCTTACAGGTACAGAGAGCAAAAACAAACAACCATAAAGAACTGCTGACTTCTTGCAAAAGAGTTGCACAATATTGTATGAAACACTGGCGCCAAAAAGCAATGCAGGTTGGTTTAAAATATTTTACTTAGAGCAATAATGCTCACAAAATGAAGACATCATTAGTCAATTATTATAATGTTTAGAAATCATAATTTATTTTGATATGTTTGTTGTTTTAATTTCTGCTGAACTAATTTACAGTCCCAGAAGAATATGAAAGAAACGATATGGCGTGCCAAAAGGTTGACACGAGAGATGCAGGCTTATTGGAAGCGCTATGATAGAGTAGAAAGGGAGACAAGACGTAGACAGGAGAAGGAAGCAGAGGAGCAACGAAAATTGGATGGGGAACTAATGGAGGTGAGACCTATTTTGACTTTTTCTACTACTTACATATAGTAAGCAGAGGGTGTATTATATTCCACTCTAAAAGTTATATGGAGATTTCACTGAAAATACATGTTTTAAACCACCCCAAATCCAAAAAGAAATGATTTTTAGGAATAGGCCCACATTATTTGTGCGCATTTCTGTGGACAGTATTGCTCAAAAAGCAAAAAGCTGGTTAAATATAACATTTTATTTAAGTTTAGCATCCTGCAGCATGCTTTACAAGAAGATTACCACATCTAAAATTACCCTTTACATGGAAAAGTCTTAAATTTTTGATTTCCACAAAAATGGCTCTACCATATTGTAACATAGACGACAAAATCCAGTCTGGTTACTTTTCTATCACGTTGTCTTCTAAAATTTTACCACAGAGTTTTCTTCTCCTCCTTAACAGTGAGACAGAATATTGACTAATAGAAAATTGTTCATGTAAATATTTTTGTAAGAGTGTGTAAATTTTTAATTCTTTTAATTTGAATGTATCAGGGCCTATTTTTTTTAATATTCAAAATAGACAATGTCTTCTCAACTGTTTGAGTTCGACCAATGAGAACTGTTGCGCGGATGAATACATAAGAATGGCGGTGTTGCGTCATAGAGACGCCAAAGGACTAGTTTATTATTAGCGTCTGTGACTTCAAAGTGTAAGGACGTATAAGTGTTGATGGCGTGTGAATATGTGAATTACATCCAAACTTCTAGCCAGCATGGACGCTATCCAATTTTAAGAGTTGTTAACTAATTGCTTTGTGAAAAGAAGTGTAGATGAACGAATAAATGTGATTATAATAAAAGTACGTTGGTTTATGCATTCCATTCTACGACCACATCCCCTGCAGAAAAGAGTGGCGTCTGCTCTAACAAACTTTCCACCTTTTAGCAAAAACAGTGCTCCATTTGCTGCTATATTTACGCTAATATATGACCATCTTTTTAATAAATCCCCGCCACAAATGGCTTGCCCAACGTGGAGCGCGAATTTGGAGTGGAATGCAAAGTTGAGGGTGCGAAGTGCTAACAACAAAAGGACGCTATCTCATCGTGCAGGAGAAAGACGCCATTAGATCATCGTCTGATATCAACAAAACATCGATACACGGAGAATCAACGTGGGAAAAACACCGGAGATCATCTGGCGAAACCAACTACCCAGGAGACGCAAATAACCGGACGAAGAATCAGCAGAAAAGAAAGTAGGATCAAAATTTTTTGTGTCTTTATTTTATTTCCATTAGTTAATGATACTTAGAAGTGGAAAAGTAGCGGGACTTTTAACCAAAAGTGAATTAGATAAAGGAATTAAAATGTCGCGAAAAGAGATAGAAACAGGAGTGGGGGAAGGGGCAGATAGGCCTAGTTATCAGGAAGGATTAGAAGGGGAGGAACAGGCGGAAATAAGCAAAGACCAAAGGTTAATGATGATGATGTTTGAAAGACTGGAACAAAGTTTAAGTCAGAGTATAGGTCAGAAAATAGAGGGAGTGAGAGAGGACTTGGAAAATAATAAAAAAGAATTAGGTCAGAAACTAGAACAATATAAGGTAGAATTAGGCCAAAAAATGGAGGAAGTGAGAAAAGACTTAGAACAGAAAATGGAATTAGGTAGACAGAACTTAGAACAGAAAATGGAATTAAGCAGACAGAACTTAGAACAGAAAATAGAATTAGGAAGACAGGAGTGTAAAGAAAATATGAAAGTAATGGAAACTAATTTAAAATTACTTCACAAAGACTTAAATGAAACAAAGGAAGCCTTAGAAGCTAGGATAGAAATTGTAGGAGATAGGATGGGAAAGATAGAATCAGAGATGAAGGAGAATAAAATTGTGCTAGAAGGAGAAATTGCTAGATGTAGGGATGAAATAACAGAATGTAATACAAGTGTAGACTGTAAGATAACAAATGTGAAAACAGAAATAACTGAGGAATTAAGGAAAGAGATTGTGGTAGTAAAGAAAGACATTATTAATGAAACTGTAGAACAAATTGTAATTCCTAAAATTAAGACAATGAATGATGTGATGCTTTCACAACAGGATGCTATAAATGATATGAAACAAAGCCACTTAGAAATAAAGAATGATTTAAAATCAATTTGTGAAGAAATGAAAAAAGGGAAAGAAAATTTGGCTAATGTAAATGATGATGTGAAGGCATTACAAAGACAAGATGATTTAGATGTAAGTAATGTACAAGATGAGAGTTACTTGAGTAATGTACAAAATGTTGACTCACCATACAGAGAAAGAGGTTCACAACCAAACAATGACACAACACATAACACATGTTACACCAACAGCATATTACATGAAATCACACCACCCACATTTGACGAGGAGAAGGGAGATGATCCAAAACTCTTTGTTAAAGAGATGGAAGAATACTTTAAAGTAAAAAGGATACCAAACGAGCTTAGGATGATGATAGTAAAGAAAAGCTTAAAAAACAAGGCATTAGAATGGCTCAGGTTAACACTAGCTGGTCACGAGTCTTATAGCTCATTCAGAAATTTATTCCTATCAAGGTATTGGGGCCCAGCTAAACAAAACCAAACTAGGGTAGAGCTAGCGACAGGTAGATACGATCCAGCCAAAGGGTTGTCATTAGTCGACTATTTTATGAAAGTAGCCAACAAAGGAAAGCTATTAGACCCCAACTTGTCGGAGGCAGAACTAATCGCCAGCATAACAAGACATTTCCCAGACACAGTGAGAACAGGATTAATTGTTGCAAGGCCGGTAGATTTTGCAGATATGATAGAACTGCTGACAGCCTTCGAAACACAAAATGGTCGGCCTAATGAGCATAGACATAGGAACGGTCACCCAAACTCACCCATCCTAAACCGGAACACGACTACGAACAACCAGAGTGAGGGAGAACATAGAAATACTAGGAGTACCCATGAAAGGGGGAGAGGGGCACACCATTTCCCACAACCACATAATCATGGCGAGAGGATGGAGAACACAAGACAGCGGTACCACGACACAATACCGAGGGATGAATCGAGACATCAAACATATACATATGATCGTGGAAGACCAGGAGACCATACCCATCAAGTGAATCACATACGATTCAGTAGGGAACACTCGAACAACCACAGACCGTTATATGACAGAGGTTCACGCCAAAGGGGCAGAGACCATTGGTACACTAACAACACAAGACAGCAGGAAGTAGATGAAAATGTGCTACATAGGGCAGATGTTGCACAGAATACAGAAACGACAACCACCACCAACACTCAGGGAAATTACAACAACTAAGTTCGTCCCAACTGGCTGGATGACAAACAACAATATCTCAGCAACTTACAATTGACATCGACACCGTGATGGCTACATGAAGAGAGAGATGGAACCACTGGTCATAACGAAACAGCTGGGTGACCACACGTACGAGCTACAAAATACAAATGGCAAGTTGGTAGGAAGATACCACAAAAATAAATTGAAGCCATACAAAGAAAGAACCAAATAGCCTTTGTCAACAAATGTGTAAGGCAGGAATAGTGGAGATGAAAGAAGATAACAATTTTTAATGGGTTACTTATAGAAAATCATGTTCAGAATAGGATTACAACAAGGAAGAAGATCAACATAGTCATTGACTATATCGACCACTAAGAGCATTGTCAACAAAGACAGATGAGGACACTGATTGTCATTAAATAAATGAATCATAGCGACGGAAGATAATATGTTTTTGACATAAGGATGTCAGGGACAAAAATAAAAATGAATCAATTATGATGAAAAAGATATGATACTTCGACACAAAGATGTCGAGGGTAAATTGAGAGGAAAAATAATACAATTACAGAATAATTGTAAGTATAGAAGTTTTCTCTTATAAAAATAAGAGACAAAGAAATGACAATTGGTGAAGTGAGGAAAACCATAACCAGAAAAACAATGCCCACGAATTGAGATGAATATAGCCAATGCTAAGCTCGAAGAAATGTTGAACCGAACAACAATGAATAATAACCCAATTAAGAAAATTAGTACCATTAGTAACATCAGAGTTTAAGAACCGACTCAATAACCTGCCTATACATGAGCTTATAAGACAAAGAAGGCAAAGAACTGAATAAAATATTGCCATAAACATGATCATAATCATTAGCTCAAAATTTGTATCCTGTTTTTCTCTCCTCATAGCAAAGAATACAAGTCAAAAACTACATGAAACACTTAAATTGTATTTGTGTCAATGTCAAATGTACAATAACTGAGTATGTGTTGTATAAGAACTGAATATGTGTTGTACAATAACTGAATATGTATTGTATGATAACTGGATATATTGTGTAATAACTGAATATGTTGAGTAATAACCAAATATGTTATGCAAAAACTGAATATGTATTGTGTAATAACTGAATATGTATTGCATAATAACAGAACATATGTGATGTGATAGCAGGATATATTGTGCAATAACTGAATATGTATTGTGTAATAATTGGACATGTTGTGTAGTAATCAAATGTGTTGTACAATAACTGAATATGTATTGTATAATGACTGAAGGTGTATTGTATAATAACAACATATGTGATATGATAACTGGGTATATTGTACAATGACTGAATATATATTGTATAATAATTGGACATATTGTGTAATAACTAAATGTGTTGTACAATAACTGAATATGTATTGTATAATAACCAAATGCATTGTGTAGTAACCGAATATGTGAAACTTATAAAGACATGTTGTATTATGTCAAAACAAAGGACAAAGACAAACAGTGAAGAAGACTGTAAAGAAAAAAAAAAATATATTGTACAAAGTGGTTGAATCATAAGAGTAGGGAGAAGTATTGTATTGTGTTTTAAGATTGTGAATAAGGTGACAACTTGAAAAACAAAACAAGGGGCATATGAGACAGAATATTGACTAATAGAAAATTGTTCATGTAAATATTTTTGTAAGAGTGTGTAAATTTTTAATTCTTTTAATTTGAATGTATCAGGGCCTATTTTTTTTAATATTCAAAATAGACAATGTCTTCTCAACTGTTTGAGTTCGACCAATGAGAACTGTTGCGCGGATGAATACATAAGAATGGCGGTGTTGCGTCATAGAGACGCCAAAGGACTAGTTTATTATTAGCGTCTGTGACTTCAAAGTGTAAGGACGTATAAGTGTTGATGGCGTGTGAATATGTGAATTACATCCAAACTTCTAGCCAGCATGGACGCTATCCAATTTTAAGAGTTGTTAACTAATTGCTTTGTGAAAAGAAGTGTAGATGAACGAATAAATGTGATTATAATAAAAGTACGTTGGTTTATGCATTCCATTCTACGACCACATCCCCTGCAGAAAAGAGTGGCGTCTGCTCTAACAAACTTTCCACCTTTTAGCAAAAACAGTGCTCCATTTGCTGCTATATTCACGCTGATATATGACCATCTTTTAGAATAAAACCCCGCCACAACAGAGTCAACAATCTTTCGGGCTATCACAACTCAAAACTTTTACTTCTCGTAACCTTGCTCTGTCCTTTCAGTGACTTTCTTCACTTCTCTGTCTCTCATACACTCACTATGATGATGCAATTATGCAAGGACCGTTACAGTCTTCTTCGTGATGATCGACCTATATTTTGCAATGATGTGCACATGTACAGCTGTCTCGCAATCACTGACACACTGACTGACTTATGCCTGTAACTGTAAACTCACTCACTGCTGTTTCCTGGTCCCCTTATACAGTGGGGATGACATCACATGGACTTTTCTTGACTTCAAACATGCCAGCAGTGACATAACCAGTTCTTTCTTGTAGGCTCCTGAAAAAGCCCCTTTTGTGGTAGCAGCTTCGAATGTTGTTAGTCACGTACACGCAACAGTCACACATGAGTGATGTGGGGAAGCTTAATGGTGAGCCCTTTGTTTGCTTGCTAGCCTGGCATGTGGCATGAATCAGCTTAGCCCCATCCATCCTTTCTTGTGTGCCAAGCCCGGCATCACAATATATTAAAGATATTTGTTTGCAAAATAAAATGTATATCCCGAATTTTGTGGAAGTAATCTATGAAGTTGAGACAGAATATTAGAAGACCCCAAAAGAAAATCGTTTATGTGAATATTTGTTAAAAGTGTAATTTGTTTTTTGATGTTGGTATGAGATGGTTAAATGACGAAAACGTGTTAATGTTCATTGTTATGAACAACTAAGTTTGTTTAAAGATGTCACAAATATTTCCATATTTAATTTTAATATATATGTATAAATATTAGAATTATATGTGTTCCATAATAAAAGCGAAGGGAGAATGGTTAGGGATCACTTCCCTAACAAGAAGGAAGTATTTGATGGATGCATTACGTGGATGTATACGAGAAAGGTAGTGTTACGTGAGGTGACGCCATAATCCTTCCACTAGCGTGTATATATTCAAGGTGTAAGGACGTGTTGATGTAACGTGTGAACATTGTAGAACGTTTACCAGACTTTCATCAAGCATTAGTTCCACTAAATGAGAAAGTGGAAAGGTTTTAAATAATTTAAAACGGTGCTAGGAGGATTTATTTTAATGTAAAATATAGAAAAAGTGTTAATAAAATAATACATTGTGGTGAAGAAACATCCTGTGATTTTTCATTTCATCCGTTACCACGACCCGAGATCACAAAGATTTCAAAGGCTCAAAGACCCAACGAAGCTTAATTATAAAAACCGCACCAAAGTCCTGTTTTTAGGAAGAAATTTTATATTATTTTGTATAACCAGTAAGCCACAAGAGATAGACAAGAACTTAATACACAAAAATACAGATCTCTTTAAAACACATTCTGAATTTCAAATATTGCTTGATTTGATCATCAGATGTTACAAAAAGTAAGGAATGAGAAAATGTTGAAATGAGGTGTAATAGTGTATTCATATACATGATGTGATTTGTTATTTTTCAATCTGTAACTATTTAACACGTTTAGAGTATGCAATTAAAGCAGATCCTGTATATTACAAAACACCATGTATCAAAGTTACTTTATATTTTATGTGAGTTTTACCATTACAGGCAAAACGGCAGCAAAGGAAACTTAACTTCCTCATCACACAAACGGAGCTTTATGCTCATTTCATGTCAAGGAAGCTTGGTGGAGTGAACCATCAAGAGCAGCTGCGAATTCTTAGTCAGTTGGAAGAAGAAAAGATTCCACGACTTGCAGCAATAGATGATTATGACAGGTAAAGTATGTATAAATAACATTGGCTGAAAAAAGTTGTGTTGATGGATATGAAGTTATAAGATCACTGAAATGTGCTTTTAGACTAACAAATCCAGGGACCTATTCCACAAAAATATGATGTACAAGTGCATTAACCTCTCGAGGGATATGGACGTGAAATCACGTCCATTTAAAATGACGGATGAGCGATATGGGCGTGTATATTTATACTGCAAATAATGAGTTTTATACCAGTTTTTGTTTCATTAAAATAACTTAATATTTACACAAAATACAGCTGTGTATATACGACGCACTGTAAATGCCCTGCACTGGATATTGGGTATCAGTTCTCGGCTCGTGGACGTTTTAAATGGCCATCACTCAAGAGGTTAAGTAAATTAATTTGAGCTGACCAATTGACCAACATCATGTAGAACTTAACAATTTTGATTGTGTGTCTGCTCTGGTGGTTCATATTGCTAGTTTCCAAACCCAGGAGATTTAGTTCCTGATTGGAAGGTGATAAGTGTTCTTTAGTTAGGATGTTCTGTTCTCCCTAGATCCGGGAAATATGAATGAAAATGAAAGGTATATATAAGATTCAGGACCTGTTTCAGCAACTGATATTAAAAAATACTGTTATCACCTTATTAACATTATGATAAAATTTAATATAATGCTAAGACTCTTGCTTTTCATCAAAATTTTAGTTGTCTCCATTTAAGCAGTTCTAAACATAAAAACTCTTAATATTTGGAGTTTTAGGTAATGTAATCCATTAAATGCAACAGTCCCAAGTCCATGATGTCTTACGTGAAATACTTAAAAACATGTGGATTTATTATTATTATTATTATTATTATTATTATTATTATTATTATTATTATTATTATTATTATTATTATTATTATTATTATTATTATTATTATTATTATTATTATTATTATTATTATTATTATTATTATTATTATTATTATTATTATTATTATTATTATTATTATTATTATTATTATTATTATTATTACTATTATTATTATTATTATTACTACTATTACTATTATTATTATTATTATTACTACTATTACTATTATTATTATTATTATTATTATTATTATTATTATTATTATTATTATTATTATTTATTACTGGTGTTGTTAGTTGTTAGTTGTTTGTTGTTTGTTGTTAGTTGTTAGTTGTTTGTTGTTTGTTGTTAGTTGTTAGTTGTTAGTTGTTTGTTGTTAGTTGTTTGTTGTTTGTTGTTAGTTGTTAGTTGTTTGTTGTTAGTTGTTAGTTGTTAGTTGTTGTTAGTTGTTAGTTGTTGTTAGTTGTTAGTTGTTGTTCTTGTTGTTCTTGTTGTTGTTGTTAGTATTATTGTTGTTGGCATAAATAAATAATAATTACCATGTGAAGGTTATTTAATCCCAGGACATAAAGTACTTGCAATAGTAAGTCACCATTGAGGTAATTGTCTCTAATGTGAGATAAGAGGTCTGCATGGGATGACTTTCTGAGGCCCGGCCCGGCCCGGCCCGGTACCAACCAAGCCCGGGCCCTGCCTGGCCCGAGCCCGAGAATAGTCTATAGGCCATCGCTCGGGCCTAGCCCGAACCCGAGAATAGTCTATAGGCCATGGCTCGGGCCCGGCCTGAGCCCGAGAATAGTGTATAGGCCATGGCCCGGGCCATGATTATGATTATTGTTATTGTTATTGTTATTGTTATTGTTATTGTTATTGTTATTGTTATTGTTACTGTTAGTGTTACTGTTACTGTTACTGTTACTATTACCACTATTACCACTATTACCACTATTACCATTATTATTATTATTATTATTATTATTATTATTATTATTATTATTATTATTATTATTATTATTATTATTATTATTATTATTATTATTGTTATTGTTATTGTTATTGTTGTTGTTATTATTATTATTATTATTATTATTATTATTATTATTATTATTATTATTATTATTATTATTATTATTATTATTATTATTATTATTATTATTATTATTATTATTATTATTATTATTATTATTATTATTATTATTATTATTATTATTATTATTAATTAATTATTTATTTATTTCCTAAAATCCAATTTTGGTATAAATACTTATGCTAGCGAATGTTGGGTACCTGCATAAATAACGTTGGTATATTAATATTGTTTTGAGATCATGATATTGTCTCGTTAAAGCCTCAGAAATAATTTTTTTTTCCAAGTTTGATGAAAAGGTTATTGGTGTGTTTCTAAGGGTTTATCGGGGCAATATACGATTATAAAACAATATTAATGTACTCAATCTGTTGTAAGCTATCTGCAATTGGCCATAGCAGAAATTAAAAGGAATTAAAAGGAATCTTCTGTCTGTAGCCCTGTTTGATTGTGCCGATATGTTGTGATATAAAATACTTCTTTTCATAGTTCACTGACTGCTTGTGTATTTTGCATGTGAGTACTTTACCATCGGTACAAAATATGCCATATCCAAAAGTATTAACATAACTGTATAATTTAGTACGTAAAGTAACATTGAATTTCGGCATCTTGCTGCTAGCTACAACGTCGCAATGAAAGCTGAAAGAAAATCAAAGTTAGACCCGTACCTGCTCTTTATTGCATTTTAAAATAAACACATGTGATAATCCAAATGCTTTCTTTATCTATACATTTATTTGCACGGCAGCACTCATTCTTGCAAAGAAAGTAATGTATTGAATGAGGGACGCTTATGTCGTCTGCAACTTAAAGACAATAATATACATTTGGCGAAGTAACTTTCATTGTCACGGTCTAACACTTGTTGAAATAAAATGTACCTGAAGAAAATGTTTAATAATTAATAAATAATATGTAAATAATAAAATAAAGGCAACAAAAAGCATATATTTCGTAAAATAGACATATTAAAAAGGCATAAAAAGGCAATATAAAACTGTGGCATTTCAATCACAAAGGTATAATTCGTACAGATTCACTTTCAAATTGAAGATAAATTTGACACATTTAAAAAGGCATTCCGCCTAAATTTCGGTCTCTGGTTTAATTATTTCTACGATGGATATGTGCATGCCTGTGCATGTTTTAATCAAAGTAAACATTAATTATAAGTTATTGGACTAAGGACTCACCATGATTAATGACCCAAATTGTCGTGCAGAAAGAGAATGGAATACCCACTCTGGCTGCTCAGGTTAGTTCGACATTCTTGAATGAATGAATGAATGAATTTATTTGTACCAATTCTTTTACATAACTTTTACAATTATCCTACTCTAACCTAAACTACATACAAATTTTACATAACCTTATTGCTACCTTGGTTTGCATGGCACCCAGGCCATTTGCCTCCCAGGTAGCTCTGATCAATCTATTCCATCTTATATTAATTAATTGTCCCTCTCCCCCACTCTGCCTTCTTCATTTACACTCTTTACTTTTCTTGCCCATTTTTCTCTTACTTTCTTCAAAAACTCACCTATACTTCTAGCCTTCCTTTCCTCTTTCACTGTTAACATTTTTATGGCTACCATTTTCCCCTCTATTTTTTCCCATTTTTTCTCCGAAACCTTTTTCCTCCATAATGCTAATTCCTTACATTCTGTCAAATAATGTTCTATACTTTCTTTCTCACCGCACATTTCACATATTCCTATTTTACCGCTTCTTGTCCCTCTTAAAAATATTGCTCCTGTTCTCATCCACGCTAGTCCTTCTTTTTCCTGTCTGTTACAATAATCCACATATGGTTCTCGCCCCCATCCTCTTTTTATTTGCTTGTAGAATTGTAATGATTTCTCGTTTTCTAAACTTCCCCATATCTCTTGCCTTTCTATGTCTTCTACCCTACACTTTACTAGTTTATCTACGCTACTTTCATTTCTTTCTTCAAGTTTCCATATATCTCCCATTCCTATTTTCTCCATAATTTTTCCAACCCCTGCCCACCAACTGTTACATTCTTGAATAACTAATCCTGCTGCACTAAAATTTCTTTCAGTACTCGCACTTGATGAATGCTATCACCTTTTCTATGAGAAGTCACTTAAATGTCTTTGGTTACCAGTATCAAATGGTGACGAGATATTTTTTTCTACGTATAACTTGGTTGTAAGACAGAAGGGCTATGAAAAATGAAAGTGTCACAACTTGTATGTTGCAACTTGGTGATGCTGACTAATGGGCAATGGCCCTGTTGTCTGATGTATGATATATATAGTGATTCATGTTATGATAATAATAAAATAAACGTTTCAATTTGGAGAAATGCTGAACAATAATGATACAGTAACATTACTACAGCGTCAGCCAAAACAAACTGTAATTGTATCGGTATAAACATTGATGCTGTGTTTACACTTTACAAAGCAGGAGGAAACATGCGTTACTAGCAGTATAAACGAATCAAATACGCCTTGGGTTCAAGATAAGAGTGTAAGATTTATATGGAATGGATTGAATTGCAGCCGAGTAGTGAGAAATAATATAGTTGCAAGCCCTCTCACTCTGTGCTTTGACTAGTATCAGTAGCAGCATTTGAAACGTGTCAGCAAAATAATCACTTAGAATTCCTAGTAAAGAAATGCTGTGGTAATTGTGCTATTTAAACATTAGGGACCAAGAAATATCATACATTATTTTTTGCCTCCTAAGTGAATGTACCACTGAAATTTAGTATAAATCTCGCAAACCTTTACATTTGTATTCCATGACTTTAAAAATACTAAATGTGTTTTGAGTTTTTATATTGCAAATACTTGTATTTGCATAATGTACCCTAAAAATGCAGAATAACAATGTTTTTCATTTTAAAATTTAAGGTTTTTGAAAATTATGTTTTCACCATATTCACTTTTTGAAAATGTCATATGGTGCAGTTTTCATGCAATTCTTCGTATCATTGCAAAACACAAACAAGCAAATCTGCCCTATACCTTTTTTTTTTCTTTTGAACGCTTTTGAGTTACTAAAGAAACTTGCAGCTTATAAAACTTTATATTAGAAATTTCAAGCGACAAACTTTAAAAACTATTGTCTTTGGAGCTGATGCTAATAAAACAAATTTGTATGGCAGATTTGTACATTATAATCAGATAAATATCATAGAACCTTAAAAATAGGCATTTTTTTAAATTTCGTCGTGTAGAGCATTTGGCATAACATAATAAAATCCGGATTCAACATTTCGTATCTGGGAAACTGAAGGATATATCACACTAAAATTCAAAACCCTCTAATGCTGGTATAAGACAGCATTAAAAATAAATGTTCAGCTAACTTGGCTGAAAAATTTTAAAAATCCATTTTCAGTTTATTCGCTTAATTTTCAAGCCCGGGCCCAGCCTGAGCCTGGCCCTTGTCGAGCCCGAGCCCAACAAGCATTTTTCAAATTAGGCCCGAACCCGGCTGGGCCAGGCTTAGGCCCAAGGGCTTGGCCTGAGCCCGTGCAGACCTCTAATGTGAGACTGCCTTTGTGGTTTACCAGAAGAAATATGAACTGGTTTGAGAGTTCAATGTGATTCTGGCAGGTTGTCACAGTAGCTTAATGGTTAGAGCACCCACCTAGTACATGGAGGGTCTGTGGTTCAAATTCCAGCTGTGGCATTGAATTTTTAAGTTCCAGTTCTAGCTCTCAAACATATATTTAAATGATTTGAGAGGTAGAACTGGAACTTAAAAATTCAATGCCACAGCTGGAACTTGAACCACAGACCTTCCGCTTACCAGGCGGCTGCTCTAACCATTGAGCTAACAAGTCCCAGCTGTGACATTGAATTTTTAAATGGTAAATTTTTTCTTTCTTGCTGTTATTTAAAACAGTTTTAAGTTCGTACTTGACAAATTTAAGTTTATAGCATAAAGATTCAACAACACATAATTGATAGGTCGAGTTACAAGAACTGTAGGCATAGTGGCGTCAGGTATCCTAAAAGTAACTTTGTTACATATTTTTTCATCAAAACATTCCAAACAATTTATATTTTATTTTTAAAATTTTATAATTTTTGGACGTACAACGTTTGAACAGGACAATGTCTGTCAGGTCCACTAGTTATTAGTAAATTTTTGTAGTCCTGGAATTGGAGTAGTTTTAAGTGCTCCAGTTATTCAGTGTAAAGCTTGATTTTGTGTTTGTTTAAGGCATTCTTTGTTAGATTAATGTGAGGGTTTCAAAATTGGTTTAATATATATACACTGGCTGAAATACCTGGCATTGCTTGTTGTTGAATGATTTATCCCTTCAACTTTTAGAGCTAGGTTGCACTTACATAATAGCTTGTGTTTCTTTGGAGACATTAAAAAATTACTGAATACACTTAAAGAGCTAATTAAAACTCATACAATAGTATAAAGAACAAAAAATAAATGAAATAAATAAATAAAAATACTTGAAAAACTATGCAAAAGCACTGTTGGACAACTACTAATACTACAGGAAGAAAAGTAGATAGAGAAAACACTGTGAATGTAGTACTTTGCATTTCTATTTCAAACACATAGAATATTGTACAAATTGTATGTTGAAGAGCGAGTAGTGAAGATCATGTGAATGTGTCACGTAAAACAAAGCTAGCAGAGAGAACCATGTGAATGTAATATGTTGTATATTAAAAGAATATGTAGCATAAAGACCTTCTCCATGAAAAACAGTTATGCCAATTTTTATGGTGATTGGTCTACTGGTGTTGAACGTTACAATCTTCATACATATCCTCATATTTGTATAGATAGACATACTACGTAATTTGTTGAAACTACTTGCATTTTACTTATTGTAAAATGGTTTGAACAAGTCAGGAACCTTTGCGGAATGTGCACAACAACTTACCAAAGTTTCATTGCAATTGGTGGAACCAATAAGGCACAAATAAACGAACATTAATTTATATATAAAATATTAAATATTGTAAGTTGTGTTTTATGTTCTAAACTACCCCATTTGTTCCATCTAGTCGTTTTAGTAATTTTGTCTTATTGGTTTTCTCTTTCATGTACTCTATGATTTTTCCAAGTTAGCTTTTTTTATTAGAAGTTACACCTAAATATTTTTCATTTTCTGTTTCCTGTAGTTCATAATTTCTATATTTCAATTATGAGGAGGGAAAAGATGGATAAAAGATGGAGCAGGTGCTGGAGTCACATGCCACCTCTTTTCCTATTACAAATCTTTAAGTTATGGAACTACAAACTTTGATGGAGAAATTGAAGCAATTCGAATGGCCCTACAAAATCTTTTGTACAGAATTTCACATTTTCAGCAAGCAGTTACTCTCTCAGATTCCAGGGCAGCAATTATAGCAGTTACTTCCAAGTTGTCACCAAAAAACCAAACAATTATAGAATGTTGGAAAATCCTTACTCATCTAACAGCACTTCAAAAACACCTAGTCTTCCAATGGATACCAGCTCACTGTGGACTGAGTGGTAATGAGAAAGCTGATTTTCTTGCAAAAAAGGGTACCGGCAATGTGCAGAAATCAATAGTTAGTCTACCATTTTATGCAGCTAAAAGATTAGTCAACTCTGAATTCAAAAAAATTATTGCAAAATATTGCTATGAAAAATCAAAAAATAAAAGATGGGAACTACCAAACATTCAAACAGTAATTCCTGAGTATCCTCGAAAAACAGCAGTTGAAACCTTCAGGTTGATTACAGGACATGATTGTCTGGCAAAACATTTAAACAGAATTGGGATATATTCACCACTCTGTCTGCAAGATCTGCAGATCTGTGATCTGCAAGAGGAAATGGATCGAGACCACCTTCAAATATGCCGGCCACTTCTAATGGCCCATCCATCAGTGAAAAATATTGGAGAGCAAGAGGATTAAATCCAGCATTAGCTAACAACAACAACATATTTCAATTTAATTTGTACTGTGTTTGTTCCCAAGGAAAACAGCTAAAGTTTGTTTTCTTGATATTTACTGACATTAAATTATTTTGGCACCATTTCTTCAACTGCTGTGAAGTTAATTGAACTGTTTCTTTCAGAAGCTGTATTTTTATTAGTTTTTTTGTGAAGACAAAATAACCAAGTCATCAGCAAAAAGTGCAGTTTTAACACCAGCACTTTCCAGTCACTTTGGTAAATCATTAATGTATATATTAAACAATGAGTACTTAACACAACACCTTGTGGAACACTCAAGTGGACTTATTTATATCTGGATGTTGCAGATCCATAAGTGGTAGCATAATATCTCAATTCATCACACAAAGATATAATAGCAACTAGTAGTAGATTTTAGTGGGCACCATGTTTTGACATTTTGGTTACTACTTCATCCCACATAACCTCCAGTATGCCTGGAGGGTCACACTTGCCTTTGGTTGATGAGTCACCTTGGATCTAGCTGGGAGAATTTAATAAATTCACCAACCTTTCTCCACATTTGTCACTATGGGATGCCTGAACGCATGATAAATCAGCATTTGTATTGGTTTTTCCTTCAATATGCTGTAGGCAGTTATACCCCTGCAACTCAATTCTTACTATCAGAATCTGTTAAGTTAACATTTGGCCCTTATTTTGGAAGGGCAAGATACCAAACTGCGCAGAAGAATTTGAAGAATTATTGAACATGTTTTGGGTAACAAATTACATAATTTCACATCCTTCTCTTGCTATTGCATGACTTTATTTCAATACCTGGCACTAACATCAATACTTCTATCATTACCAGATGTCTGGATATAGCTAAGGATAAAAAGTCTTGATTGTGTCATTGCTTTTTTAGATGTGGCCAAATCTTTTGATTTTATATAGCACAAACACACAACACAATCTCTAGCATCAGTTGATATGCCTGGAAACTTGAGAAGTCTGATAACCGTTTATTTAAAAGTGTAATAGACTGAAACAATAAAAGGCAAAACCAACCCATTGACCTTCATAAAGGAGTTCCTTGGGGTTGTCCACTCTCGCTTATGCTTTCTAATTTGGCACTAGATGGAATTTTGAAGGATTTGACTGATGAATTATCTCAGGAATGTGAATTTTAGTTAAACCCTAATGTAGCCAAACTGTTGGACTTGACTTTTGCTAATGATATTGCCTTAATATCATGAGGTGAAAAAGGAATCCATTCACTGTTCAGTCTGAGTCAAGTCCAAGTTCCATGGACCTTAAGATAAATCCAGCTAAAAGCAAGTCTGTCTGCATCAAGAATGGTGTGCTCTCTTTAACAAAAATAACTTTTTTTGGGTGGTTCAATTGTAGAATCTTTAACTGAAGAAGAAAAATGTATAAAAAATATAGGTGTTAATTTCAGTGATGTATTCATAGTTGATGAAAACATTATCAATTCTACTTTACACGAAAACATCTCCAAGTTTGTGCTTCATATTTACTTAGACCTGATCAGAAGCTTTCAATTATTAATCAGTTTATTCTGGCCCAGCCTTGTATATGCGTTAGAAAGTACACAGTTGCAAACTCTGAGATTGGGCTGTAGTTTGAGTGTAATTTTGTGTTGCTCGTAAGTTACAAAGTTGCAATGATACAACACGAAATCTTACTGCAAAAGTTGGATTCATATGGGATAAGAGGTATTGCATGGAAGTGGTTTCAATCTTACCTAAATACAAGGATCATCCAGAAAATAAGGAATGATTGAGCATGGTTGAATCAAAACAGAAGATATCAGCACCAAGCTTTACTTTAAACTTACAGGACTTTACACTACTTATCTATGTAATCGCCATACTTGTCAAGACATTTGTTGTAATGTGGCACCAATTTTTTAATACCGTTGCACTCATTTGCTGCCAAAGATTTAAGCCAGGCTGTCATACTTGCTTGAGTTCTTTATCGCTTGCAAACTGTTTCTCACCCAAAGGTTCTTTAAGTTTTGGGAATAAATGATAATAATTTGGTGCCAAGTCAGGGCTGTAAACGGGATTTTAGATGGTAATTATTATTTATTTATGCCAACAAACTTACTGTTGGTGTTTTTAAACACACAAGCTGTGTGTGGGCAAAGTTTGAAAGGTAGAACTGGAACTTAAAAATTCAATTCAATTGGGGTAATTTGTCTCTGATGTGAGACTGCCTTTGTGGTTTACCAGGAGAAATACGAACTGGTTTGAGAATTTAATGCCATTCTGGCAGTTTGTCACAATAGCTCAGTGGTAGAGCAGCCGCCCGGTAAGTGGTAGGTCTGTGGTTCAAATCCCAGTTGTGGCATTGCATTTTTAAGTTCCAGTTCTACCTTTCAAACATTGCCCACACACGGCTTGTGTGTTTAAAAACACCAACAGTAAGTTTGTTGGCATAAATAAATAATAACTAAGGTAAGAGGTTTACAATTCTTATTTTCTCTACCATGTACACAGTAAGCAGAGAAAGATTGCATTCAACCCAAAAACTTGATACCAATATTTCACTGAAAATACTCATTTGAAATTCCCTGAGTAAGAAAAGGTTTTTAGATGCTTCATTTGTGCATGCACATGTACAGAACAAAAGTTAGGCTAAATACTAAACTTGGTATTTAAGTTATCTCCCAATCCTCCAAGGAGTTGACAAAAATTTTCAGGAAAATTCCACCACCCTTGACTACCTGGAAAATTTTTAAAAAGATGTAATTTTATATATATCGTTAAAGCTCAGCATAGTTTGTCAAATAATCTTTTTATGGAGTTAACATTTCCAAAATATTCCTTATTATAGACTTGAATTTTCAAATACTTAAACTTTTCTCAACTGTCCTTTTTCTTATTTTCTTGGTCATGCAAAGGGAACAGAATTTCAAAGCCATCACATAGGTACCAGCTCTTAAAAGGTTTGATTGTCTCTTAAGCCTAATGTATTTCTTTATTTCTATTGTATCTACAAGTAAATATCTAATGAAAGCTTATCTTGCTTGTCTTGATAAGTGTGAAGTAAATACAACAATAAGTTCGTTGAACGTTAGAGTAATCTATCAAATTTTTTTTATTAAATACATAGAAAATAATACGCAGTTGTGTGGCAACTTCCTTTGTAAATGTGAGACAAATATGCCATAGACCAGACTTCGGTTATAATACGCACTGAAAGTAACCTCCTCCAGCATCCAGGTATCGCTGCGCTCTTATGAGAATGTTCTGGTTGACACTTTGTAATTCTTGAGGTGAGATATTATTTATTTCATTAGTAATGTTCTCTTTAAGTTGGTCTATCGTCCAAGGGTTGTTTGCATAAGCTTTGTTTTTCAGAGCTCCCCATAAATAAAATCGCAGGATGTTAAATCTGGTGACTGTGGAGGCCACAGATTTTTGCTGGCAAGCCTGTTTTTAGGAAACACTGCTGAAATAGGCCATAATCTGGTTCGATGTGTGAGCTGTAGCACCATCTTATTGGAAGGCTCCATACTCCTTTTTAATTTTCTGTTGTGTAAAGAAAGTGTCAAGGATCTCAAGATATCTTGCAGTTTTAATTGTATCATTGAAAAAAATGGGGCCGATAACACGCATTCTTGACACTGCACACCATACGCCTATGTACTGTGGGTGAAGAGGTTCTTTGTGTACAACATGTGGGTTATTCTGCAACCAATATCTGCAATTCTGTGAGTTAACATAACAACCAGACAGATGGAACCAGACTCAGCTGTCATAAAGAAGAACATTGGGTCCAAGAAACCATCGATTGAAGATAACAATCAGTTGCTATAAGTAACTCGTTTTTCTTTGTCTTGTTCTTGTAACTCATGCACAACACTGACACAAAATGGTTGGAATTTCAGATCTTTCGTTAGCACACGATGGCATGTTGTGCGAGATACACAAACTTGCTGAGACAATCTGCTTATCGATTTATTGGGGCTTCTTGTTATGTTTGTTCAAGTTCTGTCGACTACCAGCAGGGTTCTCACTATTGTACGTTTGTTCTTCATATTCACGATGGAACCATAGCCCTGCATTTCTTGTTCAAATCGTGAGTTGTGCTGGCTGTGGATATCTTGTCATGAAGGTATGTATCCCCAAACATTTCTTTAGAATGCTTAATGGAGCCTATGTAAAATTCCACTATATCAATTCATTTTTCAATTGAGAACTGCACCATTTCTCTATCAATATTCCACGATATATCCATTGGAATTATTGCAACCTACCTTCAATTTGGAATTAATAGAGGAAATAAGTAAATCAGACACACCAAAAGAAATACAAAAACTTCTAGCTCTGGAAACAATCAATACTAGGTATCCCACAGAAGAATGGCTGCACATATATACTGATGGATCCTCCAAGGAAAACCTTACTGGAGTTGGAGTTACATGTTCACATTTTTCCTTTTATCATTCTGTTGGCAGAGACACAACAAATTATGATGGAGAAATAGAGGCTATATACATTGATCTCCGACAATTATTAAATCTTCCCTTAAATAAATTTAACAAGGCAGTAATTCTTTCAGATTCTAAAGCTGCAATTCAGGGAATATGTTCAAATACTACAAAGAAGTCAACAAAAATTAGAGAATGCTACAAAATGTTAACACAACTCCAAAAAGTTAATAAGACTGTTCATCTCCAATGGATTCCAGCACACTGTGGAGTCATGGGGAACGAAGCTGCAGACTCACTTGCAAAGAAAGGCACAACAATAAAACAAAAGTCTAAATTCAATTTCTCATATTCCTCAATAAAACGCTTGATCATTAAAAATTTTTCTCATTCATACCTACAAGAAATAGAAACAAATGCCAAAGATAAAAAATGGATTACACTACTTTCCAATCCAGATATAATCCCCCAGAGACCAAGGAAAACAGCTGTTGCAGCCTTCCGACTATTGACAAATCATGACTGCTTAGCAAGTCATCTCTACAGAATAGGTATCTCAGCCTCACCAATAGGTGTCCTGTGTAACGATCCAGCAGAAATGAATGAAGAACACTTGAAGACCTGTGAAGCATTAAGATCAAAAGAAACTACAGTTCAAAAATATTGGAAAGCACGAATGCTAATGGCTTCATTGCCAGATGCAAGGCACTAGAAAACAACAACAACATATTCCACGATATTCACAATATTATAACTTCAACAAAGCATGTCCGCTGTGTGACAACCTTTTGTCAGTCCATCATGTGCTGCTAGAGTGTTCCTCTCTAGCGCACCTTCGAGACTCTCTGCAGCTGTCTGCCAGACTTGCAGAGGTCTTAGCGGACGACAAAACATTGGTTGATAGATAACTTACGTAAGCTTCGGCGGCCGGTGTCCATAATAATAAGTTTTTCCGGGGAAGGCCGCATCTTGGTTGTTTTGTTGCCAACGTTTCACCCTATTATGTAGAGCTTCTTCAGGGCTAATGCTTTCCTTGGCAGCACCGCAGGAACTGTGCTGACTCTTCAACTTCTCGCTTATTTATAACCTTGGCTGTAGAGGTTAGAGACGGCCCTCTCGTTCTCATTCGCTGATGGTCCGCCAATCCTCGCATTCTTATCAATGTTTGCCAAATAGTGTGGAGATGTCTTCCATTATCCCTGTTGATACTTTCTTTTAATTTAAATATTTCTATGCTTTCTCTGGCCATTCTATATGTAAAATGGTCAGAGTTAACCAGTAACTGTATTTGGTCGAAATCTATATGGTGCTTCATGGATATGGCATATTCAGCCAATGCTGATTTTTCGGGTTGGTTTAGTTTTAAACTTCTGATATGTTCTTGCAATCTGATTTTTATTGATCTGCCTGTCTGCCCTATATATGCCGCTCCGCAGTCACAGTCGATTTTGTATACACCGGCATTGTTCAAGGGGCCTTGCTTGTCTTTAACTGGACGTAAAAACAATCTGAGCTTCTTAGTGGATTTATATATGGTTTTGATGTTGTGTTTTGATAGTATTTTTGCTATTTTGTCGGTCATTCCTTTTACATAAGAGGCCAACAGAATCAAACCATACAAGAAACGAAAAGGACAAGGACAAAAACACAGCATGGCTACCTTATGTAAAAGGAATGCAGATTCATGGCCCTATTTGTAAGGAAAATCTTCACAAATATGGTGGAATCTTGGAATCTATAAAACTAGAGTTCACTGCAAAATGGTTTAAAGATTTCAGAAAAGTAGAAAACATTTTGTTTCTGTTTTCAAATCCATTCTCTATCGATCTTACATGTGCTGCAGAACTAATAGATTTGCAAATGGATGTATTACTGAAACAGAAATGTACAAGTCTAATAGGTGCAGATATTTTTTGAATGTTAGACAGCACTTAATATTTGTAATTGACATCAGTTGCAGTTATGTTCGAAGCCATGTTTACATTGGCTTACGTATCTAAGCAGTTCTTTTTAAAATTATACATTGTTATAGAAAAGTTAGGACTGGAGATAAAGCATGGCAAAACTGAATGAATTAATTTTATTAGATACTAAGTTGTTAACGTCTTGGCTGCCCTTGAACTTGAGAGAACCTGCTCTTCTGTCATTGAATAGCCCTCTGAGATTCCTTAGATATGTTTACATTTTACGTGTGCTGTTTATTTAGTTTATTATTGTTTATAATTTAATTATAATTTACTGTTGTTTATAATTCCTTTTTTATTTATCTTGTGAACCACTTTTCTTACCTACTTTATGCTTCCATTTACCCTAAATTATTTTATATTTTTTAACCACTAGCTAACCATAGATACAGTTCATAGGATGTTTTGCAGGGAACTGTTGGGTCTTCCAAGTGCAGTGGCAAGAGAAGTAGCACAGATGGAGATGGGAAGGGTGTCGAGGAAAGGTATGATTATAGAAAGAGCTCTGAAATGTTGGTATTGGATTTTGAATTTAGATAAAATAATTTGTTAAGGCAGTGTGTAGAGTACCAGGAAAAGAGTCTTAGGGAATCTGGATGGACGAGTAGTATTCGAAAGAACCTAGAAATAAATGGGGTGGGGGATTACTGGAGGAGAGCGGGGAATAATCATAACAAATTCTGGAAAATAATAAGAAAGAGGTTTGAAGACATAGAAATCCAAAAACTGTTTGGTGGTATAATGGAAAAAAGGTCCCTGGTATATTACAAATCAATGAAGGAAACATGGGAAAGGGAGACATAATTATGTTGATAAGGTAAACAATGAACAAAGGGAGGCAATAGCATGGCTAAGAACTGGTGTTTGGAGGTTGAGAGGTCTAAGAAAGGGTATCCCTCAGAGTCAGTGTCCTATTTGCAGGGAAAAGGAAGATCTAGAGCACATAGTCTTTGAGTGCCAAGGAACGGACATATGGAGGAAAGAATTTCTAGGGCAGAAATGGGAGAAGGGAAATAGGGTAACAGCATTTAAGAGGATTTTTAGAAAGGAAGTCATGAACTTAGGTCAGTTTTTAAGTAGGGTTAAGAAAAAATGGAAGTGGTCTGTACAAAGAGAACAGAATTAAAAAGTTGGTGTTATAATGTGTTAAATAGCTATAGAGAAGCAAAATGTATATATAAGGAATTACGTTGGGTGGATATGACAGACTAAGAGCCTGGGCTGAATGTCATATTCAAGGATGTATTAATTCAAAGTAAAGTAAATAAAAAAACTACCAGCTTATTCTAGCTTATTTTTTCCTTTCCCTGTTTTTCTTTCTTATGTTTCGTATCCGTTTGCTACTAATTCTCTTATGCTGTAATAATTCAATTTTTCTTACCCCTTTATTAATCACTTCCACTTCCTTTCCTCACTTAGTGTTCACTTTTTATAATTTCTACTTAACTTTAGCTCTAAACTTTACATTCTGCCCCCACTTCTGTTCCTGACTATGGTTAGTCAAACTATTTTCTCTTGTCACACAGTGCATGGTAGCATTTTCCTCTTTTTTCTTTAGTTTTCTATACAGTGCTGCATTTTTGCTAACACCCATTTGCCCTGCCTGCCTCTGTAGCGTAGTGGTAGCATGTCCGCATCCAAGAGGTGAGTTTGAATCTTGCTTAGGGTGAGTTACCAGATAAGGTTTCTACCAAGGTTTTCCCTTATCCTGAAAAGACAAATGTCAGGTAACTTCAAGCTATATGGACCTCGGGCTCATTTGAGCATCATTTCCTTTCCACTGTATCCACATACGTAATGCGGGTCTCCTCATCTTCCCTTTCAATTTCTTCATATACTGTATCTTCTTTGCTTGATTTATTTTCACTTGTCTTTGAAATCGCCTCTTTGCTAATCTATTATTTACACTACTGATCTCCCTTTCAGGATCACTCACTGTTACATCATTGTTTGCATTTTGGGTGAAACTGTAATCAAGATTCTCTTTATATATGAGAAACACAAATATATCCATTTACACCTGGCATATGCATGGATATGATTTATCAGGCTTGGATGTTATTACATTATCAGCAGCAGCTAATGCAGGCAAGAACCGTTAATATTTCCTTTGCAACTGATATTCTATGATGAGAAAGGAAATTCTGGAGTTTATTATTAACATTAGTGTTTATAAACTGTCATTAGGTAGGATCAAATATTTATCCCCATAAAACTAGTAGCCAAAACCTCTATACCTGATGGAGAGATTGCTAAATTGGCAACTGTAAGTGAAAACTCAGAAAATATTTTTTCAAGGAAACAGAGTCTAGGAAAGAATCAAATCTTCAGGTGGTAATTAGACCTGCTAGTCATTGCAGCTGCCAGTGAATGTAGTGAAATTACAAGCAGCATGACTATAATCTTCGCAAAACTTAAAGGCATATGGAGGCGGCGCGTACTGCAGGCTCCAGCGAATCCTACGCTTGCCCCTCCTACCAGCGCTGCCGCAGGTGGTGCATGCATCTCACACACTCTTATGTACAGAACCTCTACCGGTACACGCACTATGCTTGGAAACAGCGCTCCGCTTGAGCATTGGCCAGCGTTCACATGCCTTTAACTTTTGCGAGTGGTATAACTAGTATATATGTGGGGTATGATACATGCAATTTACATGATCACAAGGCATATGTCTTGTACTTTCATAACAACCCCGAGATTTTACATTCTGTAGTTGGAGAGCATTTTACCTCTTGAAAATGAAAACATAACTTTGTACTGTGAGTGGAGACGTTATGGTCCAGCCTTAAAAATGTTTCAAACAACATAGATAATGGAAAATTGAATGAATATGGATCGTAAACTATTTCTGTTAATACATCTGAGCAATATGAAATTGTTTATAAATGTTCATTTGTTGTCTGTGTTTATCAACAATGTTTTGCAGTAATTTTCTAGGGCTGACTCTTTGGAAACAACCTGATTTATCTCCTAGATGTATAGTGTTTTTACTCCAACATAAGCCCGACATACTGTTCCACATGTCAGCAATATGAGATAAATAGTATGATGCTGCACTTGCTTCTCCACCAGTCCTTAAAGTCACTATCCACACTTTGCACAATCACTGAATTTTCAGGAAGAATCTTGTGTGTTTGTTACCAAGATCCACAATCTTACTGAATCAGACTTCCGTAAACCATGTAAACCAGCACGTCCAAAACACGTAACAGTGTGTAAACTGTTGGTTTGTGATTCCAAGTGGCTCACTGTGCACACCTGTGCACACCCTGTGGAAGCTTGGATTCCTTTGATGTAAACAATGTACACTACATCCATGTCTGAGTAAGATCCTCATGCAAAATTGTTAATTCTCAGGTGCCACAGGAGCATTTTGCCTTGTTACCATGCACACAAATGACTATAGTGGTGCCAAAATAAGAAAGCCACTTGAATGACACAAACGCTCTTAGCGGCTGTAAACATATGACTGCAGAGAATGGTTCCTGACCAAAACTCTCTGAGGAAGAAAACTAAGTAGATCCATTTTTACTTTCTGTACTGGTAAGTAGGGAAAGTATTGTATTCCACCCAAAAATTCGATGTCAACATTTCACCGGAAATATATGTTTTGAGACCCCCTGAATCCAAAAAAAGCATTTTTAGATAAAGGTCCATGTGTATGTCTGTGGACAGCATAACTCAAAAGCGAAAAGTAGGTTAAAAACCAAAGTTGGTATCTAAGTTTAATGTCTTTCAAGGATGTGACACGAAGATTTTGAAGAAAATAGCCCACTCTAAACTACCCTTTAAATGGAACTTTTTCAAAAATTTTAATTTTCTTGAAAATGGCTCTAACAATTTTGATTAAAATGTCCTATGTTTGAGATATTTTTATGACAAATGAAATGTATATCTTGAATTTTCTGGATATAGCCCCTGTAGTCGTATTTACTCTGGACGACCTTTGCATAACTGTTAAACCGTTAGAGATAGACCAAATCATACTATACAAAACATGTAGATCTTGCTAAAATACACAATTTATGTCTCGATAAATTTTCTTGTGGGTAGAACCATTTGAGAGATATTCCTTGTTATGTGTGTGAGTTTCAGAAAACTTAAGAACTTTCGTGAAATGGATCATCGTTGTTCATTTTTTTATATGTTAAGTGTGTAAAGACAACAGAATCTCAAAGCTTTAAAACGTTTGACTAATGCACAAAGCCTACTGTATTTTAACATTCCCCTTGCACCTACAAGGAAATAAGCAATAAGATAATTTGTACAAATGTTTATCTTAACTAACACGAAGAAGATATAGGAATAAGAGTTTGTAAGAATGGTATGTACAAGGGTAGAGAAAGTAATGTGAGTGCAACACATCACATTTTTAATGTTACTGCTGTTTTACTGCTGTTTTTTTACATTAGTAGCGTTGAAGTTAAGTGGCTTTCTTAGGCCGGATTCACTATAGTTGTTGATGGGCCCTTAAACTCCACTCACTCACTCCTTGTCACCACTGTATGTGTAGTGAAATTAAGGATAGCACTTTTCTGCAGTTGTTGAAACAGGCAGCGTCATCTCCCAATGAATGCTGGTATTGTAATAAGCTTTAAATTATGACCAATTACTGTTAAGCATGATTAGTCACTTAAATTGTCCATGCAAGAAGAAAGATATAAAAAACACTTTTTTGGTCTCTTCTGTGAACATCAGAAGTCTGATCAAGTGCCTATATATTTGTGTAAGCCTTTGGGAAATCTTGTGGAGATTGGCAAAGTGAAGGTTGACATTATGCTCTTATGTGCCTTAATTTCTCTCAAACTACTACTACAAATTTGTGTGCGTACTAGTTGATATGTTAAATTGTCCACTGTTGGCATTGTGTGCCTATTATGAGCATTTTTCTGATCCTTAGGGATGTTGAACCTGCCTAACAATTTACATTTATAATTACAGTGAAGCAATGAAGCAAAAGGCTAAAAAGAACGTCCAAGATGCTTTCAATGCAGAACAGAATCGCACAAAAGAATTTTCTCATAAAATAGCAAATGAGTTAACAGAGGATTTCAGGCTAACAGAAACAAGCATCAGTGCAGATGAAGAAAGACCTCAGCCATCAATTTTCAGAGGAAACTTGAAGCATTATCAGCTGAAAGGGATGAACTGGCTTGCCAACCTTTATGACCAAGTATGTTTTCCAAATATTTCTGTAAGAAAATTAATTAGTAAACTCTGTGCAGCATGACACATGTTATAAAGCAAGAGAATGTAGACAGCTGTAAAGCTATGATGGGGAACTCTAAATGATAACTATTTTAGTTAATGTTGCAGAATACAGGCTTAGGGAGTGCAATGCAGGGCACCAACGTATGACATGAAAGTAGCGAGCGATAGTACTGTGGAACTCAGAAAATTCAAACATTTATAACTTGAAATCATCAATTCAAGGAGTTTTCTTAGTCCCTTGAATTTTGTATTAAAGCAATGTAAAATAATCACATTTAATCCAAATTTCATTTTCCTCAATTTGAAGTTATTGCTCAGAAATGTTGGTTAAAAATTAATCTAAACATGGAAATTTAATAAGCTAACTTTGTGCATGTGTTTCTGCAAAAGAGGTCATTGCTCCAGGGTTGTTTGTTTTGTCGGAATGCAGTTTGGAAAGTGGAATAGCTTTCCTAGCTGCCAGCCTTGAGCTTCTATACCTGCTGCTACATCCCCTTGTTTAAAACATGTACCTTTAGTTGTTGCTTGAGCTTCCTACTGTTCAGTCCGCTGCAAATCAATGCCATTGTGTCTCTTAGTAAACCACATGTCCAGTACAAGACTTCAACTTTTGTGGAAAAAGTTGCCCTCATTTGAGAAGTTGAAAAGGGTTTGAAGAAAAAATCTGAAATTGCAAAAGAACACAAAACATTTTTGTCAGCTTATTTGAAGAATAAGAACATTTTAAACAGTGTCTCGAGTGAAAATGAAAGGGTTGAAAAAGAGTGAGACAACTGGAAAATCCTGATTTTGATGAGTGCATGTTAAAGTGGTTTAAGCAAGCATGGGACAAAACCTTCCTTTAAGTGGTCCTCTTGCTCGCTTGAAAGCAGAAGAATTTTCTGCAAGTTTACATGCAAATGAATTCAAGGCTATCACCAGTTGGGAATATGTAGCTGTTATTTATTTATGCCTACAAACTTAATGCTGGTGTTATTAAACACACAAGCTGTGTGTGGGCAATGTTTGTTCAAATCTTGACTGTGGCATTGAATTTTTCATATTAAGCGGAAGATCTGTGGTTCAAATACTGTTTGTAGCATTGAATTTTTCAGTTCCGATTCTACCTCTCATATATGTATCTGTGTTGCGAAAATGTTAATTTTAGACTAACTTTTGTAGTTCAAATTTTTGGATATTTTGAATCCTTTTCTTATCCCTTCTGCTTCAAATTATCCAAGTTCCACTGTAGCACATAATTTGCATGTTGTTGGAACTGTATAGTTGACAATTTATATAAAATCGCGAATGGAGGTAACTTCCGGCAATACATGTGCATAAGTAATGTAGATAAGACGGTGGAAAGCTCTTATTCTCATTCAAAATGGTGAATTTGGGTAATTAGATAGTGGGAAGCTCTATTTTTACTTATGCACACACTCTTTAATTCAACCCAAAAGATCTCCCAGATTTAATTCTGAGCACCACAATTACAGAAGCTACAAAAACAAGGAAATTGTGATCAGTGGATGAAAAATACAAGGAAAAGGAACACAGGTCAAGAGTATGTTAATTCAAGTGGCAAAGTTGTATGTGCGACCTTCACAGACCAAGACTAAATGAATTTGCGCTGGAACATATTAAAAGTTTTCCGACCCAAACAAGTCATTACAGTCGTGTAGATAATGATAAATGCCAGTATTTGTCACAAGAGCTATCACTAAGCAAAATGTATGAACTTTATTATAAGTTGTGCCAGGAAAAACAAATTAATCCTGTTAAAGAATGGTGTTACAGAAGTGTATTTAATACAACGTTCAAATTATTTTTCAAGAAACCAAAAAGTGATACATGCTTTTTGAGATCGAATGAAAGTTAGTGTAAGTGGGGGGTAGAATCTTCTCTTTGAAAGGCTGAATGGGGATTACATAAGCGGTGTGCAAAGAACGCACACAGTGAAATGAGATCAGACATTAAAAACTCACAAGACATGGAACAAACATTACCTCTGCCTCTTCTTACTGCTGATGTTCATTTTTATAACACAAAATTCTGGATGTACAATGTAGAAGTGCATGATTGTGAACATGATTTAGGACATGTGTTTATGAGGGGAACACACTGCTCAGAGGGGTGCTAATGAAGTTGGATCATGTCTGTTAACTTACCTCAAATCAGTAAATTAAAAAACTAACCATTTAATAACATATTCTGACACGTGTGGGGGACAAAACAGGAACCAGTACACAGCTTTTCTTAGGATCTGTCTTGTCAACCACACCCGTTTAAGATAATAGATAAAAAAATTTCTAGAATCAGGTGATTCTTTCCTCCCTAATGACGGAGACTTCAGTAATATTGACTCTGTTAAACGCAAAGCCAAATCTCTATTTTCACTAGATGATTATGTGGATCACATAAAACAATGCAGGAAAAAGAACTGTTTTACAGTAAAAAAATGAATCAGACTTTTTTGATATCAAAGACAATACAAAATCTAAATTTTCAATGTGCAAGGAAACTGTAGATGGTGAAAAGGTGCAATGGTTGAAAATTAAATGGATGAGATTTGATGAATCTGAACCCATGAAAATTAAATTTCGCTATTCTCTAAATGAAATAGAAAGCTGGAAAATAATTGACATTTCACCAGTGGAAAGGGGCAGAAACTTTGTGAAAGTTACATCTGCCATTCCTTCACCATGGTCCCTACCACCAACTTATAAATAATCGGTTAAAATAAGTAAAATTAAATATGATGACTTGATGTCTTGTTACCTTATATTCCACAAGTTTCACATAATTTTTCCAAAATTTGGAGGTGGAAAACTAAGCAGCAAGAGGGAGTTTGTAGATGACCCACTAATATTTTATCTATTTTGACTACAAAATATTAGAGCCATAGTGGGCCAGCTCCATCATTGTGAAATATGTTGAATTTTGCACTATGATTTTTAGGATAAGATATTTGTTTTTTGTTTTCATATTACAGGGATAGTCTAATTTATGTCTACTTTATGTAAAAATGTTAACAGTTTCAAGCAATATGCATTCAATAAATTATTTGATGTGCTAAACTTTACATCAATTTTTCTCAGTTCCAACAAAGTGGCATTTGGCTCACTCTGGCTCTCAGCCCCTCAAATATGAATGCATTTCATAATATACATTTATGAAACAAATACCAAGTTTTATAAGAGTTACATGTTGCAGATTATTGACAAACAAAATGCCTTTAACATGGATTTTACTGGAAATAATTGTTCGCAAATTACTGGTGATTTCAGCATTATTTGAAATGCAGATTTGTTAATAATTAAGGGGAGTCATAAAGGCCTTAAATGACAAATTTTGATTATTTTACTGTTTTGCATATTATGAAAGTATAATCCATTCTGATTAAGTTGTTGTTGGCTAATGCTGGATTTGTGACAATGAAGTCATTAATCCTCTTGCTCTCCAATATTTTTCACTGATGGATGGGGCATTAGAAGTGGCCGGGCATATTTGAAGGTGGTCTCGATCCATTTCCTCTTGCAGATCACAGAGGACAGAGTGGTGAAGAATATATCCCAATTCTGTTCAAATGTTTTGCCAGACAACCATGTTCCGTAATCAACCTGAAGGTTGTAACTGCTGTTTTTCGAGGATACTCAAGAATTACTGTTTGAATGTTTGGTAGTTCCCATCTTTTATTTTTTGATTTTCCTTAGTAATATTTTGCAACAATTTTTTTGGATTTTGAGTTAATTAATTTTTTAGCTGCATAAAAAGGTAGATTAACTATAAATTCTTATGTGACAACATACACTGCTTGAATCCTTTTTTGCAATAAAATCAGCTTGTCATTACCACTCAGTCCACAGTGACCTGGTATCCATTGGAAGACTAGGTGTTTCTGAAGTGGCAAGGATTTTCCAACATTCTATAATAGTTCAGTTTTTTGGTGACAACTTGCTATAATTGGCACCCTGTAATCTGAGAGAATAACTGCTTGATGAAATAGTGATTCTACACAAAAGGTTTTATAGGGCCATTCAAACGTGGCAATTTCTCCATCAAAGTTTGTAATTCCATAACCTAAAGATTCGTAATAAGAAAAGAGGTGCCAGGTGACTCCAACCCGTGCTCCATCTCAGTTTGACATCAAGTGATCCATCAGTATAAATATGGAGACATTCATGTTCTGGAAATCTAGTATGGATTGTCTCTAATGCCAATCATTTTAGAATACTAGTTGGAGTATCACTTTTCTTAATCTTTTTTTTTCTTTTTTTCTTTCTTTTCAGTTTATTATATCAACTTATATGGTGGCTATTTATTTACATTGTTAAGGTTATTGTTTGCTATAGTACTGCAATCTCCTTCATATTCACCTTATCAGTTTTCCTTTTTATGTGCTGCAAAAACTGCAATAATTAGAGAGGTAGAACTGTAGCTTAAAAATTCAGTGCCACAACTGGGATTTGAACCACAGACCTTCCGCTTACCGGGCTGCTGCTCTACCACTGAGCTATTGTGACAAACTGGCATTAAATTCTCAAACCAGCTCATATTTCTCCTGGTAAACCACAAAGGCAGTCTCACATCAGAGACAAATTACCCCAATGGTGACTTACTATTGTAAGTACTTTATATCCCAGGATTAAATAACCTTCAGATGGTAATTATTATTTATTTACACCAACAGTAAGTTTGTTGGTAATAATTACCAACTGCAATAATTATTTTATCAGGTGTAGCAGTAAGATTTAACGTGTGCTGCAGGAACTTGTAAAACAATATCTAATTGCACTGTAGAATTGATTGATGAATTACAGTATTCACTTATTAGTAGAAAATCATGATCGGAATGCTTTTGACATAAATGAAAGTTAGTGTAGCCTCTTTTATGTGCAGCCTTATAGGTTAGCCTAGTGATATTTACTCTCCCAACGTTTGTTTGCTATTTAAAGATGTCTGCATGACTGTATCAAACCTTGCATATCTGGGAGATTGCAATTTATGTAAAAGTAGACTTCCCCTTGCTAGGTCGCTTTGGATGCACAGTTTTCCTCTGAATGTGAAGTACATTTGTTAGATCAGATTTTTGTGCTTACTATGTGCTTTGCAAGTGCTGTTCCATGTTTATTGTGGCCAATCATTAAAATTAAGTGTTGCTAAACTGTCAGCGTCAGTCCCATAAATCAGAAATCTCTGTGTCTGGCACTGTTTATGACAGGTTAACACCAGCAGTAAGTTGGTTGGCATAAAAAAAGACATGTTTTGAAGAGTTACAGTTACATTTAATAAGCTTGTCTACCAGCTTTGGTCCTGGCTTCAATCTTAAGCTGCTGGTAGTTTTCTTTAATGCAAAAAATACAATTATTACTGTACAAATAGAAATCTGGACATCATAATTAACTTGTTCATTTCATTAATTTTGTACTATTAGCAATAAAAACTAGCATAAGAAAGTTATCACTATCATTAGGGTTGATGTGTAATTTCTAACTATGTATTGTGATACCTACTTATTTTTCGTGCTGCTGTGTAATTAACTTATCTTACTGATGTGCGCTTAATCTGTGCAGGGTATCAATGGAATTCTTGCTGATGAAATGGGTTTAGGGAAGACAGTGCAATCCATAGCATTCCTTTGCCATATAGCTGAAAAGTATGGTAAGCATATAATACGATTTTATTTTTTTTACATAGATTTGATCATCTTTATCATTAGACTAATATTAAATGCAGATCAAGAGTGAATGATATACTGGGATAGTACACTTTTTTATGCTGCTCATATTAATATTTATATTCATAATCCAAGGTATAATTAATTAAGGAAATTGAAGCTATTAACAGTGAAGCAACAAGATTCTAAAATAAGAACAAATTAGAAACTAAAAACTTCACTTATCTTAGTAATGTTGCAAGTTCTTGTTGCAAAACTGACTCAAGTTTCGAGTTGACTCCAACTCATTATCATAGCTTATGAGAGGTATAATTATTTATTCTCTATTGACATAAAATATTCATTGCTTGCTCTAGGTAACAAATTTCCTGTTCTGTACAACAATATTCTGTAGTTTTATTAATTTAAGTAGAAAGTATCACTTTTATACATTTTTACTTAATTTCTAGATGCATGGGGGCCATTCTTAATCATATCTCCTGCATCCACACTACATAACTGGCAGCAGGAAATGGCTCGTTTTGTACCTGATTTTAAAATTGTCCCATATTGGGGCAGTCCACAGGTAGGTGCATATAGCTTTTACTTGTGCAGTCTGCAAAGTGTGATATTTGTATACAAGGTGTTCTGCTCACTCAAGTAGGCTGACTTGGATAAAAGTCAAACTAATTGTTACAGTTTAATAAAATGGCTTAGTGTGTGAGAAGCATGGTGACCCAGTGCAAGCAAGAATTCTTAACAATGTTCAGGGCTACACTTTGAAAACTTCATGTAAAGAAGTATTCCTGGATATGCACAAATTATTGGCCAAAGTATACAATTGAACCGTTTCTGCTAGGAGGTTACAATTTGCTGTTGACACTAGTGTTACAGCCAGTAATGCTACAAGCACAGTGTTAAAAAAGAACATAAATGAAATAGTCACCAAATTACTACAATATTTTACTATGATAAACTTAAGTATAAACCCAACAAAATGTGAAATGATAACATTTGGAAACGAAACACTTTTTATGCCTTTATGACTATACATTAACAATCAGACTGTAAACTGTGCTGATAAAGTGCAGCTACTAAATATCACTCTGGACAAAACATTATCCTTTACCCCACATATAGACAAATTGGCAGTAAAAATCTGTTTCTATTCAAATGTTTAAGAAAAGATGTTACAGCTGCATCTATAAGGATTATTTCTCTCTTTTTCACTCACATTTTTCATATGGCATTGAAGTATGGGGCAAAGCTTCAAAATTAAACTTAAATAGAATCTTCATATTATGGAAACGAGCACTAAAATACCTATCAAACTTAAAAAGAATTTATTTGTGTAGGGAAGCCTTCAAAGAGCAAAAAATAATTACATTACAAAGCCTTTATGTTTATAAAACCATTTTATATATGAGGAAATACAAATTTCCAATGCAAACAAATTCAGATATCCATGAACGCAGTACTAGAAAAAATTAAAGTAATCTTGCTACTGCTATACACAGAGTTAGACTGTTTGAAAAGCTGCCAAGTTATGCTAGTGCAACAGACTGCCAGCTGAAGTTAAAAGATGTGATAGCTATAAAAAATTGAAAACTACTATACAAACTTATTTAATTAAAAAGACATCTTATTCTTTAGAGGAATTTTTAAATAAATGAAACGTTAATGTATTACAGTTTATTAACTTTAATGCCATGTAGGGTAAAATCAGGTAACTCCATGATACCAAGTAACTCTGTGATAGTATTTCCGTTACCACGGTGTAGCTTTGATTACAAATGCTTTACGAGTTTGACAACAGATGACAGAAGTATCCAGCCGAATAACAAGCTCGCATATGTCACCTGCAGTTACTTCTACAAATTTTTAGAGCTGTATTTGTGAAGAAATGCTTTGTGAAGTGGTCAGTTACCTCTAGTGTAGTTTGCATTATGTTGTTTCATCAGTCTACTGAGTTTGTGCATCTCTTTCATTTTAACACTATGCTAAGGTAAAATAAAGATAATTCACATGTAAAAATTAGGTTAATGTAGTTTCACCACTTTGACCTCCATAAGCTTAGCATTGCAATCATTTTTCTGAGGGTTTTTGAGAGAGGATGGCACCAAAGCGGATGAAGGCGACAGGTCCGTGTATCTCTGAAATGTTAAAAGAAGCTTTGTGGTTAGCGAAGAAAGAAGGATGGACAGTATATAAAACAAGCAGATGCTTTGACATCCCGTGGAGTATGTTGAAAGATTATTTGCATACAATTTTTAGATGATCCCCCGTGGAGTATGTTGAAAGATTATTGCATACAATTTTTAGATGATCCAGGAAGTGCATCTCTTGCTAAAATTGGTAAACCATTTGTTTTCCCCTAGATCTAGAAATAAAGGTGGTAAATTACACTACCACAATGCAGGCTTTGGGCTTTGGACTTACAGTTAACCAAGTGAGACACATTGGATATAAGTTTGCTGAAGCTGCAGGCATTGGTCATCCATTTTCAAAATTGAATCAGATAGCAAGTTGGTACTGGAGGGGTAAATTCAAGCAAATATACAATCTTGGTCTCAGAATTTCAGAAAATCTTTCACTCAATCAAGCATCCATGGCAACCTGGGAGTTACTAAATGGTTCTATGAAAAAACAAAAAAGCTGTTGAATGAGCTGAACCTGCAAGACAAACCTGCACATTTATGGAACTGCAATAAAACGGGACTTACATATGTAGTAAAATCTGGAGAAGTAGTCAGCCAGGTAGGGAAAAAGTTGTTGTTGTTAGCTAATGCTGGATTTCTGACAATGAAGTCATTAATCCTCTTGCTCTCCAATATTTTTCACTGATGGATGGGGCACTAGAAGTGGCCAGGCATATTTGAAGGTGGTCTCGATCCATTTCCTCTTGCACATCACATAGAGGACAGAGTGGTGAAGAATATATCCCAATTCTGTTTAAATGTTTTGCCAGACAATCATGTCCTGTAATCAACCTGAAGGTTGCAACTGCTGTTTTTCGAGGATACTCAGAAATTACTGTTTGAATGTTTGGTAGTTCCCATCTTTTATTCTTTGATTTTTCATAGTTATATTTTGCAATAATTTTTTGGAATTCAGGGTTGGCTAATCTTTTAGCTGCATAAAATAGTAGATTAACTATAGATTTTTGTACAAAATATGTACAAGCAAAGCTTTGGAGAGGTGGGAGTAACAACTGTTCTTTATTGTGACAGTGTTAGTAGAATGAGCATCCCATCAATGGTCATCTTTAAAGGTATTCAAACGAATGACCGCCTGGGTGAATCGTTAATGCGTGCATTAATTCAGCTTTCTCCAAGAGGGCGGATAAATGCAGAGCTCTTTTTTAAATGGTTCCAGCATTTCTTGGAATGCATCCTTCTCTATTGTCCACAGTTATTTTGTTTATGGACTCTCATGGAAGTCCTATGACTCCAGTAGTCCTTTCATTGGTGGCCCAAAACAATGTCCATATTGTCACATTCCCAGCCCACACCACTCATCTGCTTCAACCATTGGATGTGGGAGTGTAAAAATCCCTAAAGGACTTGTGGAAGAAAGAACTAAATAAGTTCATTACTTTTTGAGAGGTAGAACTGAAACTTAAAAATTCAATGCCACAACTGGGATTTGAACCACAGACCTTCCGCTTACCGGGCGGCTGCTCTAACCAACTGAGCTATTGTGACAAACTGCCAGAATGGCATTAAATTCTCAAACCAGTTTGTATTTCTCCTAGTAAACCACAAAGGCAGTCTCCCAGTTCTACCTTTCAAACTTTGCCCACACACGGCTTGTGTGTTTAAAAACACCAACAGTAAGTTTGTTTACATAAATAAATAATAATTACCATCTGTAGGTTATTTAATCCTGGGATATAAAGTACTTACAATAGTAAGTCACCATTGGGGTAATTTGTCTCTGATGTGAGACTGCCTTTGTGGTTTATCAGGAGAAATACGAACTGGTTTGAGAATTTAATGCCATTCTGGCAGTTTGTCACAATAGCTCAGTTGGTTAGAGCAGCCCCTCGGTAAGCGGAAGATCTGTGGTTCAAATCCCAGTTGTGGCATTGAATTTTTAAGTTCCAGTTCTACCTCTCAAACTTTGCCCACACAAGGCTTGTGTGTTTAAAAACACCAACAGTTTGTGGCATAAATAAATAATAAGTTCATTTCTGATCATCCAGGAGAGAAGCCAGATTGGTATGATTTCAATCGACTTTTAACTGGAGCTTATAAAGACACCTTCCAGACAACCACTATTTGCAACAGTGTTGCTAAGCCTGGGATATTCCCATTCAACAAAAATGCTGTCTCCAGGGAGACTCTAGCTCCATCGCTTGTTATACAAAGCCAAAATCCATCTAATAATGAGAGAGTCACTGTGGAAGAGATTTGGAAAGTTCCAAACCACAGCATTTTGTTTTTCTTTACCTGATTACCCTCCCCTTATGTAGGAATTACACCCCTAGGAGTTACAAGTCAGTACCCAGGGTTAAACGCCTGTCTGGGAGCACAGGAACCTATGGACCAGAGTGAAGACTTGGAAGTGGGTGGTCAGCCAAGCACCAGGTATGATAGTGAGGAAGAGGATGATATGAAATGCAGGCGTAATTGATGATATATGTACACTCATATGATTTTTGGCCTTTATCTACTATCGCTCATTTTTATTCAGCTATTCAGCTACTACAGATAATTCCTAAGAAAGCTTCCTTTTCCACCGTCTTCAAGTTAATCAAAATAAAGCTGTGCAGAAATACCTTTATTACACATTTCATCGTCACAGGAAGCAAAATTGACAATCATACGTCTTTATATTCTAACATTTAAATTCTGTACTCTTTCCATGACATTGCAAGAAACAACTGAATAACGACAGTGCTTCAAACATGACAAAATACTGATAGTCAAACCAATAATAATGGATACCTCGGAAATGGCAAGTGCCACAGAAAAAGTTGTATAAAATAAATGGTGAGTTTTAGAGAGATCTATAGTCTTGTAAATTAAGTTTTAGCTTATATATTATGGTTGACCCATTTTAAGATGTTACAGAAAAGTATTTCCAAACAAAGACGACTTCACAGGCTATTCCTAGAAAATTCAAGATATACAATTTATTTTCTTTCTTTTCTTCTTTACCTGATTACCCTTCCCTTATGTAGGACTTACAAGCCAGTGCCTCGGGTCAGATGCCTGTTGGGGAGCACAGGAGCCTCTGGACTGGACAGAGTGAAGACCTGGAAGCGATTGGTCAGCCAAGCACCATGTATGATAGTGAGGAAGAGGATGGTATGAAATGCAGACGAAATCAATGATTGGAAAGGTGATAATGGAGCAATAGGTGGAGTGAGTGGTGGGGGAAACCGGAGAACCCAGAAAAAACCCACCCTGACATTACTTCATCCACCATGAATACCATATGCGGGTATTGAACCCGGGCCACCTAGGTGGTAGGTGAATGCTCTAACCGCTTGGCCACAGTGCTGTCATGCATTTTCCATAAATGAAAATGCATATATTTGCCAAACCTTTTTGTACTCTTGATTTATAATTAAGTATTAATTTAGATTAGAAAAAGCAGTTGATTATGAAAAACAGCATACTATGATGAACTAACTTCTGATAATTAAGGAAAAATTAATTGATAATTGTTAATATCTTGAACATACAATATTGTTATGTAAAATGTTTTGGTAGGAATTGTTTTCCAGTGCATTCCTTTTTCTCTTTAAATGATCACATAGTACCATAAAGCATTTTTTTTTTTAACTGAAATCGGCGGTGCCGTGGCCGAGCAGTTAGCGCACTCGCCTACCACCTAGGTGGCCCGGGTTCGATCCCAGGGACCCGCATGTGGTATTCGTGGTGGACGAAGCAGCGTCTGGGCGGGTTTTCTCCGGGTACTCCGGTTTCCCCCGCCATCTCATTCCACCGGTGCTCCATCTTCATTCCATGTATCATCAGTGTCACCGCCTGTGGTGCCGTAGTAGTAAAAGTGGCCGTTAAACACTACACACACACACTGAACTGAAATCGGAATAATTGTTAGTGTCATAGTTACCTGATTTTACCCTATGTATATTTGTATTATATATTGTAAACTGTTAATACGAACGGCGTCTCAAAAGTAAGTTGCACTATTTTTTTAAATCTGCGCGGTAGGCGGGAAAATTCTGAAAGTCCCGGGAATATAGGTATGGGGTAGTAGCAGCAGCACTGTAAAATTCCCAGGCACCTAAGTTTATTGCTTGGACATTAAAGCGGCAGTAACAATAGAGACTCCACTCGTTCCTACCGCCGATTGCGAAGTTAGCGCTGTAATCCATTTTTTGATGGGAAAAAATAAATGTGCAACTGAAATTCATCGCAAGTTGTGCAGTGTTTATGGAAAAGACGGTATGTCAAGACAAATGGTTTCTCATTGGCCCCAATCGTTCATTGAAGGGAGAACAACATTACACAATGAGCAACGAAGCGGTTGACCCTCCACTTCCTGTGCTCTGGATATTGTTGACGAGGTTCGAGCAGTCGTGAACACTGATTGGCGCTTTACACTGTGACAGACTGATAAAACATCACACAGCAGACAGGAGTAGGATACCATTTAAAATGATAACCATGCGAAAAATTGCAGTGTCCAATTCGCAACTAAGCCAAGTTAACTTCCTTGCAATGAGCTATGTGAGAGGAAGTTACCCAGTTTATTAGAAGTTCTTTCACTTATCTAAGCTTATTACCACGGAAAGCTGACCGCTGTTTGTGCCAGTGTGACAGCATCACCCTCCGCACTTCAAGACTAAAGTCTTCCAAAGTAATATGAGAGGTGGTAATACTGGGTTCTGTGGTTGCTGCCAAATCCACCATTTCATTCTAGGCAAACTACGTGACCAGGAATCCATTCACACACTAGTTAATGCCAGAAGCATGTAATACATGGAAGACATCCTGGATATGTAATGCAATAAGATGGGAGTTTTACAGCTCATGAAGGCTCTGATGTGCACTAAGAGAATTGCTGAAAATCAGGCAGTCACCTAATTTATGATGGCGCACATACAAAATGGCTCGGTATATTGTATACAGCTCTGCAGTATAAACGGAAGTGCTATTATGCAAACCAAATGTGTATGGTTCGGTTCCATAAACATAAGCACTTTTATTTTAGAAAACAAGTGCGGATACTAGAGATAGGCATCGTGGACTTCCGGTGTACGGTCATCCCAAGATCTAAATGGGACATGCCAGTAACTAGCGGGGGTAGGGCCTCTCACCCTTGGAAAACATGTTAGGCATTTGAATACCAAGCTTCCTAAGAGCTCTCAGAAATGGCTTAGGGCTAAGGGTGCTTTTCCTATATCGTTCTCTTAGCATGTGAAAACTGAAGTCAGCGTTGGGTGCCTAGGCATACAACTAACTGCACAACCATAATTTGCTAAGAGAATCTCATGCTGATATTATGCAGAGGAGGTACTGTCGATTTGGCATTAAGGCTCACAACTGGGCTTGTTGGAAAAGCTCCTATTGCCTTGTGTATGCCCCTATTATGGACCTTGTCTAGTCTTCTTAGCACAGATGGTCATGCTGATGAATAAACGGTACACCTATAGTCTAGTTTGGATTGGACCAGTGTGCAATACATTTTTCTTTGGTGCTGAATTGCTTGTCTTGAGCCTTTTTAGTGTCTTGCAATACCTGTTGGCATTTATTGTTTTCTCAGGAGCTATGAAATCAACTACAGGTCGCACGTTACTTCTTGACGAATGAAAATTTTATATGAAAGGCTGAATGCGAGTCTTTATTCACCTTTTGCGGGAACGAGAGATGAGGTACAGTCTGCAATGAGATGACGTGCCTTTACGCACATGCTTCTGAGCTGAAGTAGTACAACACTACAAATCAATTTATCACACTTCCAGTAATATCAGCCACACATATTACACACTATACCTCTATAACTGTTTCCACTTAACTTTCTTGCATTTATTCTATTCCCGACATTTCTCCCTCGCCTTCTTCCTCGTCTGAATTGATGTTATTTTCGTTGCATGCATACATCCGTACCACACAAAACTTATGTAGTTGACTGTGTACACAAACACGACAGAGGAAAACAGAGGTGTCTGTTAGCGTAGCATAAACATTTACTGACCTGTTTATTAAGGGTAGGCCTACTCACTGGATTTCTGCTCAAGGTCATTCGTCAAGAACTAACACACAACCTATAACAATATCCTACTTTGATCCCAAAACACAGTTGCCATGACTTTACTGGCAGACTGTGTTCTTTTGAATTGTCGTGACTGGTGAATCTGAATCCACCACTCACTTGTTTGGTCTCTACACCACTTGCAGATGATTTTGACATCCATCCATGACTCTCCATACACTTCTGTCAACTTGGATGAATTTTGAATGGTTTAACGCCTTTTGTATTCAATAATCGAATACTACATGAACTTTGCACCTGGTGGTAGTGGCAAAGAGGAACTCCATTACAGCTGGCTGCCAAGTCAATACTGAACACTCTGTCATAGTTTCTGTAGAGAGTGGGAAAAATAACAAGCACAACAGTGTGGTCAACAGCCATGCACACAGTTTTCCTGTGACCTCAGCACTTTGGAGACCTTACTTTTGGGATTAACCTCATATGTATGCTTATACAGGGTGTTAGGGGTATGAGTGCAGATATTTTGATAAATGGTACCTTAATATGTATGCACCAATGTGTTAGTTGTTTTTTCTCTTTATCTAGCAATTTTCCCACAGACCAATCATAGCTTACTACTTGATGTTATTTGCATGGTCGTAAATGTGCCATGAAATGAATAATGCCTGTGAGATAGATTGTCTATTTTGCTTCACACTTCAATGTACAACCCACTGGCCTAGATAATGTGAGATCATTGGCTTTGCAGAAAGCATTCAAACTCAGTTGCAATACAACATTAATTCTGCCTACTCTGCATCATGCTTTCTGTGGCACGCCTACTTGAAGGTACTAGTCAACCTGAAAACATACTACTTTTATAAGTCTGCAAATGAAGCAAACATTGATGCAGTATTGCTCATTACATGTCCTCAATTACCAGTATAAATATCTGCATTTACACCCCTAATAGTCTGTATTTCATGCATGCATACAGGAAGCTAAAGTTATCTATGTTTTCAAGTATCTCCAAATTGAAGAATTCTCTATTTTTAACTATTAATGTGCAAGGTTACATTATGACTTTTAAGCTATCATCAGTAACCTTAATTATGTGCATGTAGTTTTTGAGTGAATTATAATTACAAATATTTACTGAGGGTACTGCAAGAAATAAATCATTTGCTGTTACAAACAATTTTATGTGTATATTGATTAATTCTTGCTATTTTCTATTGGCCATGTGTGGAATAAATTTTGAAAGTTGAATCATATTTGAAAAATACAATGCTTCAAGAGGGATACAAACCACAGATGAATTTAACTATAAATGCAGTAATAAAATAGTACTTGTGACACTGCAAGCTACTTTTGGGGATATATCTCAGAGTAATAAAGATTTTTGGGGAGGGGGCATATATTAATCAGATAATGGCAGCTGAACGGTATAGCATAGACTTGGAAAGCCAAAGATTAGTTGAAGTCATGAACTTTTGAAATTGTATTCAACTTTCTAATCTTAAGCTTGTTCTGCAAAACAGTTATTTATAAATTTATGGATAAATGTGGTTAGATATGGAACACTTAGATTACCTACGCTTTTTTTGCATCATGGAGAAAAAAAGGACTACCCTACAACAGATCAAAAGATGCAATATCCCAGAGCAAAAAAGGTGTTTACCAAATCCAGTATGTAACCAAATTTACATAGGAAAAAAGAAAAGGAATTTAGGAACCAAATTGAAAGAACGTATGAGATCCATCAAATACAGATGGATAAATCTGCAGTTTTATAACATTTTTAGATAATTAATAATAATATCACATCTAAACATAACACTCCTAAACAAACAAAACATCCAACAGATTTTTGGATCCTTGGGAGAAGATTCTAATCTTAAAACAAAGAACTGCTTAATGAATTTTGAGGCTTCTCTGTAGCCGAGTGTTACACCATTCGCTTCTCACCAAAGTGGCCTGGGTTAACAGCTTGTGGGATTTGTGGTGGGCGAAGTGGCACTTGGGGGAGGGTTTCCTCTGGGTTACCTGGTTTCCCCCACCATCTCACTCACCAGTGCTCCATCTTCTTTCCATGCATCATCAGTGTCACCACCTGTGGTGCCATGTGTAGTAAAAGCGGGTGTTAAACGCTACCAAAAAAAAAAAAAAAAAAAGAAGAAGAATTTTCGCAACCAAATCCACAACGGAAGTTCATCATTCCACAGCTATAGCCTGCCTCTATAGCATGGTGGTAGTATGTCTGCCTCACATTCAAGAGGTCCCAAGTTTGAATCTCGTTTAGGGTGAATATTCGGATAAGGTGTTTTTCTGAGGTTTTCCCGAGGTTTTCCCTTATCTGAGAAGACGAATGTTGGGTAACTTTAAGCTCTATGGACCTCTGGCTCATGTAAGCATCATTTCACCCATTTCATTCATTCATCGTCTGATATAATATTACATTGGAGGAGGTTAATATGACTCCCCTCCCCAAAGAAGAACCACAGCAAGATGTCGCTACTAACAACCACTACAAACTAGATGCCACTAGAACCCAGTCAGTCACTTCTGATGATAGGAGCAACAGCTCTTCAAACTGGTCAAGACACAAGTGTAAGTGGTGTAAGTGTTCCAATATCTGACTCAATTTATCCATAAATTTAAATCCATATCACAGTTACTAATTTATTCATATATTACGCAAGTTATACACTTTGAGTTGATAGAACACTGTACTTCACATACCCTAAGTTTTCCTTCCAACACATCTCACCTTCATTTGAAGACATCAAGAATTTGACTGGCTGGAACCCTGCTGGTCATGTGAATATTCTATCTCTGAAGAGGTGACATCTGGCTGAGGTACAATGAAGCTGAGTTTTCTTCTGAGGAAAGGTAGAAATTCATTAGATGGGTTTCAAATTTTTTCATATGCTGTATTTACACGAACCTGGTGCACACTTTTTTTCAGCAAGTGTTCTCCAAATCATGGTGTGCTTTAGATTTGCTGGCGCATTAGATTAGAGTGTAAATCTGTTCTATAGAATGCTAGTAACTTCATTAAATTTTTTTGTTTATTATGTTACAATGGATTACTGGAGTTAACATGCGAGGATTCCAATGTCATCATTGGTACTGTGATTTGTGCTTGTAATTTATGGTATTGCATTAATAAATTAATTTTGAATGTGTACTTTCCTTATTTTCATGTTCTCTCATTTTCTTCTTTAACAATGTATCGCCTAACATAAGGCACTTCCAGTTTTATAGTCTGTTGATATATATATATGTGATAAATCCATTGTTGTATTAAATAAATTTAAATAAAGTACCTATTATTTTCTGTCATTGATGCACTTTACATTTGATACAAACCCTTTTTATCATAATTTTAAATTTCAAATATGTTTGAAAGGTAGAACTGGAACTTAAAAATTCAATGCCACAACCGGGAGTTCTACCTTTCAAACTTTGCCCACACACGGCTTGTGTGTTTAAAAACACCAACAGTAAGTTTGTTGGCATAAATAAATAATAATTACCATTCAAATATGTTGTTAGCTAATACTGGATTTCTGACAATGAAGTCATTAATCCTCTTGCTCTCCAATATTTTTCACTGATGGATGGGGTACTAGAAGTGGCCAGACATATTTGAAGGTGGTCTCGGTCCATTTCCTCTTGCAGATCACATAGAGGACAGAGTGGTGAAGAATATATCCCAATTCTGTTTTGCCAGACAATCATGTCCTGTAATCAACCTGAAGGTTGCAACTGCTGTTTTTCGAGGATATTCCGGAATTACTGTTTGAATGTTTGGTAGTTCCCATCTTTTATTCTTTGATTCTTCATAGTAATATTTTGCAATAACTTTTTTGAATTCAGAGTTGACTAATTTTTAGCTGCATAAAATGGTAAATTAACTATAGATTTTTGTACACTGCTGGTACCAAAATATTGGGGTGTGCATTAGATTTTCTGGCACATTAGGTTTGTGTAAATATAGTATATCTTTCCCAGATATTTAATTCAAAGTACATTTGGAACGATTTAAGTAGTTGGGTTTTTCACTCAATATTGTGGTGATCACTAAAAATGTGCTGCTACTGCAAATTTGTCTGTTTCTTTTTGTTTTATATTACAGAATGCTCTTTTAATCTGATTCTGATATTACATTTTGTCTTTCTGATGTACACTTTTTACAATCAAAACAGTTAATTTGAAAGATAAAACGCAATATTGTAACCAAATTAAAAGACCATTTTTGTAATATAAAACAGAAAGAAACAGAACAAATCTGCAATAGCAACACATTTTTGGAATGATCACCACAATATTGAGCAGAAAGCCCAACTTCCAAAAATGCTCTAAATGTACTTTGAATTAAATATCTGGGAAAAGATATGTATACAAATTTGAAATCCATCTAAAGGGTTTTGACCTTTCTTCAGAAGAAAAATTGTTACTCAGTTTCATTGTATCTCAGCCAGATGTCTCCTCTCCAGACATACAACACCCACATGACCAGCAGGGTTCCAGCCAGCCAACAAATTCTTGATGATGCCTTTATTTGAAGGCAAAAAACGTAAGGTATGTGAGGTGCAGTGTTCTTCGACTCAAAGTGTATAATTTGATTATTACATTACTTCACAGTGTTAATTCCAATTTCTTGCTAAAATAATTACACCAGTTATTGGAATTTTAGTATTAGAACAAATTAAGAAATTGTCTTTTCATTGGGAATTATAAAAATTCTATTCGTTTCAGGAAAGAAAAATCTTGCGGCAATTTTGGGACCAGAAAGATTTACACACACGGGAAGCTAGTTTTCATGTAGTAATTACTAGTTATCAGTTAGTTATCACAGATTTTAAGTATTTCAACCGTATCAAATGGCAGTATTTAATACTGGATGAAGCCCAGGCACTTAAGAGCACTAACAGGTATGTCTCAATATAGGCTTGACTTAAAAACTGTTTAACTTAGCATGTCTACTATGAAAGAAATCATTCAGCTTCACTTTTTAGAAACAGTCTTGTTTTCAGTATTTACAAGTTTTCAGGAACATTAATTTTTATTCTCTAACCAATTCTCTTATTTTTTTCTGTAATTTGGTGGTTTTTTTTCCTTTCCTTTTTTATGTACTGTATTACAGCATTATGCCTAATGTTATATAGTTGATTTTGGTTATGCATTTGTGCATTCTCTTTAAATAGTTGTAGGATCAAACTTTAGGTACATTTTGCAATAATTTCATTGTTAAGAAATTACCGTATTTCATTGCATAATCATTGTCATTACATAATGGTTGCAACTTTATGTACAGAGAAGCAATCAGGAACTAGCATATCACCACATAATTGTCACATTAATATTCCAGATGTTCACTATTGAAAAATAACATACCACCACTGCAACTTTTAGTACTCTTAGTCCTGTTAGATTCATTGGAGAGGGTAGAGGGTAGATATGCAGTGTATTGTGATGCTTGATGCCAAGGCACTGCTCCTGTTCCTAAAGTAATTGATGCTATATATTAATGTCATCCATGTTGATGCAATTGGCTTGTCAAGATGGTGGCTAGCTCATCAATGAATCTGATTGGTTCAAGCATCTAAAGCTCAGGAATTAGCAGAGTGATAAGTTAATGGAGAGGCAAAATGTGTGAACTGTTTTACAGGTGGTTAGCATGTACCAAGTCAATGACCATCTTATTCTTCAGTTGAGTGCAGCTGTTTGTTTCTATAGTTATTCTAAGGAGTGCTTATTTTGTGAAACCACTGTGGGGAAATACAAAAATTATAGGTAGGTTTTAACTAAGAGTGATTGCATTTGCAGAACAGAATAGTAAATAATCCAGCCGCAGAGAGGAAGTTTTCAGTGAATAAAAAAACTTTTTAGAGATTGGTGCAGAATGATCTGTAAGCTATTCAAGGCGCTCTTTTCATGACCCTGAAACCTGAAAATGGTGCTAGCTTATATTGAAGAGTTGCACAATAGTGGATGTGTTTCATAGTAGTGGTGCGGTTTTTTAAAATATTGCTTTTAAATGTTTTGGTGTCTTATTTTGCCACACACTGCGAAGCCATTTGGTGTAATTTTTTTAATATTACTGGGCGATTAGTGATGACCGATAAGAACTCTTCTCTTGAACTCGGGTCGTGATAACGGAATAAAGTATACACTGAACTCCAACTAAATTTGTGAAGTTATTTTATTGCACACTTCATAAATGTCACAATTAAGACATAATGTTACAACACTTTCTTGAATACTTCCTATGGCATGTTCAAAAACATATAATTCAGTTTTTCAGAAGATGGCTACTATCTTATGTGAATGCGTTGATCAAGGTGTATTTGAAAACAATTTTCTATATGTTACCATGACAGTATTGCTTGACTATTGTCTGCCTTAACAATACCCCCTTGCTATTTTATTATAACCACCACAATGACGTCATACGTTGCTTAAATTGTGCAATTTTATTATTATTTCAGCCATGCCAGGAAAATAACATCAATTTATATTCTGAAACCCTGAACATGGTATAATACAAGATAATTATTAATTATGTAAACATGATTGAAATGTCAAAAGAAGGTTGACAATAATTATCATTTCCATAAATTGAGAATAGATTAAACAACAAAAGAAAAATACTAAATTAACAAAATCAAATTGTCATTAATGCTTGGTTTAAAGATTCTTTGGAATATATATATATATATATATATATATGCTTTACATGCCCCATAATCATAATATATGTAAATAATTTGATTAATAACTTTAGTAATTTTGCACAATTCTGCACAACATGGTTGAATTTTTGTTCATATATACAGTCAAAATTGGTCGTTATATGCAATAGTCGCCCAAACCGGGTGTTCGTTTTTTATTGCAAAAATATTGCATGTGTAAATTTTAGACTGTCATAGAGTTAAAACTTAAAAAAATAGTAGAAATGCAGCACACCGACATTGTTTAAAATTCAGTATTTGCAGCGAAGAACTGAAGAGAAATTTTACTTATGTTTATGCATTACGTACAGCAATAACATGCCAGAAAATTTAAAACTTGAAATAAGTGAAGAAAGAAGTAGGAACAATGTATATTGTTCACTAATGTTGAACAAGGTCTTGGATAATGAATGAGATAAAATGATGTTGTTAGGCTAATACTGGATTTCTGACAATGAAGTCATTAATCCTCTTGCTCTCCAATATTTTTCACACATGCATGGGGTGCTAGAAGTGGCCGGGCATATTTGAAGGTGATTACGGTCCATTTCCTCTTGCAGATCACATAGAGGACAGAGTGGTGAAGAATATATCCCAATTCTGTTCAAATTATGGCCAGATTATCATGTTCCGTAATCAACCTGAAGGTTGCAACTTCCGTTTTTCAAGGACACTCAGGAATTGCTGTTTGAATGCTTGGTAGTACCCATCTTTTATTTTTCATAGTAATATTTTGCAATAATTTTTTTGAATTCAGAGTTGACTAATCTTTTAGCTACATAAAATGGTAGATTAACTATAGATTTCTGTACGTTGCACTGTACAACCATTTTTGCAAGAAAATCAGCTTTGTTATTACCACTCAGTCCACAGAGCTGGTATCCATTGGAAGACTAGGTGATTTGAAGTGCTGTTAGATAGGTAATAATTTTCCAACATTCTGTAATTGTTTGGTTTTTTGGTGACAACTTGGAAGTAATTGCTATAATTGCCACCCTGGAATCTGAGAGAATAACTACTCGATGAAAATGTGAAATTCTATACAAAAGATTTTGTAGGGCCATTTGAATTGCTTCAATTTCTCCATCAAAGTTTGTTGTTCCATAACTTAAAGATTTGTTATAGGAAAAGAGGTGACACGTGACTCCAGCTCCTGCTCCATCTCGGTTTGATATCGGTGATCCATCAGTATAAATATGGAACTATTGATGTTCTGGAAATCTAGTATGGATTGTCTCTAATGCCAATAATTTTAGAACACTATTTCTTAAATACTTCTATCAGGTGTAAATAATATGTGACGCTTTATATATGAAATTTTCCTTTTAATTAGGAAGGCCTACATTCTTCTTGATGTCTTGAATTTTGGAAAGAAAGCTCTCCTGAGTCTTTAGTGTATGTGTAAAATTCCTCTTGTTCCATGTATTGTATGGGAGTCTGATCAACTTTTCGTGTTGAGTAAGAGCTGCTTTTTCTATTTCATATTCAATGGGGTATTGGTTGGTTAGTATTTCCATAGCTGTTATTGGTGTGGTTTTGATAGCACCTGTAATTAGTCTCAGACTTTGGTTTTGAAAGATTGGAATTGGTTTTGTATTTGCTGTTACAAGAACTTTACTGCAATAAGTAAATACTGGCTTCATATATACATTGTATGTCATGTTAAGAGTTGCTCTGGAACATGCCCACTTCATTCCTGTTAGACATTTTAACAGTGAAAGGCACCTTTCTGCTCTTTGTATTACATTTTCTATTTGTTTGGTCCATGTAAGTTTGGTATCAAATATAACTCCGAAATATTTTGCTTCCTTTGTTTCTGGTAATTGTTGACCCTCAAAATTTAGTTTTATTTTTAGTGGCTTTTTCCTTAATGAAAAGATTTTGTAGTTTGATTTAGTTGTATTAACAGTCATTAAATTTTCTTTGGTCCACTTTTGTAGGTTGGTTAAGGATTGTTGCATGACTTTTCTAGTTCTGTACTTTTCTTTTTTGGTTTTGAAGTCCACATTACTAAGTCATCAGCAAATAGTGCACACACCTGATTCTTATATTTGTTGTGGCAGATTGTTAATAAATATATTAAAAAGTGTAGTGCTGAGCACTGTGCCTTGTGGTAAGCCACAGTGTACTTGTTTATACTTAGATATATTTCTTCCGTATTGGTAGCAAGAAAGCGTTGAGTTAGGAAATGACATAGCCATGAAAACATTGGACCTTGTATCCCTATATTTTTTTACTTTCTTTAGCTGTTTTGTTGTGCATATAGAATCATATGCACTTTGGAAATTAATAAAAACTGATACACTATCTTCTTTTCTATTGAAGGAGTCTTTGATTTCTTGACTGAGAAGTAAGACTTGTTCATTTGTAGAGTGGAGCTCTCTGAATCCAGCTTGACATGGGGAAATTAAATTTTGTGATTCTAGAAACCAATTTAACCTATTTGACACCATTCTTTCCATTACTTTTGCTATTATGCTAGTAAGAGCTATTAGTGTATAATTTTTTATTTCTGATGCTATTTTTCTTTCTTCAAGAGTGGGACAATTATTGCTTTTCGCCGTTTGGCAGGTACAGTGGTTGTTCAGGATAGATTGCAGAGTTTTAGGAGTTGTTTTGCTGTTTTTGCAAGATTTTTTATTAAATCTGGATGTATGTGATCTGGTGCAGGAGACTTTTTGTTTTTTATTATCGGTGCCAAACAAGAAAGGGATTGACAGTTGACAGTGAAAGAGATGCGACGTTGCCACTTATTGTGCCCACATGGAGAGTGCTTTAGCATTACGTGTAAGAAGACGGTTGGATTGCATTTGGAATATAGAGCGGATATAATTTATATTCATATTCGAAGACAATAGTGAAATAGTGAATCTACATGCAAAGGATAGAACATGCCAGTATATGTCACTGTTAAGATTTATGTTAACGAAAGAAACACACCTGTGAAATATTGTAATGGGAAAATGCTGTGATATGTGACTCGCTTGTATCATTGCTTGCTGGAATTATCCGTGGAAATGACACTGTTCTATTCTTGTTTCTAAAACTCCATTTTCCCATGTTGCACTCATTACACCCTTTGTATCAGTAACCACTTGTTCACAATTTTCAGCTTTTTATTGATGTAGCTTTATTGCAGACAGTGAAATCTTTGTTGTTTCGCCCAACATAACCATTTACTTCGACCCAATTTAATTAAATTGGATTACACTCAGAAAGGGGAAAACCAAACAATTTTGCGACCATGTTCTTCAGCAATACCATCAACTGCATAATCCTTTAATTGCGATATATGCCAAACAATTTCATTTGCTTCCCGAGTGCGTAAAGGTTTTTGTTTGACTACCTTGTCTCTGTCAATATTTTTGGAAATAAAATTAAATATTCATTAAAAAAGTGAGACAATTGTAAATGCTCACAGCATATGCACAGATACACAGATTCAGACACACGTAAATAAAAGATAAATAACCACAGAAATAGAATGATGCAAACAAACTTGTCAGCACTCGGGCAATCTCTGATACAAACATTGCAAGCTGGAGGGTAGCAATTTATATATTGCAAGGAAAACAGATAAGATGCACAGTTTGTTATTGCTGGATTGCAGGTCAGGCACATGCTAATCATGTATTAAATATTGACAACCCTGTTTTAGTGTTTAGCAATGCTATGGAAACGTCTTAGCTCTAATTGGTTCCCCTTTTCGTTGCTATGATGATCACAATGACGCATCCACCCCCTCCTGTTCATTTAGATCTTTCCACTTCGTGCGTAGCAACTGTCAATCCCTTTCTTGTTTGGCACCAAGTATAGAGTATTAATTGCAATGTTCAGTTCTTGCATATTAAAATTTTGAAAAAAGATATTGTGTTGATTGTTAGGATCACATTTTCTTTTTTGTTTCAAGTCTTTCTTAAATTGTTTACATTCCTTTTTATTATTTCTTGTTACTTTATGTGAATTAGCATAATATTTATTGAAAGTTTCAGCTGTGACTGCATCATTTAATATTTTATTGTTATGTATGATAGGTGTGCTATTTTTTTCTTTCCTGTCTTTGACATTTTTTATGAACTTATGGACTTTATTACCATCTGTTCTATAATACATTTTGTCTAAGAAATTATTAAAGTGATTCTTTTTGGCTGTATTAATTTCTTTTTTTAGTGAGACACATTTCTTTCGCCATATTGGTGTCTCCGATATGTTTTTTGTTTGTTCAGCTGTATTTCTGGCTGTATCCCTTTGCTTTTTCAGTTCTAACTGGTGGTTCCAAAAGGATTTGAAACTTTTTATTCTTCCACGAGGAATATGTTTCTTTGCAGTTTCTAGGATGGCTTAACAGAAATTTTTGTTGATGCAATCTGGTTAGTCATGATGCTGTGAGTTTGTTTGTTCTTTAAATTTATTTTCCAGTTTAGTTTTTTGAAGTTCCAATAGAGATTTGTGTGATGTTGACTGACATTTGTATTATCTAGTTTTATATTGGCAATTACTGCTTTGTGACCAGAATTTGGGTCTTCTGTAACTTGTTTTTTAAACTTTGAAACAATATCTGTTGTAGCTAACGAGGTCTGGGTTACTGCCTACTCCAGAGTAATGTATGAAGGTTGTGGGATGTTCTTTATTATAAATCAGATCAAAGGTTGTGGTATTCAAAAATTCTTCCACTATCTTTCCTGAAGAATCCACTTTTCATGACCCTATCTTTTGGAATGGGCATTGAAATCCCTAATTATGATTGTTTTATTTAATTGATCAATAAGTGAGAGATCTGGTTTATTCCTGGGAGGATTGTAAATACTGTATAAACGTAGATGTGTTTTGTTATCCGAATAATTTAACCTTATTAATTCAGCTTTATCTGTTATCCATTTCTTTAACAATTTGAAAGGAGGACTTAATAACCTTTTTTACTCCAACAAATATTCCATCACTTATCTATCAATTTTTACTTTCTCTACTGGTGAGTAGAGGGAGTATTGTATTCCACCCAAAATTTTGATGTCGAGATTTCACCAGAAATATATGTTTTGAGACCACCTGAATCCAAAAAAAAAAGCATATTTAGAAAAAGATCCGTGTGTGTGTGTCTGTGTGTCTGACTGTCAGTCTGTGGACAGTATAACTCAAAAACGAAAAGTTAAAAACCAAAGTTGGTATTTAAGTTTAATGTCTTTCAAGGATGTGACACGAATATTTTGAAGAAAATAGCCACACCCTAAACTACCCTTTACATGGAACATTTTTCCAAAATTATGATTTTCTTGAAAATAGCTCTAACGATTTTGATTAAAATGTCCTATGTTTGAGATATTTTTATGACAAATGAAATGTATATCTTGAATTTTCTGGCTATAGCCTAGGTAGTCCTGTTTACTCTGGATGACTTTTGAATAACTCATAAACCATAAGAAATAGACAAAATCTTACTGTACAAAAAATGTAGATCTCTCTAAAACACACACTTTATGTCCAAGTAAATTTTCTTGTAGAGTGAACCATGTCAGAGATATTCCTTGTTATTTGTGGCAGTGTTCGAAAGCTTAAGATTTTTGTGAAATATAACATCGTTGTTCACTTTTTTATATGTTGAGCGAGATCTCAAAGCTTTAAAAGATTTGACTATCGCTTAAAGCCTACTGTATTCTAATATTCCCCTTGCACCTACAAGGAAATAAACAATAAGATGATTTGTACAAATGTTTATCTCAATTAACATGAAGATATAGGAATAAGAGTTTGTAAGAGTGGTTAGTGCAAGAGTAGAGAAAGTCATGTGAGTGCAACACGTCAGATTTTTGGGTGGTAGGTTTAGTAAAAATCCAGTAAAATTGAAGTATTTAAGTTGATCATTTGTTAGATTTGCTTCTTGATTGAAAAATACATCTATGTTATTGTCAAGTACAATTTTATTGAGTTCTATTATTTTTGTATGTGTAAGACTGAGATAATATATTGAGCATATCTAAAATACTGTAAGTGCTGTATGGTATAATAGTCATAAATGACAACTTTGTTCCAGTTACTATATTATACAATTTAATCAACAGTACTAAAATGAGAAGACAGTATGATATACATAACTTATGTGAAGACCTACACTTTCTCCTATGTTTCTCTTTAAGATGTTGTGAAGATATAATGCACTATGCCCAACACATTGAAAATATCCAACACACATAACCACAAAACATCAATAACGAATACATTATTATTCCACTTTTGTGCTTTGAAAAAATAATACATTAGAATTTAATTTCATAGCCTTCTGCAATCAAGCGCAGATTTGTTGTTTAGCTTTGTAGTAGTTTTTACAAATGGCTGTTTCTTAATGATGTAGTAATGCAGCAATGAGTCTCATCTCCAGGGCATTATGGGTACAGGAGGACAAATAAGAGCAAGGTATTATTGTTATCATTATCATCATTATTATTCTCAATAAATTCAAATTTTCTGCTATGTCAATCTTATTGTCATTAACTTGCAACACTTGGACATATTACCTTCACTCTTTTATAAGAGAATACTTTTCGGTCCCAAAGCTATTGTGCTCAGGAGCTTCGTGGTTTCATAGAAGTTAAATTCTCACTTCTTTATTCCATAAATATTTTAGGATGTTTACAATATTTGCATGTATTGAATATTTACGTGCGGTAATCACTCACACGTCCTTTGGCAATACAACTGTCATATCCTGTTATTGACATCACATCATTAACTTGGGCTCAATATATATAAATCACTTATATGGAATGGGGTAGCGTGTCTGCCTTTTGATCTGGAAGGCCTGAGTTTGAATCTCTAAAGTGAGTTGCCTGGTTTTTCTTTATCCTGGGAAAACAGTGTCACGTGGCACTCAGCTTTATGGGCCCAAGCTCATTTCTCAGACTACTGAGCGACTGTTAGAAGACAGTATGATATCTGTAGATTAGTATGTAATTCTAAAGTTATATAAGTTAGCTTGTGTACAAAGGCTTCATTTTCTATTCTTTAGTGACATATAGAAGCAGCTGCATACAATAAATTTTAATTTAAAAGTAAATGAAATTAAATACCATGTGTTTCTTTCTTTCCCCAGTGTTCGATGGAAGTTGCTTCTGGGATTTAGCTGTAGGAACAGACTACTTCTAAGTGGTACGCCAATTCAAAATAGCATGGCTGAACTATGGGCGCTTTTACATTTCATCATGCCAACCTTATTTGATTCACATGATGAGTTTAATGAGTGGTTCTCCAAGGACATAGAAAGCCATGCAGAAAACAAAACAGGAATTGATGAAAGTATGCATCAACATCAGTTTTACACACACAATTTAACTGTTGACTTCATACCTTATGTTTTAATGACTAATGTGCAGGGTGCAGCATAAGTCAATTAACCACTGCATATGGTTGCGGCATTGTCAGCAACTCAATAGTTGGCAGTGAAGGAAATTTGTTTAGAAGTAGTGGCAACACTGGCTTATTAATAACAAATGGCAAGTTGTTTTCAAGCAGTCATTGTTGACACGCAAAGCTTAAAACAAAAATATAGCAAAAACAGAACACTTTCACAGAACAGTGAGTGTTTCTTTTACAGAAGTGGTGGTTACATGATCAAAATTATGAGGAATTTAGGCAAGCTATCTACAAATTAAATTGATTCCAGTTGACAGGCTTAGTGGCTGACCCACTACGCAGTGGCCATCCATAATCTGTAACTGATGAACAAAATCTGCAGGTCGTTGCACAGACATTCATTCAATCATCCAGCAAATCAGCAAGAAAAACTAACACATTACAAATTTGTAACAGAAACGTAAGGAGAATGTTAAAAACGTTAGATATGAAGCCTGACAAGCCAACATTACTATGTGTGCTAAACAAGGATGATCTTCTGTGAGTGGTATGTGATCTGTAGTGAAAGTGATCCCAACTTTTACAAAACAATTTTATGGTGGGTTGAAGCATATTTTAAGTTAGATGGAAAAGTTAACAAACATAATTGTGTGTATTGGACTTCCAAAAATCCATGAGCTATAATTGAGGAAGAGTTGAACATGTATGGAGTTATGTTTTGGACAGGCATATGCAGCAAAGGAGTCCTTTTTTCAACAGGACTATTACTGCCAATAGGTACCTTCGAATATTAAGAAATTGCATTATGGTAGAATTAGACAACTGCCCTGTGTTTGAAGTAGTAGGAAACAATTTTTCCGGCAAGAAGATGCTGCCCCCATTGCACTACGCATCAAATGTCCATGGATTTTTGGATGGCCATTTTGAAGAGTGGTTTGGAAGGTGGGGTAAAATTGATTGGTCATCAAGATCAACAGACCTCAGGCCATGTGATTTTTTTTAAAGTGGGGAATTTTGAAAGACCAAATTTATAGTACAGGCCTCTAAACCTGCAACATTTATGGGATTTGATTGAACAGGAATTTGAAAAACTTAGGGTAATAATGGGGAATTGTGTGATGACATCTGTAAATCAGTGTTAAAACAATGTTTATAGATGCTTAGAGGATGGAGGCCACTTTGAATAATTTCTGTAGTTGTTTATTGTATACCTGCAAGCTTCAGAAGACTAAAACGTTTGTATTTTCAGTTAACTGACTTGTGCCACACCCTGTATATTATAGTATTTGTGTAATATTTATCAAAATGAACACTTTATCAGTTTGAGAGGTAGAACTGGAACTTAAAATTCAATGCCACAGCTGGGACTTGAACGACAGACCTTCCGCTTACCAGGCGACTGCTCTAACCATTGAGCTACTGTGACAATCTGCCACAGTTCCAGTTCCACCTCTTAAACATTGCCCACACACGGCTTGTGTGTTTAAAAACACCACCAGTAATTTTGTTGGCATAAATAATAATTACTTTATCAGTTGTCCTAAAGAGAATTGTGCACATAATTCTGGTAATATGAGCTTTTGTTACTGGAAGTCAAATACCCATTAGGATGTAAATGGCTGTTGAGCTTTCGTTGTCATTGCTAGCTTCAATGTTTTCAGCAGCTAACTGTTTTTCAGGCAAGCCTGACAATGATCCTTACTTTTGCTGTAGCAAAGTAAATGCACAAAAGTATTGACTGCTGTGGACACTCATGCATGGAAAAATAAAATATAATGCACATGTACATACACAAATTGAAATGTTTATTATTCTAAGATGGATGTGAAATAAGGTGCACAAGGTAAGGCTAGACAAAGCTGAGCATGTGCGAGTGACCTACCCTAGAGCGGTGATGTTGCCTAGTTCAGTAACACACTGTCTAGCACAATAGTTGCTTTTCACTTTTCTCCTTTCAACAAATCTAGCAACAGCCCCTTGTTACAAACCATTCCACTGAAAAGAGCTGGAAATTTTGATGCAGTGTTTTAGATGTACTTGTAATTGAATAAATACTGCAGTCAGCGATAGCAGAAGTCACATGTCTAGCATCTGGTTGTTTGTTCTATCCCAAAATTATTTTCTTCTCAAGGATGCAGAGATACCTACAGAAAAGGAGATATGCCAGTTTCACCAACCAATTTTGAAGTGCAGTAGAATTTATTCCAGTGTATAGATCGTGTGTTAGTTCTTGATGAATGAAATTTTTAAGTGATAGGTTAGATGTGAGTTGTCATTAATTCAAAGATTTTGTGAGTCACTCACTTCTGTGCCACAGAAGTAGAAACAACAGTCAGATGTGTGTAGATAGCTCTCATGTTTCTGCACTGAAGAAGTACAATAGGTGCAAAGTAAATTATAACACTTCCAGTGATTATTATTTATTTATACCAACAAACTTGCTGTTGGTGGTTTTAAACACACAAGCCATGTGTGGGCAATGTTTGGTTAGAGCACATGCCTGGTAAGCAGAGGGTCTGTGGTTCAAATCCCAGCTGTGGCATTGAATTTTTCAGTTCCAGTTCTACCTCTCAAACTTCCAGTGTTGTCAGCCATATGTATTATTCTATCAATCTCTGTAACTGTTTACACTTAATTTGTTTGTATTTCTTCTATTCCCAACATTTCTCCCTTGTCTACTTCGTCTGAATTGCAGTCACTTTCATCATCTCTCATTAAAACATTGGAAACGGTATATACCCGTACCACACAACTTTGGTGTTAACTGTACTATATGATTTCTTTGAAAGATAACATAGGGAAGCAGAGCTGTTTGTTATTGTATCATAAAAAATTTGCTGACTTGTTTATTAAGAGTGGGCTAGCTCACTGGATTTTTGCTGGTCATTTGCCAAGGACTAATGCGCAACTTATACTGTTCTTTATAAAATGCCAATCCTGTATCTTTCTGTATTTGATACATTTCCTTCATCTCTTGTTTTAGTTTAATTAAGTGAGCAGAAAAAGTTAGTGGGCTTTTTGACATTGTTTTATAGTTTAATTAGTTTCACTGGGCAGTAATGGTCAAAGTAGGTATTAAATTTTCTATAAAATTTGTTCCACTTGTTATATTATTCTCAAAATACACACTATCCCAGATTCTTCTTAAATGAATTTACAATCTTTTATTACTAGATAAGCTCTTGCTCAGTTGTAATTTGTTAATTAATAAAAAAAAAAAAAAACAAGCAAATCCAGACACCCTTCTTTTAACTGCCTTTGCTTTTTCATGAAGTGTTCAATGTTTTTCTATTTCCGATGTTTAGAAAGTCAACACATTGAGCATAGTGGTTAGCTATATAAGTATTAAATAGGCTTTTGAGACTGTTCGAACATCCATGTTAGTTACAACTGATTGTTCATTATTTTTTATTTATTTATAAACCTTGTAGGAGAATGAATTAGTTGGATAAGATTAAATGAATTTAGAACCTCTGATAATTTTTTAGTTACTACTGTTAATAGGATTCAGATTTATATTGAAATCCCCTGCATGAATTATTATTGTATTATTTCCCAAATATCTGTCAAGTAGGCTTTCTAATAAATGTAGGAATTCTATCAGGCATGCAATTAGGTTATCTGTATATCCCAAAGATATATTTTCTGAGTTATTTTATTTTGATTCTTCATTAATTTTATGTTGATGCTTTTGCCAGCATCCTGTAGTTCATATAACAAGCCAGTGGGCATTTTTAACATTTTATATGCAATTTCTGTTCTTGTTATGTCAATTATGACATATGATACTGTATGATATTGATGTCTGCCAAAATATGTTGCATGAAATTCAAAATAATACTGGTATTTCAATGAGCTCTTCACTCATTTATTTGAATGTAAAGTATAGGTATGCTGTGTTTGTTTAACGCAAAAATATTTTTGCTGTTCACAGAACATTTATCTCGTCTTCACATGATACTCAAGCCATTCATGCTAAGGAGAATAAAGAAAGATGTTGAAAATGAGCTGTCTGACAAGATTGAGGTTATGGTTTACTGTCCCTTGACTACACGTCAAAAGCTTTTATATTCAGGTGTGTATATCTTTATAATTAACTTCTTTTTATGTGACTGCTTTTCAAAAATTGAATGAGATGTGAAAAATTAATTTCTAGTTTTCAGCTATTTAACATGTTTTTTAATATAAGAAATTAACCTCTTGCTCTTGTTTGTTATAAACCCTCCTATATTATGTGCTTTTAAGGCCTAGGCTGTTGGCACTTTCATACCCTTAAACTTAACAGTATTTTGATTAATACAGATAAAAAATATAATCAAACCTACTTGTTGATTTTTACCACCTCAATAGAAGTCCTCTTATTTATATTGCATACATTATAATCTAAAAGAATAAAGCACCGAAATCAGTCCAACTTTCGTTGTAATGATGATCAAAGATATTATGCAGTCGCTGATCTTAATATACATTCCATGAGATAAACAGAGTAGACTGTGCTCAAATCCTTAAATACTCACAGTAATTATGGCGGCTAACTTGAATGAGTGTGTTGATTCTGAAATCAAAGCAAATTAGAAAATAGGCTGTACTTCTCTCATACCTGAAAAATCTAAAGAGAGATATGAAAGATGCTATAGTTAGTATTTAACAACAAGAATAATAACAATAATAATAAATTTTCTTACAAATTTCTGACAATGTCCATGTTACAGTTTTAAATTTACAGACAGATTTATATAAAATTAATTCGTACATTGACAAATTATTTGTAGTTCCTCTAAACCAGGCCTACACAGGGTTTCCGCTCCCGAAGGCGGCTCGCAAGCAGAGTACAGCTACTGGCAGCGCTCTTGTTTACGAGTGGACAGAGAGGAGAGGTATCGTACAGTGTGTACTACTCAGCCACGATATGAATACACTTTAACCTCTTGAGCGATGGCCATTTAAATGTCCGCGAGCCGAGAACTGCTAGCATTTAAATTCTTAAATGCGCTTCGTATATACACAGCTGTATTTTGTGTAAATATTAAGTTATTTTAATGAAACAAAAACTGGTATAAAACTCGTTATTTGCAGTATAAATGTACGTCATCAGCAAAGTTGAGTTGTATTTACAAAAGGTTGAAATGGCACAACTTTGCATCACTGTGGTGAAAAGTCAACTTTGCTCTGTCGAACGCATCTAATATATGTTCTGGGAAAGATTCAGTAAAGAAACACCCATTGTATGTGTGGCTAATGCGTCAGCATCCTGTGAAATACATCGCTACTGCTTGCGTGGTCTCTTAGTCATCAGAATAGATCAACATTACAACTTTTGCTTACGCGAGTTTCGTAACTGAGTAGAGTCCGTGTCTTTCTTTGTTGAAATACATACGTATTCTTTCCTGCTTGTAGCTGAAGGGAGAAGTGGTATAAAAAGGAGTTTTTGCACCAACTGGATATAACCATATACAATTGTTTGGGGATTTGGACAGCTCTCTAAACCCACACAGGACAATGACCGACCTTGACTACCGACTATAAATAACTCACAGCCTAATTGAACAATACCACGTTGGGGGTTGAAAATCCAAAACCCCTGCACCCCTCAGACTTCAAGGAAAACATTATCCTAAAAGGATACCACCAACAGCAAAGAAGTCCCGCCCATTTCGAAAGTGTTTCGTGTGCCGCAAGAAGGGAATTCGCTAATGTGGAGATGTACCTACCCTTGTGTGTTTATCCCTGTTTTGAGGTAAATCACTGCAGAACGAACATATTAAGGTAAGCCAATAAAGTATATAGACCTTACTAAAATGTTTCATAAAGGGAAAATTATAATAAGTTGAGTTGCATAAGGGATAAATAAGGGTTAAATGCTTAAACGCACAGGACGCCCATATCGCTCATCCGCCATTTTAAATGGACGTCATATGACGTCCATATCCCTCAAGAGGTTAAGGAAGACGCCACAGTTTTGTTTGCTACCTTAAGTCTAGGGATCTGCGCGGAGTGAGGGAATGCGAGGGGAAAGGCCATACTAGGAATGTACAGCCGTACAATGAAAACAGTACTCATCTGCTGATGTCTTCACATTAGCTACTTATCCTTTCTCTCCCGGCTCAACAAATATTATGCGAAAGAGCGTCATCAAAGGGAAGATTTTTGGTGTTAATTATTTTAAAAATTCGCAATAATAACTTAAGTTAGCGCTGTTTTCTGTTGAATATTATACTAAAACTTCACATTAATTTCCCACAAAACAGACTCTCGGATAGCGATTTGGCATCCAGTCTTAGAATCTGTCTTGGTAAGCCAAATTTTGAAAAGTGTGTGAATTGAAAAATATGCCAAGTGACTGATCCTACAAATGTGTAACATGTGGTATTTTACTTAAATTTTCAGTAAGATTGTCTTAAATTCATTATGCAAACGCTTAACACTAAAATACGTATCTTTAAGGACAGCAGTTTTCAAACAACTTGCATGTAGTCCTTTCCTTTAATTTTGGAGGAAATTGCCAACCCCTGTTACTAATAATGTTTCGTGTTATTTCACTTATCTGAAGATAATCCAAGTAAATATTCTGTTATTATGTTTAATCAAAATAGCTAAGAATATTCATTTAAGGTATAACAGGATTTGAAAGCTGCTACTAATACAAGTTCGTATTAAAAGCACTATTATTAATACTGTGTAATTATTCTCTTATATATTTATTCATTCATTCAAAATAGATTGACATTTTTATATCTGGGATTGAAAAGTAATAAAAACATCTATCTTTAAGAGGCATGTAAGTGCGTAAGTGGTGTACTTTGCAGTTTGAGAATGCTAAGCCAAGGGCTAGGGTAGGTTTAATAGTAACTATAATTCAGCCTAATCATCAGAAGGTTGCAACTATTTTAATCAAATTTAATAACTACATCAAGTAGTTTTCTATTTACGCGTGAGATGTGCTGTTCCCCTTCGCAGATCCAACTTGTATCTGTGCTATGTACCCTTGTAGGCAATTCTGAAGCAAAAAAATTCATAAGGTGTATGCACTCCAGAAAGGTTTTACTCGTGGACGTGACCAACTTGCAAGTAAACGGGTGTCAATTGATAAAGCTTCTAGTGCTGATATGTATTATGTCATGTTTGGCCCACTGCATATAGCACAGTTGAGCCCCGAAGTGCCTGTGATCTTGACACTATCACACAGTCAGCACTCTACGAGCTGTCATTGTGGCTCGCCCGCTCGTACCGAGCGTTCGCGCTCAAAGAGCGCTGTTTGTGCACCCAGGCTCTAGACTGTATAAACGTCTATTGATAAGGTACATTTTTAGATTTGTTTTAACCCTTCCTGGGTGTAATTATTTTCCTAGTTTTCTCAAGTATTTTAAAACATGAATATTATTCATAATAAAGAACATATATTATTTTGTGTACTAAATTTTGAAAATGTATAACCAAGCACATAAATGTTCATTAAGTCATAACATTGCTTTTTATTAGAGGTATTTTCTTTTGAGGCTACACTTATTTAAATGAAAAGTGGCATATGTACCAAAACAACTGAAACGTTGCCATATCTACAGGGCATAGTGCATCATCAGTTCCTAGACATCTTATTGGGTGACACTGAAGTCTTTTTGTGTATGGTATGCTCCAAAACAATTATCGGGATGTAAATGGGGTTTCAGATCACATGTTTCACAAAAATATATTGTTTCTTTCCTAACACCTGCTGCTACATAGGTCACTGTTGTGCGCACTTGCAGGACTTTCGTTTTCATCACTTTCCCACGCACTAAAGTCACTTTCATCTGTTTCATTGAGCACAGATTCTATCCAAGTCCTTATTTCATCCTCCCCATACAGTCTCTTACGTGTCATGCTTCAAATCAAACCAAAAGGAGCAAAATAATGAAACACAACACAGAAAATTACCCACTCAGGACGTATTATTCTGTAGCGACTAACAAAACACAAACCTAAGCACAGATGCATGCTTAAATTCATCTAATGACATCTGTTGACCATTTACGTGAAGTAAAGGCCAGCTACGATAGCTTACGCGAATGTATAAAAAGAATTTGTGCGAAACTGACGCGTAAGCATGTGTCGCAAATATCTGCGCATTTCGCCCGTGAAGGGTTAAATTTGGATCCTGTTGTTTGAGGACATTTGGGAGTTTGTTGTATAAAATTGTCTTGAGTAGTTACATTTTTGTCTGATATTTTCTTACTAAAACCTCTTCTGAAATAATGAGTATTACATCTAGTATAATGATGGTGGATATCATTGTTTTTTTCACTTCCATTTTCTACAGAAAGTATAATTGCTCTACACGCATACAGTGCATATAATGTCAAAGGTTGATATCAATGAGTGCATGTTTACATGTATCAAGTGGGTTTTAAGTTCTTCATTATTCTTACACATTTCTTTTGTGTTATAAAGAGTTGTTTTATATGGGTTTTGCAGGAAATAACACATATTTCGATGCCATATTATTACTTCATAATGAATTTTTGTTAGTAAGCTCAAGTTATTTAAAGATTTAAAGTAACATACTAGATAGATTTACTAATTTTATTACGCACATAATCTATATGATCTACCCACGTTAAACTACTATTTACAATAATACTCAAAAATGTTCATGAATTTACATTTTTTACATTATCATAAGTACGAATTTCTGTTTTCTGTGAAGGACTAATATTCATCACAGCAGTTTTTTCTATATTACATTTTAAGCTAAGTGATCCAAAGAAAATTTTTAGAGTAACTATTCTACATTTTTATGTAGCTCTTCATGTTGTTGTAGTGTCATCTCATTAAGACACTAGTCTAGTACCTGATGACACTGTTAAATTGTTTATATAATGTGTAAAAAGGACCCAAGACAGTACCTTGCAGTATGCCATATTTTGACTGGAATAAGTGCATATTATTTCCTATTTTGTGGGGAATGCTAATTAAGTTCAACCATCAAGACACCATGGAAACATGAATATTATGTTTCATCTTAGTATTTCACATTTCATTCATATGCCATATTAAATGACTATCTCCCAAAAAATTGTATCAATACACGTGTATTAAGTGTTTTTACTAATCCTCAGAAATTAAAAAGACTCAATTGCGTCTTGTCTTTTCCAACTTTTCCTTGGCCCAGTAAAAGTCACTTACCATCCTTATATCACAATATATAAGTACTATATTAAATTGGAAGACCACTGACATTGCACTCACCCTGCCAAGACTTTATCAGAGGAATTGAGGGCGTCAGGGGCTATCCCACAAAGGTATGACTTGTACGTTACAATAAATTCTCTGCCAACTTGTGCAAATACTAGAATTTTTGTTGCACGAACTACATTTCTACAGTAGTGCTTTGCCATTCCATACTTTACATGTTGTCTGTTAAATTGTATAATCCTTGAGAGGTAGAACTGGAACTTAAAAATTCAATGCCACAACTGGGATTTGAACCACAGACCTTCTGCTTACCGGGCGGCTGCTCTACCACTGAGCTATTGTGACAAACTGCCAGAATGGCATTAAATTCTCAAACCAGTTTGTATTTCTCCTGGTAAACCACAAAGGCAGTCTCACATCAAAGACAAATTACCCCAATGGTGACTTGCTATTGTAAGTCTTTATGTCCAGGATTAAATAACCTTCAGATGGTAATTATTATTTATTTGTGCCAACAAACTTACTGTTGGTGTTTTTAAACACACAAGCCGTGTGTAGGCAAAGTTTGCCCACACACGGCTTGTGTGTTTAAAAACACCAACAGTAAGTTTGTTGGCATAAATAAATAATAATTTCCTGAGATTGTTTTGTTAGCCTGAAAATGTTGAGCAAGTAGTTTTGAGTTTATATAGCTCAAGTGCCTGAAGGTGTAGGATGTGTAGATGGAACATTGATGCACCTTATGTACATGAACAGTATGTTGATCGCTATGGAAACTATTCTATTAATTCTTGTATGAGGGCCAAATTTAAGCTGTATTATGCCAGCATATGGTGTTCTTGTCTTTCAAAGCCTGTTACTTACAAGAGCTGTCCCAGAAGTAACTGATGTAACAAAGAAAGCCCAAAAGTTTTGGAAGAAAACACCTGTATTTTGGAGGTTTCTTGCTCTCCTGGTACTTTAAAAATAGTTCACTGTGATCTCAATCTCCTCTCTGGTCCCTGTGTACTATATGCACATAAAAACAAGACATCTTACTAAGCTTTTGTAAGAATAATATGTGCAAATAAATGATAATGTTAAGAGAAAGCTGTATGATTGTTAAAGATTTTTGTGTCGTCAGTGCATTTGTGAGAGACTAATGAACTGATTTTCTGTTTAATAGAATTAAGAAATAAGTAAACTTGGTATTATTCCTTTGCTTTTTCATTTTTCAACAGCACTGAAGAAAAAAATTCGAATAGAAGACCTTTTGTATTCATACAGTGGTTCAAATCAGACCTCACAAAGTGTAACTTCAAGCTTGATGAATCTTGTTATGCAGTTTCGAAAGGTAAGATCATAAACTAGTGTAAAAGGCAAGTTCAGGGTTTTTTCATTTTGATCCTGCCTCATTTGCTTTATTTAGTTTTAGTATAAAAACATAACTTTTGAATAAGTGCTACAGGGTTATTACATGTGTAGCATTAATACTTAATCACATAGGTCTGCTTTGTGCAGCACTGACATTTTGCCAGTATGAAAATGTGTAAGTTGCACATTATCACACAACTTGCATGATGATCATCCAGCTTAGTGATATGAGCCATAACAGGCATAGTGTTATGAACAAAATGCACAGCAACCGTGTTGTACCATTAATTGGTACATATTACCTAGTCTTACCATAAATACTGTCCCGACTTTTGAGAATGGCTGCACTTCCTGCCTCTGCCTGCATACACATTCCTTAGTTGTGGTGTCTAGTAGTCATTGAGAGTTCAGCTACAGAAGCAGAAAATTCTTTAAGTTTCCAAGAGGACTCGGGTGATTATGAAAATCTTGTAGCTGTGGTTGCTTTGCTCAAGGTAGGCAAATCCCCAGTTGAAAATAAGCAGGATGTTCATCTCCCACACTGTCCAGCATTTCCTTGAGACTGGAGACAAGGAAGACGATGCACATGCACACTCCAGAGTTGGTAAAAGCAGTGGCAGCGCGTGCTTGAAGAACTCCGATACGGAGACGGGCAGTGATGGCGAAAATTATTTATTTATGCCAATGAACTTACTGCTGGTGTTTTTAAACATACAAGCCATGTGTGGGCAATGTTTGAGAGTTAGAATTGGAACTGAAAAATTCAGTGCAACAGCTGGGATTTGAATCATAGACCTTCTGCTTCACGCATGGCTGCTGTAACCACTGAGCTACTAAAATGTCTCTGTCCCACACATTGAGGAGTGACCTAGGTCTGTGCCTACAAATGGCAAAAAGGACTCCTCCTCACAAGTGAGCTAAAGTCCCAGAGGTTCTTAAAAGCAAAACGCTTGCTGCAGAGTTACAAGGCAAATGATAATGATGACGACCACAACAACGAGGTCGACAACAATTGAATTTTGGAAAAAAAGCTCTACATTCTTCTTGATGTCTTGAATTTTGGACGGTTTATTGATCCAGTTTATCAATTTGTACATTTGATTTTGGACACATTGCTTAAGAGATACAAAGTAGCACAATTTTACAGTAAGTATACAAGTAGTACATTTTATATAATAATTTACAATTCCTCTTAGCTGTATATGCATTTAATCAACAAGTATTGTTTTAATTTACTTTTAAATTTTGATTTTGAGAAATCAAAGTTTTATTCTCATTAGGTACCTAATTTATTATATAATTTGATCCCTCTGACACTAATATACATGTGATATCAGCATTGTTTCTTGTACTATAGCTGTGAATTTGGTTGTTTCATATCAATGCAGGCCTATTAGTTACAAATAGTATAGTTCAATACACATAAAGAAAATAGATTGTGAACATCTTTAGTTTTCTGAATGTCTTCTTGCATGCTTCCGTTACTTTTAGGTTGTAAATCAATTTGATGCACTTCTGTAGGATTAGCAACCTGTCCATGTGGCATTTTGCAGTTGCCCCCCCCATATTTCAATCCTACAAGTAAAATACGGATATAAGGTCCAACATAGATTATCCGCAGAAGTCTAGTGTCTTTATAACTTTGAAAATATCTGAATAAGTACATGGATTTACTGCTAGTATCACATATATGATCTATATGGTTAGCCCACAATTACTGTTTATCTACTATTATTCCAAGAAACCTGTATGATTTTATTTCTTCAATAGTATTATTATTTATTTTTAAGTCTATATTAGAGGAGATTTTATTCAATGTACTGCACCATTCATTATATATATCTACGATATTATCTATCCACTAGATACAGCTGTCATAACATATGCAGGTGACACAACAACCATTTGCTGGAGCAAGACAATAGAAGCCTTAAATGAAAACCTAAATTACACTGCTAATACACTAGTTAACTACTTTGAATCTATCAATCTAAAATGTAACATGCCAAAAACTACTATTTTGAGCTCCAGTTCTTTTCTGTTTCATTAGCTACAAAGGTTCATGTTAAGATGTTGCAGCTCCGTAGAAAGCACTGCAAGAGGAAGGACCTGTGTTGTAAAATGATTACTAGGGTTCCTCAAAGGAGGCAACCAAGCTGCACAAGCGTTGAGTAAATGGACTCTACAACTATGTGCACTTTCTGAGTTTCAATTGCTTTAAGGTTTCTTGCTAAACGGGCTAAATATGTCTATAAATTTAAGTTTATTTTCGATCACACTGTGCACTGCTTCAATCTCTTGTACAATGCTATGGCTGGGTTCTGAAAATTTTTGCTCTATGCTAATAATTTTCTGATTCCTGCTTAAAAAATGAAAGAGGGCCACTGACATGATAATGTTTTTATTTTTTTGTAACACAGTCAGACCCAAGTTTAAATTTTGTAATCTTGGGATTGTTTACACAGATTTTGAGAATTGAAACCTGAGTACTAGCAATGTCATTCCTGGCTCTATTGGACTGAGATTCATTCCAAACTGAGGAGTATGTTTTTCTGTCCACAAAACAAAAAGCTGTTAAATTTTAAGAGTTAAGTTTTCTTTCATAGAGAAACCATTTGGTATGTTTGCTTTAGGTAATGCAAAAACATTTTCTAGGTTATAGCAAATCAGTGCTGTGGTTTGATCTGTCTTAAAATCCTCTTCATCCATATCTTTTGCTTGCTTCTTTTGATTTTTTGTAAAAATATTATCTGTGTTACATTTTACTTCATTGGCAGAAGGGCCCGCCTCGGTAGCGTGATGGTTAGCGTGTCTGCCTCACTTTCAAGAGGTCGCGAGTTCGAATCTCGCTTAGGGTAAGTTATCTGGGTAAGGTTTTTTTCCGAGGTTTTCCCTACCCTGAGAAGACGAATGTTAGGTAACTTAAAGCTCCATGGACCTCGGGCTCATTTGAGCATCATTTCACCCATTTCATTTCATTTATTCGTCCGATATGGCACAATGTTGGAGGATGTTAATTAAAAAAAAAATTGGCAGAAGGGTTAACATTACATTTAAATGCCTCACAATGATTGCACCAATCTTTTTTGGGTTTGAAGAAACTGAAGTAGAATTTTGTACCTGAAAATGTTTCTATAAATATTCTTTTAACAGATCGATTTGAATACTCTATACAATGAAGATGTGCGATATATTAAAATTAGAATCCAAATAATGACGACTTGATGATGTAATGAGAATGAATTACTGGAAATGATCATATATGTTCTTGAACCTCAAGTTGTTCATGTGGAACAGCTCTGCTAATGTTTTTTCTTTGATCGGAGAATGAGGTGCACCAGTTTCTGCATTTATTACATTATCAAAACTATGATAAAGCTCTCTTTGTAAAGAGATGTGTTGCCAGCGAATTCCCCTGGTGCAATTTTGCATATGTGTTATGTAAATCTTACCCATTTTTAAATATTAAAGGTTAAGCTTTGCTAGAACTTTCTTGGGTGTTGAATGGAAGTTTACTGATTAATTTTTATATAAACATGTTAAAATTATAACTCACTCTTTTTGTGTGCATTTCTTAAGAATAGTTGCTAAATTTTCTGGTTCATGGGAATCTATAACAGCTTGATATTTCCCTGAACATTTTTGCAGAATTTTGAGCCTTATTTGGAAGGATTTAAAGAAAACAGTCATGAAGTTTTATCACTATTCTTGTTGCAGGTCTGTAATCATCCAGAGCTTTTCGAACGCAGGGAAGCCAAATCACCACTTTTCATCCAATGTCAAGATTTTATCTTGCCTAAACTTTTGTTTGATGATGGTCTGTTAAGCAGAGCATTTCCAAGTAAACGTCACCTGCTGTACAATCATCTCAACATTTTTACTACGGATTACATCCATAGATCTCTGAATCCTGCCTCAGAAGGTAAGACATAAGTATAAATATCAAGCATTAAAAGATTTTGTCTTTGTGAGAGAACATTAAACACTAGTTCTGGTTTAGAAGACTGCACTTCTGGACTCACAAGTTACTTTTAATAGTTACAGTTGAACTTGATTTATACAATATCAAGGGGAACAGGGAAGATTACTTGTAACTCAGAAATACTTACAAATGAGATTTTGAAAATGCAGCAATTTTTTTAAAAAAAGAAAGCAATAGAGTGGGCCTGCATGCGCAGAATTTTAAAACAACAAAGATATGTACAAAGAAAGTATTATTATGAACTTGGTCTTAGTTAATTTCACTTGTTTCACCTTGCATTAACCTTGCAGTCATATGAAGTCATACAAGAATGCTCGTTTGAATATATAAGGTATTTATACATTTCAATCTGCTTATATGTCTGGAGTAAAAAAAGTAAACCAAAATTTAAGATCTACATGGTCAACTTTAACTTGAAGTATCAGTGAGGTAAAATATTTAACCTTTTGTCTATAAGCACAAAAAATAATATCCAAGAATAGTTATTGGTGAATTGTCCAGAAGATTATATATATTATATAATATAAATGGGACATTGAGAGCTCAATTGCTCCCATCACCACCGTATTGCAGACTGCTGGAACATGTCCTTCTGTAGGCAACAAACAGTCTGGAAGAACATATTAATTTTGAGAAACAAAGATTGAGTCTTCAGCTTTGAGTTATCACCAAGTGACAATCTTGCCAGAAGGTTCCTTGAAAAGCACCAGAGAACAGCACTAGGCACATCAACCTCCAGGAAAATGACACCATGTTCCAGCAGTTGTAACAGGTTGATGATGGGTACAATTGAGCTCTTGAATTAATAAATAAAACAATTCACAATAGTTCACAATTTTCTTGTTTACAGATGTTTTGCAAGCAAACAGGTGCTTCTCATTCACTCGGCTGTGTGATCTTTCTCCAGCAGAGATGTATGGCATTGCACTTGGAGGATTACTGCATGTGTAAGTTCATTAAGTTCATCCATTAGCTATGATAAGTTACAATAGAAAAGATCTGCAGTATTGCATTTTGAAGATGCCATACAGTATGAAGAATATTAAAACCAATGCATAAAATTGTGAATAACTGCTTGCAATATAAAAACTTGTCTACTCTATAACTTAACCTACTGAATAGAAATACATACACCTGGCCAGCTAGCTATTGAATACAAAGTAGTATGAAAGAAATATTTCTGTTATTATCAACTTATTAATGACACGTGTCCTCTAAAATTTTATCACAAATACACC